>CM074584.1:6485000-7090000 GCA_037305975.1 Chrysolophus pictus | reverse complement strand
CCCCTAGGCATCAATGTTTTTTATCTTTTATGATGTAAGGAAACAAACATTTCACAGGGTTAAAAATGAAGACAAAGCTTACCTTTGCTTGCTGCACCTGGAAATGCTCTCTAGGCTTGGGTGTGTCCCTTGTTTAAAATTCATGCACCTGCCTTGGAAGAGAGCTGTGGCCCACCTGGAGTGGTAACTGACCCTGAAGCTATGGCATTTCTTTATGTCAGAACAGAGCCCTTAACCAGAAAGTACCATTCCTGTGTGGGTCTGCAGTTTTCCAAGCTGCTTGTTATCCATCGTTTCAGTGTCAACTGATAGGGTTCTGTGTGCTCCTCACTGGGCCCAATTCTTTGGGGACAATGAAGTTATATGCTAAAAGTATTCATGAGGTAAAACTCTGTCAGTCATAAAGCTGAGAAGTTCTCCACAACCCAAAACTTGTGCTGTGCCATATTACACCTCTACCATCCTGGAGGGACAAGTTCAAATCCTGTTTTACATATGATGGACAGAGATGCATCTCCCTGTGCAAAGGACATGCTGAAACATTTCTGAATGAGGTCCATGAAGAAAGTCAGTGATGAACCAGCACAAAAGCTACAAAACCACTATCTCCTCAGAAGAATGCTTAATGCCAACAGAAAGCTTCTTACGAACCTATGGGCGAGGACAGCCTCCTGCAGCACTCATAGCTTTCTTCTCCTTCCTCCCCTGATTTCTGCACTCTGCTCCACTGAAGTTTTCCTTGCTGGCTGACAATGCTGACATTTCATCTTCAGTTAGGAGAGCAGCAGATTCTGAGGTACATCGGAATGCAGTGTGCAAAGGCCTTCATGTTCCAACAATCTCCATATGGTGAAACCTAGAAACTGGGACCTTTGAGGATTCACAACTCATTAAGGCTGTGCAAACAACAGCTTTGCTCTTTTCCACTTTCTCTGCTACAACTGGCACAAGTGTGCTTTCCTACCACTCAATATATTGAGTTTCATAGTGCAGACAAACAAGTGTCAGCACTGATACAGCTGGACTAAATTTCAGAAAGGAGGGTTCAGAAGTATAACTAACTGTTGTGTAACAAATCAAATTAATACTTATGTACAAACCATTCACAAAATCAAGTTTTAGCATTTGCCAAGACTTTCAAGGAGAAGCTGGATGGGGCTCTGAGCGCTCTGATCAGCTGTAGGTGTCCCTGTTCATTGCAGGGGAGTTGAACAATGTGGCCTTGAAGTATCCCTTCCAACAAATGATTCTATGGGTAACAAGGAAGGGAAGAAATAGGAGACCACCTCCAAGCACCTCAAATGACCCTGCTTCAAGCACTTGAAATTTAAGTGAAGAAATAATTCAGAGTCAAAATGAAATTATAACATACTCTAAGTGAGTTCAGAGCTAAATAGAAAATAAAAAATATGTAGGTTTCCCTGGAAGTAATGCCTCCTGTTTATTTCCATGGAAACTACAGCAGATACGAAGAGCACAATAGCTTTACTTGATAAAGCACATTCTCAGCTGCAAAATACTATTTCTCAACACAGTCACTACACTAGCAATGCTTTTTTGCCAGCGAGGAACAAGAGCCTGCATGCCCTGCTTGCAACAATCTGCACCAGCAGAGATGACAGCTGTGCCTGGCCATCCAGGACGTGGCTGGCCTTTCACATTGCTGTTATGTGTATTTCATATTGCTGTTACCGCTGCTGCATTGCACCATGCACCACCACACTGTGCTCACATTTACTGTTTGGTCTCCATTGACGTTCAGAAGGTGTGAAGGAATGTCAGCGAGGGCCGTTTTCTCCTCACGGAGGAGTAATTCAGTGACACGTTGGCTTCATACACGCTTCCACTCCAGACACCATTTTGTCAGCCTGCCGTCCATCACACGGCAACCACGTGTAAGCAGTACTGGGGGAAGGTTCAGCCTTGCTGCCATCGTGTGCCAACGCGGTAAGAGCGGAGGCACTGTTCTACCGACAGCACTCCAACACAAGTGCCAGAGCCGTAATTCTCCCCCACTTTGTAGCAATCTTCAGCAATGAAATTCCGAAGCGCGTCCATGTGGGAGCGCACGTGGCAGCGCAGGGGAGGCTCCGCTGGAGCGAAGCGTGCCGGGTCTGCGGCAATGTGTCGGGAGAGGAGCACGGAGCGAAAAAACGAGCAGCGGGACGGAGCGAGGATGGGAGAGCAAAGAGCATTTCCAGCCCGCAGATGTGTGCCGCGAGACGCGCTAGGTCGGGCACATCGGCACCACTTTGCCTGAGGAGCGCAGAGGCGCTCCACCGCGAAGCACGCGGCAGCCCCGCCCCTCTTTACGGCATCTGTCGTGCCGCGCCGTGCTTTACGGCAGCTGTCGTGCCGTGCCGTGCTTTACTGCGTGCCGCGGCCTCCGCGCGCTCCGCCCGGCGCGGGGCATTGCGGGGCAGCCGTGGCCATGGTGAGTGCGGCGCGGGGCGCTCCGCGGCGGGGCGCGGCCGTTTTCCCGTTGTCCGCGCTGCCCAGCCCGGCTCCGCAGGCCGCCCTTCCTTCTTTTCTTTGCCTTTGGTAACCGAGCGCTCCGTTTCCCCGCAGGCCGGGACCATGGTGGCGGTCGGGCTGACCATCGCGGCGGCGGGCTTCGCAGGTGCGTGGGGGCGGCGCCCGGCGCGGGGCTGCGGGAGGTCGGCACGCGAAAGAGCGAAGTTGTTCTATGGCCGAAAAGGTCCGCGTTCTGGGAACGGTGTCGGTGGCGCCGAATCGCCCCCTCTCTGTGATGCCTCAGACTGAGACGTGTTCGACGCTGGTTTCTTTAAGGTCGTTACGCGCTGAGAGCCATGAAGCAAATGGAGCCCCAGATGAAGCAAATGCTGCAGAACCTGCCCAAAGCGGTACGTCGGTCACTGGTATCTTAGCGACAAGGTGACAAAAGGGAGCAGCTGCTGACTGCTGCCTCCACGTAGTATTGTATCTTCCGGAACCAAATGTAACTGTATTACTAACATCAGTCTGTGATTCTGGTGGTGGTTGACTGATTTGGGACGTAGTTAGTGGGCAGTACTGGTGGTAGGTGGGCAGTAAGACTTGGTGATCTTAGAGGCCTCTTCCAGCACTAATGATTCTGTTCTAGTAGAGTTGTTGTTCTAGTGAGTTTAAGTAAGTATTCACTGACACAACAAAACCAGAATTCCTTACTCCTAAGCACAAAAGCAGCTGCCCAGCACTGTTACAGAGCGAAGCTCAGCAGTTGCTAAGACAGTCGGAGTTGTTATAGCTGATAAACTTACATCATCTTTGTGTTCAAAACTAACACATTTTTCCTTTCAGGACTTCAGTGGTTATTACAGAGGTGGATTTGAACCCAAAATGACTAAACGAGAAGCAGCCTTAATACTAGGAGTGAGGTAAAAGAAAATTAATTATCAATGAAAGGTAAAAAGGATGTTCTTTTCTCAAGACTGTCCTATACCTGCTTTCCCCAGAGAACATCACTGTCAAGCCAGGAAATACAGAGAGACCACTCTTGATTTTCTGTACTTAGTTGGGATTTTCTGCTGGATGCAGCTAAAGTTAACTCTGGTTAGGCTCCCATACATCTCTAAGCCCCAGACACAGGCCCTAATAAATGTGCCATTTTCTAGACTTGGCCTTGGTTCCGTATGGGGAATGCGGCTGCGGGTGCTGTCAGTTCTGGTGAATTTCATTGTGAAGGTGCTGTACGTGCCTACTTCCTGCACGTTGGGCAAATCCATCGCTTACTGTCGGATGTCCTGCAGATGAGTGTGGTTACTGTTCCTGCCAAAGCTTAGACTCAGAACCAAATATGTAAGTTTATCTAATAACATACAGAGTAAGAATCATTCTTCTCTGAAGGTAACTTCCAATTGGGAAGTTTGCATACTAAGAGTTAAAATAAAGAACCTCTCCAGAGTTGTCCGAGTAAAAATGTTATAATGCAGCTTTGTTTTCAACTGAGTATTCAAGTTCAGGATGAATTCTCACACCAGCACTTGAGAGAGCTCTGTCAGGGATAGATAGGATTTGATTAGGACTTTTAGGTTCCAGTGGGAGCTAAATAAGCAAAATCTTCAAGTGTGCGTGAATGTTCTCCCGTATGTTAGACTACTGTAGCATGTCTTCTTGGGGAAGAAGGTATTTCGGAAAGACCCTCTACAGGACTTAAATGCTAATATACATATAAGTCAAAGAGTTTATGGTAAGACATCTTGTAAAGACCTGGGGGATTTTATCGAGTTCCCTCAAGTGAGTTTTTGTCTGTTTTTTAAACTAGCCCTACAGCCAACAGAAGTAAAATTAGAGAAGCTCATAGACGAATCATGCTTCTGAATCATCCAGATAAAGGTAAGCAAAAGTAATTCATTTTGATCAACTAATAGGTGTTTTTAACCCATGAAGAGAACAACCGTGTAGAAGTGATGTCAGTACTTTGGCTACTAAATAAAAAAAGCAAAAAAAAACTGTAAAAAATATTCAAAAATTCAGCAGGTCAACTTATTTGCTTTATCTGTCCTTAAGGTAAAATGGCTTCCTTAAAGTACTTCATTACTTCTATGCACGGAAATGCCAAATAGTCATTAGTATAGTTAATATCTAAGCAGAACTTACTTCAAAATTGACTATTGAATATATGCAAAATCTAAAAATAGTTATTCAAATACTTATGAGCATCTTACATGTTTTCATGACCTACGTAAGTTAAATTAAGCATCAAGTAAAGGCGCTATACTTAAGTTTAGTACTTGCAAAAAGGCATACGCACTACATCTTTGTAGCTCAGGTTCAGTTACAATTACAGTGCATTTACACAACGAAATCTGTTTTAATGAAAATTTTAAGTTATTTGCATATAATGTTTAAATGCTGAACTAGTCTGTCAGTACAGCAGCAGTTTGTAGCCTAGCTTTGGAATAGGGAAGAAAGATTTATCTGCAGATGAGGTAGTTTAACACTTGTGTATTCGCAAGAAGCTTTTTTTTACTAAGTCATTACTGACCAATTCACTTATTTAAATGGTAAAAATTGAACTTTGTTAAACTAAAATCAATCTAACGATGAGCTGCCCGTGCATCTGCCTACAGCAGTCACTACATGTGTAAACTCAAATGGCTTCAGTCATAATGCAGTTTGTTTTTTAACCTAAGTATCTTTCACACTTCTTTTTTGTGCAGTGCAAGACTAATAATGACCTACACAGAAAATGCTTTCTTCATCTGATGTGACACGAGCTTATCTTTCTTCTAGGTGGTTCTCCATATGTAGCAGCCAAAATCAATGAAGCTAAAGATTTGCTGGAAGACCAAGCTAAAAAATGAATTGGAGATAAAATCAGAGGGTTTGCTTGTATAAATGATTGTTTCTTATAAACAGCTTAAGGCAAGTACGAATCTCAATCAGTGACTTGATACAAATGAGGCTTGAAAAATTAATCAGGGGAGCTACATTCCGCTCTGCTCATTTCTTAGTCACTTTTGGGGAAATGTGTGAGGGAGTGAAGCTTAAAGTTTTTTCAAGGCTGTTATTTAGTAAACGATTAAAGCTGCCACTTGGAAGTATTTTCTGCATAGAAGAGCACTAGTTTGGCTTGGCCAATTCTTCCTGCATGTTACCAGATGCTGACATGCTGTTACCTAACTTTTGTTAAACTAGTCACATTTGAAATTCATGCTGCTATTCTGTCATATGCCAAAGTTAGCATGATGAAAGAATGCGGGGAGCGGGTAGAAAAGAACAGTAATTACTTAACAAAAAGCAGTAGGAGAGAGATGTGGTTGTTTCTGGATGAAGAAATAAAGTATAAGAAACTGAACATACTCAGTTGATGGTTCAGCTTCTTAACTGTTATTGGGGGATCTAAATGCCCCAAGTTTTCTAGTAGCTTTCAATTCTCAATGGATTTTATAGCAATAAGTTACAAACCTTTAGTCAGTACTATAGTTTTATGCATTATCTTATGCTACAAAGCTAACTCCCTTGAGTGATGAGAGGCCTGGCAGAGATCTAAACACACTGGAGCACTGGACAATCATCTGCTTGAAGTTCAAGGGAAAATGCCACGTGCCACATGTGGGACAGAGCAATGCTGGGCACAGGTACATGGTGGGAGACAGGTGGCTGAAGGGCAGCTCAGCATAAGGGAACCTAGTTGTGCCAAGTGCCAGTGTGCTCACCAGCAGTGTGTCCTGGCAGCCAAATTAAACAAGCAGAGCCAGCCAGTCCAAAGGAGTGATTTCTTCCACTTTAGTGTTGGTGTGGCCTTACCTGGAACACTGTATACAGTTCCAGGCCCCAGAACATAAAAAATAATGTTAGGGTCCTTGAAAGTGTTTAGAGGGCAGCAAAGCTGGTAGAACTGGAAGCATGTCCAAGGAGAAGAGGCTGAGGCCACCTGGATTTGTCTGGTCTGGAGAAAAGGAAGTCAAGACATGACCTTGCTACTCTATACAGCTCCCTGAGGAAAAAAAACAGAAGGTGCTGCTTCTTCTACCTTGAAACCAATACCATGATGTACAGGAACAGCACAAAGCTGTACCAGGCCCAGGGGGGAACCTCAGGTGAGACATTAAGACAAATTTCTTTACCATGAGGGTGGTCAGACACTGGGATGGGCTTCCCAGTGAGGTGGGTGATGAACTCTGCCAGGTGAGAGGCAAGAGGCACCTGACAACATCCTGAAAAGATGCTTTAACTTTGAGGCTAACCAAAAGTTGTCAGGCAGATGATGAGCTTTGTAGGTGCCTTCTGACTGGAGTACTTTACTTGCATAAACCATTTAAGATACCTGAACAAAGCACCAGCAGCTGTCCTCGGTGTCTGAACTGGGGCCACAGTCTTCTCATGCTCCAAGAATCTTTCCAGCCTTTCTGCAACTATGGTAAAACTGTACAACATACACAACGGTTAACACTGTCTGCTCGTAGACACAGTGAATTATAGAGCTTTAATTTTTCCAGAATTCTGCCACCATTTTCGTAAGTACTATAAGTAGTGTCAACATACTTTGTGTGAACTTCAGTTACTATGTAGCTGTACTGCTGTAGTCTAATTCTATGGCTATTCAGAAATAGCGGAACAATACAGGAAGCTTATGTGCCTTTAGAACAGAGTACCAAAATCAGTAACACAAGCATTAAATAGAAAGTGTTTAGAACCTACAGAAGACAGGGACATGCTGCTTTACTACAGAACTTAAAGCAGAATTAAAAAAAAACAAAAAAACACACAAGAAAGGCATGCAGCAGCTTCACGAAATGCATCTTTCAAGGCCTACACTGAATAAAAGCTACTGAAGTTCTTTACTGTCAGGTAACCTTGACTGTTGTAAAACATATTTCTCCACACACACCCCCTCCTGCCCCATTGTAGCTACTATCATACTTATGTTTGCTTCAATTATAACAATTTAACAGTTTGTTCTCCAGGAGACTTTAGCCTTAACATTTATATTAAACTGCACATGCCCTCCAATGAAATGAATAACTGAAAACTTAGATGGTACAACTCTTCCCTAGCTGTGTGAAGTATAGCACCTGGATGCACACACCGCATTACTTTTGTCCTTTCTCACTTTTTGCCAAATCAGGTAAGATAATTTTTCTTCTAACTCAGTAAAGCTTTCAGCACTGTGATAACTGTTCTGGTTTCTTATGACTCCTTACTTCCCAGCTCTCTTTTCACATCTTTCTGCTTTGTTGCTCCTGCTCATGTGCAAGAAAGACTTGTTAGTATATTATTATTCTAGCTTCTCAGGAACTACACCTACTTGAGTTCCTATATATGTTAGTCAGGTTATGCAATTTTTTAATATCGGTCTGTTTTTAGATACATTAACTGATGTTTTACATTATCACCTTAATGCAAGGTTAGGTTCAAGTTAGAAAACTTACAGAAGAGTTAAGAGGTTCAAGCTGCCTGGCAGGTAAGTTGCAGTGGTTAACAGCTTGAAAACCTTAAGTCGATAGCAATTTAAATTTCTGATAGAAACAGTCAACAGATGGAAGATCAAAGTTTATTTTCTTTTACTACCAGCATACAAAAAAAACATATTGCACATCAAACAACCAAAACAAAAATAAAAATACTCTACTAAGGACTAACATATGTAGTTTATACAGAATAAACTTTCTGGAAATTGATCTTTTCAGTAGTTCAGGTTATGTCTTAATGGACATGACTAATTCAGCTTAGTGTTAACTAAAGCTATGTTTGATTTTTAAATACTGTACAGTTTAATAAATAAACCAAACAAAGCCTCAATGTAGAACAGTCACTGCCAATGTCACCCAGTATCCCTGCAGATTATGAGAATTTTAACAAATGTATTCCAGTGGTCTGCAGATTTTTCCTCTACATACAGCATTTAAAAAACATGTATTAAAACAGACCAGTTTCCAGACTAAACTAATGGAGAAATTACATTTCAGTGCAAAATATTTTAGACTGCATTTCTTTCTAGTATTCCTCAGGTGAAGAAGTGGTTGCATATTATTAAAAATGTAACAAAAGCAGCTAATGCTTTCATAAAGAGTATTATGTTAGGGATCCCCCTCACATCTTTGCCGTATTTTGAAAACAAAATAACATTTCCTATAGCCAGCAATTTTGTTTATTTAAATGTTACATATACTATCTCAAGGCACATCTGATGATATATTTATAACACAGTAGGTGTCAAAGTATGTTTAACATATGATTTCTTCAGGATCCCTCCCCTTTCTGTATTCCAAAATGGAGGAACTGAAAGTGCGGTGTCAAGACTGGCGATCCATATTCTATCTTTGGCAAGCTTATACAAGCACTATTTTAAATGTAATGTAGAAGAACTGTAAACTAGGAACTTCAGTTTATGAAACACCATTCAGCACTGCTTCTTCCTGATTATTTCCCTCCTCCTGAACAGTAACTTTCTTTTCATCAGGGCTGTGCTGTAATTTAGAAGGCTCATCCACAGCAGGTGTAGCAGGACCATTCACTGCCTTTTCAGAAGGGCTGTTTTCATCAATCGTATCTTTTGTCTTAAAAACAAAAAATACAGAACAACATTAGAAGAATCAGTAAAACCGTTCACAGCATCCTCACCTTTATCTTGTCATTTCTAGAATGCTTCTGTATTGGAAGCTTGAGAGAGAACCATGTCAGTTTTTCCAAGTCAAAAAAGTAGCTAACAGATGAGTTTATACCCTTTTCAAAGTCTATAGTAAGATTGGACTGTATCACAGATTAATGGACCTCACTTCACTCAATTCAACAATAAATTGTAGCAGTGAATTTAATGTCATCTTAGGAATAAACTATTTTGGTTTTGAATATTATTTTTATGACATATTTATACCACTTTCTTTCATTCAGAATATTTCAAATCCACAATTCCTGTACCACCAGCTCTTTCTACAATAGTTCGCACAGGTCACTAAATCTCCTACCACCCCTCCTCTATTTATACAATGCTATAAGGATTAGTTCTCAAGACTCATCCAGCGAGATGAGTGCTAATTTTCACATTTTACCATGTAATGCTACAGTAATAAATATATCACAATACATGAAGTCCTTTAAGCATTACACATTAAGCAATGCACTTAAGCATTAAGTGATTACTGAAGTCTGTGCTGATAATTCTACAAGTTAGCGCACAGTTTCGTTTATTCTGAACCAGTGTTACTTTTAATCATCTGTTCTTGAACTCAGAGCATTCAAATGAAAATTATCTAAATCAAGCACTCTTTTACTGTTGTCCTGCAAGGGAAGAGAAAAGGAAATGTATGTTCAAAATCTTCTTACCGCTTCTTTCTTGGTTTTGGCTAGTGTCTCCTTCGGAGGGTTTCTCTGTCTACTCTGAGATTCAGCTCGTGATATATAATCAGCTACTGTTACTGTTCAAGGAAAAAAAAATTAGTGATGCTCATATTAGATGTTTAACTTAGCATTAAAACTTCATACCCTTATTCTGCACTGTCACACTATTACTGGGAGCTACCTCACAAAAGGCCTTCACTCTTACAGGTTATCAACTAGATAGTAAGAAGGATCAGTTATTTTATGTTAATAAGTAAAATTTTCACCAAAATCTGTGGTAGCCGGTGATGATCTGAAGGCAGAATCTTGAAATCCATTAATAATGTTTCTGTCCTGACTGTAAATTTTCTCTGAAAAGAAGGGATTTCTGTACCTGACTTCAGAACATCAAGACTGCAGGCTCTTTATATCCATACACTTTTTTATTGGGATTTTAACTATCTTAAGTAGTAATGAATTTCACACTAATAAAATGAATGCAGGTTAAAATACAAAATGAATTGGGGGAGGAGGTTCAGAGTACGTTATCACTTACGACAGAGCAGCATTCAAATCACTGTTACTTCCTTGAAGCAACTGACAAGAGAACTCACCCTCCTGGTACTCAAAAGGCAATCCACCTCTGGCTGGTGGGCAGGTGGGCAACTGCTGTGCGTACAGGCACTCGAGGTGGCTCTGTATGAGTGAGCCTGTACTCAAAAGCAGGACAGCCATGCTTGTACTGCTATGGCTACACTTACTGGATGCTGGCCAGGGGTTCTCTGACCTCCTTTCTTCTTACCACCTCAGCACATGTTCTTGTAGCTTGGTTTTGTCTTATCCCGCCCTCTCGTAACCACAACAATTGAGAGTCAATTCTATTTTTGGAATATACAGTACTAAAAATTTAAATATACATTCATATCTTTGATGAGCTAAAGCATATTAGAGTTGGCAAGCATTATCTACTAACATTACAGTCAACTGTATTTAGTATACCATGCATTCAGGTGAACTATTTTCCTGGGTTTATCAATAACTGCATAAGAATCCTGTATCAGCAGAGCAAGCATAACACAAGTTCTCTGTTACATTAACTAGACTCTTAACTGGGTCCCTGTGTTATTGCTGAGGACAAGGGAGTTTCAGCACAAGAAGTGATGTTCTGTACCCAACTAATATAAATATGAAATATGTTTTACACACAGTGTAAAACACCAATTCTTAATAATCTCATATGTAAGTAGGAACCCAGGAACTACAGCAAAAAACCTACTAAATGACTGAAGCACACTCCTTATATTTAGGAAGGAAGAGTTCCTCCTCTCCATTTCATTCTCTATAGATATAGTGAATATATGTGAAGATTAAATTAGAGCATTTGTCACAAAAGCATGTAACTACCAATGCTCCTACTGTCAGTTTCAAAAATATTTATTGAAATTGGAAGTGGTATTTTGAACAAAGAAATCAACAGGAAAAGAACAAGCACTTTCTGGGGATTTGGTTCTGTTTCTAGAATGCTGCATTTAAAGAGAAATACTTCATATTTTGTAGAGATGCCAGTCATCTCTTTCACCCCTTTATAAACTTTGTTACCAAACTACAGAATGCTGAGAAGTGTAACAGATCACTTTTTATTCTCCTTAAGTTTTAATTATTGTAAAGCAACAACCTTTTTTTCTTCTAAATGCAATATCGTATGAGTACCACAGATAGACAGAAAACAAATGTGGGTGATGTGATGTTTTGAGCCTGTCAATCTAGAAGACTTTCTGTTACTACCTTAAGGCACGCACGTACAAGCGTTTTCTGAGCAGGGCGTTATACTGAAATTAGCTAGTTCACCTTTAACATCTCAAGTGTTAGTACACACAAAAGTGCAACAAGCCACAACAACAAAAACTGAAAACATGCAATTTCATTTAAATTCCTCCTCCGTCCCACCCTCAATTTGTGGATGATTTACAACGCTCACAAAAGCTGAAGACTGACAGCAGAAGTTTGAATCAAGCTCTGGACTGGCAGTTACCATGCAGGTTCCCTCGCAGAGCTCTGCCAGGGCACCTACAGCCTGCCATTCCACCTCTGCTCCTCAGCCAGTGCTGAAAAGGTTGTGTCACATTCAATGCAAGTGTGCAGACGCAAGTGAGTGCAGATCATGAACTTTCATTTATGTCTTGATCCTGGACTACTGAAGTCAACAGAAGACTGGCTATTGACTTCAATGAGAACTGGATCAGAAGCTTCAATTGTATTTCCAAGCAAAAAGTTAGACATTATAAATTAGTTCCATTAGACAGATTAAGAACTTTTAAAAGTTCTCCTAGTATAAGAAACATCTTTCATCTTTAACTAGTAGTCTTATTAGTTATTAACCTTTGTACATTATGCAGCTATATGTAAAACAGCAGACACAACATTCTCTCATGCTTTTGACCTGAGAATACCCACAGCTTCACTCGAATTACCTGGCTGTCTATCTTCTGCCTGACCCCTGAAGCGACGCCTGCGGCTACGATTGCGTCGCTGGGGTTTTTTGTCACTATCATCTGCAATTGCAAAGTTTACCATGAACTATTTCTGATGAAAAAATATTCTTCAGCAGTTTCAGCATGGAGCATTTAAAATTGCTTCTGTTAAAAAAGACAGGCTAAGAAACAGGCTAAGTAAGACAGGCTGAAAGAACAACATATTTATATTGAAAGCATACACAATGAAGTAAAAGCTAGATTTTACTGTTTTGCTTCTGGCTCATGAAAACATTTAGGCATATGCTTAATGACCTCAGGTTTCATTTATTAAATAACCGTATGTCAGACTTTAGCCACAACCACAAAATAAGTTTTTTTTTTTTCCTACACTATTAAACAACAAATTATATTCTCATCCCAATAAGTATCAAAGAGAATTTACTTAAGCAGAAACTGGGTAGAGATGAATTAACAGCCGCTTAAGCAGCTTTCCTACCCTGACACTGAGGTAACGGAGGACAGACAGAACGCTGATCTATAACAGCACCGTGTTTCTATGAAAACAGCAGTACAAACAGGAAACAAAGTTAGTCTTTGGTATCTCCATCAGATAGGTTTTTACAAAAGAGGCATATGAAAGAGCATATGAATGTACTAATGGAGCTCAGTAAACAAGAGATTGCATGGCAGAGCCATGGAGGTAGAAGTCTTCCTTTAATCAGACAGCAACCTTTAACAGAACACAATGACTCATCACTAATAAAAATGAATACTACACTTACATGGATAACACTTTTTTCTTACAAACTTGTTCCGGACTATCAACTAGCCGTTTACATACCTAAACCATTCTCATTAACAGAAGCTGTATCAGACTCTGTCATTCCATCCATTAGAACAGCATCTTCATCAGTCCTTCGCCTGCGTGACCTCCTGCGACGGTTGCTACTGTGGTGAGATTCACTGGCATCAGTATCCACAGTCTGGTCCGACTCCGTATTATCAAGTAAGCTGTAAGGGTTGCTGTCCGGATCTTTAAGCACTAAACAAACAAGAAGTTTTTATTTAAGATACTGAGTTAGACACATTTCATCCTCCAGACTGTTTTTTATCTGTGGTTCCACACATTAAGCAATCTTATGACAAGGTATAAACGCTACAGTCCTACAGTGCATACTGGCTCTTCTCTGACGCTCTAATCCAACAATATATCCTCTGGGACATCACAACGTGGTACTTGCGTTACTGCATCACAAAGAATTCAAGGGAACATTTAAAAAACTTAAAGGTGTTAACGTGTAAAATATACCTTTCACTTAATTAGCTTGATGGTAATGCTAATGCTATTGAAGTGTTACAAATTATTATTTTATCAGAATTTGACTGTGCTAACATTTATTCTTTTATTTCCTTTTCCCCTGTATCTTAAAGAAAAACTTAACTCAAAAGGCAACCATTGGTAGCATGGCAAAGATTTGTAACGTTTAATGACATCATTAATAGCTGTCTATAATAGCAGAGGAAGGAAACGAATATCATTACGAGCAGAAGATGCTGAACAGAAATCTAATGACAGCGCATGATAAAAATATCACAGAGCTTCCCTGAAATACCAGTATACTGAGATTATAGAGTAAAAAGGGAATGTTCAGAAGTACCGAAAGGCTAGAGAGAAAATGGCAAGGAACAAAAAATAGAACACAGAGATGCAGTACCAGAGCTAATGGATGACTTGCCACCACGAGGTCCGCCACGTCCACGGCCTCCAGATACACTGCGTCCTCGTCCTCCAGGACGTCGTCTATTGTCACGCTGATGTCTGCTTTCTCTGTCATCTTCTCCTGCCAGGGACCAGTCACTAAGTTCATCTTTTCTCTCAGATTCTGTTTCAGAGGGATTAGAGAGCTCAGAGTTTGTACCTTGTACAAGAAGGAAAAGAAAATGGGAAGTGAATATGAAACTTGGGATCGTGTTCTGGTTTCAGATTCTCAACCAGCAGGCCTAGTTGTATATATTTTATAGATACATATAAAAATACACAAATTCAAAATAAACTATATAAAAAAATGCAAGTTTATAAATAAATAAAAACATTTAAATGTGCACAAATAAAATATATACAGCTAAAGCTATTTAAGTATTATGCTTCTTAAGTTTGCTTGCAGTAAGATGAGAAATAAGGGCTCTAAAATTACTCAAATGGCAATTTACGTACGTGGATAAATCAAGGATTGAATGCTATTTGCTGTGCATACACTGCAGGCATTTGATGCAGTTTCTAGGCAACTTCTCTGAAATTCCCAAGGACAACTTCACCACCTTACAGCTAATGGCTGTTGCTAAGCAACCCCTTCTGGCTGCAGTAATGTTGCTTCAATTTAGCTGTTTATATTAAATACTGCTTATAACTTCCCTTTGTTTCTGAGCTAACCAAACCTGCACAGTTTTTTACTACTAAGAAATTAAACACATACCATTTATTTTGAGCATCCAGGAACTCTCCCTACTAACAATTTTGGAATAAAGATATCCAGACTCCTATGGCTCTAACATAGAATTCTTGCTGTTTTACAGCAAAAAACCCAAAAGCAACAACAAAACACACATTGCCAAATGAAAGTCTGAACGTTGTACGAATATGAACAAACTGAACATCAACTACATTTATTCAAACAATCCACCAGGGAAGAGTAAATAAATAAGCATTACCATCAGGACTAACCTGACTAACATGCCACGACTGGCCAGGATGATCCGTGACTGATCGTGCAATACAAAGAACTGGTTTGATTTTGTAACAGGACTGAGCTACACACAGATCAAGAGTAATTTATGATGTATTCACTGAGTAATTTTTTCCCCCTTCTGTTCACTGCACACTGCATTTTTGTGAAATATGCCCATGTTCAGGTTCTTCAAATGACCATGATCAGAGATAAGTTGTTTTTTTTTTTTGTTTTGGGTCACAGCTACCACCACTGGAGGGCAAGATCTTACCCAAATTCACTCTACTAATCTTTTCCAGTTTAACACTTAAATTCAGCAAAAATGGAAATCCAAGCAGGTTTTCTGAGCTATGTAAAAAATAAAACAGCAATTCTGAATTTCCAACTCTACTTTTACTCAACTATTCAACACATAAAGAAACCTAAAAAAAAGTTATGAATTCAAAAGCATACTGAGGATTCACTCAATAGCTGCTCTGAAGATAATACCAAACCTACTTACCGTAACCAGATGTGTAACTGGGGCCTCTGCGGCCTCTCCCTCTTCCGCTGTATGATCTGGAACCTTGCACTGAGGAGAGGGTACTCTCATCAGTTGTGTAACCCTTTTCTTTTTCGGGAACTCTAGCAGAGGAAGGTCTGAAACCCATACCAATCTGACGCAGCTGTTCGTCGATTTGGAGTCTTTCCAGTCTTAGTTGTTCTACCTCCTAAATAAATGGAAACATTTCAGAGAAAGAAATGTTACTTCTCCCCATAAAATACCACTGTCCCTTCATCCACATTCTAAATCACTACATTTAAAGGCTGTTTTTAAGACAAGTATTACCCTTCTTAACTATGCTTCACCTCACTTTTTCAAGTCAACTTTCAAAAGCAAACCAATATAACTTGATTCAAACTACAGAATTATTTTGGTAACAATCATACCACAACTCCACACAAAGAAAACTATTTAAAGTGGTTGAATGTTTCTGTGCTACTCAGTTACAAACTCCATCCTAGACCAACACAGCAGTAACATGAGAACAACAGAACACTGATGTGGAGAAAGCCATTGCATGCTACTTCTATGCCACTTAAGACAGTGCTCTCTGCAGTCCGGTTCTTTCAGTACTGGCAGTTAAGCAGCAGCCACAATCATGCTTTAAAAGGCCTAAGTAACACACGTAAGGGGAGGGTTCAGGGCACCAAACCTCAAATCCCAGTCAACAGAGGAACAGCCGATCAGATGCAAACCCTTCTGAAGTTGTTACTCAGATATTTTGTTACTTCAATAGAAGTTTCTTCTACAACTTTTTTTCCCCCTTCTGAAGTACACTTACCTTCAGATATGCAATGTGGTATTCTAGAAGAACCTGGACATTTCCAATGCTTTCTTTAGTACCCACAAATACAAATGGTACCATTCCCTACAGAAACAAAGCACAAAATCTTGCTTTCAAAAAGAATATTATCATCAAAATACTTTCTGCTTAATTTATAAAAGCAATCTGAATGGTAACTGAATCTCACGCAGCAAAGACACACTAGAAACAGCTCACAGATTGGGATAAGGCTTATCTACTAAGACTTCAGACTGCCCATAGTGTCCCCAACATTCCATTCTACCAGCTGAGGTAATTCGACATACAGTTTCTATGTACCACTGGTTGCCCCTGCAACACGACTGCTGCACATGTTTCTATCACAGCAGCTGTGTGTAGAGCCATCCACAGATTCCTGAAAAGTGCCCAGTGGTTAACTCACCAACTTGGCAAGATGAAGCACCTTTAGACTATTTTATGCTATGTTCTCATATATTTAAAATATATCAACTCCAAATTAGTGTTTCCAGTGTTGACAGCTATACAGCTACACTGTACATAGGAGACAGGTTTTTGCTCCTGAAGCAAGTATTTTTCGAGCTGTTTCATACAAGATTCACTGCACAATGCCTTTCTGAAAAAGACCTAAAAATCAATTTCTACAGCTATAAAAAGCTGTAAGATGGGCTTTGTTAAACAATCCATAAGCACAGCCTTATCACAGAGGCCATGGCTTCTTAAAATGAACATCACCATTATAGGTTGGCCATGAAAAACAAGGATGCATAGGCCATGAAGTCTGTAGATATAAACTGAATAATGACACTGAGATGGAACAATAATCCCACTCTAAGGCAGTAAGGTAGCACGCTGCTCCAGAAATTTTCACACTCTGCATGTTTTCTGGTGTTTTCTTTGTTAAAGAATTCAAAATAATTCAAAAAAGTACTCACATCTTCACGAGGCAGTTTATTTTCATTATCTCCTTCAATCCTCACCCTGACGACTCCAGACTTGTCTACAATCTCCTGAATCACTTTTCCATTTTTTCCAATAACTTTTCCTTCAGAGCAAGAAGAGTTATTTTAGACCAAAGTCCAAAGCATTTTGAACAGGTTTTTATGTACCAAGAACTGCACCACTTCACTCTCCTTTCCCTCCTCCTTTTTCCCCCCAGCATTTTTTTTCCATGTCATACACATAAATGAAAACTGTGCCCAAGCAGGACAAAACTTCATAAATTATATTCAAACAGTATACACACACAGAATGGCAAGTACTGACCAAGATCAGCACCACATACGTGAACCTGAATTTGTTGAATCTGGTTCAAACAGAACCAGAGTAGCAATGAAACAGCAGCACTCTTGGAAATGCATATTATAACCTATTTATCCAAATTATTTCATCATACTCTCCCTCCTGGGGAGTGATGACATCAGAATTGTCCAGAGTCATTCTTGCAACTCAGATATTGTATTTCCAGACTACATTTTGGAATTGACTTCCAAAATATCTACGCAGTTAATTTATCATTTAATTTGTTTGCACTGCTAGAACCTGAGCTTCAGACATTGCCATTAAATCAGATTGTATAAGCCTGAAAGAGCTATGCTTAAAACATTTCAAGAGTTAAAATAACATGCAGTTTCTTGATAATTCCCTGATTACAAAGTTTTCAAAAATGAATCACTTTCTATATAAATGGAAAATCCAACAGGGCACTTGCACCTAGAGCTTTATGCACAGTCATGCTGAGTGTGCTCCCTTTCTACAGGTTATGAAGCACTACGTACCAACAAGATTCCTGGGAACCTGAATAAAATCCTCCACGAATTCCAAGTAACTTCTGGCCTTTTTTACTGCATCAGCAGTCTGAAAATAAAAAAAAAAAAAAGAAAGAAAAGAAAATAGAGAATGTAATATGTTAAAAACAAAACCCTGTAGCAACATTCATAAGCCTCCAGAAGAGTAAACGTTTCAAAAAACAAAATGAACATGGTTCTGGCCACACTTCAGTCACAAAACTTTCTAAGACATGACACCATCACTGAATCGTGGAAGGAACTTCTACCATTACTCTCTTAAAGTTTTAGTATGAAATAATGGAAATTAAGTGAAAATAAATTTCTACAGATCCTACAGTTACTGCAAGAAGAAATAAACAGCACAAAATTACCAACAGTGAAAGCACAGTCAGCATCTAATCAGCAATGACAACGTTTGAGCACACTGATGCTTCGGCCCTTTCATCAGTCATCCCTTCTGCAAAACAGCAGGCAGATGCCACCAGCCCCTGGATCTTCACATTACATTTAACCAAGTCCTAGAGGGACATAATATTCACAAACCTGCAGTTCTAGCGCAGTCAAAAATGCTAAGGAAAGAACTATAGGCAATAAGGGTTTTCAAGACGAAACAAGCAATGAAGCATGGAAGAAGAGACAAACAGGAAGTAGCTGCAGGAAGCAGGGCTATTTGCGTGCTCACAGTAACAGATACAACGACCAACATCAACACACAGTAGCAACTTTATGTTCAGTGAGCTCTACAAGGAGGACACGACTGACAGAGCTCTGTGCCCTGCCTCAGAGGACAATTATCGCTTCTTTCCCAAATAGAGAAGAAGGGTCAGTGAATGCTGTCACACCAACAGCCACAACGAGGAGAACAGCTGCAAGGACTGGTGTTCTCCAGTACACCCAGAGCGTATCTATGCTTCAATGCAAGCACTTGGAATTTTTAACGCAGGTCCAACCTATATGACTCATTCACACCCCAACATGAGATAGCACAGAATGTTGACTTGGATACATTCTTGCAGCCAGTAATTCAGAACAGGAAAATAACCACCATATACACCTCCCAGAATTCCAGTTAGCACAAACTATCTTTTAACTTCTAGGTAGAGAATATACTCCCGCTCCTGCTTGCTTACTCCATAGTCCCCCGTACAATCAAGACACATCCAGGTTACTTGCAAAGTATTTAATAGGAAGATTAAAAGCAGGATGTTCTCCTAAATCCAGTGTTACTCCTACTATTTCTGAAGCATCACGGTTCCACATGAAAGTGTGAAACAAGAACTGCATGGCTGCAGATTTCAAGGAAAATGTTCTTTAACACAACAGCTAATACAGATACAGCAGATAGACTCTCACATCTATTATAAATGGTGGAGCCACCTCAGGAGCTTTATAATCATTCACAATCAATCAAGAGCAGGGTTTAGAAGCCCCTCCAGAGTCATGGTAGCTCTTTTAGACCTTCCTGAACAGGAAAAATTATTTCTGTTGATCATCTGAGAAGCCCAGTCCCATGCAGATAAGTGCTTCCTAAGTCACAGCAAGGAACTATGTTTTTTCTGTTGTGATGAATTTGCCTTCTTTTTCCTTCCCCCAAAAATATAAAATATGAAGCATGTTATCCTAATTTAAATGGAACAGAGTTAATGAAATAGTCCTAAAGAACAGCCTTCTCTCTAAATGGAAAACAACAACTAAGGCTCCTGGAAAAATCCTGCTATCCTTCCATCCAAAGGCATGGTTAACATAATACCTAAGTATCTTAAAATAGGTACAACAGGGAAGAACCTGAAGAATTGCACGTGCAATTCCATTTTACTAGTAATGAAGCTCTAACAGAAAGCTGTCTGTTTCAGATGAGGCTCTCTCCCTCTGAGGAACCAAATTATTTCAGATACACAGATAACCCTACTCACTACCTCAGCTCTTAAGTTCACAGTACTGAGGTTTCTGAGTACCACAAGTGAGACGCTCAGTCAGAAGGGGGAGGGCCTAGGAATCAAAGTGATTTTGATTACATAGGAAAAAATCATGAACAGAATCCTACACAGCTTAATTTCTTTCTAATTTTGTAGCTTCCCAATATTCTTCAAAATGCATTTCCTGGTTCTTCCCTCAAAGATTCTGGCTCTGATAAACACTGAACCTCACTGCAAAATATAATCATGGGAGATCGTCAGACTCTATCATGTCAAGGATATGGGGTCACTATTCCCACACATTTCTGAGTGCAAAACAGCCCGTTCATGCACCAGGCATTAGGGTCTGGCTGCTTGCCAGCACCAAGAGAAAAGAGACAAAAAGCAGACAAATATATACAGATGCAAGAGCCTTACTAACATGGAACCTTTGGGCTGCCTGGGAAGGACAAAACTGGTGCTGTCAACAAGGCATCTGGGAGATTTAAAGCACATCAGGTAAGAGACATTCACAAATGGAATCTAACTCAGGGTAAACCAGCAGTACTTCATCTAATCCATCATTAGCTGGCCAAAATAAAACCAGCATTAAATGGCCAAGTTACAAAGAGGCTAATATACGCCTAAATGTATTTGGCTCAGCTAGAGGACAGACACCACACAAATTAAAAAAAACACACATGAACTAGCAGTCTGGTGGCAGGGGGAGGGCACCAACAAGAAGAACAGAGGAAGCAAAAAAAAATTCCATCAACTAAGATAGCAGTTAACAAGGTTGACTGACATACATGGTGCAGCTACCCTGCAACTGTGCAACAGCACTTGGACCGATGAGGACAGAACACATCTAATGGAAACCAACAGTGCAACGAAGTCTTGTATTTCACCTCAATGCAGCACAAGCTGCCACAGTGCAAAGTGCACACGGATATCCAAATGAGTACCGGGCAATTTCCAGCTTAGCTCTGTGTAAAGCTCTCACTCTGAAAGCAGATAGTGAGCGTCAGACTCATGCAAAGGTTCTCCCTTACCTCTCCATAGATTCTGAAAGTACCGGTGTCCTCCTCGAGTTCAATTGCAGTAACTCCTGGAACCTTCCTGGCCTGCTGTATGTTACTGCCGTGGGTTCCTATAGCAAGTCCCATTAAATCTTCTCTGACTACAAATTCCTCATGAAATGCTGCTGCAAGCTGCTTTGTGCACTGAAGGAGAAAAGAAAATAAGGCTCGTGTGCATGCCTTCAACATGAAGTACTGCTTCCAGCAACAAGAATTTCAAGCTATTGCTTACTTCCAAGTGTTTTGTAGCTTCTTCATTTCTTGACATAAGCATAAGTTTGGTGCGAATGCTGCGCAAATGCATGTCACTCAGTATATTCACTCTCTTCACTGTTGCTTCACTGGCAGACTACAGAAAACAAAAAGGACATTAGGTTTCATTTTTTAGGGAAAGTCACATTTAAAGGATAAATTAAAAACCTGCTTATTTAAATAAATTATAAACATGAACCACATTTCCAGTACTTAAGTGGACATTATTCTTCCACAAAACAAACAATGAAAAATTCAGCACTATCGTTACCAAGCCAGCAATTTTCTGTTCTAACTCACATGATGTTTAACACTAGAAGTCTTGCTATCACCTAAGAAGTTGTTCCTTCCCTTTGATGTTCCAAACCGAACTAAATATTATTCTACCATATTATACTCATCACTCATTGACTCCCTAGTCTGATTCAAGTGGATACGATTAAGTAAGCAGAAAAACGCAGAGAAACTAGTGTTAGGAAAAGTCTACCTGGTAAAACAAAGCAATCACAGAAGAATCTAAGTGAACAATTCCTTAACGGCTTAGTTAGGTAAAGAATTTTCACATTTGAAAAGGTCAACTAAGCTGTTTTTGCAAAAGCTTCTTTAGTCTACATAGTATCAAGTTTGGTCCCTCCCTATGATTCAGGCTCTGGGCTCCCTGCTAATCCACACTACCCACCTGCCAGTTCACACCCAGGTTCCTGTGTGATGTGAGCTGATGCAGCTCTTCATGTGGAAACCCAGTTGTGGGTCAAAGCACAAAGTGTAATCCTGCATAGGTGGAACCTACTGCTCTCGAGCAGAGTAAGCTAGTTAGCTCTGAACAATCCACACCAATCGCTGGAACAGCTCTGTCTGTTATGACTGTCAACCATACCTGAGAGCTGTTCCTAAATTTAGGCTATCTGCAGCGCAGTACTTCGAATCCCCTCCCAAGGCCTGCCCCTACAGATCTATACATCTGCACGTATTAAATTGCTCACAGCTTACAGAGCTCACGAAGTTAGACTGCAATCCACAGAAATGTATAGATGGCTACAGAACTATCATAAATGATATAATAAAATTAATGCAACATTCACATAAAAATAATTACTTACAAGTATTATTAGCTGAGCAGTTTCAGCATGATAGAAAATTCTACATGCTCCCACAGCTTTCTTGAAATCTTTGTGTGCATTTTCATTAGCACATCTACAGAGATGAATGACAGAGATAAAATGACTTTTAAGAAGTTGCATCAAAGAAAGGAGAATAATAGAATGACTCAGGTTGGAAAGGACCTTAATGATCATGCAGCTCCATTCCCTCAGCCACACAGTGATGCCACCCACTGGACCCAACCAGGCTGCCTGTGGCCTCACCCAGCCTGGCCTTTAACACCTCCAGGGATGGGGCACCCACAGCTCTGGGAGGCTCCAATCAGTGCCTTACTGCCTTTAGAGTAAAGAATTTCCTCCCAACACCTAACATAAATCTCCCATCTTTTAGACAAAAACCATTTCCCTTTGTCCTATCACTACTTGCCCATGTAATAACACGACCAGATCTCAGAATGTTTCACTAGTTTATTGTGAAGAACGTTCAGAAATTGGAAAATTCTCTCTTTCCATGCTTCCAGAGCTTATTTTCCATGGGCTGTACCACCAAAGCTATGAGGCATCTCTCAGAACCAGACACATGCTGTGAGTTCATCAGCTACATAAGCCTGCAGCAAGACCTGAAGATCCCACCTCAGCATCTGCTTTCTGCCCCCAGCCCAAACCCTCAGAGACCCCAGCCAGTAGATTCTAACTCAGCTACAGCAGTCACAGCCACCCTTATGACTCCTAATGGAGCTGTACAAGATCCTCAAGAATACCCCCCTCCCCCACACATACTCTCAAATACTTCTCATTAAATGAATTGCCTTATTAGTAAAATATGCATAACTACTCACGCATCTCTCAGATCTTCAGGAACATCCACTGTGCACTTGAAAAATGTGTTCTTTTTGACGGTTTTATTTTGATTCACAGGCCGGAGCCTTTCGTACGTCACGATTTCATTGTAAGTGGCATCGCAAGCAGCATACTCAATGACATAAAACTAAGGAAGAATTTGTTTTTCCACATGGTAACTTCAGTTAGCAATGACAAATACATACTAACCAATCAAATAAAAACACAAACACACAGGCCAAGATTCCCCCCAGAACATCTGATTCCATCAAAAAAAAAAAAAAGACTCAACTACCAGGAAAGAGTACATTACTGATGTTACGACATGCTTTTCCACAGACTGCTTTTGTATTTAAAGTATTAAATTTGGCACACCACCTTTATAAAGTAACTGATTTGACAATGGTATAGAGGTGGCAGCCTTCTGAGGATGAAAAAAATCTTTTTTTCTTGCTAAAATAGTAGATAATTAAGAATTCAGTAGAACTTTATACATGTCATTAGTTAACTGAGACCATACAGACGAAGAATGTTGTTTCTTAGAATTTAAAAGTCAAAGTTTCTAACCAACCAATGTAGCAAAGTACCAGACAGTAAAAATCCTAATTTGTGTTGCATACAAGAACTCAAGTTAGCTCCAAATGAAGAACACTATTATTTCAACCAGCTGAAATGAAGAATACACTTGTCTGAATCTACAGATTATTTTGCTGGTACAGTCATAAAAACCAACAGTAAAACACAAGCTCTGCATATGCAAAAACAAACAACCATTTTTCCACTACACTCAAGTGACATGTATGTACAAACAGAACCACCAACTCATTCTTATAGAGAGTGCTTGATTACCAAAATTAGACTTCTGGTATAAACAGTAACCATAATCACAAATAAGGCATACTACTTTATTATTTCTTAGAGCCAACTTCAATTCACGAAGTAGGATTTTTGGAAGCCATATGCTGCATGCATACATACTGACCCCCATGCACTTTAATTACTACTAATCAGAATGTGCTGCTCAGCTATAAGAACAAACTCCCAGTTGCGTAAACACAGCATGGGTCATTCCAAAGTGATCTCAGCTTAAAAATCTGTTCTGCCATATTTTTGTACTGACAGTTTATTCATCTGTTTGCTACAAAGAACTTTTCTATTTACTGTATCTAACAAACCAGCATAAAATCAGCAGTAAGGAGTTTACCTCTCCTTTCATCATTCGAACTTTTGCCAGCCACCAGCCACAAGGCTCTTGATCATTTGCTCTAGAATAAACCTGAAAACAAGAGCAGTTAGACACAAATGAAAAAACAATATTTAAGCACAGACATAATTGAGTTGCCTATGTTTACAATCAGGAAAGAGCATCTCAGCTTCTCTAGTTCTCATTACAATGGAACAGTATACTACTCAGAAATATTTTGTTATTATTGTTATGTGCTTCTTGCACAAGTTTTCATTGCTTCGCCCTGCAAGGATTACAGACAGGTTTCCTTCCTATATTTCTTTGACCATATAACAGAAATTGCTGGAGATAAAACCTTGAGAAAACACTAATTCAGTGGCAATTCCTCACTAAATTTAAAAACTGTCTTAACACCAAAGGTCCTATACAGAAGGAACTCAAAATTAAGGTTTTGTTTTGCCTTTGGCTTACTTGATAAACTTAGGTCTACATCACATATGATTATGTATATTGTATTTAACAAACACCACTAACAACACAAGATCAAATACAGAACCAATGATATCTGAAGCTTTCTGTTTTTCCTGGTCTTCTAACCATTTGTATGCAGACTAAACATGAAATTTAAGTTAATTGAAGAAATTTGAGGTAAAAAATGCCTTAAGTTTAACCTCTAACAAAGCCAAAGTATTCCATATATTTCGAATAAAAACAGAAAAACTGAGCACATACATACATGCATCACTTCTTACATTATCTGCCTGGAACTGTAGCAGTATCCCAAAGATACTGTGACTTCAATGACAACCATGACGTTAAACTGTGGGAATCACTGAAATTACTACGACAAGACGAACACAACACGAACCATCTGATTTCCCAGTTTAATGTGTGGTTTCTAGTTAATACTGCTTCCCTTTAAAATAGAGAATGCACGCTATTTCCTCCAAGATATTTTCATACTGGATATTTCACCTGGACTGAAAACCAAGTTACTGGAACATCTTTGTTGAACTTTCACATCAAAATATTTCCTGCAGTTTTCACAAGAATGAGAATTAGCAAGTTGGGTTTTTATCTCTTAAAATACCATGCTTTGTTTCAAATTTTAGATGATAATCAAGTTCCATTGGTAATCTTCTGAGAAAAAAAAAAGACCCTGTAATTTCAGACAGTTACTCTGGAAGCAAAATCTGCTGTATTTCAAAGTGCTAAGAGAAAATTAAAACATTTTTTATTTACCAGCTTAATAAATCCATTACTAGAGATGCATTTCATTTTCATTCTCCACTAATCTACTTACAATCACCATTGTCTCAAAGAGACAATCAGTTATGTAACAATACGGCTCATTAGCAAACATCTGGATCAGCTCACCTCCACTTCATCTCCTTCACCAATTTCTTTCTTGATATCAGGAGGTGGAGGTAATCTGACTTCATTAAAGGGTACTTGGCGCTCTGGCTGCCAACTGAAAGTTGAAGAGACATTACACATTAGTTCCAGGATTTTTCTGTTGTTTTCTTAAGGTCTTCATTTTTAGAACTCTGAGTTTAGTTAACTCTCACTCATTTCATATAATCAGGTCTGCTTCATCATTCCTAGAAAGCAAAATTTCATAGCAAGCATCAAAACAATCCCGTCAAAACAAAAACATAGCTGGGAAGATAATTAGTAACAGAACACTTCTTCAGTTAACTTCAAAAGAAAGTTCAATGGACTGATTCCACCGAGCTGATATTATTAACCCTCCATGAGAAGGTCAGATGACATACTGAAATCTGTACTGCTCAATGAAAGCCTTGTTAACATGTGAATTCATCCTTGTGGTCCACCGTGGGTTTGTCCATTTCTTCAGCATTTTAAGAATGACAATTTCTTTAGCACTTAGCATTGTAACTGCTTCCTATCAATTTTTAAACATTGCAGGAAAATCCAAATGTGTTTCCTAATAAAACTTTGGAATTTTATCTACAACTGTTTTTAAACAATCTCCAATGGGAATCTGGCAAATGGATTCATTTCGAAACACATCTCTGCATCTGCTTACTAATAATGATTACTACTATGCATGTAAAATTAATAAGCTAACTTCTCATACAAGAAAGACTATTTTTCTGTAGCTGGTTCTGCAAGACTTCTTACTTGTAGAAGTGTAAATTTCAGGTGCATAACATGAAGACTTGTAGAGTAATTGACACCCTCTGTATTCTTTTGTAATTTCTTTCTTCTCTGTAAATTTCACAGGAAGCCATGAAGCTGTTTCTCATTCTTTTACTCAAAATCCCAACTGAAGATGGATTAAAATAAAGCCAGCACCACCACCAAAAATAACAACAATAAAAAAACCTTACAACATCCAAGGGACTTGGACATGGTATCTGTCCAAGTATTCAACATCTATCATTTATGAACATCCTCAAGACCACATCAGGTACAGAGAGACCCCAGAACCAACACATAACAGAAAGGGTCATGGAGTTTTGCCCTAGCCATGGCTGTACAGTTCATTTTTCTTCTAACTATAGGGTAACTTTGAAAAACCACCACCAACAATAACACAAGGAACATTATGGATAGCTTTTGTTGAAGTTGGAAAGTATTTTTGTCATGAAGTGTAGCTTAAATCTCATTTTACCTCTGAAAAACAGCAGAGGAGGATGGAAAAAAAACCACTTGTGATTTAATCATGCTTATAACTACAACGGTCACTAATCTCAGGATCTGTGTATTGCCTCTTTCCTGCCTTCATCAAGTTATTATTCTCACAGATGCAAAGGCATACAGTAAGAGTTGAGAACAAAATGCACTCCCTTGATTACAACTATGTAAAAGTTCAATTTGGAAACAGTATGAACACAGTGATCATAACTGAACAACAAGATACAAACTGCTGTAAACAACTGAGCAGCTTAAAGCTCTCTTGAGAATTTCAACTGTGCACTGCAGGTTATGAATCAAGCTTAAAGGAAGTTACAGACTGCCCACAATGAGATGCAACAATAGAAGAGACCTCACCACTGCAAGAAAATCTTTAAACTGTATGCAGTAGTCTAGCTTTGCTTCCATCTCTGGAGGATCTTCATCTACTGTAAGGAGACAGTACAGTAATGACTCAACCATTTCAGCCATAAGGTTTTTTGATGTTTTTTGAAAAAACAGGGAGAATTATACACAGAAGGCTCAGTTCTAAGAATATGCCTTAAAAGTTCTGATGACATGAAGTCCAAAATGGGAGCATCTCACCAACAAAATGTCACCAACCTATTTAAGAAATTAGTTGTGATTTGTTACAAATTACCTACTAAGAGAATCAGGCATGTGATGCCTACTGGTCAGAATGATTATCACAAATACTTGGTAGAAGCTATACAAAACTGAGGTGTCTCTTACTATACAGAAGTCTACTGATATGGCTGCTTCAAATTCTAGTGGATCTACAAGGAATTGTACCTCAAAGCCTCACCTATACAGCACAGCAAAGGCTCCCAGCTCCTGATGATTCTGTGTTCATTCTCTGCCTCTTTTACTTCTCCAAAACTTCTCCTAATGGACTTGTATTCTGCCCACAGGTTAATTATTGCTGTGGCCACAAAATCACCACTGGCAGTTGGTGCCAGTTCACCAACTTTGGGAACCTTGTAATAGCTAAAGATAAGGACTGGTAAACAGCAGAAAATGTAAACTGAATGCCATTAGCAGACTCACTTACTTTGCTAAGTGCTGATCACTATCACAACAGAAGAATGCATTCTGGATGGTACCCTCCTGCCAATTTCAATTTGATTAAAGCCCTTATGAATTTAACTCAATAAAAAGGGTAATAATTTATCAGGCTTACATCATGGCACAAATAGAGTAGTACACATACTTCCTGATAAGGTCTATTTTTGGTCAACAAAGCAGTCAACATATGTTGTAGCTCACCCTTTTCAGAATGAAGCTGCTGCTGCCACACATTCAGTAAAACACACTGATGACATGGATAAACCAGCAGAAACATGTTTGCCAATAATTAAACACCTGCTGTGAACCACAGGCACTTCCTTTAGCTCACTTGGCTCATGGTGTGAAAGCATGTGCCTTCAAGGCTAAGAACATCTACTCTTACAGAAAAGTAACATGGATGTTGAATATGAAAATAAAGATCAACAAGAGGAGAATGAAGAAGCAGATCTGTGGGATTCTTTGGAGGATGGTGAGGACAGAGAAGAGTGGGGTGATACGAAAACCAAAGAGACACAAAGAGCTTCCATAACCACCCAGGAAGTCCTGGCTACGGCTGCCACTTTATCTTCTAACTGATTTTTATAGAAGGGCTAGAAAACAGGTAAGAAAGACAGACTGGATTTGCAGAGTAAAAAGAAAAAAACAGGATTATCTTTTTCTCCCCAGGATGTTTTTCATGCATGCATTACACATACATCCCTGGATTACATAAACCATTCATATAATATTGTGTGTACATACATGCAAGCTTCACACTATTACGCTTCTTACTCCTCATCTTCCTTCAGGAAAGGCTGAGTGATGAATCTGCAGGCTGGTGCTGGCAGCTTAGAAACCATCTGCACATCAAAAGCTGACGCATTTCCTGATGTTGATTTTTTATGCATATATATATATATATAGGGTAGCATGGTTAGGTTGTGGTTGGGCTCGATGATCTTTAAGGTTTTTTCCAACCTGAGCAATTCTATGGATTCTATTCTGCGCTAGCTAAAAAAGTCACTCCATCAGGACAGTTGTATCATTTTTTTGGGTTGATGAAGCTGATTGCACTCCCCAGGTCAGACACAGAACAAACTGCTCAGGAAACAGAGCTACTCAGGTATTTTCCACCTTTCTTCACTGCAGGTATAAGAATATCAGACAGCTGCCACTACTTTCTAATTACATCTGTCCACTGCATCTGCAGGCATTACTAAAATATCAAAATAAAAAGTCAAGGAATGCTTAACTGACTTTGTGACTTCTGATACCACAGCTATTTAAGGAATCAGTTCATGGAAACTGAATACAACAGTGAACCTGTATTTCTAGAACCAGCTTTCTAATGAAGTCTACTTCCCCTTCATGTCAAAACAAACAAAACAATACAGAAATGATTTTTAAGATAAAATACTTACTTGTTTTCAAACACAACAGTGAGTGAATCCTCATGAACATCTTTGATAAATCCCTAAAACAAAAACAATTTTGTTGTAAGACACGGAATCACAACAAGGCAGCAGTTTCAGCACAGCCTGAAACCACCCGAGAACACCAGTGATGTTATAATCTGAATGTAGGAAAGTTCCCAGACAATCCCACTACATGGATGAGGCTACTCACATTCTCAGCTGACTGCTCTAAGAAATACGTTGGACTACTGAAAGCAACTTTTCATATAGACACATTTACAACTGAAATACTGCTTTCAAAGTTTATTGTTCTCTTTACAGGCATACACAGCTACTTCACACAAGCAGAATGAGAAAGCTGCAGTCCCAGGGCAAGGAGTCCAACTCAAAATAATGTCCAGCAGCTGTGAGCAGCACCACTTGCTGTTTCAGGTGTTCTTCTCAAACAAACAAAAAAAAAAGAAAAAAAAGAGTCCCAAACAACTGTCCTTCAGAATAGCACAACCTGAAGGATGGATAAAATTTGGCAATAAAGGCTGCTGTATGGCTACTTAGCTATGTCATCCTTCAAACACAGGACTGGGAACAGTGTGCAGTCAAATCCCCACAGCACCTCACAGAAGAGCAAAGATAATAGCATGTTTCACGTCATTTTGTGTGACATTTTTATGATCTTGGAAACAACTGCAGCAAAATCCCATTTTTCTTCCTTTTGAAAAATGAAGGGCTTTTTAGCAGTGCACTGATCATGTCAAAAACCTGAAGACAAAGAACAACCTGATAGAAAAAAATTATACCCAAACAGAAATTAAGGCCCCCCATCTCGTAGTTTTAAGAGAGGAAGGCACGCTGCAAACACAAGGGAGCAAAAGAAAAGCAGAAGACAAAGACAACAAAAAATAACAAAATAAGAAAATGTTTTCTAATGACTCCTGTGTTTGTTATAAGCTGGTATGTGCCCAAGCACAGAAGACCAAGAAGAAACATGCAGTTTCAGATGAGAAGACAGTTCCAAAGGATCCTTATGAAAGACTCCAGAAAACCTGCTGAGTGGATTACATTGCCTTCATGAACTGCCAGCTGAGGAGGGCTAAGAACAGTATCAGCTGTGCGAGGAATACAGCACCCACAGAGGTGTCATGGGTCAGCTCAGCAAAAGGCACCTCAACATGGGCTCCCCGTGCCTGACAGACACTGCGCGAGCCCACAGTGACAGCTGGCTGCACAGCACCGTAGGAATGAATCTCCTTGGACCCAAACCTGTACTTGTGCAACGCCAGCAAAGGGCAGCATTCACTTGAAATCTGAGTGCTCGCTCCCTAAGCAACGCTCACAAGACACCTGCCAGCAGTGCAAGGAAGCGGTTATAGCACAAACAGCTGGGTAATCCTGAACACACCAGGCCGCCAGAAACCAAAGTCACCTTGTTCAACCACCTAGTGTGCTCCTAATGAAATAAACTCTTTTAAAGGCCACCCTGCCTCTGCCAGGGAAGGAAGGCAAAGCCCTTTGAGACGGAAGCATCAGAGGCAGTTGGCAGCAAAGCATGTGTGCACACAGGGATTTCCAGTTCCCATGAAGTTTCTGTACAGGAAGACTGAAGCCATGCCTGCTTCAGGAGGCAAGGAACATGAAGGCATACAACATGTCACTGGTTGAACCATCTGTTAGCTAACAGCATCCGTAAATAACCAGAAAAGTTCCATTTTATTTACCAGCATGGAGATAAGTTACTGCTACACAAAATGCAGGAAATAATGTTTTTCTACCAGTCATTCAGATTCTATTAAAAATATGTAAGAAAAAAATCACCACATCAGCATGAACCAGGTTTACGTGGTCCAACACTGCTGGAATGCCAACTTACTGGCAGCAAGCAATACTCAGTGGAGATTTAAGCCCCTTACTATGGGCAGCCTTTTATCTACATTCTCACTATGTGAGTTTCTGGAGCTCCTTGGCACAAAGCAGCCCCTCAGCTCACTGCACTTGCGGTGCCACACAGGAGCACCATGCCGTCCCACACAGGGGCACATATGCACTCTTTGCTAGAAACTATCAGAGCAACATTCCCAGTTGGCATGCTCTGACTCTTCTACTTCACAGCACTCATGAGAAATATTTCAGAAGAGATAAGCTAACATTTATCAGGTATTCGCTTGAGGTTACAAAGGACAAATAAATCAGTAAATACAACTGTATCTAAATAATTATATTATTGTGAAATAGGTCTGCTCAGAGTCCAGTTGCACAAATACAAGATGAATAGTGAAGGAGCATCATGCTTTTCAGACATCCCAAGGTTTACTTCTTCCTCTTCTGGTCAGTTTCTCTTCTACAGAGGGAGGAACACACACAGCAACAGAAGTGCAGCAGTGGGAGGCAGACAGAGCAACGCCACCAGTAAGAATCAGAATTCATATGGGTTTTAAGTCATTCTGTAAGAAATCACTTGGCCATTATCACCAAGCAACTTGTCAAAAATATGAAATCATTTGTGAAGAGTAACAAGTCCTCTCTGTTTTCCTACCTACAGCCCTGGCCTATACTTGGAGCATTACCAGACGTACCTGCAACTCCAAGATAAAATCAGAAAGATTTCACACGCATCATGATGAGATTTACTGCAATTTTTTTAGAAGTATTCCCACAGCCTGGAGATGATTGTCATTTTTTTTTTAAAAAAAACACTTCATAGCTCTGCTCAAAACTTGAGAAATTAAGATATTTTGAATAAAGCAGATTTACTTTTTACATTACATGTCCCATTAAATGCTACACATTTATAAGGGTCTCTTCAGATGGGGTCTGATGAACATAAACTTTTCTTTTTTCCCCAAATGGTTTTCAAACAGGAATTTCAAAGGAGCTCTTTATCAGCAAGGTAAAACTCTATGTACAAATTTATGTACGTAGACCTGTATTCGAACTTAACGTTCCTCATTTCTTACACTGTGTAAGAACCACTTCTTGCTAGGTTCACTGATTGCACGCCTTCACTTTTCTTCAACTAAACAGGCTGCTGTTAGTGGCATTTAATTTAGCAGCAATGGCTACAGATGGACAAAGCCAGTAATTCAAAATTCAGAGTTCCTCCATACAAGTGATGAGGCAGAGCAACCAACAGGAGACCACGCACCACCAACAAATACATTGCTTAAAAGCAATAATGCTGTTGCATGAGGAACCACCTCACATACAACATTTCCAAATGTGCTATACACCATACATGAAGTTGCTGATGAGAAGAAGAGAAGAAAAATTAATCTGTGACTTCACCTTGGCAGACCTCAGCATTGGCCCATCCAGATCTTCGTGTCAGTCACTCAGTGCCACATCTCTGAAAGCCCATGTATGTGCTGAGAGCCGCTCACAAGGCAGCAGGGACTCTACTGTACTACACTATTAATGGCGTGCAGCTCACAGTGCTCCATGCAGACCTGTCTCTGCCACTCACTGGGCAGGAACCAACTCCCAGCACCTGTAAGCTGAGAGCTGGCACGGCCAGGGCTTGCCAGCTGTGTTTGGGATCTGAGACGCAGCAAAGTTAACTGAGGCCATACTGTACACTGAGCATGAACAGAAGGGCAGGAAACTAAAGAAGACCACTTGCCACCAAAACCAACGTAGCAAGGACTTCCTCACCTCACAACAAGCAGCACACACAGCGTCTTCCCCTTTTACCTGGGTTCTGCTCACGGATTTAGGATTAGGATCTGCTTATGACATAAACGGATCAAGACTTACTGAAGTGCCCTTACAGTGAACTGTGCTTGTGTGGACACACACACACACCCATATTTGGGTTTTACATCCTATTCCACACAAAGTCACAAAATCAACCTACAGCCAGATGCAATCTGAGATCCCTCTTCAGCCCACTTTCAGACCAGCTGACCCCAAGCACCTATAGTGAAGGTGCTGCCAGTGAGGCTGCAGACATGCCTTCCTGGGACAGACAGACAATGTGCTGCTTCTCAGCCACATCCACCACACCAAGAGCTGCGCTGGGAGCGCCGGGCACTGCTGAGCACATCTCCAACAGTAACATTTTGACATCTAGTACTGCAGCTCTGTTGAATCACCAACATAAAGGTCAAGAAGCCTATATCCAATTACCAGTCCTTTCACTCCTGTCAGAACCAAGCACTGCTAGTATTTTAAACCAACAGTTAGACACTTCTGTCTCACGTAACAAATACAAAACCTCCCACTTAATTATTACTATTCCATTCTGATCCCCATAAAGAAATACCAAAGCAAACACAGGAAGCTTGTAAACAATCAAGATGCTCTGCTTTTCTGGTTTGAACTTCAAAGTGCTCTTTTCACTGCAAATGCTACAAGGCCTGCTAACAGACAGCAGGCCACGCATTACGAGCAGGCATCAGGTAGGAAATCATGTTCAACTCCTATTTCAATTCTAACCATCACACTTTTATTTATCACATTACTACTTATCTCCATTCACAGTCATCATTATCATGTGTAAATTCAAGAGTCCTCATGAGTCACACAAGAACCTCAGCACTGAATCTCCTGGTTTAGGCTTATGAATGAAATTTAAATGACTCACGTTATTTATGCTGCTTTCTTCATGTGCATATTCCCAAAGGGCAAAACTTCTCAGAGATGCCCTCCACTCACTGCGTACATGAGAAATCAATAATCACTGCCTGCAGAGTCTGCCTTTTATCAGCCTAAGAGTCAAGACAATGACTCTTCAATGGCACTGACTAGAGACAGTTCATGCACCAGTCTACACAAGTTCCAAGAACAGTAACACCTTTAAAATGCCTGAGATTTCCCATCCAGTAAGACAAGATTTAATAAGTAAATGCTGTCCATCAAGAGACAGCTGGAACCTTCGCAAAAATAAGAACGCCCCTCATTCCACTTACTGTAATGCTTCCTGGTGTAATAACTGGGCACCAACACCCATGTAAGCCTCTTAATGACAGTTTTCTATTCTACTGTCAAGCAAAAAACCAAACAGAACATCTCACGGAGAAGTTTCCAAAGCTTCTCATTACAACTTCAAAACACCATTATATTTTTATTGATATATAAGTATGATTTTGCACAGAACTGCTCACTATGCTTTGATATCGTACACACGGAGAAACACCATGCCTTCTTCCATCATTTCTTCCTGCAGCAACATTTAGTCTGCTCTCTATACAAAAGGCTAGCTCAGCTCCTTCTCCCAGAGCTACAGCCAAGCCTGTTACCAAAACCACACCTCCTACCACAGACACCAAGGATGTGCATTAGAACCTGACCATGAAGGTGAAGAGCCAAAGCCTATTTCCCATTTTTGCCATTTTTATTTCAATGCAGCTATTCCTGCAGTAGGTGAAGAGTACTAGGGCAAGCCACACACAGGAATTTCTTTAGTAGATGGAAATCCCTACAGCAATGAAAGCGATGAATCTTCAGTTATTCAGATGTCACCAAAAGGTTCCATGAGCAATAAGCTATCTAGCTCAGCTTATGGACTTTGGTGTCATTTTATTTCGAGCAGACATCCAAACTCACAACAAGAAGTGGAACCATAGCTCTCATTTGCATATAGACAAAATTTTCATTTCATTCTTGCTAATGCACACTTCACAGCTGACAGAACACAGGGCAATGGGTACACAGCAGAATAGAAGAGGTTGCCCTGAATATCAGGAAACACTTCTTTCCCTCTGCGGGTGATGGAGCACTGACACAGGCTGCTCAGAGGCTATGCAATATCCTCCATGGAGATCTCCAAAAGCTGCTGGGATGTGGTGTGGAGCACTGTGCTCTAGGCAGCTCTGCTTGGGCAGGGGTTGGACCAGACAGACCCAGATGTCCCTTCTAACCAGTCCCAAAATCTGGGAGTCAATGATCTACATCTCCGTATGACAGCATGACCAAAGTTCCAAGCTCTACTCAGAAAACCATCACCCTGAGAACACTGCAGTCAGGCCAAGACAGGACTGGGAGCATTCAAGTCTCACTCTCTCCAACCCAGTTTGAGCCCAAAGAAATCCATGCATGTTTGGTCATTTCATACTGAAAATAAATAAAATCCAACAAACTAATGAAGTCTGCTCTAACACCTCAAAGAAAATAGATCAACCTGCAATCTAGAACTCAAGTAGACATCATCAGCCCTCCTGAGGTCAGGATCAACATGCCTTTAGCAGATACAATCATTAACTAGTTTGGTGTATCACCCCATTCTCCAACTTCTCCAACTGTTCCACCATACAAACCTCACCTTTACCACAAGAGCACAACTCCTTTAGAGAAAAGATGGCACCGATGGGGCTCAGAGACAATAGATGAGTAATATTGACAGACGCAGTCTGCTGAGCTGCAGGGGTTGCTGAACATACTCTGCTGTCTACTGCTGGAGAACTTGGGGGTAAAATGCAAAAGAAATGCCATTCTGTTCTGCAGATCGCATTACTGATTTAAAGCAAAGGGGGAAAAAAAACCATGAAAACAGTTTGGAGATACATGAACAAAAGGTTAAATTTAGAACATACTATTTCTTTTTAGACAGAAGAATTTTACTTGGTGCCTACCACAAACACAGTTACTTTCCATTGATATATGCATCAAGAAAAACATTTTTACTTTTCATGTATTTTAATAAAGAGCATAATTTTTCTTGTTAGTCATAGCAATCCCAGTTTTACCTACCATGGTCATACCTCTAGTAACAACTGGAAAAACATTAAAACACTCCAACAGATGCAATCACTACTGTTACTACAGCTAAGTTGCAGATCGTATTAACAACTAATTCGAAAAAATTGTCACGTAATTGTTTACGTAATTATTTTGGTCTTTATCTCTACTGGCATGGCAGGATCCTTCTCACGTCATCTACCAGGAGGTATGCTGTGATAATGAATCTAAATTCAGACTGTTCTGAGAGCAAACTTCAAACGTTATCCCCTCTCATAACCTCACAAATGCCAACATCAATCCTAAGCGAGCGCTTTCTAAATGAGACTGACACCCCTTCTCCTTCGCTTCCCAAACTTTACACAGCAGTAGCACTGCTTAGTTCCATAACACAGGCATAACCTGTCCACCTCAACTCTAAGACTCACAAAATGGAGCCAGATTTCACAGATTTCACTTCAAAAAAAAACGCATTTTAAAATCATTTTTCTGCTTGGTTTATTGTGATTTGGGGTGGGTTTTGCACACAACAACAGTGACAGTTTAGAGCTGGGGCCTCCCCACTCCTGGCCCAAGCACTCTAACCCGTCCGATCACCAAGAAGCGAATGGCTTTCATTGCTGGACCTAATCCCCATTTTGCTGACCTGAAAGTCAATAATGACATTTTTAAGTAAAACTTCTCCTCGTTAGCCACCATCCAGAGGGCTGAACACATGATGGGGCTAATCCAAGCCTGACAATTCGCACTGACTTAGGAGACGTCATTATTGCAGAATTTAAATCAGGCTTATTGCAATAAATGCTGTACACGCAGCTCCAAGAATTCAGCACACCTCTTAATGCTCCCATTAGTCCCACATTCCCCTGAAGCAGAAGAAAGAACCAGCTCATGCTTTGTTCTTTGCCCGATCATAGGGCACAGATGGAAAGCTAAGAAGGGTGTCTCCAAATCCCATGTTTCCTAACGGGCAGGAAAAATAATCAACCCTGTTTTAGGCCAGCAGCGTTCAAAATACAGGTTATTTTGATGTGGGTTTCCACATGGTTATTTTTAATCTACCTGAAAATTTATCCCGTATGCAGAATTTATTATCTACGGATTTGGGCAAAAAGAATGAAGAGGAACACCTACCAAGGGCACAGAGTTTATCCCATTACATGCCTTCCTCGTAAGATTATCTCCTATTTGCCTCTTTTAATAGACACCCAGTTGCAAAAAAAAAAAAAAAAAAAACAAAAACCCAAAAACACCAAAAAAAGCCAACCACCCAACCCCCGACTCCTGCAGTCAGCTGCTCACAATCCTCTGCCCGCCGCCTCCACACGCCGTACGGCTCCCTACGGCTCCCAGCCCAAATCCACAGACGCGAGCAGCAAAATGGGAGGCACGGCGGGCCGCCCCCCGGCCCCAAGCGCAGTCCCGCCCCGCACGGCTGCGGAGCACAGCGCTGCGGGAAGGAGGCAGCGGCTCTGGCCATAAAAAGAGCGGAGCGTTAACGGCTGCCCCGGGCTGAGGGGAATGAGTGACGGGCACAGCTGAGGGCACGGCGCACGGATCCCGGACCGTCCCGGCATTCCGGGCAGGCTGATGGCGAAGGAAGCCTTCCGATGACACAGATAAACCCGAAATCGTCACGGAATTATCCCAAATATTTTAAAAGCCGTTATTTCTGCCCCCGATCCGCCCCCCATTCAGCCCCAACCCCCCCCGCCCTCCGCACGCCCCCAAGCCCCGCACCACAGACCTCCCCCCGCCCGCGGCCCCCCCTCCCCGCGGCGCCGCTCCTTCCCCCGGCGGCTCCCCTCATCGCGGCCCCGCCGCCCCGCCACACCCCGGCCCCGCCGCCCCGCGCCCCCCCTCACGGCCCGGCTCGGAGGCTCCGCTCACGGCCGCCCGCCCCTCCCGGCTCCCAGCGCGGCAGGCAAAGCCCCGCGCGGCCCCGGCCCCGCACCGCGCCCGTACCTTGTAGAAGGCCCCGTTGGAGCCGCGCACTTCCACCGTCAGCTCCTCCATGTTGCGAGCGCAAAGGACGCCGGGACGTGCTTCTAGAAACTGTCACCACGGGGGGGAGCGCTGCCCGGGCTCCCCTCCCCCTCCGCCCGCCCCCCGGGGCCGCTCCCGCCCCACGCGGCGCCGCCGCTCCGCCCAAGCCGCGGCCGGGGGTGCCGGGAGCCGCCGGAGCGGGGCGTTCCCTGCGGGAAGGGCCGGCGGCGGCCGCTTCGCCCCCCCCGCGCGCGGCCGGGGGATGGGAGCGGCCGGGCGCCGCGCTGAGGGGGCCGGGCTCTCCCGCCTTCCCGGCGCGCAGGTGGCCCCGCGGCCCCGCCCTGGAGCCGCCGCGATGCGCAAATGGCGGAAGCGGCGGTTCGGGCCGCGGTCGGCGCTGCGGGGAAAATGCGGAGTTTTGCGCCGCGTCCTTTTTGTGAGCGGTACCGGCGCGGAAGGCCGAGCCGCGGCGCCGCCCGCCTCCCCCCGGCCTGCGCCGCTACCCGGCGCGTGGCGCCGCCGCCTTTGTCCGACCCGGGCGCGGAGGCCGGCGGGGCGCAGCCAGCCGCACGCCGCGCCCTCCTCCGTGCTGAGGGAAACGCGCGGTGACGCGTGCGGACGGACCGCGAACGCCCGCCTGTGCCGTTCCGTGTCCCTCAGCGCAGGATCGGCCCCGAGTTCTGCCGTGAGCTCAGCGCTGTGCCCTCGCTTAGTCATGCGGGGCTGGATATAGGCTCGTGGCAGTGCATCTTTTTGCAGCGGTTTTAAATATCGATATTGACGCTTCAGTCCGCTTGGCTTGGGTGTCCCAGCTGACCCCGTCGTGAGCAGCCATTTACCGCCGCGTGGTCAGGGGGCGGCTCGGGCTGGCGAGACGCGGAGATGGGTGCAGCTGAGGCATGGGCAGCACAAAGCGATGGGATGCTGTGGTGGAGCGTGAAGGGAAATGGTACAGAAATTATCGGGGGATAAAAACAACAAATAAACAGACTTCTAGAGGACACTACACTTTCTCCACTCTGGCTCGTATCTTCGTTTGGGTATGAGGTAATGCTAGGAAAAAAAACGGTTCTATTATCTACTCTTTTCCCACTGTGTGCCCAAATATTCTCACTGCTGTACCATAATTATTCCACAGGGATGTTGAAGGATACATTTGATTATAAATATTCTTAAACCTTTAGAAATGCCCTACAGTTCGTTCTGTCACTTGTGTCTAGGCCACGTGTCAGAGAGAAGAGAAAGCTTCACACAAAAAAGTAAATGCTCTTCTTTCCTGCTGGAAGATGAACCCCAGGCCTTTCCAGGAGAAACTCTGGGAGCCAATAGTAGGAAGCAAACAGTTGTGCTGCAAAAACTCTTTGGCCAAAGTTGTCATTGCCCCAGGACTGAATAGCCTGGGATTGGTTTATTCACCTTCCAAGGGATGGTCTCTTAATGTCAGATGTTAAAAAAGTCATTCACGGTTTTGGGTTTATTAAAAAAAAAAAAAAAAAGGCAAAAATAAATGGAGAAAAAAAAAAAAAAAAGATCCATCAGCTGCTGTCCTCAGGAGTCAAAACAGGACACATAAAAAAAACAACCAATAGCACAATTTCAGAGCTGTGTGAGGTGGTTGGGTCTCCATATTTGCAGTGCAGAGTACGGTTCTGGTCGTTAATGATAACGAGAACTGGCTCGAGCCAAAGCGATCTGCATCCAAATTTGCCTGATAAAATTTGTTTTTCTAAAAGTATGTACATGGTAGCAGTTAAAGGGACAGGGTTGTTTACAGATTAATACTGAAGCAGATTGCTGCGCCTATGTGAAAACGGGGGTAGAAAGAGAGTTGTTTCTAGGCTGTGGGACATGATGGTTTGGAACACATCATCCGGGAGTGAGACAATGAAGTTCTGAGCCTAAGTTTTCACTTAATGTAAATTAGAAGTGACTACTAAATTAAATCAGTTATTTACTGAAATATTAAAAGGGAGAATCTTTTATCTACTCAGGTACAACAACTCAGAGTCCTCTGATATTAGCAACTGAGAACGTTTTCTAAAAGACTTCAGATTTGCGTCACTAGCAATTTTAAAACTTTAAAGATTGGCAATGCTATAGTATGACAGAAATAAATCCATGGACATCGCATTGTCCCACAGTCGGAACAGAGTTGTCATTCTCAGACCCTTGTGACATGAGAATGTTACACATTAATTTTAGCCAAAAGTAGGAAAACTGCTGCTATTTTCAGTGTTCCAGGCAAGATTGAGACAACTATGGAATCAGCAACGTAATTCTTCAGTGCAGTGATCTTACAAACTAAGATTATATTTGGGTATGGAAAGACATACAAATTGATAGCCCTCTTAACCTATTAGTAGGTAATTTCATTTTGCCTTTTTTTTTTTTTTCCCAGTCGTTTCAACTAAAGAGTTATTTCTATGCAAATTAAGTTTAGTGTCTTTGCTGTTACCCAAGCATGGAGTATTGTTGTGTCTTACTGGACATATTCCTTATCCTTCCGTGAAGTAAAACCCCTGAAACATGAGTTCTTAGAAGATACTGTGATTTAAAAAAGGGTAAAAATAAAGGTCAAATAAATTCACACTTTCACCTTCATTTACAAACCCAGAGCGTAGTAACCTGGGTTTTACATTGTATTCAATGAGGCAAAAATGCTGATGCTTAACAGCTTATGTCACAAAAATATAAAATAATTGTAAAAAAACCTAGGTTCACCTTTAAGTAGGTAAAAGCCTCTTTGATTTACTTGTTCATTCTGAAATTTTGGCAGAAGGCTGATGCCTATGAGAGACATCCATTCAGAATTCCAAACTTAGCAGGAGCTTAGGAACTGGCAGCGCTCAGATCCTCTGTAAACAGCCATGCATCCCTCATCCCCAGTGGAGACAGGCAACACAGATGAGTACTTGAAAGATATTATAAGTTCTTACTGGCCTCTTATATTTTACCAAATGGTAAAACTACAACTCAGCAGTAGTTTTGGAAGAAGTTCTTTTGAAAAGTAATATGCTTCCAAGTGTGTGGGGTTTACTTGTTTACATGCTTATTTTCTTTGTTCCTCGTAATGTGGTAAGTATTGGAGACATGTAAATTCAACTCTGCAAGAACTGTGTAATTAAATCAGGGCATCTAATCTTTTCATTGTCCAAAGCTCATATTAAGGCACATGGTCTCAACTGAGATTGTCTTCTTGGGCTGCAGCTGTATAAAGGACCACTGGTTTGTTATATTAAAAAAAAGGAAAGAAAACTCCAAAAGGAAAGGGTTTTGTTTTGTTTTGTTTGTTTGTTTGTCCTTTGCTGTAATTTTTGCACTATTTGAATACTGAGGTAAACAGGAATCTCTCCCAATTTTCAGCAGCCTTTTACAGATGCATTCCTGACCTTTACAAATGAATGAATAGTTGTCTGGAGGTTAGCTGAACTGCATGTGCCATGCCCAGATACATCTGCAAGTGCTGTAAGCAGACACCGCTTCTGAAAATAGGATCCACAAAAGGTGTTGCTAAGTGAGTGTATGTAAAAACATTTTCATGTAGTGCAGTTTTAATCCCTGTGGTATAGAAATCAGAGAAAGGAGTAACAGTAAGTGTTCCTATTATTGTAAATAAGCATTCATACTTATCTTGAAAGGAAGAGTCTTTGGAGCTGGTTTATTTTGCGTGTATTGCAGCTTACAGCATTCAGATTTATCTTTCTTTGTCTAGACACAGTGAACTTAAAATGTTTCACAGATTTAGGGTTAAAAATTCCTTCTATTTATTGGGATAAAACTTGTAAATAATTCACAGAATGCAGCAGGCATTTACGGTTACACTCTGCCTCCTGTTACTGCACTGTCACCAAAGTAATTAAATTACATAGGGAAGACATCAAGTATCTATGCTGAAAGAAAATCATTTTTGACTACACTTTGTATTTATGCTGAAGTAACGATGACTGAATATGACTCAGGTTTCATTTCTCCAAAATCCACAAGATACGCATGCTCAGCAAAATAAATATATATATCTAGGCAACAAACCACTATGTGAAAATAAATTTAGACTGAATTACAACATGTGAATGTTGGGTTTTTTTCACAGTGGATGAACTTCTGGCTTACCAGTGCTTGACTGGTGTTCCTATTTTTGTCAGTAGCAGCATAGTAAAGTAAGCAAAGTACAACTATAAGTTTGATGTCATTCTAAAAGCAAAGAGAAACAATAGACAACACCTGCTGTTGTGCACAATGTTCATTCTGGCACAATGCAAAGAAAATGCAGAATCACTTCACTGAAATTTTAATGAACTCAAATGAGAACACTGCTGCTTAATGGACTTTATGCAATGGTCTGAAGCTCATCCATTCACAGAACAACTTTTCGTGGGGTTGGCTTGGTTTGCTAATCCCATTATCACTTTGATTCTATTTCTTTCAAAGGCTAGTATGAATGCAGCTGGTCAAAAATAGCCTAGCTTGTACTTGACTTTGTTCCAAGCCATGAAGTGAAGTGCACTGTGCCACCAGAGAGGTATCACCATATTTGTGTGAGGTCATGGTGAAGTAATGGTGTGTCATAGTATGAGCTTCGGGTATCTAAGCCTGGAAGTTCTGATCTCCAAGTGTTAAGTGTTTTATCCTTCCTATCACTGTAGATACCCACACGAGAACAAATGAATCATTGTTGTCTTCTGAATAGTTTCAAAAGAAACCAGGAAAGGAAAATACTATTTTCACTTTACTCCTGGTAGTTTTGTTCTTTTAACCTCAGGCATGTATGCGAGGCTGCCTTTGTTTTTACTTGACAAGACCCACTGCCCTAAGAGCAAAGATAAGCATTAAGAACATAGAAACATTCATGTCAGGATCTCAACAACAATTGCTCTCCAAAGTAGGATTGTATTCAACTCGCTTAGAGGAACTTTTAATCAACTATTATTTTAGTTGGTAGGCACTGACCTTAAGAAATTACATACTAATATTTAGAACAAGCATGCACATATGCATACTTTCTTGTTTGTATGACACAGCTAGTAACTGATACCACATAAATATGCATTACCTGAAACCCTGCTGTACTGCAAGATACAATGAGGCAGTATGGACCAGATAGTATTTCACTAAAATGAGTTAGCAAGAAGTTAAAATGTGTTTTCTGTGGCTTTTGTGATTTCTGTCTCAACTCAGATGACCTTACTGTAGTGCATGTGTTCATAAATACCTCTGAGGAGGGAGGAAGATTAAGTCTGAACTTGCTTTTCTCTTTCTGCCATCTTTCTAAAAATACTGTTCCGTAAATAGCATAGTATTTTCTCACTACCTATCTGGTGAGATAAAGAAGGGAACCATGAAGCTACTTGAGTGATAAAGGTAGACAGCTCTGATAAATACCAGGAAACTGACCATCCTTTTCATCTTGTCAATAATTTTACTGCGTAAGTGTTCAGACCATCATGTTTTTGGCATAATTCCACATCTTTTTGAGTTTGATACCCTGTCTGGCATATTAGAGCATTTCCTGATTTCACCAGTGACTTGTTAGAAGACTCATCATCTGAGCCCTAAAAATTGAGGGTGCTTTAACCTGCTATTTCCATTGTGTTCCACAAGTGTACATGTTCCCTTGTTCAAGCCTGAGGCAGTGCAGTAATACCCCGAGCCCTGGCTATTTTCTGCTGTGCTGAGTTGCTACATCTGAAAGGAGTTCTTCTCAACAGTTAAGATGCTGCTTTTGGCAGCGGGAAAGAAATGGACAATTTTCAGAAACTATATACGTTCAAGAACTATCAAAAGGAGGGGCTGAGGATTAACGTAAACAGATGAAATACGGAAGAAAAGAAACAGAAACGAGAATAAAGATGATAGAGAAAAGTCAGAAGCAGCAGGAAGAGAAATGGACAACAGCAGAAGAAAGGTTCAAATTTTAGGCTTTGATGAAAACGGAAAGAAACATTAGTGAAAAAGAAGAAGAAAGAGATGAAGATGGAATAATAAAATGGGTGACAGATGAGGAAAGGCAAGAGAGAAAGAAGGGCTTGGCAGAATACATGAAAATACATGATTGTCACCTCTGACGTTTATGTGCTTTTTCCTACTAAAAATAATGTAAGATATGATAGAAGATGAGAGTAAACCAAAAGACTAATTAATATCTAACAATGTTCACCAATATTCGGGTAGTCCTAGGTCAAATCTATTTCTTGCCTATCCTGGAGCAGGAATTTGCTGAGGTTGTGTGGTTGTCTGTCCTACGCATTGTTGCGTTGTGTCAAGATATTGAACTGAGCTCTGAATGTGGCAGCATTTGCATGGGAGGCGATGCAGCCACGTAACACAGAGCTGCAGCCAAGCTAAGGTACCTGTCCTCCAGTAGGGCACTTACCCTCAACGTAGCACCAGACAAACATGACAGAAGTGCTTCCAGACCCTGGGTCACTTGTGCTGACATCCTTGTATGGTAGCAGACTGTGCAGTAGAGATGTAATTCCACTGTCGTCTGTTGAGGCTCTTTCACTTCCCGTAAATACTTCAGTGCTCACACACACACAGAGTGTGAGAATGCCACTTTAGATTTTAAGCCAGTGAATCTTTGCATACCAACAGCAATCACAATAATACAAAGGCTTTTTCTGCATAAAGATTATACTTTGCCAAATCAGATTCTAGGGCTCAAATCACCGACAAAATTCACAAGTTCCAGTTTATGGAAGTATTTTGAACAACTTGTAATTTAGATATCAGATACTTCAAGAATTAAACATTGTCATCATTAAACAGCATTTTCTTTTAAATTATGTTTTCTAAATGCATACCATACTTGTTCCTCTGAAAAAAAAAAAAAAAAGCCTCAGATACCCTAAATTCCACACTCCGGAGCAATTGAGCTTTCCTTAGAGATCACAGTTCAAACTACAAATGCAGTAAGGGCTGCATCCTGCTGTAACTGAAATCCTTCCTAAGTCTACTTCTGCTTTTCAATCTCTCTAATTTTTCATTAGATCAAGAGTCACACATTTCTGTTGGCAGTAAAGAAATTCCAATTTGCTCTGCCTTCTGTCTTCAATAGGAATTTTCCCAAAGTACAGAAATAAAAATGTAAAACTTTGCTGTGTTTCATTACTTTCATTCTTTTGAACATTGCTTCTCTGGAAGCTCTGTGTGAAATTATTAGCAGACAGGTTTTGAAAGTAGATGCATATATGGGACTCAAAGGGCCTTATTTAAAAAAGAAATTTGCCAGTTACCGAGATCTCTGGTTGGTTATGCCCATTCAAGAATACAGAATCCATCATTCGTATGATTATTTTTACATCTGAACTTTTTTTTTTATACTAGATAGACTTGAAACTTTCAGGGTCATTTGCCCAGCATGTAGTTGAATGTCCTGTGCTATAGATTCCAATTAGCAAGACCACGTTCAATGGTCCTACACCACCAATGCTGTCTAACTGCTTTCCACTTGGCTTTATATGTTTCTTCTTTGTTGCAGCTGCAACCAGGTCTATCTACACTTTGATAGAAAAATTTCAATTACCCCAGGGAGAAGCTTTTAGCTTTATTAAGCATTGAAGTCTACACATTTGTTCTTCTGTTGAAGAGCAGTTCAAAAGGAGAGTTTCTGAAGAAGTAATCTGAAAAATTAGGATAAATCTTGTGGACTTTCACTGCTGATGTTTTTTATGTGATCTGAACCTAAGAATCTGCCAACTCAATGCAGAGTTAAGCATTTCCTTAACACTTTTAGCCCCTGCCAGATGTTATACCTCACAAGTAAATGGCTCTTCAGTGGTTTTTAAGACTACTGTGCTCTCAGCATAGAATTGATGTCACAGGAGGCTGTGCAGTTGTACTCTAGTCTTGATAGTGATAGAAAACTGTTCCCATCTGGAAGCTTTGTATTGGCCTTCTGAGTAAACTAATGGTTTCTTTTCTTAGATGACGGGTGTCAACTCATCGTCTCCTTGTTGCCAAGAGTAACCTTAGCTATCTAAGGAAAAGCAAGGATTGCATACATCAGATCTGTAACCTGCCCTTGCCTTGTTGTGATTGGCCTCTCGGGGATGGGGTGGCTAGATATCATGGAAGAAAGCCAATAATAACTGTTAAAAGTCCCACCTCTGATGTAGATAATGCTGTTAATGTTGTATATGGCTTCACTGCTGGGTTCATTTACACAAATAAATAAGGCAGCTATTTATGCCTTTTAATGTTTGAAAATTCCACAAAATTTCATGTCTCTTGTTTGAAATTGAATCTTTCATTATTGTCTCTATCGTGCAAATTAATTTATCACTGCATTTGAAGTCCTAAATGCCTCTTGAGAGAGCTGAACATACACTCTAACAATCTACCCATAAAGAGCAAACACGAGTTACACATTTAAAGAAGATAATCTTTCAGTTGTATGGAAATCCTGTCACTCTTGCTTTTCTGTTTAAGCTTCACATAATAAAAGCTTTCTTTCTGCTCTCAGAAAAGTTTTGATTTTTCTTCACTCATCCCTGCTCTGTGTAGCAGAGAAAAATGACACATTAAATTGTGTCTGTGAAAAGGGCACACACCTAAATAATATTAATATCACTAAATTAGAGGAACACTTTTGTTCTTGAGTGGAATGTATTTTTCTAGGCATTCTCAATGAAGAGTAAGGAGGAAACAAATAAATGTGGATACAGTCTTCCAAACCTGCAGTCCACATTATGTATGAAGCTGCTGTGTGTCTTTTTTTTGAGGACTATTAAGTAACAGCCACTATCACTTTCAAACACAGACAGTAAAATTTACATAAGCAAAGGCCACCTGGCTAAATACTGCCCTATAAATGTACATATTATAATCAGCTATTACCATACAAAATTATATTGTCATAATACATCAAAATGTTACAACCGGGGATTTTAAATGAATTACCACTCTTCATTCTTGTGCATCCATTATAAGGCCAAAATGCCATCTACATCTCTCTTATGAGTCACATAGATCTTCTACTGTCTTTTTAGACAGAGGCATTTCACTTTTTTTGTAGTAACTCAATGAACAAGTACTCCCACTAAACCGAAAATAAGATTGAAAAAAAGGAAGAAAAGAAAATCCCTGAACTGCTTGTTCTCTCTTAGGAGAACACTGTTTCATGATGCAATTAAAAAAAATTAGACAGAGGAAAAATAATTAAGATTACAGAAATTAATTCTATATCAAAGTCCACAGAAGGACTCATGTTGACATCAAAGCTTTGGCTTCCCTTTGATAATGAGATTACACATCATGCTTGAATTTCTACATTTTCTTCTCTGCAGAGTAGATGTATTACCATTCTGTCAATGAGTCTGCACAAAATTCAATCAGTTTAAAAGCAAAGGTTGTATTTTTCATACCACTGAGTTTGGAAAACCTGAAACCCAAGACCTTGCCCCATAACCCTGCAGCGCAAACCAACCAGAGCTTGTGTTTTCACTGTTTCAGCATATGTAACATTTTAGGCTTTCATTTTGTCAGCCAGGACCTCTGTCTTTAAATTTTGACCCGTATTATCTATCCAGCTTCATTGAGTACAGATGGACATATGTAACTATATGGAACTTAGTCAGCAATTGTGTTGACAGAATGAAAAGGAACTGCTGTCTCACTCTCTAAACCTGGTCTGGAAAGATGAGCTGAAGTACAGTTAAGAAACAGTAGGTAAGACTGAATACAATGAAAGGGTTAACTTGTTTATGAAAAAAAAAAGTCTTTCTGCCTACTCCCTTATCAGAATAGAGACAGTATAAAACAAATACAACATCTCTGTTTTCTGAATATCCTGGTAACACAGGCTGGCGACATTCTGACGTGACCTTTTAAAGGAAAAATTGGTAAGCTGTAAGTGCTTTTTATGCTGTATTAGGCTGAGGTGCCAAGTCACTGTTCCAAAGTTCAAGGTATGTTGCTGAGTCAGTCTTTGCTAATACTGATGTTTTACAGCATCAAGACGGAGAAAATACTGGAGGAAAATCTTGCAGGAGGCAGACAGATGTCTATATTAAGACTCATGCTGAATTGTTAATTTTTAGTTATCAGCAAAACCAAACTAAGAAACTGCATGCTCAGCTGAGAACGTTACTGGTGCAGCTTTTCATGCTTCAAATATAAAAGTTGCTTTCACTATGAAATGCTGCGATTTTTTTCTCCTAGGTTTGAGTTCTTCAGTTCAAGACATACTGCTTGAAGTTGGTTACTAAATCAGCAATGAAATTTACATCATTTACATCATTGTAAGATCTGAATTCTCCTGGATTTGGAGTAACTTGGTGCTGTGGACTAAGAAGAGCATTTTAAAATAAACATTTAAAATCACTAATAAGAAATTCTAATATTCTAATATTAATGCTGAACCTAAGCTGTGCATTGGATGAGCAGCAGGTGAAATTCAGCAGAACATGGACTGAAGAAGACCAGCACCTCTGACAGGGTACCTCTGACCTGCAGCTAGTGAAGGCTAACTTCATTCTCCTTTATGTGAAAACACTACAGTCCTTCATCGTGGTCTGGTAGATAGTCCTTATGCTGGAACTGGCCCATATGGCATTTCCATCATAGTTTGAGTGTTTCTTCTTCCCTGCCTAGAGCTTCTTTTGCTTATCACTTCTTCCCTTACGCCACAGCCACCTACAGATGTAGGAAGTTACGTGTAGCAGCAGGTGCTTTCAGAGGATGTAAAAGATAACTGATAGGTGAAGACTAATTCCTGATATAGAATATAGATCCCTATACCAGGAAAGAGTTGATATTACCTGCACAGAAGTCCTCACTATAGAACCTCTGCATTCCATTAGGCAAAGATCTTTTAATGAATCAAATATTGGAGAATTTCCCACTGTTAGGAATATTACCAAAGCACTGACCTTAGAGAATGCCCCACCAGAGGTTGTCTGGGGTGCTGGAGAATCCCTTTCTTTAGAATTTATGGCTACCAGCATAGCCTACAGCATGAGGCAGTAAATAGTGGGGCCTCTGTGTTAGAAGCCACAGGAATGCAAAGCATAAGAAAAGTTTTTCAACAGTGCTGAAGAAAACTTCAAAGAAGCCAGGTTGTGCTGCAAGGATTCTGTGACAAGCTCAGTAAGCGCTTTTCAACATCTTCAGTCATTGTCTCATTTCAGTAAATTAGGACACCTCTATGCCTGATCATTATAGTGGTTCACAAAGCAAGGAGTAATTTAAGTCTCTCTAGCTAACAACAGTTCCTCACAGGCTGAGAGGACCACTTCAGTGAAGTGGTATTGTAGCAGAGAGCCCAGCACTTGTGCATGTGCAGAAAATGTTTATGCCTTAATGCATTTTTTGTGCTCCAAAGAAAATATACATTTTATAGCCTGTTGGTATCACTTCTTTTCCTACTTTACTCCACTTCAAGATACTTCCTAGAACATATCTTCAGTCCTTTCTTCATAAAGCTAAACAGCAAGTCAGACAGTAGATCTGGGTTGCAGGAACTCCCCTCTAAATATTCAAGAAGTCATTGCAGTAAAATAGGAAACAGACAAAACAATGAGTGTGCTGATTAGTCTCTTGCAGTATACAGCTGCTATTCAGCTGAGAAGCTAACTGGTGGGCAGAACACTATTACTATTACTGTACACATATAGACTATACACATTACTATGGAGAAGGCAGCAGCAGTCCTTGCCCTCATACCATCAGCAACGTTAGCTGGCACCAGCTAATGGGATGTCTACCATCAAGAATTGTACAAGGCTGAAAAGAATCTATTCAAAGCAGAGAAGGCACAGAGAGATACTACCTGGGTGAAGGATAAGGTGCCCTGACTTTCACTGTGCTTTTTCATCCCACCAGTAGAACAGCTTTGCCTGTGAACCTGCCTACAGAGAAGTAAAAGAGAATGCATATCCATACCTTGCAAAATTACCACCACAGTGTAAAGTTCAATGGGAATCTCATTTTAATAGGACAAAATACTATTTCCACAGAATCATTTTCTCCCTGGAGCATCCCCCCCAGCAGGTACTCATACCTACAGGACAAGTGGTGAAACTATGCCTAATCCTCAGAAGACTCGGATCTCACAGACTTCACTGACTTGCAGCCAGGAAGTTATACAGGACCTCAACAGACTTAAAGCTTGTCGTGTGCTTCGCAGTACAGGTGGCACCTGGCATTCATCAGAAAATAGAAACTTCAGCACATCTAATTGTGGAGCTTCAGAGCACTTTGCAGCCTAGGGCATGGGCTTCTTTTTGCATTGTGAAGAATGCCTGGTAATGAGAAACACAATGCCAGCACCATTTGATTCTTGGATTACTTCACCTCTTATTCCAAGAGATCATAAGACCAGAGAATAGAAGAGTTGCAATTTTTTTTTTTTGTAGTCTTCATTATTTTTTTTCCTTTATCTACTTTTATCCCTGCTTTTCCTTGGCAAGGGACATCCAAACTATTTCTAATTTAATTTTAGGATTTGAAAGTGCACTTAGGCTTGTTCATTATAAGCAGGTGTAGTTTATCTGGGAAAAGTGCCAAAAAAACTTTATAATAGTTTCAAGTAGTCTAAAGCAATAGTCTGATAAGCTTACTTTTGAGAAAAGGAATGTATTAGCTACCATAAAGGCAGTGAAATGAAAGGAGACCTTCTCCAAAAGTTTTTATTCAGGTGCTATTTTTTTTCTTTCTATTTCTCTGTCAAATATTAACTATTTCTGAGCTAAAGACCCAGCAGATGAGATTATTTAGGCTTTACAGTTAGAGAGTTTATAGTGGATTCCAGAGAGTTTACAATCAGTTTGTGGTACTGATGATGGGGTGACTCAGTTAATTTCATGATTGAATATTAAGCGATCAAAGTAAAAACCTGATGGGCTCCCAATAAGTGTTTGGATCTCTCTCATGTCCTATTCATGGATCATACAGACCACAATCAATCACCTCACTCAGTCTGCAGATCTGAACATTGGAACAAATCATACTCTCAAAAGACATCAACAGAATAATCACCATAGTGTGACCCTGTTATGGCATTGGGTAACAGCCTGTGTCTGACAAAATCTGCTTCTAACACAAATTTGGACTAGACAACACCCTAATTAATCCTCAAGAAGCTTCTTTCTGTGACTGAGGATAATATTCCAGCCAGCTAGAGAAATTGAGAGCTCCATTTCCCTTAAGTCCATCCTCTATTTTAGCAGTAAATTTTTTTCTACCTTACTGGAGAGAATCTCTTCATATGCTAGATTTGCCTTAATATTCAGTGCTTACATCTGGTCATATGTAATGCTGCCTATCATCAATTCCCTGGTAGATTCTTGGACGTTTGTCTGTAACAGCAGTAAAATTATAAAGGGGAATACACCCACAGCAATATGAGCAACGAACTTACTATAATTAAATAATTATTTGTAGAATTTAAAGTAATCTCAGCAGGTAGGAATACAAAGTTGTTCCTAGATGGCTTGAGCTTTTCATCCAGTCTCTATCAGGAGATGAAAAAGCGGAGCTGAGCAGCAACACCCAGCTAGAGAGATGCTGTTGGTTACATTTTCCATACATCAGTTTCTCATTAGTAAAATCCGGAATGTTCTGAGAGTGATAAAATATAGCCTTACTTCAGAAGTGATGTATCACTACTTGTGCATTGTATTTCACATCCGTTGTTATTCTTTTTGTAGTGGGAAAAGGCCTACAGGAAAAACGCATTTTATCTTTTCCAACTTTAATCTCCAAAAACTTGAACAGGATGGCTATTTGGACTTAGCACAAACACAATGAATCTTGGATTTCTGTATTTTGTGATGCTGCTGCCATCTAGAGTATAACAGTGAAACTGTGTCAAGAAATATCAGCAGTTTTTAAGTAATAGATTTTATATCATCAGTGAGCAAGTATAATCACAACCATACATTTTTCTCTATTTTGTTCCACTGCTGCCATCTAGAGTTATAAAAAAGTACATTTTTTTTAACCACAGCAATTTAATTAGTGGCTATTTATATTTGTGGGCAATATCTTACTCTTTCATATTTTTATCATTCCTTCGGCTTGTTTCCTTGTTCTGAACGTCAGCATAGCCCAAAGATAACATCTGACACTCCTTTTTAAAGAATCAACAAAGTGGTCAGGCCAAATACTTAATTTGTTTTGATTCTAGGCTTTTGAAGGTAATCTTCAAATGAGCCTATATAGAGAGAAAATATCTTAGGTCAACCTGACATTTTTCCTGGTCACAGGATACCATTCATCATGAAAACTGGACTTAACATTCTCCTAAGAAGCCCTGATCAGAATTAAAAAGGGAAAAAATAGGCTGCCATTGTCAGAACTGACAGTCACCATTACTCCTATAACAAAGAACAAGATTTTACAGAACCTTTTTTTTTCTTTTCTTTTTTTTTTTTTCAGTGATAAAGAGAGCAACACACATGCCTTGGGGACTGTAAAACAATCAGCAAAAGAAAATAATGAATAATAGGTTATCAAATCTGCAGTCACTAGTGCATGTGACCTCCTTGTATATTTGAAGGTTCAAAAGAAGTACCCTTTGATGCCTAGTAGGTAACTACAGAAATTCCTGGAAGAAATCCTAGGCATTCTTGTTCTTTTAGCCTATTTAATTTTTAGACAGCTTTGGATGACTGCACTGGAGGTAACAGCAACCCTCCAAGATCAAACATCCACCAACGCTTTACCTGGATTGTTCCTTCCTCTTTGCTGATGTAATCACTTTCATTATCCCTCTTCAGGTGGCCTCGACAGCTTACTTTGTTGGGAATCCTTAGCTTGTCATGTCTAGTGGAAACAGTAGCACTTTCTATATCTTTGTTTGACAGCTCTATTACAGTGCCTCAAAACTAAGGAATTTAATACATAGGCCTCCTCAATATCTCTAATGTCAAATTTCATGGAAAAAAAAAAAAAAAAGCCCACACCTTTTCTTGAGCATTGATCACAGACCTTTCTCCAGCTGGCTGTTCTTGGCTCCTAGCTCATCTAGTTGTGCCCCTTGCCTTCTTTCACCTACCCATGAAGTAAAACTGATGTCCTGGTTTTGTCTTTTCAAACTATCTTTATGAAAACTAGTCATAGCTCTTGTCACAATGGCTTCACCTTAATAGCAACATGAAAGTCACACATGCTTCTGTACACTCTCCAAATAGCTCGCCCCAGGAAGGCTACTGCAGGTACCGTTGGTAGTCAAATGAAGGAAGGTTTTGTTCTCAGGTTGGTGTCATTTGTCTCTTTGGTCATACCATGGAAACTTTAGGATAATACATCCAATCAGTTCCACAATTTCTCAAAGAATGCCCTAGGCATAAATGCATAGCTATTTACAGATTTAAGAAGAATCAAATGGAAAAGAAAGCTAAACAGGGAATATAGGAAGCTCCAGATATAGAGCTGGCAGAACCAGAAGCTTCAATATGCTCTGTAATTTTCTACAGATCAAAGCTATTAACAGCATGCATTGTAACAACTAAACATCTCATCTCCGCTTGTCTTCTCATTGTAGAAATAAGTAATAATGGAGTGAAAGGCAGGTCTGGAGGAAAGAGCCACAGGAGCCCAGTATGTGTAAAGGATGAAGAGCAAATAGTGTGGGGAGGGAAAGAGCCCCTATGAGGCTGGAAGGCAGGACACAGACCTGGTGATGCCCATGCACTGGGAGGGCACATTCAGTCTCACAGTGCGAAAAGAGAAAAGCTTCAGGGCATTCCTGAAGATAGAATAGCAAAGTGGTGGATAGGACCTTAGCAGGCTAGACAGACAAATATAAAAATTGCTTTGTGTAAGAAATGAGAGTGGCTGAAAAAGCATTTTTCTGAAGCATTCATCATTGTAAATAGTTATTACCATGAGATTATATGAGAAGAGCAAGCTTAGAAATAGCCTTTGTATTAAAGGTATGAAAAAAGTGTTTGCAATAGGTTGCTGTTATCTCCTAGCCTCACTAGCCTCAGCTTTATCTGAGTAACAATAAAAAAAAAGAGTTGTGTAAACTATATAATCTTTTCCTCTGGTAGCTATTATCACCTCTTGGCCACAGTGGCTGTATCCTCTTAGACCACCCTGAATTTAGTTTAATTAGTTTCTGTCCTTCCTAAAATTGATCCAGGGGTGAATGATAATACATGATTTCTTTAAGAATGGACCACCCATTATCTTACTGGGTTAGCAACCACTTTCCAAAATTTATCTTTTTTATTTTTTTTCCCAGTTTGAATAGGGATCATTTGCTATCATGTTTCATTTGGTCTGCAGTGACTTTTTTTAGGATGTCTTGTTTTTATTAGGTAGGGACAACATTTTTCTTTTTGACCTCTAGGTCCTATAACCAATAATTCTAATAAATGTTATTCTCAGCTCAAGAAAAAGGTACTACGTTGTTGATACTTTGGTTTTTTTACTTTAAAAGAAATCATTGTCTCTGGTATTTATGTTGGTTTTTCTTCTAATATTTGTTACCATTATATTTCAAATATAAATGAGAATTGATCAGAAGACTGCAACACTGGCTGATGGTCCAGCAGAAAGATTCATTCCACATAAGCTTTTTGAAAGCCTCTTTTTTTTTTCCTGTTAGAATTAAAAATAATCAATAATTTGTTCTGCAACTTCAGTCATTTCTTCCCCCATGCCAGGCCATTAGACTGTCCTCAAGCTTCAGCCTGAGCAGAGGATGCTCCTGGTCACTGCCCAAGAACCTGATCATCTAATTGTTCTTTCTAAAGGCTCACTTTGTCTTCTGCAATTGCCCATTCCTTTTGGTGCTTTGATGAATTTGCCATAAAGTCATCTTTTATGCAGTTAATTTAATTAATCCTTTTCTGATATTTGGTCTCTCTCATGCACTGTACAATCTCTCTCTCAAAGCGTGGGGGCTAACTAGCTTTATTTCAAATAAGCAGTCCAGAGATAATTACTCTTTTTCTAGAACTCTAGAGATTCAGGTCATGGCATTCTGATGGCTCTTAATTCCTGAGTTTATGGTTAAAGCGGAAATTTGGGAGGTATTTACCAAGAATGGAGGTAACAATTCTGAACATCCTTTGCTACATTGGCCCTACTCAAACTAACGCCTCTAGTTTTTACACAGTACTCATTGTATCGGCCACTATATTTGGATCTCTAACTTTTGTTCTCATCTCTTTTCTTTTTTTTCCCCAGCAGGGAAGTTATAATTACCTTAGTAGATGTCGTAATGTACTCAATACCTACTATTTATACACTGAACTTTCTTTCAGTGTTACTTGTTCAGCACAATGAAATTTATATCAATGTGTTATCTTTTATGTATAGCATATAAGGAACTTAACAAAGTTCTTACGAGATTTAGGAAAAGCATTTGCATCCTGATCAGCAAACAGTGTATACCCAGTACTCATAGTTGATAGTTTGATTCTGCAGCTTACTCTTTAATCCAAATTCACATAGGATCCCTTTTGTATTGCTTCAAGTGCTATTTTCATCTTGTAATGTGATTCAAAATGGTTCAGACATAAGAGTTCCCACACTGTTTACAATATTAAACAAGCATAGCTTTTGCTTTTGGCAGTAAATGGTCAGACTCATAATACCTCAAGTAATTATCTTTCACTGAATACCAATATTTATATTGAAATTTACATCCAGGAACTAATCAGTTAGAAAATCCTGCTTTGAAAATGTATTAACAGAGAACAGATAATTGTTCCCATGTGAACAAAGCTTTGTCCTCAAGCTGTTTGTTCATGTAGGTGTGTTTGCTCTTATACCTTAATTTTTCCTGAATGGTGCATGTTTGCATTATATAAGCAAGGCATATGAAGCAGAGAAAGGCAGTACAACTCATTAGACCAAATGCTATAAAGGGGAAAAAGCCAGGATTTCCTGTGCAAACTCCTGTCTTTAGGTTTGAAATAGATACAGCAAAATGTAAAGTAAGGTTTAACATGATTAACATGTTAGGTAGATGCAATACTGCATCCTTTTTCACAGAGCAGTTTTGAAATATGTTACAGTTGAAATATTTTATAGTTGTCCTATGTTTATGAAAAACAATTTATTCTTGTTAGCTGTTGGTCTGTTTCCTGTAGTCATGCTAAAGTATGTATTTCTAATGAATGCACTTCAAGTCTGTAAATGCGATCGCTATCATTTGGAAAGTCAGTATCTCTCTCAACACATGCAGGCGATTTCCTGCAATAACTGCTTTGGACTATTTATTATTTCTGCAACAAACAGTTGGTCAGATCAACCTTGAGTAGATTTGTTAGCAAATAATGATCATAATGATCAATGACCTTATCCAACAATGTATTATAAAAGAAGTATTTTTGCCATGTAGTATTGTTGATCAAAAGACTGTTGAAATATATTTCCTTTCAAAACTACTATACAGCCAAAAAAGTGTTCTAACTCTCTTGGTACTCTGTCCCATGACTGAATGTTGGAAAACAGAGTCGTAGCTGCAATGGCATGAAAAGTAAGTGCTGAACTAAGGAATCACAACCACCCAGGTACTTCACTTCTCTAACATGTCATGCAGGAGCATGTATGGGATATAGCCATCTTCAACATTAGGTGGAAACCACATGCTGCACCTGAGGAGATCTGAGGAAATTTCGATAATTAAGACCCATTTTGAAAACAAACTCATTCTGCAATGAATAGGTTATAAACTCCATCTAGGAGTTTTCACCAAAGTAACTAATCACAGTTTGTACAATGAACTGTTTCAGAACTGCAGAATTAATTTTTTCTAGCCAGCAGAAAATAATGTCAATTCCCCTTACAAGCAATTTAAATTCTTTAAATGACCCATACGTCTACTCTAAAACACCAGATGTAGCACAGTATTATCAAGTTTGTCCCCTTAAATGGTTCTGCCAAAACAGAATTTTGTACAACACACCCAGCAAGCTCATACTTAAACCTTGTGTTTCAGAACTGAAATACAGAGCCCATGAAATGCACGCACTTATCAAACAGCATCAAATCTTATTTCTGGTGATTGGCAACTACATTTCTTCTAAAGCAGTCTATGAGCAGATTCATGTTTTTCCAAGCAGCACTATGCATTCCTGGAATAGCCAGAAATTCAAAGTCACAGTCTGGAAAGCAAACCATAGCTACTCTGCAGTCAGTGCTCAGGTAGACTTGATGTGGCATTCTCTTCCCAGCAGAATTCAATAAAGCAGGAAAGCAACCACAGAGAAGCAGTAACTTCAGAAGGTGTTCACTTGGCAATTACCCCAAGGAAATTCAAGAACTTATGCATGAATTTCGAATCAAATTGCCCATTTGTTCTTAAGCAAAGGCTTTTTCCCTATTGCCCATTTCATTTCTTTTCTATCTGATTTCACTATGAAGGCATAAAACCGAACTTGCAAAATCACAGCCATTTCCATGGCAACAGCTTGTGATGTTTTGAGGTCCACTGTTGCAGCAAACAAAAGAAGTGACCAAGCTTAGGGATAAGGAAGCAGTGAGAGTATTTTTTTTTAACCATAAAGATTCATTTCTAAAATCATTGCTGGTTAATATATTTATTTCACAGACATCCCCTAACACTTTTCCCTAAGACCATAGTCTCTCACATAAGTTAAAATGATGAGTTAAAGGGTTGATCTAATAAACAGTAAGGAAAGCCTGCTGTTCTTTTGGGAAACTAGATGGTTCAGGAGAACATGTCACTAGGAATATGATCTAGATAAGTAGTATTATTCCTGTATAAAGGGGATGTAAAATAACTCGATTCTTTGTGATTTATCTAGAATTATGTACTAGATATCTGAAATGGGACTGGTAAATTACATAATTCCTGTACTATTTTTTTAATAAATTACAATTTAGCTTTAATATTCCACTAACTCTTCAGGTTTGTATCTGTCCAACAAGGTGAATTCTACTTAGAAACAGTGAGTTTCCATTTCCTTTAGAAGAGATGATCATTCTCAGTATTATGAGTTAAATTAAAAGTTGATTTAAAGTTCAAGGTTCAAGGTTAACATTTAAGTTCAAGGTGTACATTTGTATTTCCACGAATGCCATAAAATTAGGATTTTTTAAAAAAGAGGAAAAATGGATTCTGCTTTCCTACATTTACAACAAAATTGAATACAACATTATCTGTAGAAATATAAATGTTATCTTTAAAACTATGGAGCTCATTTCTGCTGTCATTGAAGCCAATGGAGATTTTGTTTCAATCATCCCCACTGTCAGCTATATTTAAAAAAAAACATTTTATTATAAAGAGATATATATTTTAAAAGTGCCCCTTTGATGAATGGCAGTAGCAGAATGGAATCTCTGAATAAGCTCTTTGAAGCCTGCAGTTTTATGAGCTCAGTGCCTTCTGAAGCTTCTAAAGTAGTTATAGACAAATGGAGACAGCTAAGGCTTTGCACGCTTACTTCAGACACAGGTGAGTGACTAACTTAGAATGGCCATTAAAACTTCAAAGGTGAAGTGTGACCTGAATATTACTTGTCATAGTACAATTTATTAGTGAGTGGATCTGATCAACTTTTTTTTTTTTTTAATTAGAGTCTTTCCACAAAATGCCAAGATCATGATTTAGATAAATTACACCATCTTAAATACAGTTTTACTTCTAAGAATTCACTTCAGATACCAGTGAATGCAAGCACTTTCTGGATATTCATATGATGCTGGCTCCCCCTCCATGCTTCCAGCTGAAGATTGCCTATGTGTTGCTAACGCTCTTTTCCTCAGGCACTGTTCTACCTTCTTGCTGTCTCTCATGGTATCTGTGTCCAGAAAGCCTTTCCTTCTGCTGAATGCCATAAAACCATCTTCTCTTACAAATTCCTCTTCACAATTCACTTTTCCAACAGTAGTTCTCAGGCTATTCTGGACAGCATATAGATTTTATACTTACAATAGATTTGAAGAAGAACTGTTACCAGTTCAACTGATGTTGTCACTCTCCATCAGAAGTGTGGAAACTGAGTGTGTTGATAATTCTTTGAAAAATCTCATGTTCTAGCAGTCTTGCACATATTATTTCTCTTCCCCTTCTTTGTCTGCTAGAGGTCATCTGTTTCTTTGTCAAGACCCACTGTATGTCACTTAGACTATAACAGTCCTCAAATGGAATTACTTATTTAATTATATTAAAATAATAATAATAATAAAGTGCATGGCTACAGTGATGTGTTATGGCATTAGTAACAGTTATGCTTCATTCTCTGGAAAACAACCAGAAATGAGAATTGGAATGATTGACCTTTACAGATACAGGGAAAGAAGATAATCAGGTCTGTTAGTATTTCTTTACGTATCAGAACTAATTGTAACTTTTCATAGATCCTCTGTTCACGGACAATAAAAGAAAAAAAAGCCTGATCTGTATTTTATTGTATCTTGGACTCACAAGCAAGTTGTAGTTAAGTTATCTGGACAACTTACTCATATGTGTAAAGATGGACTGAACTCCAAAGTTACTTCTTACTAGTCTTCCAGAAAGACAGAAAAGTCTGGGAATGCTTGTTACTTTTCTGCAAGCCTATGATTTTGATAGACCAGCCACAGGGAGCATGGAAATGATCAAACAAAGCATACATCAACTGCTAATAGTGGTGACATCTGGTGAAGAACACTGTGAGAACTGCTGCCACAGCCAAAACTAATTTCTCCAGAATCACAAATCTTACATTTTTAAGTGTTTTATTAGAAAACGAACCATGACTGCATATACTGTAGAAAAGGAATATGTTAAGAAACTAAGAATACAGAACAAGTGGTTTGAAGTGGAATTTAAGTCTCTGTTGCAAATTTTTGTTCCATTACTGGAGGAAGCTCTCGCAGTTCAGAAAATAAACTATCTTTAAAATAAAACAGGATCCTTTTCCCTTCAAATGAGTTTTCAGCTCCTCCCATTAGCTGAAAGAAGCCTTTTTGCTTGTCAGAGTACCTATAGGTATGTCAAGTCACAGATTTTCCAGCTACAAGCAATGATAAGTGGACACATTTCTCTTAGTGTTTTAGCAAGGAAGGTTGAATGTAATTAAGAGAATTTGAACACAGGTGCAATGGCATGAGTTTCTAAAACTGACAAATAGGGAAAATAAGTTTAGAAAAGAAAATACTTAAAAACACCAACATTTTCAACTATTAATACTCTATGTGGCTCATAATGGAGAGATGACTATGAGTTTGATAAGATGTAACACAGAATGAGCATTAATAATGAAGTTGAAATACTGTTTATAAATGCCCACTGTGCAATTCCTGATTATTAGATTGATTCTAAATAATTCTTAAAACTAAGTAGCAAGTTTCATGTCCATGAGAAAGAAACTTATATCCAGAGATTATATAAATAATACATAGTAGGCAGTCAATAAAATCACAGTCTTAGATTAAAAAAAAAAGAAGAAACGAAATTTAAGCAAATTCTATGAGACAAAAGCAATAACTAGCAGCTCAGAGAACCAGCTACAAGTAATGTCTGAAAAATACTTCTGTGAGGTAAAGTAAAATGAAGTCAGCCTCTGAGGCTAAATTGTCTCAAGAGTTCCTAAGTGAGAGCTAGGAAAAGAGTCTCGATCATGGGGAATTTCTCCTCTTTGTAATGATTTATCCATTTTGCATTCAAGAAATTTATCTTTTGCTTTTCTAGAATTCCTGCATTATTTTCACAATGAAGTTAGCATAATGTTAAAACTGAATATAGATAAAAGTGGCAATCGAAACACACGTTGTTACTCCTCTAGAAGAACCCTTAAACTGCTAGAAGTTAACCAGAAGTGTTTATTATTTTCTGCAATTTTCTCCTGACAGCATCCAGCAGCAAATGATCAGCAGGAGCAAACTATTACTATTATTTTATATATATATATAAAATACTATATATATACATAACATAATACATATAATATTATTATAGTATTCTTATTACTATTATAAAAGCAAGGCAAGTAAAGACAAAAGTAAATTCCCCTTAGAATGTGTTGGTGATTGCCTGATTACACTCCTACACAGCTTCCCTCTCTGCCCTGCCATTCTCCACTACCTGGCAGCATGCTTCATTGGAGGCCTGTGAGCAGAAGCTTGACCATGTCTGTACTGTCTGTACTGTCTTAGGGAGTAACTGCAATGAAATTGTGCAGGACAGAAAACAAATCTCCAATCTATTGCTTTACAAAGAAGTTGAAGCAAGGAACAACACTCGTTCTCTGGGCCTAATTCTCAATACAGCAAGCCAAGAAGAGGAGTAGTACTACATTATATTGGACATCTGTTTTTGAGATTGAGATGAGAAACAATAACTTCTGATTTTAGAAACATAATATATATTAAAGGTAATGAATTACTAAGTCATTTGGAATCAGTTATCACTTTCAAGCTTTAATGACAATTAGCAGAACCACATTTTCAAAAGCAAGTAAATGTTGTGTTATTTCAGCCATTCACCACTTGATGCAACTGTTTATCTCCTTCTCATGCCTGAAGAACAACTGCCTCAAAATCCCTGTAATTAAAGGAATTTCCCATAGAGACTCACACTTTCCAGATACTCAAAGACCTAGCTTACTTTCTTTCTTCCAATGCCCTTTCAAAGATTCCTGCCTAATTTAACAAAAAGATATGTATATATCATGGGTGTTATATTTAAATGTGTTTGTACATCTGTAGAGACATACCAATTTATAATTATCTCAATATACATACATACATACAAAGATACAGGGATTGCTTGAGATGCTTGCTCAGGCCATGCACAGTAGCTTGGTGTTGATGTATAATGAAGCACCACTAGACAGAACAGTCACTTGTGGCAGGTAGCTAAGAAATTTCAATAAAGTAAACTCTCAGTATTATCAAAATTATACATTTGGGGCTGTTAGCATGGCCTAGAAAAAGATGAGGACAGGCTCATCTCATTAAATGAGAAGAAATAGTGGAATTAGCTTGAATCTAATTACAAGCCACACTATCTAATGTAAAAACATGACTGTTTTTTCACTCCCATTCATTTTGGCTAGTAATTAGTTTTGGCCTCTAAAATGCCACCCTTTAATCATCCAAACACAGATGTGATTTGCTGTGCAATTTAATCTTGCTTTAATGAAGAACTAATGGACGCATCGCAAATTACTTTCCCTGTTGGAGAAAAATTCTATTTCCTGCTTTTCAAAAGATCAAGAGTATCTTGTGATAATAGCCCAAGCGGCCCTGGCAGCCTCGTCGCACAGAGCAAACAAGCTCTTTTACTCAACTCCCAATTCAATGGAGAAAAAGAGGCTACAATTAGCAACAAAGCAGGGGAAACGCGGCATTACTGCCGAATCACTTTCTGCAGCTCAACCCCCAGCAACCACTGCCTTGTTAGAGCCAGGTCTAAAGTGTCAGGAGCGAACAATGTGCTGTGATAAATTACTCTCTTCAAACAGCTGCACTGCTAATTTTCAATTATACACACAAATGGCTCTCAGATTGGAAGAAAATGGAGTGCATGGGGAGAACAGTAGTAGATTTCTATGTTTGTTTGGTGGTGAGTGTGGAGGCGGGAGAGTGACATCCTGAAAAGAAAGCTGTAGCGTGTGGAGTTGGTATTTCAACACCAGATGATGAGCCCTCCCAAATCTCACAGAACCTGGTGGTTTCCTTTTCACAGCTATGCTGGGCTAACAGAGAAAATGAAACAGAACCAGTTATATCCACTTTTAGATTAAGAAACTTTGATCACTGGCTACGTGGACAGGTAGCCTCAGCAGCAGATGCAAGACAGCTGACCAAACTGGAGACAGAGGTTCAAATCCTGAAAGAGCTGACTCCCTCCCTTTCTCAGCTTTTTGACAGAAGAACAGGGGATTCCACGTGTTATAAGTGGGAGAAACTCTGAAGTATGTGAACTTGTGATTCTTGTGTGTCCTCTTGTGTGGACAGTGATAATATGATGCCTTTCATAAAGGCAAAAATTTGTCCATGATCAAGGTCACATTCTTCTCCATACAGTCAACTGCTGCATCATGTCCTGATGCTGTAGGATTCACAAGACAAATTCTACAGAACTTGTTTGGGCAAAAGACATTATTGAAAATATTTAAGAGTTTTGTTTAAGTCACGATTCCTGTTTTTTCAATATTTTGGATGAAAAAGCCAATATGAAAGTCCACCTAAGATTACTGTGATCAAGATGTTTCTCAGCTTTAATAAACTACAAAGAATCAATACTCATTTTTCTGTTGCCTTAAAAAACTTCACAGTCCTACTGAAGACAAGTAGATTTGAATTTGGCTTATCATAGTGAAGTTTCGATTAAGGTTTGATTATGATCTATTTTCTGAAAGATGGGAAGAAAGTATCAGAACTGCAAAATCGAGCAGCTTGCACTGAGGTAGAATAATCAGATCATAGATTCATTTCGGTTGGAAAAGACCTCTAAGATTATCAAGTCCGACTGTCAACCATCCCCACCACGGTCACTGAACACAACCCTCGCTGCCACATCTACATGGTTTTTGAACACCTCCAGGGACAGTGACCACCACTTCCCTGGGCAGCCTGCTCCAGTGCTTGTACAAGTTTCACCAAAATCAGGAAAAATATCTTCAGCTTTCCTTGCATTGTTTTGCTTAATCATAATTTTGATGAATAACAGCTTTTTTCTTCTTCTGTTGGGGGGAGGATGGGGAGGAAACAACTTTGGTTATATGACAAAATTGAGACAAACTTCAAAATCAGATTTCTTACAGATTTGATATTCAGACATTGAGATTCGATTGTGGATATCAAATTTGAACTCCAGAAAGCAAACACTTCATATTGTTTTCAAAATCTTGGTCAGCTTTTACATTTTCATAAGAGCAGAGAGAGAAAAAGCAATTTTGGCAAATGGGAGTAGTGAATCCATAATTTGGAAATGGCAATGCTGCCTGAACCGATGGCAAGTTTCCTAAAATTCTTTATTTGGAGTCTAGTATTGGCCTTTTGCCAAAAATGGCTATTTAGCACAGCTTTCAAAAAGGCACAGGAGAGAGAATAGCCCAGCACATAAAAGGTAAAAATGCAAAGCTACATTCTCAACAAATGTAAGCTATTGTAGTTCCTTTGATTTCAGCACGAAACAACAGCACGGTGATTTACATCCTCTAATGTTCTGGGTCATAATGCTTTCTCTTTGCACACCTTCATCGACATCATACTAACTCTTAAGTTCAGAGGGAGTTTTGAAACAGATTTTATGGTAATTACAATCCATAGTATCCCCGAGACAGTCAAATACGATATATGCTGTTAAAGAGTTTATGGAAAAGGTTGGCAAAGTCATCAGATTTGTTTTATAAATAGCTATCATTTCAAATGAAACGGGCAAATAAAATCTAGTTGATTTTAATACTTTTCAGCCTAGCTTTTTTTTTCCTTCCAATAAATGCTAACATTGTATCTCCTAATTATAAAGCACATTACCATACAAAAAGGATTATTTTTAAATTTAAAAATGCCAGTCACAATTTAAAATTACTTTTCTCAAATATGGCTCCTCAGAGAAGCTAAGGAGAGAAGAGAAATTGAGGGGGGTGGAATGAGAGGGGGAGAGAGAGAGAGGATGCAATATTGAATTGTAACAAGACACTTTTATTTTTTTGCTGAAGTGGGATTTCACTCCCTCTAGTTTATAATCGTTACAGAAATTTAAACCTCAAACCATTTCAGTCCAAGCTTATACTAAGCTTGTTAGTGGTTTCTGATGCTGCATATGATAGTGCTACAGCATTACCATAAATCAGCAGAATTAACTATGATCTTCAGAAGCATGCCTGAAAGTGGGTGACAGAAGTCTGCAATTTGGCGCTCTGAATATTATGATAACATTCTATATTAAATGTTTATAATCTACTTAGAGCTGAGCTTCGAGTATATTTTATATTTGTGCTCTACCCAATATTGGAAATCATGGGCTATTATAGCTTTCCATGCCTATGTTGTTTGCAACATCCAAAATTAAAAAAAATACAAAAACACAAGGCAAGCAAGAGTTTGTTTTCTTACCAATATAATGTTATAAATATTAAGAAGTTTACATACAGGTTAGAAAATTTAAATGTACCTTGGAATAAATATACTTTACCCCTTTCCATTCATAAATGAAATAATCTACAGCACTGACCGGATTTTAGAAACTCCATCCTAATACAATTTAGAAACTCTCTGCTGGTGTTGGAGATACAGACTCAATTTTCCTTTCAGTCTTCGTAAAAGTAACATATCTAAATTATTCATCTAAGAGTAAATAACGATGATGATTTGCAGAGGTAAATCACAAACTCGACAGTTTTGCTGGCCAGTATAAAAATCAAGGTTGCTATGTTACACAAAGACATTCTCATCCTAAGCAAGCATGATCCAAAATTTTTTAAAATACAGCCTTGTCTGTACTGGGTAGAGGATCCCAGTGCTGCTTTCTCAACTTAAAAAAATAAAAATTGGAAGAGCCAGGATTTTCCCATATACATATATAATGACAACTGGCTGCAGGGTAGTAGGAGTATAAGCTTTTTTATCAGACTGCTGATGGATATGATAGTCTTGCTGCATAAACAAGCTTGAGAGGCAAAAAATTACATCCTCGCTATTATAAATCAATACATCTCTGTGCTTTCTAGTAAAAGTAGGTCGAGTTTACACTAGCTGATAAGCTAACTACTGACTTTTCAGGCATTTCTGAGCAAGAGCCAGAAAACAATGCTGTCTTCAGCGTTGAAAAGTATGTTTAAGAGCAGCTTACTTCAGGTGTAAACTACCAGAAGTATGAACTAAGCAGTGAGCCTGCACTCTTTTTCTGAAAGAACCAATATAAACAACATCAGCTGTCTGACCTTGCTGTGTTAGCTACCAGACAGGGCAGGCAAAGCAAGAATACCAAACACATCTTGTTGTGCAACAAGATAAATCAATCCTGATTTCAGAAAAATATAAACTAACAAGTCTGTTGCTGTTTTCTACACCACTGTTAGACCCCAAACTGCCCACCAACTACAGCTACAAATGGCAAACAAACCAGAACACGACCAAGATAGTCTATGAGGTCTGTGCTCCTGTGCATGCCCAGGTTACCAGCGCCCTGCCCAGCACACTGCTCACAAGGAAGGCGAAGAGAGCGGAGGTGACAAGAGGACTGTGTTGTGCTTGGGGCTGTTCTAAAGCTTGCTTTTTCAGAGCCGCATAGGGCAGCAGCCAGGGCTCTTGGTGACAAACTCTTGCAATAAATAAATACATTCTCTTAGCTCACACTGATTCTCTGCAATACAACCAGGGCATCTTATGATCCCAGGTATGACTTTATCTTGCTGCTGCAAAGATTCAAAGAACTGAAAACAACACACAACTGAACCATACTGAGTTCTCTGTAGTTTAATTTGGTTAATTAACAAATTACCTTAAAAGTTCACTTTTGAGATTCTTGTAAATGAACTACACCAATGGGAAAAGAGCTATGCACCATAATATATAGCAATTAAGAGAGAAGCAAACGCCACCTGTTCCTTCATTACTTTAGTTTCCACTGTAGACTATTTTGAAGGTTCTTCTCATATATTTTTATAGCAAATATCCTGAATGGTAGATGAAACCTCCAGTGAGCTGGTTTGCTTTAAGTTTTATTAGAGCTTTTAAGTTTCTTTAAGCTGAAGCATTTTCCAAAGTGAAGACTGAGAGCAGGGATTTACCCTCACGACATCTACTGAAATATACTTTTCGTGCTAGTATGAAGACTATGAATTAGCATATTGTGGTGTTCCTGAAATTAGAAGCCCCATGAACTAACCACTTTATGATATTTATGCTTTGCTTCATAATGCATTCTCCACAGATGAATCAAAGGGCCAAATGCAATTGCTGTTGTGAGATAATAAAGCATGAAGTGGTGTGCCTGGAATTAAATTTACATAAGACGAAAGATGGTGGGAACGTTTATGATGACAGTAACAATCGGTGAGCATACCGTGGTTCTGGCTTCTCAGAAATGGCTCAACAAAGTACCGCATCACGAGCGTGAATAATTAAAGCAGTATCTGGGGATTCGATCAATTTAAAAAGGAAGAAGGAAAGTTTTCCTCTATTTTCTTGGTTTTTATGATCAGAGCTGTCTAGGACACGTATCAGAGTTACTTCCCCAAAATAGTCTCATAGCATTGTGTAGTTTGTTATTCCTGCATTTGCTTCTCCCACAGAGGTGTGTTTTATAGTTAGCAGAAGGGCTGTTGGATAAAGCCTGGCAGAATCCCCCACAAAACACACAGATTCAGGGCAATCCACATTTTCAGCCTTTCATTTTCCACCTGTCTGCTCCATGAGTGAAACAGCCTTGTGTCCCTGACCCCTCTCTGCCACTCTGGAAAGTCAATGGGAGGAGGCAGCCCACTCTGTAGACTGCACTCATCGATTGTGTCATAGGACTTCTGCTTGTCCCATTGCTCAATGCTTTAGAAGTCCTCAGAATGGAAAAGAAATTAATAGCATTTACATATTCAAAGTATCTCGTAGACACTAATACTTTAGTAACCCTCATACCCTCATATCATCCTCGATGTGGGGGAAATCTGAGGCATGGAGAAATTAAAATATTTCAAAACTAACTTTTGCTTTCTGGAACACAAGGCGTCTGATTCCAAAGACTTTGTACGTCTGCAGTTTTAAGGTGGATTTCTATTCAAGGCATGCAAATGCTTGGGCATTTTAAAGGAACATCTAAATGTGCACAAAAGATCAAACAACTCCTCAAAAAACAAATGGCTCCCAGCTTTGTGTCACTTTGGTGGAACCAGCAAGACTGGAATTCATGACTTCTCAACTCTTAAATCTCTTCAGCCATAAGACCTACTTAAAATAGTCATTATCACCATTCCTGATCATGCAATAGCCATTTACCAAATTGGAAGACATCCTGACAGACTTGCTCACAAAGAGAAAGCCACATTTGCACAGTGGCAGCATGAGGCCAAGCTGAGTGGCTGGTGACATCCTTAGGCATCATACAAAACTGAAACATTAGACTTCTGTTAAGTTCTAAATACTATCAGTTGAAACTTGCTTGGTTTTTCTCAAGTGAGCAGTGGTAAAATCCTCTAGAACACAAAAGCAAGTGCAAGCAACTGCCAGCAGTACACTGGCACTGCTCTCCTCCTCTCCATGAACTGAACCCCTGCTGTCTAAGGGTGCAAATACAGCTAGCAGAAGGGGGACGAAAGGAACATGTACTTCTAAGAAGTTTGAAAAAGCACTGCTATGTTGAAATTACGTCAGTGCAGTCGTGAGGGTTTTTTGGCCTGTTATAAATCACTGTCCATTGGATAGTCTCACTGAAGGACTGGTACCATGAAAGCTCATAAAGCAAAGTTTGCAACCTCAAAGTATTCAGTTAAAAAAGAGAAGAGTTTCCTTTGGCTGATGTGAACAAAGGCAGATTTCTTCGGGTTTCTACCCTGTGATCAGTTATACAACCTCAAAGACAATGACAAACGCTCACATCTCATTCATTAAGGCCTCACTGAGTTTCAGAACACTCTGAAGTTGGAAAATATCTTCAAATGTATGTTTCGTAAAGAGATTAGAAAGCAGAACTCTAGTTAGCTTTTGTCTGTCTGTTTTACTGAGGGTGTTATTCTAAGAGCATGCAGGAGATGAATGATCAACACTGAAAACCTTGACGCTTCCGTAAATGTCTTATGTTCATTTTTTAAGAAATATGACAGCAAGAATTAGTACTGGCTCTTCTATTTCAATAATGGCAGTCATGTTGAAATGACAACAAACATCATTACATTTACATGCACATTTATGCAGACAAAAATTGTCATTACTTATTTCAGTGGAACATTTTATAATTTGCCCTATAAACAAATAAAATCTGTATAAGCTGTTTTTAGCCTTCAGCAGTATGTCAACACAAGCAACTTAGAGTTAGACTTACTGACACTGGAAAGTATCTCCTTCTATTTTTAAAACGCTTAAGATTAAAAGTATATTATTTATTTTTCAGTTTTAAAGAATATAGCAAAAATACTTTTTGATTGTTGGCTGCAAATAAAAAGCAGATGGTAGAAATGTTGCAAATTTAAATTAAAAGGGGGGGAGGAAATAAAGACATACCCATGCGCCTGCTTTGACTTTTAACGTTCTAAGTAGGTAATAAAACATGGCAAAACAAAAACCAAGACAAGTTTATAAAAAAAGTACACCTCCTTCTTGTCCATTTGCAATGAAAAACTATTCTAATGTTCCTCCATCCATTATCTACCTCATCTGATCTCAATTCTGTCCTTTGTCTACACTCTAATCACTGTTACACTTGACATAGATACTTTATACCACATTACAGAAATCTTATAGTTAAGGTCATAAGTGCTAGAGTGCTTGGTACACAAATCTAGTAAGCATCAGCATAAACTGAAATATTGTATAGGGAAAAGCATTTCCTAGCACTGAAGGAGTTGAACTGGCTTTTTCTAAATGGTTCTTGTTAGAATGTATGATTGGATAATGCCAGAAGATTCAGGGAGTATCCAGGCAGGTTACGGAAGAGCAGGACAGAGCTCCAGGTCCTCTACACAGGTCGTCCATGACTAATATTGAATTTAAAACAAAGAAAACAAAAGATGATTGTCTAATTAAGATAAAGAAGATGGCAAAGGATGAAAGTTGCTGTTACGTTTGGTTTGCCATGAAAATTCTTCATGTAAAGAGGACTTGGATCAGCTTTCCAATGGAGAAAGTGGGAGCAGAGAATCCAACCTTTAGAGCGGAGTTTGAGACGTGACCAGAATTAATATCACTCTTCTGCAGCTGCAATAAGCAGATTTAGCAGTCTAAGATATTGTCTTGTCCTAAGTTTCTATGCAAGCTGTTAGCACCCTAGAAAAATTAGCACCAGTCAGGTCTCTTTATGCAAAGGTAGGTACAAGATGACAAAAAATGGAGAAGAATCGATCTGGAACGAGAAGCTGTGTGCTCTTTATTGCCTTTGAGTTCTCTCATGCAAGCAGGAGCCAGAATTCAGCAGATGTGGCTGCAAAATGTCCGTGTGCTTTGGTACTGAAGTTTCAGACTTTTCTCGTGTATCTTTAGTTACCTTTTCTCCCTCCTTTACACACTGCAACAGTGGAGAACTTCATGCAACAATGTACAGAGCCCTGCAATCAACATGACTGCACATGACCATCTCTGTTCTAATCATTACTATTTCATGCACCAGCTGAGTGCTTGCTACAACAGAGCCAGTTTGTGCTGAGCAAAGTCTGAAGGAGAGCTACTGAATTCAGCAGAACTGTTCTGCATATGCCTCAGTATGGCTGAGAACAGCATCCTCTGTTGGATGCTCCTCAGCTGAGGAGACAACTTACAGTTCTCTTTAATATCGGGGCTGTTTTCAATATTGCATGTATTGGTCCAAACTCTGCTATTTAAGTTGAGCATTATACACCCAGATTAGCTTCACTGAAGTAAACAGTCACTCTACATTTATGCCCACGCAGTTTACCAGAGGATGTTATTTTCCTATTTCTTAGGGCATCTGTAGTACAGATAGCTGAATATGGAGGACAATATAAACTTTGCTATCAGAAAAAAGCACGAAGAAAGTCACTTAATATAAAAAAGTCATGTAAGTGTGACATACATAAGTGCTGATAGAAGCAACTGAATAAACAGCTGAAGAACAGCTGGAAGCAATCACCTGACCTGGGTTAGGGTTACAAAGGACACTATCTCTGTCATATGACTTAGGTCAGTATTATTGGTTCCAACAACAAGCCACATCTTTCCTCTTTTTTGAAATTCAAATGTGAACTAAATGTATTGCCAACTACAAAGAATCAGTACAAACTAATAAACCAGCAAAGACGTAGTTACTGGTAACTCCTGGCTGCTACTATTATTGCTTTTTGAATTAAAAAATGAAAGAAAATGGAAAGTTTCACTTTGAGACAAGCTTCCTGACTGTTTCCTTATCCTCACTGTAATACACTATGCTAAATGCATACCTTGGATGACACTGTTTAGTCTCTTAGTTCTTCTTGCCTCAGAGAAAAAAAGGCCCTTGTGAAGGACGTGCCATTAGGTATCGTTATTAGAAGAAAAACTCACAAGTTTTATGAGTTAGGAAGAGGAGGGCTCTGATACAGTCAAATCAAATACAAAGGCTGTAGTGTATCTGTAGTATATCTGATGCTATTTGAATAATAAGCTATAGATCATGAATTTATTTGTTAATGAACAGTGAAACTAGAGCAAGTAGAGAAATACGTTTGCTTCTCTGCCTTCATTTATATTGGAACAACAGAGACTACATTTATTTAGTTTCAGCATTGTTTTCTTCATAAAGATCTAGCCTCCAGCTGATAAAGCTGACGTATACAACAGACTCAGTGTCAGTAGGTGAAATAGTGAGAGAAGCAATTTCTGAACAAGCTTTTCTAAATACTGAGGAAGTGTGAGGGAAACCTAAAACTAAAACATATTCTCACGAGGGGAAAAAAAATCATTTAAATGCTTGTCATAAATGAAAACAATTTACTTGTGCCAGTGTCCTTAAGTGCCACAAACTCTTCAGCCTCTGCTGCTACATTCTCTAATGATATTACTGCATACAGCACATCTCATCTAATCTGTTAGTAAAATCCTAAAGTCACTTATGTCAGTCTCTAATGCAAGCCAAATGAGTCTTCCCAGTAATAAGAAGCTTCGCAGAATTAGTTTTCGTTTTGCAGAAAATTGCCATTGGGGCTGGCACTTTTATCTAAAAATTTCACTCGTGCATAAGCAAAAAACTCATATATTATTTGGTTACATTCCATCAGTATGAGAAATAACATTGTGAGAATTCTATGCATGCTAATGATATATAGAAATCCACCTGCTTTCAGATAAAATGAGTTTAATTTTCTGTTGCCCACTGCCTGGTTGGCCTTTCATAAATTACTTATGCACAGCTATTATTAAAATAGAGGGAAAGCAAATTAGAAAGTCCTCATATCTCTCCACTGGATTTAACCAAGGCAGGGCTGTGACAGCTAGAGTCAGCGTTTTTGAAAAAATTCTGCTCTCTTGAAAAATTTTGCATCTCTATACAATTCTATGCCACTGTTGTAAACGTTCTGACCTGCCTTCTTACCAAATTAACCTAAATCCTTTCTATTTTTCAACATTAATGGAATCCTCTAGAGTCTTGCTGATATATATTAAAATATATTTATTGGTTAATTTGAATTCCAGCATTTTGTACCTCATTTCCCAGTACTTCTGTTATATCTGAACAGCTTGGAGCTTTAGCATTAAAAACTTACAAATTAAGATAAATACATCTGACAATTATCAGATCAAAACAACTTAACTTTCATTGGAATATATGATTGCAAATTTCCCTTCCTGATGAAAGAGAAAATGAGGACTGTCTGCTTGAAACAGTTAATTGGATTTGAAAGTACTGTACATTTCAGCAATCGGTGCAGCTTTTGGTTGGTCAATGACTACTTGACCTCCTGATTTTCCAACAGACAATTGGTTTTCATTTCTTGAGGGTCTTTTAAGTCCACAGTTCATGGTGACTTTAAGTTTAATTTTCTGTTAATGATATTATTTTGCTCTCTTAGGATAAAACTTTCTTGTGATGTGCTGAGCAGCAGTGGCAATCCCATTACCGGCTGAGGAAGGACGCCTCAAACCGCATCCTTCAGTATTGTCTACATTCTGTTCTAAATGTTATTTTAACATTTCTGCTTTGTAATTCTTGTGCATTTAAACTACTCGTTATTCCTCTCCTTGAAAAAATATAAATCTAAAAAAAAAATAGTCACAGAGCCTTTGTTGTCACCCGCCCAAAGCTCCCCTTTAAGTAACTGGGTCCTGATTCTAATCAGCTACTAGTTTAATGCCTTCCACTTCTGTACTGACTGCTGATTAGTGGTGGTGTGGGTTTGTTTGGGCCAAGGACGTGCCCTACAGGTTTCAGGCTCAATCTCTCCATTTTCAAGCCCATTAAATTTGCATCCATACCATATAATAGTGCATTAAGCCCGTCCACACAGCAGGCAATTTTCTAATGCTAACAACAATTTTGTCCATAGCTGACATCCACAGCACTTTGCTAAGCCCAGCCAATCAATGCTGGCACTGCTAAGAAGTCTCTGCAGTTCCTATACTAAAGCAGTTTTTCTGATGTTGAAGCAATTATTTTGGAGGAGTTTTTGACTACGTATATATAAAATGCATATTTCTTTGTTATCTGCTATAGGCATTGTTTTATTTCATATCACGTCCTCAGCAATGACGAGAGCCATACAGGTGTGCCCATCCCCACGGGCTGCTCCTTCCCATCTGAGCTGTGCAGATCTGACAGCCACCTGCCACACTCCAGCCAAGGGAAACTGTCCCAACTGACATGTAAGCTGTATGTAGGGGAACAGCAAAACTGGGCTCTGAACCACTAAAATTTATCCATAATGTATGCACTTCAGTGATGATGACAAAATATGCACACGTGCATCTTTTATTTCACAAAGGAAAACATTTTAAGCCCAACTGCCAACTGGTATTACCACTGTTGCTCACTTGACTTTTAATGGAATGACAACTGCTGCCAGTGAATCTGGTATAAAGGAACTCTAAAAGGCAAAACGTACAATTCAGGCAAAGAATTACAAGGAACTGTTTCTGGTGTCTGTTCCTCATCTTGCCATTTTCTCACTCAGAGACCTTGGCCTACGGTCTCACCATTTCCCAAAGTAATCTTAGAACTACTGACATAAAAGTTGAATGTCTTTCTAATGTGGAAAATGCTCAGATTCCCATCTCTACTCATTTTAGAGCATACACATTCTCTCTTATTTCCTACAACTTCTGTTTGCTAACCAAGAGGACAGGTGACTTGCAGGTTAAATACCAGCTTTTACCCACACTGAAAACATTTTAAAACTCATTATTCAGCTCCTCCAAATATTGTTAAATTTGTCTCTGGTTTTGAAACTCTCAGACTGCATTTCCTTTCCCGTGTTTAGAATTACAACTTTGCATCCTTCTCTCTCTGCTTTTCCATGACAACTGAAATTATCAAAGGCATGTGTACCCAGGAAGATTCTCCAAATGAAATTATATGTTGCAAAATCTTTGATAGAATGGGAAGAATAGTATGGTAGAGTACCAGAGTGTAATACTGAGTTTCACGCACATTATTTGATTGTATGCTTCAATAAAAGTGACGCAAGCTACAAAACATTACAGAAGGGACGTGGTGCTCTCCACAACACCTGGTCTTCCCCTTCAGTTTCCTATCCCTCCTGACACCTCACTGTCTGTGAGTCACACTGTGCATTCTGACACAACTCTTACCCTGTGCAGTGAAGGCCTGAGCAGCTAAACTTCATATTGAGGGCTTAACACACACAAATGCAAAGGTTTTAGACAAAGCTATACAACTAATCTGTGATGAATTATTTCAGTGTAACATTTATATGATGGGAGGATGCAGGATTCTTGTGCCACCACAACAGATGGTAGACAAACAGAAAAAAATGCCATCCTTCCTGCAGAAAGTTTGCAATCTAGACATAAGTTGTAGATATATTTCTGAATACTGTAATGTACTTTATAAGTAGCTTATGAGAATTCCATAGACTGAAATACATTCTCCTAATGCCAATGACAGGTAATTTTGAGCAATAATGAGCAATTATGTTTGTTTTGTTTTTTTCAATTTATCTGTTGGCAGCTTTTGAACAGTTCAAATATTCACTTTGTGTGACTTAACCAGATGCAACAGAAAGAAATAAGTAAAAGCCTTTCATGAATTAAAAAAACAATTTAAAACACATAAAGAACACCAAAAACTATAATTTATTTCTGTACCCTCTCAAGTACAGAGTGTCCTGTGCACTAGTAGAGGACATTCTATACTATAAGACTGTTGAACTGCTATAATTAAAGGTCTGTCAGACTTTCCATTAAATCCCTGATTTTCAGGGTTTAATTAATAATAACAGTGAAAATTAATGTGAGTAGAATTAAAACCACTGTCACAGCCCTACTGCATATTAATTCCTGATTTTAAGTCTCTACAACATGTGGGACTGATCCAACTTTCCTTCTTCATGCAGAGCTCCCATCACAGGGAAAACCTCTTTGAATGTAAAATTGCTCTTTGGAGACAGTGGATGTTTGTCTGAGCACAGACAGTGCGACTGGGTTCTGAAACACCTATGGCACTTTTCATTTCAGAAAACTGGGAGTTAAGAATTGAATAAAGGAAGAAAATTGCCTGAGAATCCACTTGTTAAACACGGTTCAAATTCATACACCAAAGCCCACAAACATTCAAAATCCATCAGTTAAATCCTTCTCATCAATCAACGCAGTGTAAGCTTATGCATTTACTTAAAAAATATTTGCATTCTCAATTACTGCTAATTTTTCCTAAGCAAGAACCAAGGGATTTGTCCCATAATGAGAGATGTAGAATGTATGTAAATACTTGGAAATGGGCTTTCTCTGCAAGTATGAGAGCAAAACCAATGTTCTGGTACTGAAACAAAAGCTACTGCACTTCAGCAGTTTGGGAGACAGAACAGAAGACAATTCCCTGAAAATACGGGCTAGTAGCTTCCCATACAACACAAGGAAATTAAATCTTTGGCATAAAAAGATCAAATAAAACTACCTCAGTGTGGAACTGTGGAGAGGGACCTGGCAGAATACTAGAGGATATTCAGCTCTCTGAGAAGTAAATGGCATTACAGCTCAAAAATGGGAAAGCATGAAATTTTCTCAACACTACTGTGAGAAACAGACCCAGAAAGATCAGGGATATGCAAAATATTACAGCAGAGGGTGGAGAGACAGCACGTTCAGGAATTGCTGAAAATGTTGAAATATTTTGTTTCAGGTAAAAGCACCTATTATAAGACTTGTCCAGATTCCAAACAAATAGCTGCCATCGTTTTCTCTTACATTAAAAACATATGTTGTAAAGTAAACCTCTATCTCACACTTCAATAGCCAATAGACAGAAAAGGGTTCAAAACTATTTGCTGTTAGAACTGTTAAGTAGGTCAAGGAAGTTCACAAGTAAAATCTCCATCTCATGAAGAAAAATTGATATTTGAAATGTAATATAATGAGACCTATGGAACTCAGACAGAAGCACTATCAAAAACAAAGTCCACCTATATAAAAATGGAAATTATGTCATAAACAGTGAGCTGAAAGCAACAGCAGAGAACATGATCTGTTTTTATTAAAGTTGGATACATCTGCAGCACAACACAAAAACTGTGACAGAATGTATGCAATCAAAACATGCTTTAGCTACTCTGATGTATCTACATTTTTGGCTTCACTTCTTCCTGCAGCTGGAGCATTTTGTTCCAACAGCTCTATGCTGTTTTGCAAGCAAAGCTGGCAAAACGCCATAAATTTATGAGAAACTTTGAAAGAGTTTGGTATTAAAGATTTCTACTTTGCAATCAGTATAGCCTGAACTAATAACACTGCTACTAAACGTAAACAGGGACATCTTACAAATATAAAAGCTAGGCAAATCTAAGTCCCTCTTTTCCAAGCAGATTGAGATAACACCTTGCTCTGTCAAAAGGGAAACAGAGAAAAGATGTAGATACAGCTGGACGAATGAACACACATTCAGGTATATGAAGTACTGGCTAATTCTGCAATAAGATTTTGATTCCATCAGAAATAATAAATGGGAAGAGATCACAAAACACATTTACACTGTAAAAGGAGGAAAGGAATTTCTAGCACATTGCACATTTTAGCAGTCTGAACTTTTTTGGCTTGCCATGTTTTACAATATCTCATCCCTATTACTAATAAATAAATAAAAGACAAATTGCATTTTCTATTGCCTCTCAAGTGATACTTCAACAGAGAAGACATTCCACTCCTATAAGCCCATCTTCAGGCACATCCAGAGAATGACCAGTCACAAGCAGTGACTTCACACACTGCAAGGCCTTCCAAACACGACATGTGTGAGCTGTCTCCAGGCAGTCAGTGCTATGGGAGATGAAAGGCTCAGAAAGCACATCATGCTCATGGCTGCTCCAAGTGTGCAAGAGCTACATAAGCTGACAGCAGCTGGTGAATAGTACAAGCAGTACTGAAGAATAGCTGGTACAAGCAGTCAGAAGTTCGGCCCCAGTTTAAGTCATGAAAGGGTTCATGGGTCAGGTCAAGCTACAGAAGCTGCAGCAGGCAACAAGGGTATCACTCCATTTTTGTGGCTCAAATTATCATGTTTTATATATATATATACACACACACACATGTATAGCAGTTAGAGAACTGCATAGCTCGCAGTTTCTCTCCTCTTACATTTAGGCTGTCTGTTCCTCACACAGCCACTCTCTCAGGGCTGTAGCTATGCTTTTGAATAGCAGAAGTAACTGGACACTGAGGCAGAGAACAGCTGCTTTTACCACAACTTTTGTAAAGAATTTGATAGGAGTTTTCTTAAAAAAACTCTTCTTGGAACCAGAACTCTTCACAGGAATTTAGCAATTTTAGTGAAGCTTTTAGGGAGAGGAGTCTTTCATGCCAAAGGCAGGATTTCTGACAAAGAATGGCTTGATCAGCACCTCCAGATATAGATACTAGGTATAGAGCATTCAAAGTTCACCTTCAAGGAAGGGTTTGTAAAGTTGTACTGTACGTACTGGAATACCTGCATTCTTCAGACTGTCACCAGACAAGAAGCTGCCTGGATGCATGAGACTCCTACATACCCCAGTCCTGGACAAAGATCCAAGCTACAACCTTTACAACATGGAAACCATTTCAAGGGCCATCTTTCCTGTCAGGACCCAAGGTACAACGCTGTCTGAATGCTGAACACACGTGTCTCGGTGTAGGGGAGAGGTAAATAAAGGCTTATTGCGAGTCTGAGAAGCGACACCTGGAAAGTTGCCTAAGGACTGTCAAAGTTCTCCCTCAACACCCATTTGACAACAAAGTTACTCCAATGAGTTCAGTGAAATTATCTGTATGGAAGAGTCTGAGAAAAATGAAGCTGCTTAAATGGTAAAAACCCTCCTTGTACATCTCATCGTGCAAACCAAATAAAAAAACAAACACAGCAAATGGGACAATAGTCCATAGAATACTCTCTGCCTGTAGCTGGAAGTCATTTATGTTACTCAGTGAGACACGATAATGGACATTATTTTTCACTTTGCCAGTTCAAACTGTGACACTGGAGGAAGGACAGGCTGCAAAGTTTTTGTTTGCAGTGCCTAATTTTTCACCGCACTGCTCCTCTCCCTCTCCACTGTGTCAGGGGTACACGAGGTGTTGGAAGGGCAATGAGACTCAACCAGTGGGTGGAGAGGCTGGAGCATGGGGACTGAATTACAGGCAGCCTGCTGAGTCCGTCTGAAAGGCTGTGCTGTTTCTCTTTACGACTGATATGCATCTATGTTCCCCATGCCATATTACATGGAAGGGATTAGAAATAGGATTTCTGATATTTCAGCTGACATGTCAGGAGAGATCACTTCATGCAACTGTCTAAGTTGCAACTTCAAATTCACATATTCTGCTTTCTAAAGGGATTGTACATACTTTCATCTCTACTCCTAGGCTCAGAATCTTATGCATATGACCGATTCTGCAATTAAATGTACTTCAAAGTGTCTAAATCATAGACAATCTTTTGTATCTGTAGGTGTACCTTACTCCCAAGAAACACAATTGGCTATGTGAAATAGAAATAAGTATTAAAACAGCTCCAAAATCTAGGTATATCACAGCTTGCAATAGTCTGGAAGTTGTTTTGAAAAGCAAACATTAACAGAAGAGAATAAAACACGGAAAAAAATACCTTAAATTTGCTGTAAGTGCCAGGTATTGCTGCCTATAAATAATGCTGTCACATGTAAATCTTAAAAAATATATTACTGCAACTATCAATATAGCTTTACAGTATCTAAAAATTTGGTTTATTTTTAAAGAAAACTACAGGATCATAATAAAAAATATTATACTACATAATATTTTACTGGACAGATAGCAAACATGACAGCAAATATACACTTCAGAAATATTAACTATTGCATGAAGACTGTAACATTTCATGACAGAGCGCAGTAACAAGACTTAGGACCACCTGATCTCCCTGTACAAAACATTATTAAATTCCCGATAGTTTCATGGGAAATGTAACATTCTTTACGCCTCCATGGAAATAGGCTTTGAGCCTCCAACTGTATTATAGAGATGTAAGATATTCTAACTCTTCCGTGTTCAGGCAGTCGAAACTCCAACAGTACTACACAGAAAAACTGCTTGGGTTCTACCCTCATGCTAGAGTGGATGACCTAGATTAAGGTCATTTCTAGCACTCCAGCAATGATGTTTTCCATGCTGAATTCATGCAGACCACTGTCCACAGCAGATACAATTTAACATAGTTCTGTTGGTTCAAATGAGATACTGAGGATCTGTCTGACTGTTTTCAGTAAGTTTGTCCAGGGTGAGAAACAAAATCATCCTTCTTCTGGAGTATTGAATAGTATCAAAAAATATTAATCAGAAAGTTTCAATTGCTAAAAGTTCTATGTACTAAAGAAAGCCAAGCTCACTTTCTGCCCCAATATTCTAAAAACATGTGATTTACGCCAATATTTTCTATGGATATGTACACAACAGAACAAATACATTGAAGAGAAGATCACTTTGGGCCCACAAGTATATACCTGAGAAAATATTAGAATGCTTTTGTCTGAAGCATGAGCTCCATCTCATTATGTTGCACTGTGTATAACTTATTATCCCTAATGCATAAATTGATACCATTTAAAGAAAAGGGACCACACACATTTATAGGATGAACAACAAAAGACCTTGGTTCTCTGGAGGATGTTCCTGCCACATTTCCTTCTGCTGTTCTCCATCAAAAGCTGTTGCCTTGACAACTGTGGGGCATTTTCTGGCTCTATGTATGCTGGTGGGAAGAAGGCCAATTTCTTCCCACAAAAAAAAAAAAAAAAAAAAAAAAAAAAAAAAAAAACCAAAAAACAAAAACAGAACTGATAAGAAATAAACAAGTAATAACTGTTCCAGTACCCTCAATACTACCAAAATGAGGAAGAAAAGAAGAAATTGTATTAGATGTAGTTTTTTTTAAGTCAGAAGAAAAAATTTTCAAGCACTGAGGGACTCACAGATGAAAGTGAGGAACTGAAGAAATAGCAATTACTTGAGACTCTAGCAGTGCTAGGAATAGCTGTGGCTAAGGTCAGGGCTCAGTTCTTCTCTTTGACCAGACTCCTGCAACTGTAATGCCACTGGCCTTCCATGGCACTGCCCTGGCTTTACTGTCATTCTGTTCATAAAAAAAAGAAGTGATACGAAACATATATATGGAATGGATCTGTTTGTAATTTCCACTACTTCTGCATATAGCCTTTGAGAATACTAAATATAATTAACTTTATCTTGAATTCTGTGCCTCATTTTTCTTTTTTGAGTGCAAATGTTCTTCAATTAACATGTCTCCAAAGCAAAAAAAAAAAAAGAGTAAAGAGATGACAGTATCTGCATTTCACTAGAAAGAACAGGAGATGGACACAGTTTATTTGCAGCACAGAAACAACTATCAGTGTGCTGCCTCAAAGCTCTGGCCCTTTCTGTTTCCTTTAACTAGCATGGAGATTTTCAGCTATGGAACATTCATTTGTGTGGCTGCTCTGTACCAAAAAATTCAACACATCCATGAGGAAAAAAAATCACATGCCTTGAAAGTCAAGGCTTCTACAAAGAAACACAGATATGCTGTCATAATCTTTAAATGCTTAATTACTTTAATCATGTATCATGGCTTTTGCCATTTCTCTTGAGTTATCAAACCTTAACCTCCTTTAAGGGTTAGTGAAAACACAAGCTACCTATCTTGCCAGTAGATATTTAACAATTATGTTACGTGCATTCTTTCCCAAGATTAAATTATTTTAGAAAGTACTCATTAGTAATTAGAGCTCAATTTTCAGTCAAAAGAAGCTAAAATTGCCTGTAATAAAAAGCAGCGTACTCTGTATTGCAAAGAAACTGCAGTATATAAAGAGACAAATCTGCCAAACGTACCTAACACCACTGAAGTTCTAAGTTTATTTACTATATTTTATTCAATGAAAGGAAAGACAAAGGCCGCTAGCAGCATAAATTCAATATGCAAACATCTATGGTCAGGATTCACAATACATCAGCCTGCTAGTCAAACTAATAGCATTTTTATTTTAAGTTAAATGGAAGGGGATTAGGGCAAGAAAACATCCTTTATTGACCACTGAACACATGACATTGTTTATTACATAAAAGGCAATTGCTTAGTGAAGATTCCCTCTGCTTTTGCTGCAGAAAATGTCGTAGTTTGCCATTAACCCTTCTCCCCTTACAGGATAGTCACATATGTACCACTGCTCACAGAAGCATAGGCAGCCTTCTGCATGATTGAGGGCAAGAACTTTGTAATGCACTACCTTTATCTGTCATATTTTGGTCTACAGCAGTAAATTTTGTATGCTTCTACAGAGTACTCCCCAGAAATATGGTAAAGATGTGGCCTTTTATACAAAGATAAGGTACACAAATGATATCCAGAGAAAATACGGTAATAGAAAATAACAGGCTCAAACAACAATGAACAGCTCACAGTCAAATCCAAAAGCATTAGAAGATTTCAGGCTGTGTGGTAGAGTACAAATCCATCTTGGATCAAATTATTCACCCATTTACTGTGGTCCCTTGCTTGGCCTGGCAATTAGTTCAACTGTGGAATGGTACTTACGGGTACATTCACAATCCCTACATATTCTCTACAGCACAAATGGACTTTGGAATGGAAGAACTGGATACAGTCTATCCCATGTAACCAGAATAACAATTACTTTCATATAGGATGTTATATTTGTGTCTGAAAACAAAATGCCAGCATGCTGGGTTTATGTGGCAAGATTTTGGTAGCGGGGGGCTGTAGGGACACCCTTTGCGAGAAGAGCCCAGGAACTGCCCCGTGTCAGATCAGAGCCAGCTCCTAAAGGGACACACCAATGGCCAGAGCTGAGCCAATGAGCAGTGCTGGGTCTGCCTCTGGGAAAGCAAATTTAGGGAAAAAAACACTACTGTGCAACAGCAGCTGAGGACAGCAGAATGAGAAAATGAGCGAGAAACAACTGTGCAGGCAAGGTCAGTGGAGAAGGAGAGCAGGAGGTGCTCCAGGCAGTTTTTGAAGAGCTTCAGCCTGTGAGAAGCCCATGCAGGATCAGTTTGGGAAGGACATCATCCCACGGGAGGGACCCCATGCTGGAACAGGAACCAAAAGTGACCATGGAGGAGCAGGAGGGAGGAAGTGTTGCAGACTGACCACAGTCCCCATTCCCTTGCACCGCTCAGGGAAAGGAGGTAGAACAGGGTGGATGGAGAAGAAAGGTGATTTATTTTGCTTTTAGTTTCTCACTGCTCTAAGTCTGTCTGCAATAGGAAGTAAATTATATTAATCTCCCTGCCTTGAGTCTGTTTCGTCCATAACAGTTATTGGTGAGGGATCTTCCTGCCCTTCCTGCCCTTATCTCAAACCTTGAAATCTTTTCCCCTCGTGTTTTTTTTCCCCATCTTTCTTTGAAAATGAGGAGTGAGAGAGTGGTTGTGGTGTAGTTTGAGAGTGAAACCACCACAGCAAGTAAATAATTCCCATCTCCTACCTGGTGTTGCAGGCAATCTGAAGCAAGTTAGTTGACCTCTTTGTATCAATTATCATACTACTGCCTTAGTGAGATTCACTGTTTTTGGCTCTAACAGAGTTAACTTTCCTGTTTTGTGTAACATACATATATGTTTAGCAATACATCTAGAGTTTAGCAGTACATATAGAGTTTAGCAACTCTACGTGCTACTATAAAACACTGCTCCCTTGTTAGGCCATTTTAACATGGGGAAAACTCTTCTACTAAGCAAAAAGTTACATTAGCAAAACTCACTTAGGCAAAACAATATCCAAACCTGATCTTTCATGCATTCTTGAGAAACTCACTTGAGCAGACAAAGTAGAAATGAATGTTGCTGGACAGGCCTGATCTGCAGAAATGGACTTTTTCCATTCTGTCTAAGAAACAAAAAGAAAGAAATGCTATTTTTGGAATAACCAGTTCTGATTTACCATTGCATGACACCATTTCTACAATAATTTGCAGGGAAATGTTGCAATTAGTCTAATCCTGTAGTGATGTAAGCTACTTTGTGAATGTGTAAATAAAACTGTTTTATGCTAAGCAGCAAAGCCTCAGTCTCTTCTCCAAACTGTCTAAAGTAATTTTGGTTATAATTAGCAACCCCTCCAAAAGTAATTATTCTGACGGACAATTCTGCAGTAAAGCTTCCCTTCCCCTCAGATGGGTTTTAATCAGAAAGGTCACTTTGGCTAATAATTTCTATGACCTTCTCTCCCCATCCTCCATAAAGTTGAAAGCTTGAGTTAACATATGATGTCTTTAGAGGAAAGGAACATCCTGTCTTCTACAGATTGAGAAGCATGCTGTAACTCTGACCTACAGGAATAACTTCTGGGAGAAAAAATAAAATGCAGTCTCCTAAAGTAAGTCTTTGGCTTTACTCCCAAATTCCTGAGAAGGCTACTCTAATCACAGCATCAAACAAAAGAGTGATTTTTTTAATAAGTTTTGTGCTTATCTAAAGCAGAGTGCTGCTTGTTCTTTGACACTTGCTGACTTCCACCCAGTTTAGACAGTTCCTTAGCTGCCTGTCAGCTGACCAGTATCAACAATAACAACAATACATTTTTTATGTTCTGAACACTTGAATCTAAATACAAGTTAGCATTGCACATGTATGCATGCACACACAAATGTAAGTAATATCTGAACATTTCCAAAGGGCAACAAATCCTTTTGGAATAGTAATGAATAGAGAAATCATCTTGTGCCCTGCATGAGATAGGTGCATTTCAAGATTTTCCTATATAGCTTCCATGAAAATTGGCCCCTAAGCAAGGGTGTGAGTCATTGATGAATACAGCTCTAAGGCTTCATGCTGTGCAGCAAGAGCTGTAAAAGGCATTAGAGGAACACAGGGGAGGAGGAGGAGGGGGTGGGGGGGTTAGGAGGTTATTATATAGAACCTAGTAATGGTTTTACACGAACATTTTCTGAACAGTGTTTTGAAAACGTATGTCCTAAACCACTGGGCACTGACCAGATTACTGGTCGCAGCGCCCTCTGTTGGCGGGCGCTCACGGGGGGCTGTGCGTCCTCCTTCACTGCCATAAAACAAGCTTTTGTCGACACTTGAAAGGATTTGTTGTCCCATCTACACTTGTAATGTCTTCCAGTAGAAAACTCCACTCGTAAAGGGAAAATTATCCTATGCAACTGGGGCTCATAGTAATTTTTCAAAGAAAAATTGTGCTGGAATATTGATTTCTCCTCTGCACCCATATCCACAATATGAAAGTCCACGACCACAGCACTGTAACAGCAAAGTCTCATCCTTTACCAATGTAATTGTGCAAAAAGTATGGAACAGGTCAAAGAGAATCTACTGATGACAAATCTGAACTTCAAATTTCAGAGGCATTTGGCTTATACTTGTCTTTCTTTTCTTAATATCAACAAATTAAAGCTGCTGTCAATTCATATCATTCACAGGTCAAGAATGAACTATACATAAACGATAACACATCTACTTGAATTATGAGCAATTCAGCCTTTTATATATCTGTGTTTGTCCTATCCAAGTTAGAAGATCCAAGTGTCAATACAGACGTAACACTTTTAGCCAATATGTAAGCCACTGTCATGCCAGATTCTCCATCCTTCATGCTTTCAACACATTCTGTCTCTTACCCAGCACTCTTTCCATTTTTGCTTCTTCCATTGCGTTACCAGGCTTGGGATATCCATCTGAAAGAAGAGATCCAATATATGCCATTAAAAATATCTTGAGACTTACAGAATGAAAGGACTTCAATATGAAATTTATTATAAGCACTGTCTAAATGACAGTAGCTGGCTGTGTTGGTTTAGTTTTAAATAATCTGACAGATCTTTAAATGGGCCTTTTTCTGTTTTTTCAGGAGACCACTCAGCCAACAGACTTTCATAGGTCTTTTCATAGAAAATTTTTGTTATCTAAAAAATTAAAAAATTAGAAAACAAATCATAAGAGCTGGAAAATTAAAAAAAACTTTGGAACAAACAAAAAATGAAACTTTTTTTCTCCCTCCATAAGATGTAAAAGAGGAGCAACACACTTCAAATGCAATAAAACAGCGATTTTACTCTTGTATCTTTTGAAGAAATAGGCATAGTGGTCTACATCACTGGAAACTCAATCCAAAAGGAATGCTAAAACAGGAAAATAGTTTGCCACATTGCAATTATTTTTGTTTTTCCTAACAGCCTTAACACCTATACATTTTACAAGAAAAGAAAAACCTTGGTGTACTTATTGATTTTTTTTTTTTTCAGAATAGAAATTACATTTCCCTTTTTAACTAAAGAGCTTGATAACTGTTAAAAAAAAAAAAACAACCAAACCAAACACAAAACCATCACCCTGAAATACACAGACGTGCAGCACCATCTGCTGGATCAGCATCCCTGCCAAAAATTTCTGCACTTAACAGAAGATAACTCCACAGGCTAAAAAGAAAAAAGCCATACAAACAAAAGTGTCTCACAGACACTAATTTAGCCAGCAACCAGCAAGCAAAGGGAAGGAGCACGGAATTTCCATGAAAACTGCAAAATAATACTCTACTCATACGGCGCTTTCTACATCTCAGACACTATGTATAAAGTGCTGTACTTAAATATAAACAGACCACCCATGGTTACCACAATTCAGTTTGGTGTGTGTTTTAACTCCATTAAGATGATTTTGATCTGGCTTCTTAGCTGTACACATCATGTTACATGATTATAAATTCACATTTTTCCGCTGAATGTTTGTGAACAGAACTGCTCCCCTAATGATAAACAGCTATCCAGTAATTTGCTTTCTTATGGTCAAGTGCTATGCGGTCTCACATTAGTAGCACACGAGCTCTTTTTGGATGACAACAGATCATCACTGCAATATCACATTTCATCACAGATGCTGATTTAAAATCCCTGCGAGACAAGTTGTGAGATGGATTTATCTTTCACATTGCGAGTAGAAAAAAGTTCTTGTCCTGGATATGGGAAGAAGGGGCCCTTAAGCATATCACATGATGTACCACAGCAAATCCTGCCACTCTTTGTAGCTTCTACCACCAAGCTTTCCATTCTATCAGGTCACCTAACTGCAATCTGTGAATCCAGCTCTTGGTGCACTACTTCCAGCAGGTAAAAAAGCACACCCTCAGCAGGCACTCCTTTCACCCAGCACCTTCCCAACAGGTGCAGGTTCTGCCCTATATTCACAGCAGCAAATCACACATTGTACTGGTCTGTTTTCTGATTACCTTCATTTCTGATACAGAACTGAGACTTGTTTGTTCTAAGAATTTATTCTGAAAAGCCAGCTGCCTTCACATCATTTTTCTAGAAGTCTTCTCCACATACACTAGAACCAAGAATGCGAGTGCCTTAAGAAGCCTGAGTTCAAAACAAAGGCAGTCACAACTTCATACATCCAGAGGGCAGACAGAACTGTGACAGGAAGCAGTTAATTTCTGTCCCAAGCCACTACACTTGCCTGCTGCATACCAGGGCTGCTTCTTCAAAAACACGATTCAGCTCAACTCAGAACCACTCTCTGTGCCACATAAGACAACAGAGATCTTCCTAGTGGCATATTTGTTTCAGTTAGCTTGAGCACTGGATTTCCTGCAGCATTCCTCTGTTTGTAAAAACCCAAGTTGCCTCCTAGCACTGTTTTTCTGTTTTCTTTTGGTGCTGTAAAGAACTTGAGTGACTTTTCTCAGGGGTATGATCAGTGAAGTAACCAGCAGCAGAATACCAGCAATAATCTCCAAAAAATAGCATGTTGCCATTTTAATGCATTCACATCAGGCCTGACTTCCACTGTTTTCCAGTGATCTTTTCTTCTCCAAAAGCATTATATACAGATGTCTACTAAGATCATTGTTTCTCACTATGACCACTGTTGCTACCATACCATAGAATTACGTTCTATATTCAAATTCACTGCAAACCCCTTCTCCAAACCTTCTCCAACAAGCACGTTTTAATTGTGCTATGATTAATTTATTTAATGTCTTTTCACCCATTAACCCTTTAAAGGCATAGCAGTACTTATTTAACCTTCTAAAAATATCTTTTCCTAAGGATACAAAGTCTTCTTTCTTTAGGCTGGACTCCTAGCAGCTACTTCTTCATAGTTTCATCTCTCTTTTTTGAGAGTAAATGCTATGCTGCAGGAGAAGATGGGTTAATGCTTCAAGCAGACAATGAGGCAGATAGTTACCAACAAAGTGCTCCTGCAGCAAGATTATATTTCCTTCAAAGTCTGGAATGCCTTTCTTCATCCAGGAACAACCAAATTCAGTGGTAGGGGAGGCTTCCCAACCCAGAAATATAAATAAATTCAGGTTCAAGACGCTTGTTAAGAGATAACACTAGGACATGCAGCAGGCAGCTCCTGGCAATCTTCTGTTTGGCATTAGCAGTAACAGGTGAGCTGCGCACTCAGACTGGCTCCAGCTGTGGTGCAGCACGCTTGGGCATGAGGGCACTGAACCAGGTGGGATTCTGATGAGCTGTGAGCTGCCTTCAAATAATTCTACAAATGGCCCTGCTCGTGCCTTGATGCAAGCTCTTAGAACTTTCTGGATTTCGCACCAGTGCACAGCAGGCTTCTCCCCTACCTTCCTACCGACCAAGGAAGGACTCACACTGCAGCCCTCGCTTTTCCCACATCACAAACATACGAGCTCAAACCAGAACATAAACCTTTCCTCTCCACCTACACTCACTTCACCTCGTGCTGTAAGCAGGTACTGCGGCCGCAGCCTTCTGACGCCTGGAAGAGCGCGAATAAAGGGCACCGGGAGCCAGAGCGGGGCGTAAAGGGGGGCAGGGGAGGGAGGAGCAGCCTGGAGGCGCTTCTGGTATCAGAGCTTCACCAAGGCGAGGGGACACGGAGAGCTGCCGCGTTAAGAGGCAGGCGGGTTTTTGCTCACCCATTTAACGAGCTAAACAGCTCTTTTCCTCTTAGCAGTCGGGCTGCCCGCGGTAGCAACCATGCAGCAAGAACCCCTGGCGAGCAACCAGCATCCCTCTGCTCAGTAAGAAGCAGCCCGCTCCGCCTGTTACAGCCAGGAGGCAGAGAGAACCGGGGCGGGGCGGGAGGCGGCTCGCGGTCCGCACTTCCCGTTTGGTTACCGAGGCCGCGGTTGCTAAGGCGCTCGGTCGCCCTCCCCCTCGTACCTGCGGCCATGCAGAGCACCGGCAGCCGCTCCGCCGCCTCGGTGCTGGCCGAGCTCCAGTGGGACGATGGCTACGCCGTGCCCGTGGCCAACGCGGAGAACAGGGCGCTGGAGGACGACGTGAGCGCGGGCTGCGGCCGCGGGGCTGTGGGGCAGAGCCGGGGTTCACACACGGCGGTGGGGCGCGGGAGGCTCTGTCAGCTCGGCTCAGGAGCGCTCGGGAGATGTTTGCGGGCTGCGAGTCTGCGGCAGGCTCGGTTACCTTGATCAGCAGCTGTACTTAATGGCTGCTTTTGCTGCTTGTTAAAAAAATCTAAACCTTTCACTTGGCTTCTTTGAGCAAGAAGTTGCAGGTAAAAAGCGCTCCCCTCCAACGGTTAGTTGACACTTCTAACTCTTAAATAGCTGCAGAAGATGGAGAAAGAAAAAGCGAACCTGCAAAATCAGCTGGCCGACTTTGAAGAGCGCGTGGAAGCGATGACATCGCATTTGAAAAACGTGAGGCAGGAGTTCAGCTTCACCCAGGTAAACTGGCACACCAGCAGGTTTGTCAGGCACAGCTGGGATCTGAGCGCTGTCTGTGGCTGGCACCCCTGCGTGCACGGCAGCTCTGCAGGAGTTCCTCCGGCCTTTCATCTGGGACTTTCACAAGAAACACAACTTTAACTGTGGCCCCCAGGGATGGCATTTGATGGTCCATCAACAGATCCTCCTGGATCAAATGATGGTACCTGGGAAAAAAAGCCAAAAAGGACACAGTTTAGATTTCTTTACTTGTAGAAAAGACCAAAAAAAAAAAAAAAAAGAGTGTTAGGGAAAAACATTTTTAAGTGTTTCAATAGTCAAGAGTTAATTGTGCGATTCTAAAAAAGAATGAGATGATAAAGGTGCAAGACTGCACTTTTGCTGTGAGTTAATTGGCTACAATGGGCTGCTTAGCTTTCTAAAGAGTTCCAAGTCAAAGCTGCACACCTCTAAAGTTGAGAAACTGTCCTGCACCTGAACAACTTCCTTCCTGTCACTGTGCTAGCTGTGCATTTTCTTTGGCGAATGAGGAAAGAGGCAGCACATACCATGCAAGAGAAGCCTCTAGAAAGTGACAGATTTGTATTATGTAGGGGAAAAATCCTGTCAAATCACTTTGTCAGAAAGATTAGACAATATACTGCCGTAGGCCAGCCTGGTGGTCTCTCTCAGTACAGAACAATAAAAGCATTTCATTCCCTGTACCTTCTGAATCTTACTTAAAGCTGCTGTGAGATTAAGACTTTTATTCTAAGAGACTAAGATTTAGACTTTAGAAGATCAGTATCCTGAATTTAGGGTGAAATATCTTTGAATTGGGTTCCTAGGGGCTATACATGGTTGATCTGGGGATATCTGATACAATGTGTGTATAAAAATATATATATTGTATTTACATACGAATGCATTTACATGACAAAATCATGTCCTCTCTTTTGGTTCATTGGTGATGAGGGCCTGTTGTCTGTTGTAAAATGCTGAACTCTGTTATTCTCTAGTCTCTTTACAAAGCCAGAGAGAATGAAATTGAAACTGAACAACACTTTAAAGCCCTTGCTGAAAGAGAACGTGGACGTCTTAAAAATGATATCAAACGTCTGGAAGATGAGACTGTTTCCTTAAGAGAAAAGAAAAACAGTCAAGAAGTAAGTTTCAAAAACTTTTGTAAAAGATCTTCTGTATTGCAGTTAAATTTTATTACTTTTGTCCTCACTTGCAGTTAAAGAAATAATGTAAGTCAAGATAGCTGTTTATAATTAAAATTTTTAAACTGTAATAAGGTAAATAGAATGACACTGAGGTTCTCCTTGCACAGACTGGTCCAAACTTAGCAAATATTAACTAGATACTGAAAGATTTCAATTCTTAATGCCAGATACACAGCCACACATCCATATCCCTATCTTGGTAACTCTGGAAGTTATTTTCTTTATGGTTCACAGATTAGATTGTTGGTGGCAAGTCTTCTTTCCCCCATACAGTAAATTCAGGGTATGATTTTGAAATGCAAAGGTTGCTTTACATAAAAAAAGATTAAAATTGAATGCTGTATAGCTACAGTATCTTTATATTTTATTTTCTTATTTTTCTCAAATTATTTAAATTTTTATTTTTCATGATCTCTTGCTTCTCATTATGTCAGTTTGTACTTTCCACTCTCTCAGACAGGGTAGCAAAATGAAGATATCTTTGCTATTCAGCTGCATCCAGATACTATCATATTTATATCAGGAGGTCTCTTCACAGTCATACGGGACCACCTATAAATTCATACAGAGGAGAAGGATCTAAGAACTAGGCGTTAATATGTGAGGGAGAAACTTCCTCTTGTGTTGCCTCAGATCAGTTTATTATGTGGAACAAACATCTTGCACATGGGTATCACGTGCCAGGAATCGACATTTCTGGTTAAAATTTGCACGTTAGGTTTCTGATAACTTATTGCCTTGTTTCTTCTTTAGGGCATATATTAGCACTTCTCAATTATTGGACACAACAAAAAACAAACAAAACCAACTCAAACCTACTTATCAATTCTGTTGACAACAATGTGTGTATAAACTTGCTACGGTTCTTGAAGCAGTTGTTTCAATTACTAATCAAAGAAAGTATTAGCTATTTAATGTTAACCCTTAAATTTATTTCAAATTTTATTAGAATACTATAAATAAAACCATGAAGAAGTTGGAAAGCTTAAAACAACAGATGAACTGCGATGAGGAAGTTTTGGAGAGTTGGATACAGGAATCAAATCGCAAAGATAATGATATTATCACAATCCAGAAGTATGCACAACAAGATGAAGGGAAACTAGGAGTAAGTAGAAATGACTGCAATTTTCAGAAACAAAACCAAAAAAAAATTATTTTTTTTTAGCATCTAAAGACTTTGTTACGTTGTCAGATCATGTAAGACTGAGATTTTGTACATTTCAAACTCATGATTTCTAATTAGCACAAGAGTGCTTGTATAAGACTCATCTGAACTTGAATAAGGCTCATTTCAAGGGTAAGAGAGAACATGTTTGACAAAAGATGAAAGGCATAACTGAAGACAGTAACTTCTTTCTCTATAAGGGTAACATTTAAGTTTGAAGTTTTCTGAGAAAGTGTACAAATAGTAAAAATAAAAATAAAAAAAATTGGCTGACAATTATACTTAATTCAGTGGGAAGTTTGTTCAATGATGTGAGTCAAATTTGGAAAAGTAATGTAGATTTTCTCATTAGGACTAACATTTTTAATATTACTTAGTATAAAATATTGCTATTTCATTAAAGAGTAATGAAGGATGGTATAAACAGACACTCCCATCACAAGCTCAGACTTCCTAATGGTTCGTTCCCAACTACAATATTAATTTAGAACTATTCCTTCTTTTTAGCTTTGAAATAAGTGGGGAGAAATCTGATTTTTACTCATTAAATATTTAACCACAAAACTATAATTTAGAGAAATAGTCTCACTGATAACATCCCCATTAGCAAGTCATATGGTATGCTAAGAATAGTTGAGTGACACAGCTGGTGCTGAGGAGTCCACGCACATTATGTACATGGTGAAAAGGTTTCTTTGGCCTAACTCCAGTCTGGACCCTAAGAGACAGAAGATTATAGCCTCTTGTATGAAGAAAAATTTGGGTTCTTAGTTCTTTGTTCTCTAAAATACAATAAAATGGATGCATCAATAACTCCATCCTTGGTTGTTGCAGAGTTTCAGAAATTTAAGATATGTTAATATATATACTTTTAAATACAGTCTATTTTCATATCATTTCATTTCAGGCACTAATCCTTCAAGTAGAAAAGTTGACCGTGCAAGCAAATCAGAAACGCAGAGCTCTTGATAATGAGCTTACAGAAACCATAACTGCTCAGGTTTGTCCATGAGGTTCTTGAAGTATCTTTTTATATACAATTTTTTTAAAACAAGAAATCATAGGGATGCTTTCTATTAAGCAGATGGAGCTCGACAAGACAGCTGAAGATTTTCGCAGAGTTCATCAGGAAAGGCAAGAAGTCATCAGGCAGTGGGAAAATGCAATACAACAGATGCAAAAAAGAGATCAACAGATCGATCACTGTGCTTTGGTAAAACTGCTTTGCCTGCTTTGTATCACTGTATCAGCCTACTTTTCTACCTGCGAGATTGAGAGAAATTTTGCCACTTACTCATGAGAACAATTTTTTTTTTTTTTTTTAGATGCTTACTGTTCTTTTTGTTGACCTCTGTATTTTATTAAGGTCTTTTCAAAGTCTGTATATTTCTGAAATGCAGTCAGAATTTATTTTGAAAGCATTCTCTCTCAGTGTAAATAATAGTGCTCTGCTTGATCCTGTATCAGGTTTAATTTTCAGTCTGAAAATGCACTGCATGCCAGTTTCAGTACTGCTCTCTTGTATGACCTAAGAATCTAAGAAGCAACAAGATGGAGTGTTGTTTATTTCTTAGAGTGCAAAGACAGTCAGCAGCAGTGAGGGGATTATGTCTGGGCTGTGATATAAAGAAAGGAAAAGAAAATAGTGAACATTTAGAATTGGAAAGAGTTAACATTTTTACATCTGTGAACAAATGTACAAGAAGTCTTAACAGTAATCTGTCCTTTGGTTTTGCTCTAATCTAACACGTTACATAATGCAAGAAAACCTAAAGTGTTTTTCTCCCAATAGCTACTAGCAGAGTTAAAACAGGAGATGCGAAAGAAAGAAAGTGTGCTGAAAGAGAAGGCTTCCTTTTTAGTGAATGAAACTATTAATAATATGGAATATGAAAAACAAATTTCTTGTGCTGAACGGGAAGCAACCAGTCTCCGGAAAGAGTATCAAACTCAGGATACTTACAGAGTTCAGCTGGAGAATGAGGTGAGGATGTCCAGTCAGTTCAGAAAACGAGACTGAAGCTATAATTTCTTAATTTTGATTAGATGGAAGAAATACATGAATAGCATTTACTTTTCTGTTCACATACTAGGCTCTTCAGTAGTTCAACAAAACATCTGTTCTTCTCAACTCTTGACTATTTAGATCTTAAGCCTGAATTTAATCCCTTCAACGATAGCACTGAAGAAAAGCTAGCATACAGCCACTGAAACGAGCTTGTATTCTTTGTGGTGTTGGAATTAAATGAATTCATTTTCTCTTAAATGAAATAACACTATTAGATGCTTCAGATGTGTCTTGCCTTTACTGTACCTAGACTCCGGTATTGTATAAAGATGAGAGAAATTTCTTCCAAACAATTCCTGTCCTGTACTGCCAGGAATTAGTGTTGATTGCCCTTGTAGTCAGATTAAAATTCTTGAAAAACATTTTCTTATAGCCTTCTAATCAAAGACAACAGAATAAAGCTGCCCTGTGAATAGGAAATGTTTGACGTTGTTTACACTTACATTTAATCTGCATTTAGAGCCAGAAATGAGCCACATTGCTTCATTACTTAAATATCTGTAGTAGTTCTTTCAGGAGGTAGTTCAAATCTCATGAATCTGTGCAGAAGGGGTACACTTAGATTACCTGAGTAAGTTTTCTCTTAACAAGAAAATGGTATTACTGGGCTCTGCAATCTTGGCAATTTAAAAGTTTAATAATTTAAAAATTTAATAAAATACAGTTGAATTAAGTTTGGTTAGGTTTTCCATAGCAGGTGATTCATGTACTGATTTCCTAATTAATTTATTAGCTGGACATTTTGAAATCCACTGTGAACAGAACTGCTTCTCAACTAGAGTCTTTAAGAATACAGGTAACTAATATGAAGAAAGAAATTGAGAAAAAAAAAGCCAGGTAAGCCAGACTTTAAAAAATACAGTTTGTAAGAATTACAGATCTAATCAGATCCTTCTTCTAGCAAAGAACCTTAAATAACGTTAATTATTAAAGCCTCCAGCCCCCTGGTTATTTCATGTCTATTTTACTACTCTGTACAGTAATTTCTTAGTTAGAAAATATGCTGGTAACCACTGTTTTTAAAGGGCCATGGTTATCACAGGTTCCAGTTCAGTCTGTGTTATCAGGCAGCTGCTCGGTAAGATACTTGATGGTATTTGATTTCAGCGATGTTTTAAGTGCAATATGCATGCAACTTGTTAAATCATCTATTTTTGTTTAGACTAAGCTTTCTTAAAGAAAGAAATGCAGGTCTTTCCAACAAGTTGAAGCTTGTAACTGAGAAGACGCTCAGTTCAGAAGACAATGCTTTGAGGATGGAAGAAATGCTAAGGGAAGAAGAGAAAATATTCAAGGTAAAATGTTTTTATGGTTTCTACAAATGAAGATTCATTTGAATTTGCAAGCTCTTTCTAGAACAAACACTTAAGTTGGAATAATAAAATACACCATTAAAATGAAAAACCTACTTGCTGCTACTTAAAACTGTTACCAGGGTGGCTAAACCATTAGCAGGGTTTCTCTACTCGCGTCTGTGGCGGATAACCTAAGATGACACTGAGCTTGGCAGCTCTGGAGCTTCAGGGTAGTATTTTAACTTGGATGCGCTATTCTTGAACAGTATTTGTAATGTATTAGTCAGAAAGATGCTTTCCATCAACATTAGCTACACATGACTTTTTGTGGCATCTATTAATTTGCTGTGAAGAGATACTTACAGGAACAATGTGGATGAAATCTCACCATTTTACGCTTTAGTTCTCTGATACTTCTTCTTCTATCTCTGCCAGTACACTGTTGTGCCACGAAGCTTACTGAATATCCTTGTGCTATTGACAACCACATTTAAAAGAGGGGGGGAAAAATTCTACTAAATCGTTTAGATATGCAAGAGAGACTATGAAAATAAGGTCAAATCTTGATCCAGTTTCAGTTGATGAATCAGTAATTATTTTCACTAGGTTCAGAAATATACCTCAAAATTGGACCCAGGAAATTAAAAAGCTTACTTCTTCAGTTCCTCTGTTTGAGTATGATCCAGGGTCTACTGAAGTCAGTGCAAAATACTATAGTCCTTAATAGATTCAATACTAAATTTGCCTTGCTTTTTCCATCCTGAGTTTTTGATTAGGAACTGCACTTGCTGTCAAATTCAGCTACAAAAAAATCTGATGTGCGAATCTGATTATGAACTCCTAAAGGATCTAACTCATCTTACAATGTTACCAGAGGCAGCAAGATCATTCACAAGCAAAATTCACAATGCATACTTAGAAAATCAAAAATAAGTGCACTTTTAATCAATTTGAAGAGTGAATTCTGTAGTATTTGCTTTATTAATTAGAATGTGCATATTCAGACTCTGTACTGGAGCTGTACTAAAGGTAATTGAGCCTTTCAGAACAGGACTCTCAAAGGCAGCAGAATGCAATGCCACTTACCTCATTTTTGCAGTGTACCTTACAAGAAACAAGTATACTGAGCTGCCTGAGCCTTGGAAGTTCTTTTGGCATTTGGGGTGGTGGTGGGGAGTAGTGGAAGGAAGGGAAGGAAGAGAGCTGCCTTCTTGTTAAGGTTACTAAAAAAAACAATTCTATTTTGTTTCATAACATTCCTGGTTACCTGAAATGTTCAGCATTGTCTTAGCCCTAACACAGCCTTCTCAGACCTCATTTATTATACTGATTTACGTGTCAGTGGTAACTTACCTCTGTGGATAAGTACATATTTTTAAAATCATTTCCTTAAGTTCATATAATAGCAGGGTAGGATCAAAGTTAAACCAAAAAACCTTTTCTCTTGAAGTCAGTTTTTTTTCTTGACAGCCATTTTGAAGACCTGTGAAATTCCATATTCTCATTAATGGATATAGTATTGAAATTTTTTATCTCCCTACATATGATTAATAAACCTTCACAACTTATTTAATGATTAATTTGTCACTAGGAAAAAGAAGCAGAACTGAACCACCTAAAAGAAGTATTTTTCAAGAAAACTCAGGAGCTAAAGGTGCAGAAGGATAAGGAGAAATGTGTTCTGGCAGAAATTGAGGGAAGTCGAGCGTCACTTAAAAATCTTAATAGCCGCCTGCGCAGACTTGATGCAGATGCATTAAAACAACAGGAATTGATATATAACCAGGTAAAATGTCAACACACTTTTCTATTCTGATTGTTTCCAGAGTGCAGTGAGAGTAACTTGCTCAAGTTTTGTAATTCCTGTCTGTCTCTTAAAATTCTTGAAATGTTGTGCAGTGTTAATCTGAAGTCTGTGTTTCTGTCTCTAGATGTATCAGTAAAACTGAAATAACTGAAACTTGCTGTGTATCACCTATGTTATGTTCATGTGTATTTTGTTACTTTTAGGATCTGATACTTTTCCCACTAATTTCTCAAATCAGTTCTTTTCTTTGATCCCTGTGAACCATGGACACCTCAGGGTAAATTTTTAAAGCAATACAAGAGGTACATGCCAAAATCCTTTTATTTACTAATTGGATTTTGTGCAAATTTCTTATGCACCACTTTGAAAATTTGCTCTTTTATATTGGCATCCACTGGTAAGAGCAAGATGGCAACTATGCTGTAAGCCTCCCTTAGAGCAGACTGCTGAGCGTGCTTTGTTATTCTTCTAGCAGATTACTTCTGAGCCATCTTTGCACATCAGTCATCTAAGAATATTCTGATAATGTTTTACATTCATGAGGTCTATAAGCCATAAATTACTATAAAACAATAGCTTAATTAGGTGACTGTCCTACAGCAACATTTAGATCCAGCATTCTAGCTTTATGGGAAGGCTAGAATTGCTTATCTCAGACTATGAATTCACTTTCAAATATTTTAACAGGATTTTTATATTCAGCAAGTACAGAGACGTCTGTCACGGTTAGAAGGGGAGGTTAATGCAGATGAAAAACAAGTTTTGGAAGAAAAAGTTGCTGAACTTAAGAAAGCCTTAGAAGAAAAGAAAAGTGCATATGATATTTTAAATGCACAGCACAAGAAACTTCAGGTATCTTCCTTAGAACATTAGGTTGATTGTTACATGTTTATAGCCTGGAGTATTATTGGAGTCAGGTAGTTTTATGAAGATGAATAACAAAGTCATGGCCAGACATGACTGTAGATGTTTTTATTTTTTTTAATAGACCAAAATACATGATTATATTGTCTTGTTGCCTGAAATATATATATTGTTTAAATAAGAATTAAGAATCAGACTCCAAATGAAGTAATGACATCTATATTGCAACAGCACTCTCCATCAGGACTGCAGTGCTCTAGGCAGTGTTTATGTGGCAGAATACAGACACATGGACAAAAGATGATTATGGCACCTGGCTCCAGCACTTAATTCTTTTCATTTAAATAAACTAGTAGTTTTTTGTGCAACTTTCATTAATAGAAATAAATTAAATATAACTTAATTGTATATAACTTAAAATTGAATTAAACAGAGTGATGTCCATTTCATCAAGAGAGCAATGGATAAGACAGGAGAAGAAGCAAATGGTCTGATGATCAAGATAAATGAGCTAAACCTTTTCAATGAGAAATCAGATCAAGAGTTAAAAAAATCTAAAGCTATTAAGCAGGTACTGTATTATTTTGTATTTTTTCTAATACAAGGCACTGTTTTTCCCCCTAATGTACAGAAATTCATGTGAAGGCTGGTTTCTTGCCTGGTACTACATTATATCTATAACAAAGCCCTACTTTATAGTGTTACACCTTCCATCCCCAATTTTTATTTGAAGTCATTTTCATCACTGTTATCTTACCTGCAAATAATAGTTTCTTATTTTGAGACCTTTCTGACACTTGGTAGGAGATGATGATTGAAGATAATCTCCTAAAACTGGAATTGAAGCGTCTTCAAGATACACTCTGTAGTAAGACAGAGAAGGTTCTAACACTGGAAAAACAGAAGTTGGAATTAAAGAAAGCCATAGCAGAAAGAACTGAGGAAATTAAGATCCATAAGGCAATGCTGGATTCCCAGATCAGACTCGTGGATCAGGAACGGCAACGTATAAGGTAATGATTATTTTCAAAATCTCTGGTGCAGCAACTCCAAAACAACATTACAACTTAAAACTTAATTAAAAAATTTAAAAATCCTAACCAATTATCCTTCACTTCCTCCAGTTCTTTCATCTGAAAGTAATTGAGGAAAAAAAACAAAGTAATTAAAAAGATTGCCTCAACTACTTTTTACATGTGAGCTTGCTTAAAAAAAAAAAAGGCATTTTAACCAATTTTACCAGTTGGAGGAAGTGAGAACGAAGTGAATCTTGCTGTTAGTCATATACTGTGACAGCTGAGGCTAACAAGGAATCTTCACTGAAAACTGCAGCACTAACCAGCATCTCTGTCTTTGCTGTCCATTCTCACTGGTCAGTGAGAGACTACAACTTACTGTGTTATTGAAGATCCTCTACAGCATTGAGAAGAAACCTCAGTTGCAGGCATTTTGTTTAAAGTGCATGTTGTGTGTGGAACTCTGCATTTTTCAAAATAATCAGGAAATGTGCAGTCGGTGTTTGGAGCATGAGAAAGTACTCAGTGTTTAAAACAGGAAAATTGTTTTTGAAGAGGTCTTGATAAAACTGATTTATTTGGCTTGTATAGTATGGGTGTTCTTTTTTTAATGTAAAAATAAAACACTATTTAGTTATCTGTTCTATATAGCAAAAAAAAAAATCTGCTCAGCTATGTGGATCTTATTTCTTGCCAATGTATTGTAATGTAGAAGATGCCATCTCATAAAACAACCACTTAAAAAAAACTTTTCCCTTCTACAATAATCACTATGAAGCATTTGGAACAGCCGTTAACTCTTAAATACCAGTATCTGTATCTAGTAAAAAAAAAAATCAATGCTTTAGCAGCTGAACTCTGAAGTCTGGCAGGGTTTTCATTCAATCCTCTGCTAACCACCCCCCCACCACCCCCAATAGGAAATTAGAATGATTTAGTTTGACTAAAGCTTAACTGCTCACCAGGAGTTCAGAATGGGTGTTTTTTTCCTTTGATAATTACACAGCTAATTGATACTTCCATGTAATTTGATTTGAGGTTTTTGCTTGCTGTTGCTTACTGTCATCTCGAAGTGGCAATATTAAGATAGTATCAGCAGGGGGCAGCTTGTGCAGCTGCAGAATTTAAATGGCAAACCTTCAAACGTTTTCAGGGAGGACTGTGGCACAGTCTTTCATAATGTTATGATCTGAAACGTGAAAATAAACTTGACTCATTTTAGAACTGAGAGATAACAGTAAATAACAGAGAAACAGGTGACTGAGGCTGGGAGTACACAGCATCAAAAATCAGGAGTAGCACAAATGCTGCCTTACCCACATCCTAGTAGAGATGCAGGCTGCAAGTCTAACAATAGTTTAAACTGCTGCAGCAAGAACTGCACACAGAATGCTGCTAGACAAACGTTTGCTCATTCATTTATTTTTCCCCGAAATACTTCAGTGCTGAATTTCAAGATCGCCTAAATAAAATTGATAAACTGAGATGCAGATATGAAATTCTTACTGTTATCATGATGCCACCTGAAGGAGAAGAGGAGAAAACTCAGGCCTACTATGTAATAAAGGTATTTTATTATGTTTATGTTCAGCTTAGAACAATAGAATCACCAAGGCTGGAAAACACCTCCAACCGCCCACCTATCACCAATATTTCCCACTAAACCATGTCCCTCAGTACAACATCTATGCATTTCTTTATTTCTTAGCTGAAATCCAAAAAGATTTTATCTACTGGCCTTTCTTGGTGAACTAGATGGGTGACCTTGTCACAAAAGGAAATTTAGTTAGTTAAGCAGGACTTTTCCTTTGTGAACCTATGTTGGCTATAACCAATGACTATGTTGTTTTTGATGTGTTTTTCAGTAACTCCCAGAATAATCTCCATAATTTTATCAGGCAGCAAAGCGAGACTGTCAGGCCTGTAGTTACCAGGATCTTCGTTCTTTTCTTAAAATTAAGACTCTTCCCAGTTTCCCATCAGCTGGGACCTCTCCTGATTCCCAAGACTGTTGAAAAATAATTTTAAGAGTTCTCACAAAAACATCAACCCTTCTTTCAGTAACTTGGAATGAATCCCACTGGGTCCTACTGACTTACGTGCATCCAGCTTCTGGTACTGTAAATACCTACTTCTTCCATTAACTCAAATCTCAGTCTAATTCTGACACAGATAACCTCAGCTTTACCAAAGAACTTTAACCCCCTAAATATTGAACGTATTTTTCTCTGTATAGTTGTCCTAGTGTTTTTAGTACACATTCAGTCACCTAAAATACCAGTTTTATTTTCAGGCTGCACAGGAAAAGGAAACACTTAAGCGTGAAGGTGATGATTTAGATGCAAAGATCAGCAAAGCTGAAAATGAAATTGTAGCTCTTGAAAACACCCTGCAAATACTTAATAATTGCAACAGCAATTACCGAAACTCTTTCAAGGAAGTCACTGAGACAAGTATGTAAAACGTAAATTACTGTTTGCTGTGTGGGTTATAGATGATGGTATAACTGCTATACAGTGGGGAAATTCAGTGGCACAAAAGAATGAATCACAGCCAGAGACTAAACTTGTAGTAGCAAAAGGGAGTGAAATTCACACACTACTATTATTAGTTCAGCAAGGCTGAGCAGAGTAACCAGAGAAAACGTTCACATTCTTCCATATGATTTATGTGAACATCTCTAGGCCTATATAAATACTGTGAAGGAACATTTGGAGGAAGCAGAGCATAAAGATAATTACTGGAAAAATCATTAATGGGAGAAAGGAATGACAAGTGTGTAGATAGAGTTGCACAGTATAAGCAGCACTGCTTTCCCTGCAGCGCTGCATCTCACGCTGTAACCAGCTCGAATTGCAGATACAAAACAAACTATGCCACTGATCATCTTCTGGTGTCAACTGAACTACCTGGGTCACAAAATACCCAGAGCAACTGGACTGCAACTCTAGCTCAGTTACAGCTAGCTAAGGTACATGCACTGTAGTGAACATAGATTCCTTTAGCTAAGCTATCTAATACGGTTTTCACATGGAAGGGGAGAGGAAAAGTAGTAACCTCTCATCTGCGAAAATGATTAGGAAAAGCAAGAGAAACTGCACATTTTAAGGTAGCATCGGCAGCTTAAAATAATAAACTCTTTTGGATATTGGAAATCTCAAAATTCTGGAACTTCACCTGTTGTTTCTGTCATAAACTTGTATTTTTTTCAGTGGAATATCCTTTATTTAGCTTATAAAAAGCATCACTGTGAGCAACTTACGTGTCTCCTGCTGGCTCTGGGAACACTGGATTTAAAATCATTATCTTCCATAAAGCTAGGAAGTGATTTGGAACAAGTAAGGGGATATTACAAAAATATCTTAAACCTCAAGGTATCTGTAACATTTTAACACTACAAAGTAATATTCTGCAGTGCAAGTACATTCAAGTACAACTTATTTTGAAATGAAAGTTGTGTTGTGTATATTAGTTGTTCAGCATCAACTCTGCCTCACTGTTTGGGATCACAGGTGAGGAGTATGAGGAAAAACTGAAACTGGAAGAAGAGAAAAGGGTTGCTGATGAAAAATACAGATACAAACGAAGACAAGTCCGGGAACTTCAGGAATATCTCCAGGTAAAATATAAGCAAAAGTTCCAGTCAGACACGGCTGCAGCATGTAGTTCAATCCATACAAATCATATCATCAAAATACTAGGAAATTCTGAAACAGCTTTTACCTCATTCTCTTTTACAACTTATACTTTGTATCAATATATGCAATTTTTTACGTAAGGCTCTACATATCCTTTAAAAAATTGCTTATTTGCATTTCTGTGAGTCACAACAGCAGGCTTTCTAGGCACATATGCCTTACGGATTCAAATTCCAGATTCATGGTGAATAATGCTCTGTGCTGGCATCCAAGAAAGCAGTTACATCTTTGTAGCACATTGTATCAACTTGTCCAGTATTGCAGGTTTTAAAATGGATCCATCTTGCCTACTTTTTTGTCTATCAGCATTAAAGGTGTTCCAGTTTGTCTGTATTACAGTTTAGCCAGAGAAAGCTAGGTGATTCTTATTATGAAAAGGATAACCTGTTTTCAAGCTCCACATTGGAAATTTCTCTTGGCTCCACTTATAATCAGAAAGCATCCCAGGCCCTTAAGAAATAGCATCGCTTAACTAAAATTTCACGCATTGAAGTTAATATATCCTTTAAGCAGAGGAAACCTAAGACATGCTGTTATATCCTACACGATTGTTCTAAGCCCTGTAGGTCAACATTCTTTTTGCTTATTTTACCTCCACATAACATAGCTGTCCCTCTTCTTTGATGTCAGAAATGTTACTTCTTAAGCTAGGTTTGTCTTCATTGGGCAATACATTCTAGAGAGCTCTTAAAGAATATACTTTCCTGCCTTTTTATTAATTTACTGAAAACAGAGCTACCCTTATAGAGCTGATTTTTCTCACTCCAGCTGCTGTATCCCATCTCTTGTCTTGGGAAACAAATGAAGAATATTATTTTTCTTGGAATAGCTTGCAAGGGAAAGTATGGCACTGCAGTGTTTGGTACTACACTGCATAAATCATTTGTAGATGCAACTCCCAGCCACACCTCGAAACACATGCCTGTAATTTCATTATTCATACCTTTAAAGTCAACGGGAATATACTGAAATTACTTAGTGGTCCTTTATGCAAGTATTTATCCACTGAACAGTCTGAGAGAGCTGCAGTATCATTACTACTATTTGCTTGAGCTGCATTTAGAAACAAGTAGTAGCAATAACAGATCCTCTGACAAAAACTGAAAGGATATCAGAACTGCTTTATAAATTAAAACTACTCTTCAAATGTATTTGCAGAGCATGGAAAAAAACTTGGATTCACTACTGAAGCAAGAGGCCATCTTCCAAGAGCAAAATAAGGAAAAACAAGCTGTTATATTGCAGCTGAACAAAGATATAGAAGAACAGAAGCCAAAGCTAGAAAGGGTTATAAAACAGGTTTGTATGTTGATTAACAACAACTTGTAACTTAGTGGTCAACAGCTGTGCTGTGCTAAAACCACAGCACTTGAACTCAGCAGGTTTCTGCAAGGAAACTGCATCTCCGTCACAGCATGTTTTAAACTTACTTATGTTAAGTGTTCCAGACTCTCCAGAGAGATTCAGTCCCTAAAGAAAACTAAAACAGAAACACAGGAAGAGAAAGACATCGATCTCCGTGCATTGAAGAACTTCAGTAAAACCATCAATAAATTGTTAGCTGATGTTCTAAATGCAAATCCTGATTTAACCACATCCTTTCAGAAGTACTTTCACCAGGTGAGCTTTTCAGTTAACTGCCACTAAAATCCTGATTTTTATCAAGGCCTACTGATAAGGTATCTTTCAAGGGCAACTGCCTAATTCAGCAATAAAGTATACTTACAGTACAACAGCAAAAAATATGCTCATCAGTTTTCAATATGCATTTAAATACAAAGCATTATAAACTCTCCTGCTGTGCTGTATCCTATTACACAACTTTTTTTTTTCTCCTCCAAATTTTCTAGTTCAATCTAGAGCTGCCGACAGTTGTTTCTGTTGGAGGTAGTCAAAGTTCTCGATCGCCATCCACACAAAGCTCACTATCTTCTAGCAGGTAAGTACTAGCAGTGTCCTTTTGTGGGGGGTGGGGATGTGCTCAGTCATTTTAAACCTAAAGTTAGAACATCAAGATTATTCCCTACATGATAAATTTCCTTACTCTTGCAGGTTTTCTCAGTCTTGCCTCTGCTTACTGAACACTATGGAAAGTTTCTCTCTCTTTCTGTCTACTAGATTATTTTTAGCACAGAATTAAGTTTAAAATACACAGTTGAAAATGAATTAATTCTTCTGCAGTTTTTGTTCTGTTTTTCTAATTATGCTATCACTTAAAAGTGGTTTCACATACAAAGTGGTCTCACAAGCACAAATTTGAGCTCCAACCAGACTTGGCACTTAAGTGTGTAAACTCTCTTTCGTAATTAATCAGGAAAGACAGGCCTATACTATTTGTTATCTTTCTCCTCTCTCCAACGGACATTTGATTAACAACGCATGAAACATACTGAATCAGTTGCCATCTAACAGCATTTCCATAGGTTACTTAAACTGTTAATGTCAATGTCTACAAAGACTTTTGTAGTGCATTTCCCTAGAACAGACACTGATTTTGTATACTGATGAGTAAATTTTTGTTTTTCAGGTCCTCCAGAAGCACAAATTCAGGCTCCAGTCAGACTTCATTGCTCAAAGTCATAGACTTGAACTTATCTGCCAACATTCCTGCAGAAGCAGCTGCGGCCAGTTCACCACCATCCAGCAGAACTAGCAACTCTGACAGTTAAAATCACAACTCAAGTAATCTTTTGAAGGCCACAATGAAGGCTTCTAAATTGTTTAAGCTGAGACTTAATTTATGCAGGTCTGCTGGCAATTAGACCACTGTAACTTTAAAATTAAACTTGTTTTAAAGTAAACAATATATTATTTACTATAATGGATGTTTTGCTTAAGTTAACTTTTAAGTATCTTTCTGATTCTGCTGCTGAACAACAAGACCTGTGAAGACTTTAGAAACCAGTAATTCACATTCTCAATGAAAATAGCTTTAACATAACTAACATTAATTTTAGTTAACTGGTTATCTCACAATTACTGCAGTCTGCACAACTCAGAACTCCAGGTAGTCAGCTGACTGCATTATGCCTATTCTGTGCTTGCAAAAGCTGCAGCAGGGGCAATAAATCTGTAAAGAAGGATCAAGCTTAATCTTAATTACAAAGATATCACACATTTCTGTAACTGTCTTTCTTACCTTAACAGCAACACGGAACATTTGCAACAAACTACACAGTAATATTAGTGCATTGTTTCCAGGTTACTCTTAACTTCTAAACAGTCATCTCAGATCTTACCATAACCAAAAGATGATGATGCTATACAATAGTGCAATTGAAGTCAGAAAAACACTACTTTGCAAAATTACATGGTACCTTTTTGGCAACTGACATATTAAGAATTACTTTGCGGAGGTGCAGATGAAATGAAATCCAACTGGTACTATAAATCATTAGCCAGATGTTAGCTATTACTTCAGTACTCATAAATAATAATGAATTTATTCTTACAAAAACATTAGAGAATGTATTTGATATACTTAAAGAGCACAATGCATTTGTCTTCTCCCAGACAGTGGAAGGTTCAACTCACTAGAGCTGCACATAAATAACCACTGCACCTGTATCAAACAGCCCAGCGACATTAACAAAAACCAAGACACAAAATTAAGAAAATTTATTGATCAAACGAATTATATATGTTGATGGCATATGAATTTCATTTAGTTTTCCACCTTCAATGGCTGGAAGTTAAAGCTTGATGCAATAGTCAGTTGTATCCCAGGGGAAGAAAAACAAAAAACAAATTCCTGCTCTTAAAGTGTGTATTTGATGGAAGTTCCACAGCTACAGTCGAAGAGAATCAAATGATTTCATTCCATCACACAAAGTATATTGTACAGGAACATCTCGAGAGGATAAGAAAATTTGATTTTAAATAATAATCAATATCTTAGCTAAGGTATCATTGCATCTCTTTCCACCATACAAATCTTTACCTTAAGAACTCTTTGACATTCTGCAAGGCAAAAAAATTTTGCTTGTCATTTTTCATGTGTGTATTCCCTTAAAAGAAGCCCAGATAAAAATTCATAACTACATCAAACAGAAAGCATTTTCTTATGTACTTTGCTGTTTCTTCTGCTTATTTCCTTTTTCCCGCTCAAATTCAGCAATTTGATTGAATATGTTAACTAAGTTCTGGGGCAGGTTTCTTTTAGTGCCGCTTTCTGTTTGTCCTGTATCATTTAACGTAGATTCCCTGTCTGGTTCCTTTGTTTTATTAGTCTCCTCATAACTTCTTTCCCTGTACTTACGCCCACTTTCACTTTTATGCTGAGTTAACTCATGCCTATCACTGTCATAACGTTTATCACCTTCATGTAAAGGAGTGCTAGAATATGATCTGTACTTTCCCATTGACTTGCCAGAATAGTCAGACCCTGCTGGAGATGTGTGATACCTGTCCTGACCCCAGCCATACTTTTTATAGTGTTCTCTTCTCCCTTCGGCATCCCATTCCGATCTCCTAAAGTAATGCATCCTGCTTTTATCATCTGACTTATAACATGAACCTGAATATCCCCTTCTACTGGAGAAAAATCTGTCTGTTTTATGGTATCTTTCGGTTTTGCTAGTACTTGCCTGAGTTTTGGAACTACAAGAATCTCTTGAATCTTCAGACCTACCTCCAAAAGTGTCTTCATCATCACCTGAAGTCCTCGACAGAGAACAGTGTCTGTCTTTCTCTCTTACCTCTGTTTTTGGACATACTAAGCTGTCCTGCCTTTCCAGCAGTTTTTCCATTTCAAAATTTTGGTTAAGGAAGGAGGCAGAGGTATCAGCTGGAGGTGAATACCACTCCTCTTTCCTAATCTGATCTTTATAATGTGAGGAAGCTCTGGAAGAGCGTTTTTTGGAGCTACGGGATGACTCTGATCTATTCCGATGCTTTTTCTTGCGTTTCTTGTGATCAGAGGAAGAGGAGGAAGAAATTGATGCATCTGATGAAGAATCAGTTGAAGACGAAGAAGAGGATGAAGAGGAGGAGGAGGAAGAGGAAGAAGCTGATCTTTTCCTTTTCTTCTTCAACCTAAAAATATAATTAACCTGTGAGGTAATCTTCAGCATTAGGCAAAGATTTTATCTAGAAAACAAATCTGCACTCCCCATAGTCTGGCTGAGATTGGACTGTAAGGCATGAACAGAAACTGGACCTGACTTAACAAGACACTTTAAAATGTCATTTCCTTACCAAAAGAATTAAGATTAAATCCAATGAACAATGTAATATGAAGAGTGTCCTTCCTGTTCAATACTGCATTGCGCTGCACAAATACTTTACAAAGTCTTACAAAGTATTTGTAAACATCTATGCAATAAAAGGCTGCATAATTAACAAATGTTACCATTACATAGTTCATTTGAAAATCGATTGTATATGATCTTATCTGCACTTGCTGCCCTTCTCTTTTTAAAATCATAAGGCCTATTCAATGGCTAATGTTGAAATAATAACAGAACGCAGATAATGACTTAGAAAATTTAGTAGACTGCTCAGGTCAGAGCTTATTTTTCATCAGCCCACATTAAAAGCATGCAGTTGGGACACAACCATGGAACTGTGTTGCTTTATGTATTGTGATTTTTTCCCATTTAGCTCGTGCTTTAGCTGTTAGAAACTCTAGTATTTACAGTGGGACCCTTAACAGTTCGTAAGTTACTGGTTTGAGATGCTTTCCTCTAATAGAAAAAAAGAGCTCACATTCTGGCTTAATATGCTCAAGAATCAGTACTAAATATAACAAGGTTACCTTTTTTCCTCTTTTAAAAGCTTACGCAATTTTTCTGCACTTGTTTCTACTTGCTTTTCTTTCTCTCTCTCTTCTTTTGCAGCTTGTTTCTCCCTCATTTCCAAAGATTTCTTTTTTGAACCCAAACATCATAAAAAAAAATTCATTAAAAGTGTTAACACAGGTATTTTTCCCCATGCCCCCAACACCATTTAAATATATAATTACAGCATGAATGTTTTACCAGGATTCCCAGATTGACAATTAATAAGAAGTTTGGCATTGGCCATTGTTATGATCAGGTTTTTGTTAATGACCATACCGCAGTTTTTTATCCATTGGAAATGTATTTGACCAACCATTGCAGTGGACCCGTGATCCAGCACACCACGAAACACATAGTCCAAAGGGTATAGAGAGCATATGCAAGAAAAACACAGTGTTAGCAACGTGAAGAAAAAGAGCAGGAAAATTAAAAAAAAAAAAAAAAAAAAAAAGAGATTTGAGGGGAAATATTGTTATTGTAGTTTACAAGTAAAGTGTGGCAGAGCCCATTGTAAAATATGTTCAAGTTGGCCATGTTTGCATACAAACCATTTTGTAACAATTTCACAGACCAGTTTGATGCATAGTTTACGTAAGAAATCATGTTCCAAGGGTTTGTTGGTGATGAGCAGCACCAGATGTCAGATACAGCAACAACGGTCCAATTCAGAAGAAAATGCATTGAAGAAAAACACATAATCAGTATTACAGGAAAACACACTTGGGTGTTGTTTCAGCCATTCTAACACAACACTGACAGCATGAGACTTGCATATTCAAATGCATATAAATGCAAGATTGTGATTTTCAGATGAATAAGACAAGCTTATTAAAATCTAATAAGGATTAGACTTCTGCAATCTACACCCCTAAAGAGCAGCTCTATTCAGAAACAGAAGCAAGTCTGGTCATTTTCAAGACTTAGCAGTAGTCATAACAGATACAATAAAGGAAACCCTTAATAGAAGATAAGGCTATGCAAACCAAAGAAACATAGCCAGCATTATGTTTACCTGTGCTGCATCAATGACCATAATACCAGAAAAAATGCTGAAAAAAAATGAAGTATTTCCTATTTGCTACAAATATTCTTCATTTTAACCAAGGCTTTAAAGATCTTCTACTGCAGCCAAACATAGATAGTGCTCGAACACCATACAACAGTTTATCTATAATGCAGTTCAGTTTTATTAAAAAGCTTGTCATAGCTCCTCTTCCCCTTCTCTCAAAGCAACCTGTCAGCATTATGGCTTCACCAACTGAAGAAGTGTCAGCTAAGGCCACCTGCCTTAGTCTCTTTACTTCATAATATGCAAAGCATAGAACACACCAAGCCTGTTCCTCAGTGCTATATCTTACTCTGATCCTCCCTGAAAGACAATACAAGTAAAGGAGATAAACAAAAGGAAAATGGGGAAGAAGAAGAAGAAGAAAAAAAGACAACAGATTAGCAAAAAGATTAACCAGGGCTCACCTGTGAAACATGCTGTGTGCAAGGGATGGGAGGAAAAAGATACGAGAAAAGAAAGCTAAGATTTTCAAAAATCACCTGCCCATACTCCCACAGCCCACTCTTTTCCTTTAAATCACCTTCAGATTTGCCCTCTTGCCATCCTCCTGCACTTTGGCTGGTTTTACCTAAGGTTAATGGTTTTATCCTCTTTTCCCATCTCCACTGTTTGGCATTTTTTTACTACTCTGTTCAGAACAGTGGAGTCTTCAAGAGGTACCTCTCTTCTGGTAGGTACAGCCATAATGCTCACTATAAAAGATTTACTATGGAGAAGGGAAGCAGAGAGCAAGACAAAGCATCGATGTCAAGCCTCTCCGTTCAGAAGATTTAAAATGATTTTTATTTATGTTGTTATGATGATTTATTATATTGCTATTTATAATATTTATTGTAATTGAATTATATGAAGAGAAAGTAAAGAATCACCTGTATACGCTTACGGACTTTTGTTAAGGCCTCTTCTGCTTCTTGAAAAGTCTCATCCAAACTTAAGGCTTTTTTATAGTAACTCTCAGCATTTATTAGTTTGTCTTCCTCTTCCAGCCTAACATTTAAATTATGAAGTACATACAGTTAAGTCACAAGGATTTAACAGTTTTTTGCTTTTCTTTTTCTTTTTTTTTTTTTTTTTACTTTCTTGGACAGCCTTTTTTAGTAGCACTGCCGCTTCCTACTTCCCTCCATCCCTTCCTACCACCTATCATCTTATCCCATGTCAGTACAAAAATAAAACAGTATTTGACACATTTTTATCTCCTCATGTCCTGGTCATCATTAGAAATAATACTCTGTATAATTTCAATTCCAGTTTCAAAAATAACATGTCTCTTCTTAATGCAGATGCTAAGAAATGTATTCCCGAGTACTCCAAAGTTAATTCTTCTGTTGCAGAGGCTAACAAATATTTCACAGAAGCAACAAAACATGATTTTGTTACAAATACTGTCTTAAAAATATATACAGACATATGAGAGTATATATTGCTATATACATAAGAGTAGTCAACATTTCTATACATATGGGAATATCCTCAGCCATTTCACAGCACTTTAAACAAGCTTAGTACCCTGCCTGTGGAAAGATATCAAGAATTAAATCTTAACTATTTTGCAAAAGTTGTAACTAGGACAGAGCAGAAAATGAAAACTCACAGGCAGATGTATTTCCAACACATAAATATCCAGGAAGGTCAGGTGGCAATCTGTGCCCTTACTTAGGGCCATATTAAAAAATACTGTAAGAAAAATTGTTCACAGCCAAACAGAAATATAATGCTAACAACACTTACTGCTCGCCTCTTTCCACAAGCGTCTGACAAAGGTATTTCTTTGCATTCCTATGTGTAGGACAGTTTTCTAGAGCAATTTCAAAATCACTTATGGCTTTGTTCAGACTTCCTTTAGTTGCATACCTACAGCAACACAAAAGATACACAGGTTTTAATGATGTTTTTCTTTCACAAAGTAGGAAATCCAATGAAAAAAGCAGACTTACAGAGCTCCACGAGCAACCAAAGCTTCAACATTCTGTGGATCTATTTCCAAAGCCTTGTTGTACTCATTCATGGCTTCCACGTGGCGCCCATCCTTAAAACAATCAACCCCCGCCTTCACACTAGAGAAAAGTATTTATAAAAACATGATTATGGTAAGGCTACAAATTTTCTACTGCAAAAAATTCAGGAATTAGCGTTTCACGCAAGGAGTTAACTTATTAGAAGGTAAATTACATGAATTAAATTTCAAAACTTTCTTTAGACACTATTACTTGTAATTTAAGATAAGATTTACCATTGTAAGTAAACTTTCATGTATTTAATTGAAGCTGCTACACACTACTATTTTAAGAAAAATTGTTTTGCTAACATAGAATTCAGAAATAGTAAGTACTCATCCCCATTTTACCCCCCTCACACCTAGTAAATTCAAAAGAAGTATTTCAACAAAAAATTGAAGTGTGTGCTCTGGAAAAACTGATTCAATGGGTGTTTTCCTTCAGGAAATAAAGCTGTAGCCAAACCTACTCTTACAATAACCTCTGAAAAGAAAACAGTGTACTGCATACCAATTCAGGGCCCAAGATTCAGACTGCTTTTTCCTCAATGCAGGGGCAAAATCTTCTTCATCAATATTCTTCCTTTAAAAATAACAAAAATATAAAAAACCCACACTTAAAGTTGCCTTTTAACTCTGTAAGATTAAAATTATAATACGTAATGCATTTGAAATAAGTTGAAATATTACTTTTACAATGCATTACTTCCCTCCCTCAGTCAGGACTTATTTTTTCTGGATCCACTTTTCCTGAACTGTTCTAACACCACAGCAGGCTACAGCACATTTTAAAAAAAAAATTATATATATATATATATATATATCTATATCTATCTATATCTATCTATATCTATATATATATCTATATATCTCGCATTCACATCTACCTTGGGGTGTATGATATCAATACATACATACACATATGTCTTAAGTTTATTTTTCTTATTAACAAACACTATAATGCATTTCAATCCAAAGACATTAACAAGACTGAAATAATAACCCCCTAAAGCCTTGGCATCTAACATGCTTGGGAACATGTCTTATTCAAACAAACAGAATTTTAAATACTAATTTCTTACTCCAGAGGAGTTTGCCTTTAAAATATTAAAGGACACAGAAGCTGCAGTCATGAAAACTGAAATAAGAATGGTTGAAGTATCGGTCTGTATGACTTCCACTCAAGCCTATGTTGGGATTAGAATAACAAAGCTACAGGATTGGAACAATGTAAAAATCACTTACATTTGTAGACTTCTCATCAAAGATGGTGGATTTGATTCACTTATTCCTAGTTTCTCTGTTAAATATTCAATTAATGATGGATTTGCAAATCCTGGGGAACGATGCAACACCTCTTCAAATGTCTCTCCTGTTTTTGCAACTTCCAAGCTTCGCCTTAAAAAAGCACCAGTGTACACAAAACAACATGAATGGACACTATACCAAATATTACGTTCAGAAGACGTACGCCCGTACTGACACTTAATACTGCCTACAAACCACTTATTTCTACAGGCATAAGTTTTCCTACCGTTTAGCTATACTGAAAGTGGCAGAGACAGCAATGAGCTTCCCACCAAAGTAAATTTTAAGGAGTTTAATATTTCAGTCCCAGAGTCATGACAACAACAAAAACAGTAAAAAGTAATACAGTTCTACAATGGCAGATACTTAAGTTCTCCATTTAGCAAATGTAACTTCATTTGCTTTTTGCTTTTCTTACACTCTGGGATAGACTGTGAAAAATCAACTACAGCTGATAAATCTAGAACAATGTACGTTACAGCAAAGACCAAAAAAGACTGTAGTTACCAAATTAAGTTGGAAACAATCCTGACAAGTTTAAAGGACTGTCTATCAAAGACACTTTTCAGACAAGCTGGATATCTTTAGTTAGAAAGCCTGGACAGCATATTCTTACCTATAATGTAAGGGCAAGTCCTCAGAGGCAATTACTCCTAGTTTTGTACTAGAAAGATTGGGTGGAAGAGCTGAGCTGTAGAGTGATAATGTGATCTTCTCGTGGTATCGATCGACATCCTTAACAGCCGCTACAGAAAAAATACAGGTTAGGATTAAGCAGAAAGAAGGTCCCAAAAGTGAAACAGATTTTTAATTACACTCGCAGCTACTTGCCTCGAATCATATCTCCAGCTTGATAATAAGATAAAGGATCTCCATGGTTGGTTTGAGAAGGCACATCTCTCAGTGGACAAAGAGCCTACAATACAGGAAAGTAGGAAAAACATAAAAAAAGAGGTTAAATTATAGAGCTAAAGTGGCTGCATTACAGAATTTTTCATGTTATTGCCATCGACTCACAATTTCATCTGCTCAACAATCTTTCAACAGATATACATATAAACTAAGAATACTCCATGTGTACGTGAACTCTTTTAAAAATGGAAACTCTTATCTCCCTGAAGTAAAACATGTGCTAACAATATCAAAGCCACTGCAGACACTTACATAAAAGCATTTGAACAAACTAGGTTTTTTTGCTCCACAAAATTAAGATGGAGTAATGTAAGTTTAATCTTCCCGCACATTAAAGACGTAATAATTAAAGGCATGGCTTGGCTCAAATTACAATTTATGAATCCATAAACAATGAACTTTTCCACTCTCAAGGAACACGTTTTGAGCACAGAGAATAATGAAAGTGCTTGCTGACTCAGCAAAGCATCATAAAATCATGCGTTGTCCACAAATTCAATTACCACTCTCTGTCCCAAAGCTCAGTTTCACCTTTACTTGTACCACTGCATTATGAGATACAACACACGCCCGTAAACAACCACAGTCAAATCTTACACTGATTTGTAAGTCATCAATCTGCCGTATGAAACCACTTCCCAGACACATCAACACCATGAAAAAGCCAAATTCACGAATGGAAGTAATCCTCCCAATCACAATGTCTCCACGTTCGATGTCTCGAAAAAATAACTCTCTCCTGATTTCCCCAGGAACCTCCATGAACTGCTCCAGGGGAGGCATCACAGCATAATACTCTGCAACACAAGAGACATTCACAGTTCCAAAATAACCAAATAACAGCCTGAAAGCACAAAATACTTCAAAATAGCAAAATACTTTAAAACCTGATTCCTTTGTAGTAGCAAAAAGTTATGCACAGACCAGAAAATGCAAAAGGAAAAAAAATTAACTGGGCTTTTAAATATATCTGGGGCACCGTGGGCAGTTTGGGGCACCACAATACAAGAAAGGCATAAATCTATTAGAGAGAGTTCAAGGAAGGACCACAAAGAGGAGGAAGAAGGGCCTAGAGCACAAGGTGTATAAATAGCTGAGGTGCCTTGAGTTTTTCGGCCCAGAGCAGAAGAAAAGCCTCAATGCAGCCCACAGCTCCTGAAAGGGAGTGGAGGGGCAGTGCTGAGCTCTGCTCTCCGGTGACAGCAACAGAACCTGTGGGAACAGCAAGGAGCTGGGTGAGGGGAAGGTCGGGGGGTGGGAATTAGGGAAAGGTTCCTCACCGGAGGGCGGTGGGCACAGAACAGACTGCCAGGGCAGGGGGCACAGCCCCAAGCTGCTGGAGTCCAGCAAGCGTTTGGACAACACTCGCAGACGTAAGGTTTGGGCGGTGCTGCGTGGTGCCAGGAACTGGCCCTCACCTTCATTTTCTTCAATGTTGTCGGCAATAGGACCATTGGGTTTCCACGACTGAGCAAAGAGCAGGTCCGCCTTTTTGGCGATGAAGCGCTGTATCTCGGTGTCGAGCTCCGCATCTTCCTCGGCCCTGTGGGAGGAGAACGAGCTGAGAACGGCCCCGCGCCCCTCCAGGCTCTCCCGCCTCCCCCAACCACCCCTGTGATCCCTCACCAGGCGGACGGCGAGCGGGGGGCCCCGCGGGGCGGCTCGAAGACGGTCCCCGGGGGCGGCAGCAGCCCGCGGAAGTCAGGGTTGTCGTGCTGCTCGGAGCGGAGCAAGGCGAGGAGCGAGGGGCCGTGGTAGCTCAGCACTTGGCGCAGCAGCTCCCGCTCCATACCGCCGCCTCCGTCAGGACCGGAAGCGGAAAGGAGAGCACGGGGCAACGCGCATGCGTAGTGCCGGGTAGGAGAGGCCGGGGCAAAGAGCGGGACGGGACTGAAGCAGCGCCCCCTGGCGGGGGGGAGGACTCCGGGGGCCGCTCTGAGCGAAGCGGTGCGGCGGGCTGGGGGCCCTGCGCGGGGTGCCCCGGCAGCAGGACAGAAAATAGAAACAAACGTGTGAAAAAGGCAGGGGCTTCGTGCGCTCCGGCCGAGCCGGCAGCGCTCAGGGAGCGGCGGCAGCAGCGCAGGGCCGCCAGGGGCCGCTGCCGTGCCGGGCTCAGGGGGCTGCACGGGAACAGCGGCTGCACGTGGGCTGCAGCCCAAGCAGGGCTGCTCTCGGGAGTGGGGCTGAGCTCTTCTGTGCAGGAAGAGTGAATCTGTGCTTCTTAGCAAATGCAAAGAGCTAGCAATAAAAACTGTTTGCAGCATAAATTTTGCTTGCTTAAGCGTTTCTCCTGTGCGGCATGCAGATACGCGTAAGTGTAAATACTTGGTGCACGGTGAGAGCTGAACCACATGTCGTTGTGGACTCTTCCTACAGACCTGTTCTTCTGTGAGCAGAAATCAATTGCAGTTTAGGAAATTGAGCAATTCAAACTCTGCCAATCCACAGACTGTATCTGGTTGCCCCTCAACATGAGGGTTAATTTCATGTTTAAACAGACCATTTTGTCTCCATGCTACCACTCCATTGCACAGGGACATCTGCCTTAGAGACAGCGTGGCATCAAAACAACAACGCAGCCCAGTGATGTAATTAGCTACACTAGATTTTACCTGGGCCCAACAAATTCTTAAATTACCTTAATCAGATGTGCAAAACACACACCGTATAATTCCACCTTTGGAGACAGCTTTGCAATAGCAGGCTATAGGAGCATGAACTCATCATTTTCTTTCCTCATTTTCAGATTATAGGAATGAAATCCAAAGCAAAGCATGGCTACCAAGAACCTTCTGTGCACAGTTCCGTTGCACTCAGGACGTACATAAGCCCGTGCTGTCCTTTCTTGTCATGGGCTATTGCCTGGATATTTGCTGTGCTATTAACAATCTCTGTATGCTCTTGGTGGGTCTTTTTCCCTCCACATTTTGCTTGTTTTTCTTCAGTTAACTGATAGGAAATGCTTGGGATAGAACGATACAACAGCCATCACATTTCAGTTAGGCTAACATCAAATGGGACAGTATAGAACAAACGTGGGTAAGTACACAGCGTAAGAGATTCCAGGGCCCAGAGCTGGGGCATACAGTCCTCAGTTCTGTTGACTTCTAGAACTGCCTGAATAGGCTGTGCTGCCTTCCCTTCTGAACAAAGGCAGAGGTGTGCAGGACATCCCCTGCTCCTGCAGGAGCAAATTACGGACATGACAGGGCAGCATTCCAGGCACTCTGAAACCAGCCTTGGTCAAATGAGTTAAATGTAAATTTTCTCACTTAGCTTAGCTCACTGCATGGTAAAAGGCTGCTTCTAAGATCATGTACCCCGCAGCTCTCTCAACACAAAGCTTATACTTTCACACCAGGCTACCTTTGAACCTAGGATCCAGCTTACAGTGAACAACCCAAAACCTGATCAGCATGAAAGAATTTTAAAGCGGATATGTGAAACACTAAGCAGATTTTCATCAAACTCCAGTAAGCACAGCTTGAATGCAGCAAGGTCAAGCTGCTTTTTCCGTGTTCCCAGGTATATCAGTGGTAAAGTTTACAAGAAAATTGCAGAGAAGAAAGGATTTTATGTCAAGAACCACATTTTATCACTGACAGAAAGATCTCCCAAGATCATGCTTTCCAAAGTGTTATTTTCTGCAAAGTTTGAGCAGATTTGAGGTAAATTTTAGCCTTCTCCAAATGGGAGTGAAATGTTCAACTAAATTTATTCTTTCGACTAAGAAAGATGAAATTAATAGTACTGATGAGAACTAACATGAAGATCTATGCTCCCAGATGTTTTCTTGGAGTTGTTTTTGGGAGTGTCTGCCTGAAGTAGTCCTGCTGTCCAACCTTTCTGATCATTTATGAGGCAGCAAAGGGTTTGTTCAAAGCTGATGTGATAGCCGAGATACTATTTTAGTTCAAGAATGGGGGAGGGATGTTCAGTGCAAAATAATTGCTAGCCAGCTAGCAGCTCTCCTTTGTGAAAAACATGATGTCTGCAGACAGAACCACCAAATTATGATGGAGGCGGTGTGAAAACAACACCACACTGAGTGGCTGTACAGCCCAGGCTGTGCACATTCAAGCATTTTTCTTTTTAATATGTTCATCCTAAGTCTAACTTTGGCACGGTCTGTGAGAGAGAGTAAGGTTTCAGTGGAGACTCCTGGAGGTCTGCTGGGCACCTGGCTGAGGTGTCCTGGTCTTTGCACATCTCAGAAGTGTGGAATTGTGCAGACAAAGAATACTTGGTTGCATGTAGCAATTATGCAGAGATGGACTGTGGAAACTGCCCAGGCTCTGAATGAGCAATTAGGCACTGCTGGAGAATAGAAGAAATAATAGTTAAGAAATGTCAACTGAGCACCCCCTGCGACTTTCAGCAATTTCTGTCAAACTCTGCAGGCAGAGGCACTGCTGAGCCTTTGTGAGGCTGCAGGGATTACTGCTCGTGCTGTTGGTGCAGCGTGTCTGCAGATTAGTGACGAGTGTTGGAAGGCTTCAGGTGAAACTGAAAATGTTGCTGAAGGAAACACTGGCACTGATATTTTTACACTTGCATGTGGAAAAGCAGGCTGTTGTGAGTGAAGATTTACTTATTTAACAGGAACACCAATTAAGCAATTTAGTGATAACCATGACACAGACAATATGTGCACACCCACCTGTGCAGTGTGCAGTGTATCTGGAAATGCTGCCTACACAGCAAATTCCCATGGTACATGAGGAACATGAGTACATGAGGGACTCAGCGGAAAGAAAGCTGAGCAGGCTGATCACTGTGCTTCCTATGAACTGCTGCTTTGAAACAAAGGAATCATTCTAGCTTCAGAGTTTTAGGGTAAATCATTACAGCTCTGCAGCTTTCCACTCAGCAGAGTAGATCATTCCTTACAACCCAAAACTTTAGTTCCAGCACATAGCAAAATACAGTGACAATATTTGATTTCCAGTCTGCAAACACTGGAAGGCTTTTAACTTCAAGCATACAACTCTCAATTCTTATCCACCTCTCATCCACAGTAGAGCAGTGTTCATATTTTCATTGTAAAGTTATTCCACCAGCAGTTCTCATCTCTCAAAATTGCTGTATGCCACATCTGAACTTTCCAAAGAAGCTCAAGAAAGTCCATAAATTATTTTGAAAATGTAAATCCCATGGAATTCTCCTGTTCCTCTTGAAACTATCCATTTCTTTTTGTATCTCACAGTTGGTTGCCCTAACCTTCCATTTGTGCAGCATCTGTAACTAATACTGGCTAAAGAGCAACTGACAAATGTTGGAAGTTATGTTCTTAATTGCTCACAATGAATGGGAGATGTACCATTGCTGCAAACTGATCAGCGGCCTCTTTACGTTGTCACTCGTGTTTCTCACTATTTAAAATACACTAAATTTAAGAAATAAAGCCTGTTTTAACTCATGAAAAGTTAAGCAGTTGGCAGCTTCTCACTGCAGATTAATTATCTCCATATTTGCTTGCATTTAATGCATGAGCATAGCTTTATTTAAAGCAAACAAAATGTATCTAAAATTGAATTTTGTCATATATAGGTGAAACTTTGAAATTGATAATCTGAGTTGGTTTGATATGATGTCCAATTAATTTTCATTTCCTATAAGAATTGTTTGGAGATAGAGTGACTAACAAATAGCTTGGCAAACAGAAGTTAATTGCCATGTATTCTGGATGATGTAATTCCAAAATTAACAGCCATGAACAGTGACTCTCGTGCAGAAAAGACATCCATTGGTCTTCTGACAGAAAGTTTGGTGTTCCCATCACCTGGGAAAAGCTGAGACCAAACCCACAACACAGAAGATCAAAATACCAAATTGATGTCTGCATATTATGTTTGTTTCTTTAAACACTTGGCAAATCCCTCACAGCATTAAATCCAGAAAGCTGAATTGATTTGAAGTAAATTCACATTCCATTAAAAAAAAAAAGTGTATCCGCTCTAAAATTTAGAAATGTCATTTGGTTTGTAAGTAGAGGTTTCCAATTTGTATCAACATACAGTTTTAATAGCAGGCAACAAATTAAATCTGTTGTCTTTTTGCTCATGGGAGAATTTACAAAGACTGTGACAGCCACAACTGCCACTGATTTTAATGGGAAGTTTTGTGCTTCTGATGGATTTTGGATGAAGATTTTGAGGGCTGGCTTTGACTTCAGCAGGTTTCGGGTCAGACACGGAAGTCAGAAATCTATCATTAAAATTTCTGTGCTTGCACTGCTGTCTGCAATTAGGAAAGCATTAATCACAACACATCCGTGCAATTGAGTGTCAGTGTGCAGGCACTTTGGCTGGAGCTGCTGAAATGTAAATAATATACATCTGCTGATTTTCTCCAGCTATGTGTCTTACTAAGGCAGTTCAACTCAAATACATATTCACAGAAAACAGAAGGTCTTCAACAAATGAAATCTAATGGAGAAACAAGGAAACAACAACAAAAAAACAACAACAATATAGACAACAAATGTGAAAGAAAGCTGTATGCACAAGCAGGTAAAATCATTGAAGAGACCTATGTTGCAGTACAGCAAGAGGCAGAAATCCTCTTTTTTTTCTTAATATATATTCCAAATCTAATGCAGAGACAAGATTGAAATGAAAATTACGTGTTCTGTTCATCTTCTTTTTTCCTCCTATTTGTTATATTTTCGATGAAACTGAAAAAAAAATTGTTTTTAAGGTATTTGGCAGCTGAAGGCACAGGATGGTGCCAAGCACTGTTTCCAAAAACAAATAAGTAGGTTAAGCTTGTAAATACCTTTGAAAATTCTGCCCTAAGAAAGAATGATAATTCAAGCCACAGACAAAGTTCCTACATATGTAAATGACGTTGTTTGCTGTCACAACTAATTACAGATGTAACTCTGTGCTTGGTTGATTGTGAGTGCAGAATAAACATACAAATGTAAAACACTGGGGTTTAAAACTCCCCTCTTGTATTTGCGGTGATGTGATCCTCCTGAAACTGACAAGTCTATACAAGAGGGACTGTGGGTACATGTGTAGGAGAACAGTAAGTGGGAGAAAGGAATCTAAATTTCCCATCTGCACAGAATGTCAACACACTCTCTATAAAAAGCCATCACCAAAATCTTGATAAGCAGAATTCAGTCTGGTCAAGTTCTAATTTGCATCTTCACTGACAACGAGAGTTAATGAGAACTTCAACAGAACGTTTCATTCAATTGAAAATTTAGAAGAAAATGATGCTTTCAAAAAATGCAATAGGACTTGGTTTATGCTGGACAGCACAACTACAACTACAGTTTAAACAAAAGGTCAGTAATCCAGGAGCAGGTTGGCCCTGAAAACATCTCAAGCCCATGTGGTTGAATTGCCATGTCAGCTCTCCAGGACACGAGGAACATTTTTTCTACAAAAGCAACAAATTCAAATGCAGTACTGCATCCAAACAGCCTTTTGGGTTCCTGCAGCCCAGAACAGGTTTGGACATTTCAAAATGTGAGAAGGGTTTCTCCCAGTACATTTCTCCTTTAGAAACTGGGCTCCAGTAAGAAAGGGAAAGTTTTCCCAAGCTAACAGTGCCTGCTTGTGAGCGATGGGCTGCAGAGAAGCAGTTGCAGCATCACATGGTCAGAAACTACCTACAGTCTGAGAAAGCACTTGTAATAAAGTGCTGTCCAAGACAACAACAATAAGATAAACCAAGCCGAAAAACAAACAATGGTAGGATATAGGACAGGGAAAAAAGAAGTTAAAATACATAGTGTCTACAGTAGGGCCAAATGGAAATATTAAAAAATAATGTATTAAAATGAAAACAACTTATTAAAATCAAACTAGAGGGCTATAATGAGAAGTCTGAGATAGTCTGTAATTGCAGACTTGGAGCAGTAGCACATTCCTGTTAGAAGCTAAAACGGGCCATAACCCTCTCTATTCTGCTTCAGACAGTGTGTCTCACACAGCTGAGAGATGAAATGGACATTTGGTCTCTTTAGGGGCTATGTTAGAAGCCACAAAAAATGGGGAATAGTGGCAGCTTGGATAGAGCCATTTACAGATCCTTTTAACATCGACAACATCTTACTGCCTTCATACTTTAAAATAACGATCAGAGAGAGGAAAAAATATTATAAAACAAGATAAGAGTACAAAAGTTACTGAGCTTCACTGATAGTGGGACTGCAGTGCAGACACTTATTTGTTATTTAGCTTGAGAAAAGGAAAGCTATCACTGGAGAAAATCTTAAAATAGAAAAATATACAGCATAAATATTTTACATTTTCAGAGGGGAGCATCCTTTGGTACATCAAGCCCTCATGCAGCTTAGCAGCATGACACATCTTAGTGATTAAATGCCAGCTCCATGGTAAAACCCAAAAAACAAAACAAACAAATTTTTTAGTGGAGAAAGTCACTGTTCTCTAATCTTGCACCTCAGCTCTCACAGCTGTAAAGGCACAGTGGCAGGATGGTAGAAATTAAACGCTATCAGTAGGTGAACTGCAATCTGAACTTCACAGTCTGCTTCTATCTACCTTCAGTCTCATGTGGCTCCATGAAAAGTCCTGGCTCAAAGTAGCACCAAAGGAACAGAAGGGGCAGAATTTCACCATCTGAAAAGTCCAAATGGTGAGTTAGCAGTGTTTATCCACCTTTGTTTTCCTCACACTGCTTGTAGCTCACAGCAGTCACATTTGGCAGCTGACCATTATAGATATTCTCCATAGATCAGAGACAGCTCCTGGGACTTAAGCATGAGTGCTGCAGTCAGATGGGGGTTGATGAAAGGCACGCGCTGACACTTGACAGGATGGTGATTATCCCATAGTTTAATAACAACATGTAAATCATCTTAGAGTCATTAGTCACTCTCAGGCACACTGTACTCCCCCCATATTGACATTAAAAAAGAATCCACTAGAGAGAAACAACAAACAGGACATTTCTATAGGGTGAAACACACTGGAAATCTAAAAGGATCCTGTCAGTGTAAATCATCTCCTCATCTACCCTAGGACACAAAACCAACAGAAAGGTGGTGTAGCTTTGGGCTATAATTACATAGGATTAGGGTGCTCCCACAAAGGAGATTCCTACCAGAACAGAAAGTAATTGAGTTGGAAAAAAGTAAATCTGGAAAGAAAGTCACACACTGCAAATGCACAAACAGCAAAGGATGACAGATTATCTTTAAAATTTGTGTTCATTTGGAGTTGGCTATTGATAAAGTGAATTGAGTTAGTTTATATTCTAATTCGAGCTGATCTATGAGTTTAAAGAACTCTGGAGATACTACAACTCATATGGGGGGTGGGCTGGTATGAGGTCCTGTCATGGGTCTGAATGGCAGTTGTTTGGGGTTGCTGTGCCCCAAGCCAGGCAGTGACAGGCAGCCCAGTCCCTGCTGTCACTTCATAAGGTAAATACAAAATTAATGGGAGTTTGTGTGAAGGTCATGTCCTGATGCTAATAGAAATAAATTATTCGCTGAAATACATTTAATCAAGACACTGTCCAAGTCTTCAAACAAAGAGGCTTAAATAGTTCCCTGGGAGAATTTTACACTGTCTAGTTCATTTCTGTATCAGAGTTTTAATCTTTGAGTTCAGAATATTTTCATCTCTTCTTTTCAGCACTCATCTGCCCCAGAACATCCCAAATAATTCCTCTTCCTTTTTATTGCTCATCCCACCGATAGACCGTTAGCAAGTTCTGAAGTTCTCAGCCACTTGATCCTCCTTTCACCAAGCTATATATATAGATCCACTTCAATCTTCCCCTCTATGTCTGTTCAAAAATCCCTCACTATTTTTTCTGCTCTGCACTGAATAACCTTCAACTTGTTTGTTGTAATGTGCTACCTGGACAAGCACATTCTCCTATCAGTCGTACAGAGATTAACAATTACCTCCTGTCTGATGCTGTGTGAGCACAGGCAATCCAGCCATTTCTCTGTCCTTCACATTACTCTCTACAGATTTGTCCCTCAAAAAAGCAAATATGTAAATCTGGAATGTTATTTTCTTTTAGATAGAGTGGCTGTTATTTTCCCCAGTTGAATTCAGTTTTTCTTGTATTTCATCAGTTTTTTAAGAACTCCTAGAAACACTGATTCCCAGTTGCTTGCTTTCCTTTTTTTGTCACAACTCATCCAGAGTACAGCCAAAGCAAAAACAGAAGGTTTCATTAACATGTGAGTTACTTTTTTCCCTAGATTATCAGAGAACATATTCTGGGAGGACCTACCAATGATCTCTACAGTCAATCACATTATTCCAAGTTAACATTTGCCCATTTATCAATCTGGATCTAGATTTCACTCTTGATTCACCACTAGCTTTAGGAAACAAACAACTGCCTGGCTTATTTAAAAGTTGTCATATCAGTTAGGAGTATTCCAGAAATGGAGGCATCTGCAATTTTGATGCATATATGTACAGATACACATGAAAATCACTATCATTCACTGCAAAAATTTTATATTTCATACCCAAAATCATTTAATTCTGTTTCTACTAATACAGCAGGTACTGCAGCTGCTGCTGCCGGCAGCAATAGCTCATGCAAGTTTGCAGCCCTGAATTGTTGTAATTCACAGCCATAATATAAACTACCCTGAACAGTGAAGCAAGAACCTTCCGCAAATGTCTAATAACAGAATTTGTCTTAGTAGTCATACAATTACTTCTGCTTAATATCTGTCTACAAAAGAAGCTTGAAAGCTGTTCGAGGGAGTTATTTTTAGATCAGTTGTCTGCTGATAAGAAATTATTTCCTTCTGCATCCCAGCCAGAGCATAAGAGAAGGCACTGAGCATTTGGAAGCACAGCCACCTGCATCTCTCTGGCCTCAGACTGAGCTGCTGTTTTGATTCCGACAAATGAGACATCATGTAGCAAAATCTCACTGTTTGGGCTTACAGCACCTGCTAACAACATCTGGTTATCGCTATTTAACTAGAGCTCAGATCCTTTTCTTTTCTGCCTCATATGTTTCCCCAAGCTCGTCCTCATAAAAGGTCATGGAATAGAATGAAGTCGTCCTTTTTTGTGATCCCTGTATAATCCTATTGGTTTGCCTGTTGTTCAGCCCAGTTAATTTCAATTTGCCTTCTTATGACTATTTTCTCTCAAAGTTTATAAGCCTAATGCTAACCATTTTAGTTCCAGCTATCATTTATTTGTGCCAAACTGTGGGGGGGAATAACGAACGATGAACTCCGGTGCTGTGCCTCAGGGATGCAGCACAGAAATCCCAGCCCATAGCACAGCACGCCCAGATGGCTTCAACAGTGCTGGAGGCAGCTGCGGCGATGCTGGAGGACTGTGCAGCTGCTCCCAGGACGTGAGCACACTGGCTGACACCCGTGGTGGGTTCTTGCTGTTCTGTCCCCTTGGGAACACCTGCCTTGACTTAGGGCTTGATTTAGCTGATGTTTGACGAGTTCCCTGGGCTCTGACATAATTCAAAACGCACAGCCTGATCTGTGATGTGTCTCTCAGTGCTGAAACGCCTTTTATATGTAAATCCTGCGGGCAGCTTGGCATGGCAGCATGGGGAGAATCCATCAGCAGTGCTGACCAGCAGCAGCACATTCACATTCTGTGCAGTGCTGCAGGCCTGACAGCAGCGTGGCTGCTCTGATGTGGTGCCAAGGCTGAGGTCATTACACAGCTTCACGGGGGGAGACGCATTAGTTCAGGAACATTGCATTAAAGCAGTTACACTGCTCTCAGTTTCATTGTGTGGAGGAGATGTACCCTTCATAACACCGAGCATGGGAAGGGCTCTGCTGGCTGGCGCCCTCTGCTGCTATCAAGCCTCTGTTGGCTGAAACAGAACCGACAGATTGTATCAGGTATGCAACAAGAGGAGAGATCGGATATGTGACCGTATAATCACAAGCCTCCGGGTCAGACATATATTTAAGTGATATCTTAACAGAGCTGAACTGTTAAGGAATGGCCTCTGCATTCTCTTGTGACCATCCTCTGAATGTATAATGTCATGTTCCAGGGCTTCTGAAAACATGATGAAAGCCCCACAAATTCTAAACCTCTGTCCCTCCCTACCTGTCTGGTAATATTGATACAGGAAGGTCAGAATTCCAGGATAGCACAACACTGACAGAACCATCGATTTAGTCCAAATGCAGTGGTCCACAATTACATTTTCCAAAACTTTTTCAGAAAACTGCTTCCACACCCAAGGAAGATTATTCAGTGTTTCTTTCTGTAGAACCTGAATGTTCTCTCTAACATCCATTTCCAGTGGATATCTGTGTCAGCTGTAACATTTTTTGTTAGCAGCTCTTTCAGCTCATCTCTGGATCTGAGACCTGGAGCTTAGAGGAAAAGAAACATTTGCAGAACGGCAGAAGCACGGTGTTAGATGACAAAGCAGGACTGAAATCTATCACACCATGGCCTCCACTTTACCCCCATTTCAGTTAGGGCAAACATTTTTCCAAGAAAAACAAACACTTAACAATAGATCCCATACCAGCATTGCTTTAATTAGATCAGTAGCAAAGAGAAAACACAAAATATAATTGCTGACTGACTCAAAAATAGCTCTGGCTACAAATAACAAGACACAGGTTAGAGCAAGGCACAGTGCCTGGAGATTTTGCCAGGCAGCAGATCAAACAGCCAAACTCTGCAGCCTCTGCAGCTCTCCTTCACCTGCTGCTTCCCAGAATGGCAGAATCATGGGCCATTTGTGAGTCACTGGTCAGTTTATCTTTGCAAACCATTAATGGCACATCTGAACTACTTTCAAATGTCACAATGGAAAAAGCTGTCATGAAAGGAGAAGGGAAGAGAAGGGGAGAGGAGAGGAGAGGAGAGGAGAGGAGAGGAGAGGAGAGGAGAGGAGAGGAGAGGAGACGAGAGGAGAGGAGAGGAGAGGAGAGGAGAGGAGAGGAGAGGAGAGGAGAGGAGAGGAGAGGAGAGGAGTTTCATTGTACTTTTTGAAAAGGTTTTAGGAAAATGCCTTTCAAGTGATTGACAGGCCTATGTATGGGAAAAGTTTGAGTGGAAATAATCTGTATAAAAGCCCTCCAAATGTTCATGTAGAGTTATTTTGCCACTGACTAAACATTTTTGATATGATTAAGCATCAAATGCAACATGCCATTTTTTCTATGCTTGCTTTTAAATGTCTTCTATAAAGAAAATCGGCCTAGCAGTTGTAATTTCCCTCATTTCCCTGGGGAACTAATGCATGGTACTCCAAAGAGAAGCATATGGACCTCAAAACCTACCTATGTATTTTTTGTACAATTTTATTCACTGATTTTGTGCCTCAAGGAATGGAGTTCACAACAACCTTCTGTGTGCCACAATAATGAAGAAGCTGACTGGCGACTGCTGTAAAGGTACTGCTAATTGCACATGCCTGGCTGCCTGGGCTGTAATGCTTTGACTCACACATCTAATGAGGCTGAAGCTAAAGCATGCAGAGCTGAGGAGGAGTAGGGAATCATCATGTAGGGATGAAGGGCCAGACCCTCTCCTGGCTGCCAGCCCTCTGTGCTCTGCTGGTTGATCAGCACAGCCCTGAGCTCAGAAGTGTTCCTGGCAGTGATGCGGTGCTGTTTTCTCCCCCCAGTGTCAACAGGGCACTATATATCTCCAGCACAGCCTTGTTAGTGCTGGCTCCCCACCTGGGAAATGCAAGCAAGGATGCAACAACAAGAGCTCATCTCTCTTGCTCATGAACAAACCCTTAACAGGAACTCAGCTCCTCAGATCTAATTATAGCCAAAAGTTCCCTCTCTGCTGACTGTGAAAAGGGATGGAGTAAATCTTACCTGACTCAGAGCTACAGCTGGACTGAAATTACTGCCTGCTGGAGATACACAATAATATTTTTCTTAAGATACTTTAATCTCTATTTTCATTTTGCAGATTTTTGTTGTTGTTGTTGTTGTTAGTCTGCAGTTTTAAAATATTAAAAACATCATTAATGCTCTGAAATGATTAACAACAGGCTACTAAGAAAATCACTGGAAGTTTCTCAGGGTAACACACAGTGACCTATTGCAGATAGCAATAATTTACAATCAAGGGCAGTGGGAACTTTACAGGAAGATTTTGTATACAATAAATCCCAAAGTAAATGTATACACTCATATCGGAAATCATACAATCACAAAATTAAGGTTGGAAAAGACCTCAAAGATAATGAAGTCCAACTCCAACCCATCCCCACCATGGCCACTGACCATGTCCCTCAGTGCCACATCTCCACTCCACAGTTCTCAAACACCTCCAGGAACAGTGACCACCACTCCCTGGGCAGCTGTGCCATTGCATTACCTCTGTTTCTGATAAGAAATTTTACCTAATATCCAACCTGAACCTCCCCTGGCACAACTAAAAGCCATTACATCTTATTCTGTTGATAAAATAATTAAATACAGCAAAGAATGAATCTTGTATATCCACCCACTGCCTATGTTTTGTCTAAAACTCTGCTTATCTCTTTCAGTTAAAACCAAATTTTCCTTATTGTTAAGATGGATGCAGTGCAGAAAGCAAATTCTGATAAAAGTCATATTGTTCTCTGGCACTTGCTATCTGTAGATCTCGAAGTAATTTATAAAAAAGAACAGTGTGATCATCTGCAATTTCTGGATGGGGAAATTGAGGCATATAGAGGTGAGATCACTTGCCTGGAATCCTTCCGTGGGTCTGAAGTTTCTGTGTTGAAATCAGATCTCAAAACTTTTGCAATAGATTTATGTGTAAAGAATTCCAGAGGAAAGACCTTCTATTCAGGTCAACTCATAGCCTAAAAGTTAAAAGTTCTTGAAGTTCCCAAGTACTCAAAACAAGCACCTGATGTTCTCACTGCATGTTATCCTCCTTAACTAGGTAGAGGAACCTACTGTGCTAGGTAGCTATACAAAATCAGTAAGAATTAGTATCTGCCTTGAAGAGCTAAAATTATAATCCTTCGGTTATCAAACACTCTTTGTTACATTTTAAGAGTTTCACAATTTTGTCTCCCTTGCTGTTAATTACATATCTCTTTCTTCAAGTTTTCAAGAAACAGCTGCCTCAGAGATCAAAGCTGATCAACTTAAGAGGGGGTGCAGGGAAGGAGTTGTATTCGCCTTTATACATTCATAGGGGTTTGATCAAAGTGGGAAGAGAATCACATTAAGAAGAGACTGAATTCAGTGGGATGCATCTATATTCAGCTGACAAATGGAAAAATAATCTCTTCTAGTTTATTGGATACAGAAGTCTGTGTTTATCCTTTCTGTCTCTCATCTTCATTTTTTCCCACGTAGCATTCATTATATATGTGTGAACTGAACTGAATGGATACAGTGGTGTTCAAGGCGAGAGTCTAGGGTCACAACTGCCTGAACTTAATCTTCTCCGTTATGTTCTCAATTGCCAAACTCTGCCACCAACAAGGCAGAGCTGGAACAGCACAGTAATGAGTTGCATCAAAGGTCCTCAGCAAATATTGGAGAGCGATTGTTAATTCAGATAGCCCCAGGCTTTGCTTTTGTGAGCGGCAGTATTGCCCTTGTGCACAGATCCACAGCTTTGAAGGCAGAATGCAGTGCTACAGATATTCTTCTCTTGCTTAGGAAAGGATCCAGAAGGCCAGTGTTGTGTATATATGAGATAGGAAAAAACAGTCTTTGTATACCTCGAGAAGCAAGAAAATCTTTACATATCTTTAAATTATTTGGTACACATAGGAACTTTGTATGAGAAAGTAGCATTCATTTAATTGAAGTCAGATTCTGGATCAGTGTAATTAGACTGACACAAAAGATTTTCCATATCCTATTATTTTAATGCGTAGTTTGTTGCTAACTAGAGTAAGAAGTTTCTAAAAACAGAGTAATTTGTTTCTAAAAATGTAATGTAAAATGGAAAAAAGAAATCAATCAAGTTGAAATAAAAGAAACCTATTTTTTTCTGCACTAGCTCAGACATCTTAGATTAAACTCAGACTTCAAATTATACCAGTGCAGTTCTAATGTGAAGGTATAGATGTACATAAGTATGCTCATTAAAGACACAGCAAATTGAAAGGAATAACAATGATGTGAAAAAGGAAAGGTTGTGAATCTATCAGGCTACATAAAACCCCTGATCTGTTCATAAAGAAAACACGTGCATGGTAAAAATCCCTGACATTTTTGTAAAATTCTGTTGAACTCCTATTAAGTGCCCAGATTGCAATGCCTGCACAGCCAAGCAGCATTCTTCTTATTTCATTTGGTCTGGGCACCTAAATTCTCCCTTTTCCATTTGGATCTCCTCTTCCTGTCCTGAACTCTGCTGTGACAGTTATTACTCAATACTGCAGAGCTCTATTGCCCTCTCCAATGCTTTTGCTAAGAGGTGGATTATTATTCATTTACAGATAGATAGCTGCTCACTTATAAAGGGCCTCATTCTGCTTTTACATTCCTTGTAATTGTATGAAACTGTATAGAAAATATATAACTGGTGAACAAATGGGGAGAAAGATAAGGTCATACCCGAACTGATGAGGTTCTCGAGAACAAAAAGGACTTATATAAATAGCAGCTTATATTTTCTCATTAATAAGAGTGTTTCTTCATTTTCTCCCTGGGGTCATGATTCTGCTGTTCCAGTCCTTGAGAACTGTTGTTTTCAGTGCCTAACTATGGTGTTTCTCAAAAAGTTTTAATAAACAGTAGAGATTGCAACTCATTCGCTGGTGGATGGAGTGCTCGGGTGAATTCAGTGGGCCAGGGCTGAGCCCAGATCTCAGGCTGAAGAGCTCTATGCTGAAAATTGCTTTCATCTTAATGACCAGTGGCCAAATTCTGACTGCAGATTCCTCCCACATAAATGAAAAGTGGCATTACCGCAATCAGGGATTAGAAACGTAAAATCCCAATAAGTGAGATGAAAACAAATCCTTGGTGGGGGAACTGCTAAGAAAGTGGACTACATAATTTTGAGCAGCTCAAGGAAGGACTTGGGACAGTTATGTTTAATTAGGCTATGGCTCATTCTCGTGTGGGAAGTTTTGTTTCAGCCCCAAACCTCTTCTTCTCTCACCAAGGAGTACCGCAGCAAGCAAATACAACCATTAAGAGTAAACCCAACTGCAGGAAGAAAACTTCAGCAAGTGTGCAAGGCTTAGGAAGAGGTTCAATTTGCTGAGATATTTTTTCAATTGTTTTTCATTTACTTGGGTAAATTTGAATCAGACAGAAAAATGAGAGTCTAAGAGCTGTCTCAGTTATATTTTGCCTTTTCCATATTCACCCACAATTTTTTTTTAATGTAGTATCCTTGACATGTTGTATTTGTGACAACAAAGTGCTGGAATGACTCCATTTCATATATAATATAATAAAAATTTTTAAATGGTGCATTTTTGAGTCGTTTTTTTGTATAATTGAGTTTAGCTTGCTTTTGGCTTATTCTAAATTAAGAAATCTTGTACTGGATCAGGTCAGATTTATATTTGTGATGTATCAATAAGAAGCCAACTAAGTTCTTACTAATTTTTAAACGTTCCTGAATTTCATTAAAATGAAATTGAATTATGGTGGTTTAAAAATCTAAACTGTGTTAGAATATATGTTTTTTAGCCATGTTCTTACTGTCTCTTGATATAGAAAGTTCTCCCCCAAAACTTTCTAGAAATATAGTTTGATTTTGGAGTATTTATGTTCGTTTTAAAGAAACAACAGAAAAACAGTAAACTAGTAAAAGCAAAAAAAGGCTTAAATGTAACCTTAATCCTATTAGATGCACTGAAGAATTCCATCTGGATGCTTAGAGATTCTAATCCATAATACTGCATATGTACAGATAGCACCTTCCTTTATAGCCTTGCAAGGGCAGCTGGTCTTGCACAAAATGGGACAAAGAGCAGAAAAATGGGTGCACTGAGGTTGCTAATTTGGGAAGATGTGAATTTGCCTTCCCAGTCTTACTTATCACACAGACTCTTACAGTAGTCACCAAGGTATCCAAAAATAGGAGTTTGCAGCCCTAACTATAGCCTTGTGAAACAACTAGAAACCCAGAACATCCCTCTCATAGGACTTACAGTTTAGAAAGCAGATCACTTGGCACAGCACATTTCATCTGATTGCAATCAGTTAGCAGAATGTTTCAAAGAACATAGAGCTCATTCCCATTATTTTAATTGTAATTAATCTCAAGGTTTTACCATCTTGAATCCTTTTGGCCCAATTTTGACTCACGTTGACATACTAACAGGAAGCAGAGATGATGGGGAGAGTAAAATGAGGAAAGAGACTGTGCAAGATGTGAATATTCACACCAGTTCCAAACCTTATGCTAGTGAACGGTGGGACCCTGTACCACTGAATTGCAAACACAAGGAAAAAGAAAAATATTAATTACAAAGGCAACATTCGGGATATCTCCACATTTATAACAGCGTTGGAATTCCTGTAGGACATGACTGTTAAAATGCTGATATCCAAGATTTGCAGATTTCTCTGCAATATCACTTTACTTTTTTTTTTTTTCTTTTGGTATTAGAAATTCAAAATTCCTGAAAAAATACACATCATATGATGATGGGTAATTTTCAGAAACTGTAAGTATTCAGGATGCTCAGAAAAGAGCATTGAGATCTGGCCTCTGCTGTCACGGGATAGCTGAGAATTTGGCCCTACTTGAGCTCTGCAGAGCATTTATGTGTCTAAAGATGAAGAGAAATTTCTAGGGAGATTTATAGAAGCACCTGAACGTTGCTTGTTAGTCCATGAAAATCAAGTATTGAAGCCAGTCAGATGCTTCTGTAAATCCCACTAGATGTCCAGCTGCATATTTAAAAATAGAAAACATTTATAAATCAAATCCTTTGATGCTATCTGGCATCTCAATATCCTGAGATGGATTGCTCTCAGCCTGGATCCTAATTTAAAGATGTCCTTTATCTATATGACGGACTAGTGAAACACAGGACAAAGCATCATAAAAAGTCTGTGGTAGCTCAGTTTCTGTAGCTTTTTAATTGGTTTGCCCCAGAACAAATATACATGGTTTACCATCATGTTCTGGAAATCCTATGAAGGTATTTCTCCAAAGGGATAGTACATGGGCTACAATAACTAATGTGTCATTGAAATGCAGTCAAGTGTTTTGAGCTATTCTCTCCACTGAGGTTTTCTCAAGCAAAAGTAAGAGTGATTTGCTATTAATTTCTCTTTTTCCTGTCTCACTTTCAGCCTTCTCATGTGTTGTTTAATATAGCCTTGCTGGGAATATACAGGGAGACGGCACGTGTTTTGCTTGGAACAGATGCAAACTTGGATCTAAAATGAGAGGTGTGTTTTGTAAGTTGTTACTGATGACATATGGGCACAACAAATTCAGGACAGATTGTCATTTAACACCACCAAGAACCTTACCCTTCAAATCAGGCTGGATGTGACCCTGATTCCATCACCGCCTGAACTCATGTCTTTGTTTCTAGGAGAAACTGTTTCAACTCTCTTAGCACTGTGACAAATTCACAAAATCACATATGTCATTTAAAAGAATAATTTTGCTGATTTGATGCATTTCTCTGTGGTCAGTCACACCTGCATGTGTACAGCACAGAGCATGCATGCAGCGATCAGGAAGGAGAGAAGCATGAGACCCATCCTCTGTGTACTGACTCGAGTCATTCTGACATGAAACACCCTGATGCTGACATCTCATTCCCCACTGTTTCATTTCCAATTTTATGTGACATAAAGCAAGTGAGAGCCATTCTACTCTGACACTGCCAAATAATGACAGGAAACCTCACATGGGCAATGTTTTGATCAGTAATAAGTGACTTGCTATTCTGCTCCGCAGACAAACAGAAGTTTAAAGAGATGGGCACAAAACTGCATGGGTTGTTCAGTTTCCAGAGGAGACAGAGCATTCTCGAGTGTCTGACCCTGCCTGAAATACAAATGTATATCTTGCTGGACTGTGAGACTGGGCTTAAGTGATATTCTCAATTTCCATATTAATTCAAGGACTGCAGCCAAAGGTAACAACCCAAAGTCCCCAAGGAAGGGAAACAAATCACTGGCTTGTGAAGGAAATCAATATTAGAGTCTGCATTGATTAAAGTGTGGAAGCCCGTGGATTGGTTCCAGATACTGAGAAGAAATCCCTCAGGAATCCTAGAATATATCTGCATTACATTCAGCTTAGAAACCCTTCAAGCAGGAGGTGAAGTTAAGCTGGACAATCTGCAGATAGGTTGTCTTTTGGCTTAGAAACCAAAACATATTTTTGTGTAATTTACAGCAATCTGCTAAACCTGTGAACTCTGCCAGCAAACCCACTGCTCTGCCTACCTCACCTCCTACCTGTGAAAACAGTGAGGGAATGAACAGATCTCCAAAGTTATCAGATTGCAGCTCCCAGGAAAAGGTTATAAGGCACTTGGATAATAGGATAATAGAATCATAGAATCATAGAATCATCACAGAATCAGAGACTGTCCTAAGTTGAAGGGACCCATAGCAATCATTGAGTCCAACTCCTGGCAATTGGAGAATTTAGATAAAGTGAGAATGAAGAAGACTCTCTTTGATTACGTTCCAACTTACAGGGCTGGACCCTAGAATACCACTCAGTGGTCTCACGAAATAACGTGAAAGTAGAAGCAGGGGAGTTACAAGAAGATGAGGCAGAAGACATTGCATCAGGTTAGCCATTCTTAGGCAGCCAGAGAACATTCTGTTCTGGTTCCAGCTGTGCTCATGCAATATTCTGCTACCCTCCATCTAATCCACACTGCAAATCATCGTTTCCAGTGGTAGAAATTATGCTACCTCGGATATGCTGCCAAAGCTGCTCACATGACTTTTCCTTAACCTGCATAAGCCTAAATGAGGCACATAAGCTGAAATATTTGCACAGTATGTTCTCTTCCACTAATACATCTAATTTTGAATAACTGGGTTAGGGAGCACATGCACCAGCCGTCCTGCTGGCAGGTGTGAGAAGGCTGTACCTTCGGCCCAGGAATGGTAAGTAGGCGCTGGGGGCTGTGCGCAGCTCAGCAGAGCTGTTTGCAGAGTGAACCTCGCATCTCACTCTTCTTCAGTTACCTCTTGGCTTTCTGTCGGTTAGTTTCACTGAAATCTTAACGCTTCTGGGCAGAAAGTTAGGTCTAATAAAAGAGAAGCCAAAAAAATTAAGCACTATCATGAAACCTTGCTTTGTCCAGTCCTACATTCACTGATTGCTGCTGCTCCCATTTAATTAAAAATCAGCACCAAGGAAAGCCTTTTACAAAGATAGCATTTGTTCCAGAAGTCAGCAAACAAATGTCATTTTCAAGAGCTTCCCAAATCTTTAAACATTCAGTAAAATCCGTGTTATCATCGTGACACATGGTTTCATAATTAAACACTTATTAAAACCTAAAAGCACACATACACGCTCTCAAAGTCAAAAAGCATGCAGTGATCCATGCCATACTCCATTTACACAAAAGCCTGGTTAAAAAAAGGAGCAAGCCACCATCTGCTGAGCCATCTGCTTCACCCAAGTCCTGTTCTTCATTCACGGTCACTGGGATAGGAGCTTCCATGGGAAAAAATGTTTAGCATCATCAGAATCCCCAAATAAATATTTAATACCTTCTAATACCACCCTCAGCTTAGTCACAATAGCTGTTTCAGGACAAAATTCTGGCTCAGGACACAGATCAGACATAGCTGGATATATACTTGAGGATTGAGGACATGCTTTTAAATAGAGCTTCAAGTGCTAACGGGCTGATCTGAGCGGTTCTGCTACTCCTACTTTAGTGCTTGCCCTGAGATGAGTAGGCCACAACCCTTGGCAGAGAGCCACTATGTGAACAGAATGCAGTGTTTGAGTCTGCGGGATTGTGGCCATTCGCAAAAACTGTTTCACCTGTTGATCCTGGTGCGCTCTCCGCTTTGAAAGAAAAAAAAAGTGAAAAACTTTCAAGCCAGATATTTTATACGGCATTTCTATCCTGTATAACCTGCCAACTGCATAGTTTTTTCCATGTAATAACAATTTCAATCTAAGTATGTTTCAATCGCTTAATGTGCAGCCTACCGAAATATGTGGGGACTTCCTACCCTTATGCTCTGAGAGCACCTAGAGGACAGCTGGGTGCATGCATGACTTACAGTGCAAACACCAAAGGGTCAACAGACAGCCTTCATCTGCAAGTAATCAGGGAAACTTTTAATCCAAAGCAGGCCTGTTTGATGCTGACCAAAACAGCACATCCCTAAATGCTGGGTGCAGATGTTAGTGCACTGGTCAGAAATGAGCAGAGGTGGCAATGGGCAGTGTGAAGGGCATACAGCTGATGGTGGCCAGATGTATTTTTGTTTGTGTCTCTGAAGCAGCTTAAAAGGTTACTGCTCCCAGCTCTCGGCTTTGCCCTCTGTTGGACTTTGCTACAGCAAAGGAGCAAAATGGATCGACTGAGCACTGCATATCTGTTTCAGTGCAAAACAATGGCTTACGTTCGCCTGACCCTGCCATGAGGTACTTTGGCTTCCTGCTGCTCACTGCATGTCCTACACAGCCTTTCTTTTCTGTAATTTCTTTACAAATTCTTTTTAGTTTAACTAAGCTTATCTTGTCTTCAAACACCTAAGAAGAGGTGTTCTTATCTCCTTTCCTACCTCAAAATTTTCTCCTGCTTCCTTTTGGCTAATTCTTTTTTGAATCCATTTCAGTGGATTCTCCCAACAGGGATGGACTGCAACAGACTTTTAGTCCACTTACCATTTTTCCGTGTAAATTTGTGTATTTGTTACAGACTTGAAAATGACACTTGAATGAAAGGAAATCTTGGATCCTTCCACAGGTTCCTGTAGCAACTCAGCACTCCAAGCTGCACTCAAGCATGTGCAGCTCAGGGTAAAGTAAAATGGCCATAAACTATCACTGTGCACTCTGCCTTCTGTCTCCAGCTAGAGACTGGCGGGGTTTCATGGCACTAGGCCATCTAATAGAAGTTGCACTGGTACATCATGAGCTGGCACAGCTCCAAAGGGATATTCTTGTAGAAAAGAATACACTATGGCAGACAGGCATTTCCCTGATCGTTTTTCAAGGACAGAATCCAGAAGAAGGCTAAAAATGTGCTGCTGCTTTGGCACTCTCCTATCTCAAATTCCCACTCACTATGAAGAAATTCCGAAGGAAATTTTAGAGTGGCAGAATGGACCCTTTCTAAATGGTCATTATCTACCTCTGCGGGCTTTGTTTCCCAGGGTTTTGTAAACTTCTCCCTAGCACTTGCAAAGCTAAGGTAACATGGTTGGAAACCATTTACCGTCATACTTCATAAAATCATCACAACAAAACACTAACGAATTGTAAGTTCATGTAAATAATCTCAGTACAAAAGGCAATCATTTACATAACTGCAAGACATTGTTTATATAAATATTGCACAAATTTATCATAAGCTCCCAGTCTTGAGGAATGATGAGCTATGATAGAGAGTATTGTTGAAGAATTCTCAAGGTACCTCTTTACAAGAAAGAAAAGCAAGACCTAGAGTGAGCAAAGTGTATTTTTTTAAAGGAGCCCAGATCAGTGTGCCCATTTAAAACTGCAAGGGTGAACTCTAATTGCAGCTAATAGCAAACCAGGCTCACTTCCCCCAGCAAAATTATTTAGTGCATCCATCAGAATTTCCACAAAGACCCAACCAAGCTTGATAGCAAGACTGTGAAAACTGGCATGGAGCTGTGCTACAGTGTAGGAAAACACAGCTCTGCTTTGAGTGTAGGAATCTGCAGAGATAACAATAAGTGGATAATAGCCAGGATTAGCTCAAAACCCACTACCCACTAATATCATTCAGAAGCATGGTTGATTCCTCCCTTGAGGAAGAGGGAAATGTATCTGAGCTGCAGAAGGTGCATCACAAGAGAAGTTATGGGGCTTGCTCTGACTGTCTGCTCTTAGGAGGGAAATTTTACATAACAACATGGTAACTTCTTGTTTGCTCCTGTTGTGACTGGCACATTTGGGATGCTGCTGTGCCAGAACATGAATTTGACTTGAAATGGAATATTTATTCAGGGTCCATATGGAAATAGCACACAATTATTTTTTGCTTCACAGTGCACAGGCTTGCTTCATTCTGGACCTTCATGCAAATGAGGTAGGACTCTGTTGTAATGAGTAGTAGTCAGGCCATAGAAATGGACCACATGTCTCTCTCACTTTTTAAATCCCAGATGGAAAAGGCAAACATGATCAATACTTTCCATGGTTTATCATCTCTCTTAGTCTCGGATTCTTGTGAAAACACATTACCTAGTCCAGCCAAGAGGGCTGCACATATTTTGGTTGCTGTATTTCATTTACCTGGAGTAGAGAATGAGGCTATTTGGAGACAACAGTTTAGGTGAGCAGTTCCTCTGAAAGCTTTGCAGTTGGAAACATTCTCAGAAAATCATGTCTTTGCATAACTCTATTTTATATTGCCTTGTGCACACTCCCAAAGACATGACTATATGCAGCCCCTGGGCCTTTTCACAGGTTCATCACTGCTTGCTTGTTATACCAGTGATTATCTTCACATTCAAATGCTACCAAAATAAATTCATATAATTCTACTCTAAAATTAGATATTTAAAAATGGTAACTTTGCACACCAATGATTTGCTGCTGCAGGTTTTCTAGATCGCAGCTTGTTTCTGCTGCTGACCAAACCAAGCTTTTACTTGCAGCTGACAGACAGGGAGCTGATTGCTGATCCAAATTTGCTTTCTCATCAGATTTGTTTCCCAAATTTAAGCCAGTTGTTTCAAATTGGTGATAATGAAGTCCCAAAAGTATAAAAAGAGGTGCTGTCTGGCCATTACGTACAGTTCTGATGAGAAAAACTGAGTCAGGTTCACTGGCAACACCTAAACACTGCAGCGTAGTTGCATTTATTTGGCAGGGGTAATGGGAAGAAATAGCACATTGAGATGAAGTTCAAATTTTATTCCTTCTACAAAATAAGAGAAAATTAAGCATGTATTTCTTAAGCTTCATAAGTTCATTAGGGATCTAATAAGTAATGTCTTATCTTTTAACCAATCCCATTTCAGAGACAGTTTCTCCATAAGAAGTCTTAATTTTGAAAAGCAGGCTCCCTTGCAGGGATTAAAATAAACATTTTCACTAAGTCATTATGAAATAACTTCACGCTTATTCAACTGCTACATTCATTAAGTTTTGAAAATTCTGGTTGTAGAGATCATAAGGCTTGGCAGAATTAAAGACTAAAGAACTTTCTGCACCCCATCAAAAATCATGTTGGACCACATGTCCAACCTCATTTCCCATCATTAGCAAAAGTGATATTGCTTCCTATGTGATGAAACTATTTAAAAAAATCAAAATTCAACACCACCAATTCTGAAAATGTGTGGATCCTTAAGTAAAATGCCTATTTCTTTCGCTTCTTAAATTTAACCTAGCAGAGGGCTTGAATTGGATGCCTCGGTGATTTCTTACCACCTCAACCTGCTGTGATTCTATTTAGCCACTGTGTTACAACAGAAGTATAAATGCAGCCTGTAGAAAAGATTTCACACTCAAATGGAAAAGGGTATAAGACCATCACATTTTTAATTTGAAAGTTCGAATTGATTGAGCTGTTTTTGCCAGGGACCAGGAACATTTCAGCTTTTATCTGGGTTGCCTTGGTTCTGGAGTCTCAATTCACAGGGTTCACTTTGGTGATGCTGCTGTTGTGACATCTCCAGGATGATGCCTGTTCATTACAGGCTTGTACAGGATGCCACTGTACAGGACCCAGAGCTCAGGCAGGGCCCACAGAGGCTACTGAAATAAATGACCACAGTTACTGCACTCACCAGTGCAATGCACACACCTGTGGGAGAGAGCACTCAGCAATGCTGCACACCAGATAAAGAACAGTTGATCCAAGTGCAGCTGCCAAGAGAATTTATGAAACCATCGTATTGCACAAGAGATTGGCTTTGAAATTTTATGGAATCCTTGTTGACTTTAAATGTAACTGTGCTTTGATGTATACCAGGGATGCTAACTTGACAGATCCTATAGCTGTAACCTTACAAAGAGTTCTTTGACTTCTCTGGTGGTCATAAACTATTCAGATCGAGTCTAAAAAATTTATCCTGCATTGACTCAGAATGTGCCCTTATTAGTAAATTTCAAAGCTGTCATTTACTATGGCCACAGAAGTGCAGGTCTGTAAAAGCTGTATTGCAGTTGGGAAGTGAGGGTTTTTGCCTCCAGCTGTCTTGCCTTTTTCACATTGCAGTCAGCTGTGTGACTGAGGTGCTTAAAGAAATTTTCGCAGATGCCACAGATAAAATATTTCAGTCATGTCGAATGCCAAGTTGTAAAACTCACTAATTCTGTCTTTGCCACTGACTGCACCATTGCTATCAAGCGCTGACAATTACAGACATCAAGTCTGTGTGTCTTAGTGTAGGCTCTTGTAAAACTGCTTTTCCTTGGACTTCTCAATCCAAACACGAGCTGTGCATGCCATCTTAATGTAAGGAGTCTGAGATTTCATTTTTGGCAGCAGCACGATTCAGACTGCTTTCTTTAAACCATTTATTGAAATTAAAGCAAATGGCAAGTGCCAGTAGAACTATCTTTATGAGTCTTGACTTATTGCTACTGTTATCTACCACTGTTAGTGAACTACAGCAGGGTCCACACCCCAAGCTGAGAACAAAACAAAATACATAGAAAGACAGAATAAAAGTTGTTACCCTGAAGAAATTACAGTTTAAGTAGATAAAACCAACGATGTAATTAAAACTACAAATATGAAGAACAGCCAATGCTTCTAAGCAGCAACATTATGCTTTGATAATAAATGTATCGCTTTCTTATGTGATATGACAGGCATTCCATATTTAAGAGGGACTCCCAAGATCTAGGAGTATTTCATAGTACCTATCTCTAACACATAGAAGTTTTGTGTGTGTTTTTTTTTTAATAATATCTCAATCATTAAATCCACAGAAAAGTTATCTATATCAGCGGTAAAACAGAAAGAGAAGGGAAGGCACAGACACATTTTGCAGATTTGCTGTGTGTTACAAAGATTATATATGAACTACCCAGACAGGAAAATAATAAATCACGGGGGATCTGCCTTCAGCTCCTCTTTGTTGCCAAACTACAGTGATGGAAATGGTCTATCTTTTGTATCTTTCATTTCCAGTGGCGCTGACCTTTTCCTTTTTCCCTGATCATTCTTTCAATTAATAGGCTGAAAATGGGACTTTCTTGCAAAGAATTCATCTTCTCATGAATTTTTCTGTGGTATTTATGAAGCATGTGATTACAGAGATTACAAGCAAAGCCTGTAATTCAAAGTACTGCATTCTCCTTACACTACTGTCTTTTAACATTGCTCCAGCAACACAAAGGACCATAAAGAAGGTGAGATTAATTTGTTGAAGTATCAGCATATGGATTTCTTCTTTTGCCTGCAGTGTGCAGAGAACTGGAAGAGGCTGCTCATGGTGACATAAGCCATGGCCATACTCCACAGTGCTTCCTGCAGCCCCCAAGGACCCTGGGGTCAAGAAGTACATGGTTGCACCTCCAGATCAGATCAATACATGCAGAGACCAAGCAGATTCCCCAAGCTTTCCAGAGCAAGGGAATGTTAAGGATGCCTGGAATTCAGGCTCTCTTTCTGCCCTTTGTTTGCAAAAGATGTCAGAGATGATACTAATTTTCTAACTGTAATCCCACTGATATCTATGAAATTATTTCTTCTTTCAAATGAAAATTGGATCCAAGAATTCAAACTGAGAGAAAAGCGTCCTAAAATATTCCAGTAGGCCATCCCCATGGTGCCTGCACTGCTTTTGATGGAAATTTGCATGTGCATACAAAAGTGGATTTAGAAGTTATTAGTTAGATTTGAGGCTAAATGTAAAACATCTGATTTAACATTACGCATTCCCATGAGTTTTGTTTGTTTGCTTATATGCACAAGCAAAATTCAATGATTGCCTGTTAACATATTATTCAAGACATAAAAATCAATTAAAATAATTTTCTACAATTCACTCATAGCCAAATGCTGACATAGTTTAAACGAGCTCACTACCTCCCTGAGAAGCAATTGGAAAACCAACCTAAAGACAAATATGGTTTTAGCCACTTAAGAAAACACTTCCAGTGTTCTTCCTCCCACATTTCAAAGCAGCTGAAAAGAATGAATAATTAAAAAGATTGGTCAGCTTTTAAATGAGCTTTGCTCATATTCAGTGTAGATTAAGAAAAGCAACTGTGACCATTTGAACAAAAAAAATGCAGTTTTTACAAGACTTAGACCAACTCACTATAGGTGGTAATTAAGTAAATAGCAGATCTAGCAGTTGCTCTTTCTTGTATTTTCTTGTAGGCAATTATACAATTTCTTACAGCTCAAGCACTGCAGACGTTTATGATCCTAAAGGAGTACTTCAGTTGGAGGGGACCCAAATTCAGGACTCATTTGTTGAAGATGGGCTGCCCAGGGGGGTGGTGGAGTCACCATTCCTGGTGGTGTTCAGGAAACATTAAGATGCTGTAGTAAGGGACATGGTTTAGTGGGGAAATATTGGTGGTAGGTGGATGGTTGGACTGGATGATCTTGGAGGTCTTTTCCAACTTTGGTGACTCTATAATTGTAAGACAAAATAAAACCATTCATAGCATCTCATGGCAACCTTCAGGGATATGAGAAGAAAATTAATGTGCCCTAAGGCTAAGCCCTGTTAATGTTGTGCAGTGGTGAGTAGTATGGTTTGGAAAACATTGTCACTACATTTACAGAGAAATCTGATGGCAGAATGGGGGACATCAGAATCCACATGTGATGCAACATTTCATGGAGATAACTGTGTTCTCCCAGGATTCTCATGATTTTTGCAGTCTGACACTCCATGTAATTTGTAGGCTCTGTTTTCTCCTTCTTCATGGGTGACAAGCATACCATACCACTCACCTTTTTCCCGATGACTTGTCAATCTGTCTGCACCACAGCAGAATGTAGGTCTGTGGAGTAGGTGTGATGTGGTAAAGCCTGAGTTAGGACTCAGATTTCCAGATTTAGCCTTATTTGTTATAGTTCTCACAGGACATGCTCTGTTCCTTTTTTGTTAGGATGATAGGTGTTAAAAAGCAGTGAACTCTGCACTGATCCTACATTCAAAAGCCAGTGAGAGCTCATTATAAAGTAGGAATTCAGTAACAAAATAATTTTCCTTCTCATGACTTAACTCGTTATTTTAAGTAGCAAGTAACTCCTTTCATTAGCCAAAGAAAATGAGATGGTTGGAACTCCACAGCAGATTTTCAAAGGCTTTTTGTTAACAACAGGAATTAAGCACTTCTGTATCTTTATAAATCTACCCTACAGTGTATTTCCTGCTTAGAACAGAACTATTATAATGCTAACCTGAGTTGGAAATGGGGAACACAGGCAACTCTGGTGCTCCTAAGATATGTCCCAGCCATTTCCATCTTCCCTGATCTTTTGAAAGATTAAGTGAAAGAGCTTTTTATGCCTAATAAACTCCTTTTAAGCTCTCAGACTTTTCCAGGTCATTAATTCTTTGGTTATTTACTTAAAAATATGCAGCCAAAGAAATTCCCCAGCATGATGAACTTCATTCCCAAAGCAACTTTGCACAAGCAGAGGCACTGTAAGAGATCAGACATTATGTAGCTCATATTCAGCCATGTAGAATGTAATTTAAAAGTTATAAATACTTGATAGTCTTTTTTTAACTCAAACTGCACTAAAATTTTACATCAGAGCAACTTCTTACACACTTAGACAGTACATTACTTATACTTGAATACATTTGAAATGAATTTGACTTTATGTTTTCTGTTGTCTGCCTACTTATGGGTCTTTCTGACCCTGGACCATGACTGGGTGTTTCCAAGCTAGGAGGGTAGCCTAGCCTCTACTAATGGCTTTAGTGTCTCAAGTACTGCAAAAGTCTGAAGCTATCGTTTCACCTTAATGATCAGAGTTGCTTAGGGCTGCTTGAGCATAGTTTACCCTCTCTTTAACACCAGCCAGCACCTGTCCATGCCAGCAGAGGTATTTTTGCAACAGTACAAAAATCCACAGGGAATGTGTGTGGGGGGGAGGTAAAGACCCATTTCTCTGCTGCCTTTCTCCATGTAGCCAAACAGAGAGACAGGTGCTGGTGAAGGTACATATCACTGTTTTTGCTTCTGGCTAAAAACATAGAACTTTCTCATATTAAGAATATTTATGCAGATCCATGATGTAAATCATTTTCACTCAATACATCCCAATGATACAATAAAAATATGCAACAAGTTATTAGATGCCATCCTTCGTGCCATAGGCCTGCAGCTGTAAGATGAGCAAGGAGAGATTTAAGCTTATCTTTAGTTGTGTGCTTATTCACAAGGGCAATGGGACTGACGAACACGTGCAGGTGTTTTGCCATAGCACGGCTCAATGGAAAGTCAGCTGTGATCTTTCTTTGTCACTGCTCTCAGAAGTAAGTTATGCAGATTAAAATGCTGTACAAGAGCTTAGGCAAAACCAGAGAAAAGCCAGCAGTTAAATACCTTGTTATGGTTTTCTGTCTTTTTTGCAGAGTGGAATTAACTTAAGCAATTTTCGTGCTTCTCGTAGAATACTCACCGAACAATCCCATTAGAGAAACAGAAATTGAATGGGCAGCCAATCGTAAAAATAATTGTTCAACCTTTATCCTTTCTGGATGATTTTTAAGAATCGAAACTCAAGAGCCCTCCTTACTTTAAACATGAATTGTCTAAAATTGAATTAATTTCATTTGGAACAGTCGTGTTTGAAGGCAAAATATTGCTTGACCAGAATTTATTATTTTGGCATCTGATTTCTACGCAAGTACAATTTTTAAAAATTATGTACTTTGAGAATGACTGGGTCTACACCTGAGATTGTAACTCTTTTATAACACCAGCAGAAGGAGCAGGCTGCATGCTACACGCACCTTCAGACTAGCAGCTCTAGCATGAAAGAAGGGAGTAGAAGTCCCAGAGCTCCATATTCCATCTTCAAGACCACAAACATATCAGCTAATATTTTTATATTAGGTAAGACTGATAAGCTCTGCAAGATAGCAGAGAAATGATGCTATTCTACAGCCAGAATTTGGGTATAAACATTCACGAACTCAGTGCTATGATTGCAGATCTTTGAGACATCCTTGTGTGAGCTTTCTCAGCAGCTGGATAGAACAAAGTTTCCAGAGGGAGAGCTCTCAAGAGGATTAAAAAGATACTCAGAATCATAGAATAATTAAGGTTGGAAGGACCTCTAAGATATCTAGTCCAACAGTCCACCTACCATCAGTACTGCCCGCTAACCATGTCCCTAAGTACCATTTCTTGTACTTCTAACATACATCCTGTACTGATAAATCTTGTTTCTGTAATAAATGTTTAAATGCCCTGCACACATTCTTTCTATTCAAGATTAGGATCATATTTAGCAAAAAGGACAATTCTACCAGAAACAACATGGTATGCCCATTCACGTTTTATTAAGTCATAGTTGCCTGGAAGCCTTAAACAGTCTTTGTAGGTATTCCTCAGTACTACGCAAAGGAAGACAGCCTTCTCCAGGGAAGAAATGTATCCCTAAGTAGGAATATAAAATGGGTAAAATTAATGGACAAATTCATAATTCTTACTGAAACAATCTGATCCAGTTAGTTCTTGCAACTAATAATAGAACCAGCAATAAATAACTTTTAAAATCAATGGAATCTAAGCACATATTTTGAATACTTTACTGTGAAGGGGTGAATTAAATACCTGGCAAAGTGCTTTACTAGTCTGCAGCATTGCTGAATGCTGACTGAAATCCCTCAGTTTTTCAGAATCAGATGCAGAAGATTTTAAAATCAAAATGTCCTTAAGATATGAGCCCTGTTCTCTTTTCAGTGCTATATACACACGTCAAGCTGTTTCCTATCACCTACCGGTTTTAGTCTTTATTTAATGAACTCTTCACTAATTGGGAAAGGTCCTTTCCAATTGGTGACAAGGTTTTGGATTGCTCAGCAGATCTAATTAACGTTAAGTCACTTTATCTCTGAATCAAGCATTTTTCTGCTCCTGCTATCTTCCAACATTTAATGAATTAGTGCTCATTAATATCTCCAGGCCATTATTAAAGTTTGTGCTTTAATCTGGAGTTTGAATTGATGGTCCCCTGACTCTGAAAATCCCTTTGTCTGTGAGCTCAAGGGAGTGAACGTGAGAAAAGGAACTATGGTGGGCTAGAAAGAAAGCAAAACTGCACAAAAAGGCAGCAAGTCACTGACAGCAATCCCATCACTAAACTAAACTGAGTCAGATACAGTGTGTGGGGATGAGGTGACTTGGGACTACAGTTACTATAGAATCATAGAATGGCTTAGGTTGGAGCAGACCTTAAAGATCATCTTGTTCCAGCAGCACAGAAGACAGAAGCCCTCCCCTTCCCAGAAGCATCAGCCTCTGGCCAAAACCACCAAGCTTCAGCACTGTGTGCTCCTGGAATGGGCCCTGAATCAGTGTTTAAAAATATGCATAAGTAGCAATAGCAAGGAAGTCAGCAGTGCAGATCAAGTTACATAGAATTCAGGAGCTACCATTTACATATGCAAACTGATAGCTTACATATTAGCATACTGGCTCATGCTTAGCTAATTGTTTACAGATAGAGCAAGCTATGGCACTCACAGGATACAGCATGGATGAGGGGACATAAATGGATAAATAGATATGTAGATGAATAACAATTTGTAGAACATTTACGAGTGGTATCTGGACACAGGTTCAGTGACTTGTTCTCAATGATCAAACCACAAGTGAGGTTTTTTATTTGCAAAACCTTAAAAATCATTCAATTCTATTCTTAGCTCACTGGATCTACTCTCCTTGTTCCTTACAAAGTACAGAAAATGTCATGCACTTGTCTGAAAAGGCTACAGAGTGAAATCAGGAAAATAAAGCAACACTGAATACGAAGAGGTATTTTTAGAGGCCATTTTTTCAGTCACTTCTTTGGCTTTTGCTTTTAGTCATAGTCTGTTTCCCAGTGGATAATAATGCTAAAAGCTGGATGGCAGCCACACACAGCATCCCCAGTCTGACACAACAAAGAGAGCAGAGACCCCTCTGAGCTCCAAAGAGCTGCATCTGCCTCAGTTCTTCGGGATTTTTCCTTCTCACTGTTTATTTCCTCTCTTTGTATCTATCAAGTTTGCATAAAAACAGAACCCCCTTCTCTTCCACAAAACTGCTCAGACAGCTGCCTGGCTGGAGATGAAAGAAACCTACATTACAGGGACTGGAGCAATGTCAGCTTGCATCGAGAGAACAATGTGCTACCCTCTATGATCACAGTTCATGGGTGTGGGCCAGCTCTTGCCAAAATGCTGTGACACGTCTGAGTCTCACGAGTGTGTGTTCAAATCAAAGTGGCCAATATCTGATGTCAACACCTACTTCTGACACGTCCCTAGTATTCTGCTAAGATCAGGAGCCTTACCATACACTTCAGCTCTCTCTGCCCACACTGCCTTGAGGGGAAGCAGAATACATGCCAATCTATCCTACTTGTTCAAAGCAGGCATAAGAAAAGGTAAAATCTTGATGATTGACGGGTTATCTTCAATGCTTTTTACTGCACATCAGCTTCTTCCTAACTTCTGCTTTTGTCCAAATTTGGATGAAGCTGAGGCACAAGGAAAGTCTGATAATCTCATGAACTTGGAAAAATGCTTCTGTCTCTCCTCGCCCACCCCTGCCAGATTTGATGATCTAACTGAATACCAACCCAAAGCTCACAAAACTGAAGGCCAAGCCCCTGCAGCAGCTCTTTTTACATCTGATAATTCTCACATTCCTTTAGGAGGTCCAAGGAGGATGGCAGATATTTTCATCACCTGATACTGTCAGCACTGCATTTTGCCGTACCTGAACTCACATGGACTGGATCCTTCTCAGTTTAAAGGAAGTTGATCTCTAAGGACATCCAATAAAACCTTCAAATAGACACTTTCATGCCTTCCCCGATAAAAAAGAGTATTGTTCAGAACCAAAATAGTTAAACATTTTATTTTCTGTGGCTTAGAAAGTGAGAGCTACTTCCTAAGACCTAGTATTCAGAAGGAAAGGGTAATCAGTGGGAGAACAGCTGGGGGAAAGCTTGCCACTGGATGAAAGACGAGTTTAGTCTGACTGCTTCTTATATATAAGGAAAGTTAAGCAAGAGAAAGGATCATTCAGACACATCACAAAATATAAAATGTGGGCAGTTAAAAATGCATCATCTCTTCCATAGTTCCTATCTTGGATTCTGAATTTTTCTGTCTAAGCAGGAAAACTTTTATGAACTCCCAAAGCTGGAAATTTGTCCAATCCTTATGGACTGATGTCATTCCCTATAAAGCAAGTCACTTGAATTTAAAATGCGGCATTACTTAGCACTGGAAAGTCTTGGCTGTATTTTCATTCTAATTACTTTCATAACCAGCTTTTGACTGTGCAGCAAATGAGATAGCTGGCATGTTCGAATAACACTGTAATGTTCCCTTACTGCCTTTTTATGCTGGAAGATGAGACAGTCATGGCATGCTGCAATATCCCCACTATTTTTAAAATAAGCAAAAAAAACATTTCTACAGTTTTTTAATAAACTGGAAGGCTCTCTGGCTCTGCTTAGTATTATTCTGGACAGTTCCTCTGGCTTGGAACAGAAGCTTTTATAAGGAAACGACAGAGAGTTCACAGCAAAATACTTCTTTCTCTGTCCATCTTGTGTGGCTTGCTTGATGCATGGGGCAAAATACAAGTCTTAGGCATATTGCAATTTCTTAATATCACTCAATCAAATATTGGCTGCCAGTGTCAAAGAGCTGTAGTTGAAACCAGTGGAAAAAAGAATGAAAACCCAGTTATAAGTATTATCCCTGTGGATAAGCATACAAGGGATTCTTTGCAACTCACTTTTGAAAATGTGCATATACATTTTTCATGAATTATGGGTTTTACAGAAATGGTTTCATGGATACAGTCTGCAAATGAAAGAACCATACGAATAATTTACTGCAGTGGTTTATTACACATCTTCATAATTGCAAATTATTTTGGAAGAGATTGGTAGTTTCTTGAACATTCCTCCAAGAGCTTTCACAAAGATTCTTGATTTGCAACTGTATTGTTCTTGGGAGACATTCAATATTCAAATTCTGATGTGAATAGATTGGAAATTACAGTTATACAAAATAAATCTTTGTATTCCAACTCTAATGATATTTTAATTAAACTTGAGTTTTGGTGCCATATTTTATCAATTTCAAACTTACATTCTGCAGACTCTTTCAATATTTGTTTTATCAGTGAGGCTATAGATTGTAAAACAATGCTTAAGGTTCTCAGAGAGCACAGACTTTGAGAAGATAGAAGAGGACACCCATACAACTTCAAACAGATGAAAATCAGCATTTGCAGTGCTGGGAGGCATATATGGATTGCCCTGCCCTTGGAGAAAGTCATTCTTTTGTATAGACGCTGCCAGATTTGACTTTTATCGTGCTTCAGAAATCATTCTACAGCCCCAAACTGTTTTGCCTGAAAGGGCATCACATGGCATTTGCACTATTTCCCCAGGGCGGAGCACAGCAAGGGCTTACTTCACAGGACTGTTTGAACAGCCAGAACTTCATTGATTGCTGGGTGGTGTGAGGACAGAAGTGTTACGGTAGTGCTTAATGTTCTTGCAATTTTTTTCACAATTATTCGTGCCACCATCACAACTGCAATGCCACATGTCTAACAAAGAATGCACCTTCTGGGTTATGCTCCAGGGCATAGACTTAAGAACTAAACACTGCATTCAGCTTTCAAGGCACACGCCTCTGATAAGTTATATCCCTGTAGCATGTCAGCCTTGGGGACATAATGCCAGGAAGTGCCAGGGGGTAGGACATAATAGTGGATTTTCTTCCTAGGGTATATCAGAGAATCATAGGTTTGGAAGGGACTTCAAAAACCATTTAGTTGCCAACCACTAGATCAGGCACTAGATCATGTTGCCCACGGCCCCATCCAACCTGCCCTTGAACCTCAAGGGATGGGGCACTCACAACTTCTCCAGGCAGTCTACTGCAGCACCTTATTGCACTCTCAGTGAAAATACCCTTGGCAAAAACATAGTGTCTCCTAGGATGTTTCTGCTCCCAGAGCTCCTCCTTAGGTATCTACCTGGTCTAATATTAAATATTCAAATCAAGACATATGTACTACATTAAATTAAAACTCCCTGGTTGTCTATGCTGACTATGTGTTCTCCTCTTTGCAACCCTCTAAGCAAACAGGCTTTAAATGTGGATTCCAGGATGGTTTGCAGGGCTCAGGTTTTGAGCACAGGGAACACTTCCTTTTTCTGCAGCACACAGGCAGGTCATCCCTGCACCTGGACACCTGGAAAGGCATCCAAGGAAAAGATGCCTTGGCTAGGAAAAGCCATTAGCTTTCAAGCAGCATCTGAGTAATCTATATGTTGGTTTTTTTAATCATTTTGAAAAGGTTTTCAGGTATCCTGAGAGCACTAATAAATGCACCTGGTGGATTTCCATCCAGCTTCCATTTTTCACAGTTGCATCCTATGTAGGCAAAACTTTGTATATTTGGCTGTTGTTTTATTTTTTTTTTTTCCTTTCTTTTTCATCATTTACTGCATTTTTCTGTTGTTTTGAGTTTCAAAATGATGAGCTGGTATCTGAACAAATCTCCTTGGCAGTCTTAAAGCCAAACCATATAATGATTAAAAAAAAATAATTGGGATAACTGAAATAGACAGCTTAAAAGATAGAGGAATAATTTCCATCCAAAATGTAAATGGAGGAGTGATAGTGACAGTAAAGATGAAGTTCAGATGAAGTTTGAAACCATTTTCTGACCAATGTTAACCTAACAATCACATCAGAGATACTTGGGAGAGAGAAAATAAGATATCATGAGAATGGAATTAATCATTCTAATTTAGGAAGCAGCAGAGAGGAAAGGCAGGTGGAGGTACTGTGCAGGGCCTTACCAGTCCCGTCCACATCTCAAAGCAGATCTCACTGGGTGGAATGAGAGGGCTACAGCAGTCTGTCTTTGTGGTATTGCTGTAATTTCAACTCAAGAACTGCTGCTAAGGAGGCGGCTCTATGGAATTTTTTTTTTCCAGTGGAAGATAAGGGGCTGAATTCTGTTCGGCTGTTCAGTGATATAATAGCAAAAATTTCAAATGGCTTCAGCCTCGAGCATGGCACATAGGAGATTTTAATTTTACTGCTTTAATTTTACAAAAAAAATTAACCCCTCCTTTCATGAAGAGTATTACATAAAGAACAGACAATATTGACAAGGTTTTTTGAAAGATGAAGGACTGCAGATGCAATGAAGAAAGAGGACTTTAGCTTAAACTAGGAAATGCAAAGAAACAGTGACAGGGAGTAGGGAAGAACAAAGGAAAGAGGACAGAAGAGTCTGGTGAATGCAGGTGCTGCTATGCCAGTCAGCACTGAACAAGTGTTTCATCTATCTTACAGAACAGATGAAGGCATATAGACAGTGGGAAGTGGGGAGATGAAAGAGGCAGAACTGGCAGGGAGATGTTTGTGCAGAGAGGCATAGGACTGCTGTGCTCTGCTCTGCCTTGTACATTGTGCTGGTGCTGCAGCAGGGTTGAGGTGGGGGCTGCAAAATTCTAGAGTCCCAGTTCAGGAAAGGGCTTCTGATCTCAATGAATGATCTTTAAAGTGAAAACATAAATACTGAAAATACCAGGGCAAATCATTTGAATTCTTCAAATCCCATCTCCTGTTGTCAGCTTGGGATTGAACGCTGTACAAGGTTCAGTAGCCCCCTAAGGTGTCCTTGCAGCGATAATATTCCTAACATTCACTGCACACTACAGGATGGACTGGAGTGTTCTAAGATTTAACAGCAAGCCTTCAAAGGTAACCAGAGCGATGAAAACACAACCAACAAAACTGCACACCTAAATGAGTTCCATAGTCTGGTAACACAACTCTGTACATGATGGAGTTATACGACCATATTATATAATGGCTGATAAAAGGTTTAGCAGTAAGTTCCTGTTTTTGCCTACCATCTTTCCAACAAGAGCCTCTTGATTTCCCCACCTTTGTATAGGAAATCCACCTTTCTGGTAGCATCACAAACTGCTTTGCCAGCACAACTGAACCACACACTCCCCTTTTGCTACATTATAAAACCAGCTCTTCTCCAGGCTGCATCCAAAGCGACCTATAAGGGACCACCTGCGTTTGGAGCCCTCGTTTTATCCATTCTGCCTGGAGACCTGCTATTGTTCTAGGACTGCCCCTCTGGTATCCTTTAGAAAGTGGAAACTCAAATCTGTCTTTTCAGATGTGGTACCTGACAACCTCAGCACACTGCGGCCGTATCTGGTAGATGTGGTTGGTTTAGGGTAAGTGAAAGTTCTTTCTATGCATCAATAGCTCATTAAAAGAATATTTGTGCACAATATTTCCCAGTCATTCATTATGAATATCTATTTATAGCAATGTTAATGTGAGTTTGAGTTTGTTTTTCTTCCAGCTAAAATCCTAAGGGAATGGTTATGTTATGTAGAGCTGTAATTTCTCAACAAACTTTTGAGACATTCTTCTCATGGAACAAGTTGTAAAGCTGGATAAAAAGAAATAAGATAGTTTAGTAAGATACAACAAATAAATAATAGATGTTTTACACAGAAGATTGGCACTTTCCCTCTCAAACACGCTGGCCAAATGCAGAAAAGCAAACCCTAAGGAGATGGGATCATATTTGAATTGTTTCTCAAGGGAAAATAGTAAATGATGAAATCACATTTTCACCTCCATAAAAAATGCAGGAAGGATATTTACGTTGCATGCATGAATAAAAAAAATTATTGTTCTATTTTAACATTTCCTCAAAACACCTCCACGAAGGTTTCCATAGAAACCTAAGAAGGAAAGCAAAGAGGAACATAATTTTTGCTCAGTTTATATTGATTTCAAATACCACTGTACTTACACCAGCAATTTGTCTTCTGCACACATTTTTGTCAGCTGAAAATCCAAGCATTTTAGTTGATTAAAATAGCAATTTTGATTTAGAACAGTTATCAGAAACACTGTTTGCAATTCAGTCTATCACTTATTTAAGTTGAGAAACTTTTAAGCAACTGTCACGAGCTTTATCAAATTGAACAATGAAAGAACAACAATGGTCCTCTATTCTCTCTTTTCTTCCCTAGTGCTGATTTCATGTTCTATAGACAATATCCTTTAAATAGGATTAAAATATGAATCTCTTCCATTTCTTGTACTGTCAGACCAGTGTTTGACATGATGATTGATTTTTTCACAGACTGACTGTGTTCTTTCCAAGGGCTGTGAGTTGGTCATTTGCTAAAGATGGGGTAAAGTCTGTGAGAGCATTGGCCCACGTTTTATAACATCAATGTCTTCTTTTCTTTCCTTAGTTGTTTATGTTTCTCCCCCTCTCACATTTTGAAATCTTTTCACCAAACAAAGAAGAAAAAGAAAGAATTAAAGGCATTCTAAAGGATTCCCAAAGCCTTCAGGGATGCAGTCTCTTTCCTGCATGCAGTTACTTATCACTGCTGTTCACTGCTGACTCATTTACACAAGCCTGAAACCATTTTAGGAGAACCAGTCCAACAACAACTAAACGATGTTTCCTGAGAAGAAGCCTCATGCTGTGATGTCTGGAAGGTTATATGTCTGAGCTACAGCAGCCCATAGATAGTTTCACTTGGAGACCCTGTTCTTTTTGCTGCAAATTAGCAAAACCTTTCAGGATTCCAAATTCAATACCATTTCTTCATGCTTACAGAGAGCTGAAACATGATGACCTCTCACTCTGATTCTCCTAAATGCTAGTTGCTGGAAGTCAAAGCTGTCTCAGTGGCATGAATCTAGCTTTTAATTCTAGTTTTGCTTTTAATTCTAGTTTTGCTTTTCACAAAGGCAGAATACAAATAAATGTGAACAAGCAATTTTGTTTTTCGTGTCCAAGATCCATTATTTCCTGTGCATTATAAAATCTCATATTTATGTATATAGAGCTCCAGAATGGGTGGTGATGAAATGGTACATTCCCTCTTTATTTTGAGGGGAGCAGTGAAGATTGCCTGAGAATGGAGGCTTGTTCTCTTGGTTTGTTTCTTACCATTCTCACCTTGGGGATGGCAGATTTTTCTGTCTGCTTTAATCAGAAGCTTTTCTCTCAGGACACCTAAAAGATAACAGAAGCCTCCCTGAAACAGGGGACTAAACCTTTCAGGAGAGCCCCCCTCTTTGTGCTCAGAAGCAGCAGTTTAGAGGTAGCAATACAGAACAAACAGCAGCGTAATAACTCAGAGTCACTTACTATGAACTTTCAAGCTCGAACCCTAAATCATAACCTTGTTGTAAGGCCGGATACTTTTGCTCACTTTCATAGTGGAGCAGTCAGTCTCAGACTTCCTTCCACATGTTTATTTTTAGGCCAGGTCTGCTAAGAAGCCCAAAGTAAGTGGAAAAATTCCCCCTGATGAAATGATGTAACAAGTATGAGCTCTGAATTTGTGCCCAACAATGGTTAACAATGTAGGCACTTGAATGATGGCCAGATCAGGCCAAATTTCTGTCCTGCCATTTTAAAAAAAGAAACACATTGGCCTATCTTTCCTTATTCTCCGATAGTGAAATGTAAAAATAGAACTGTGCACTCCAGAGGGCTCCAAGGGCTCCTTTCATTAATGTGAAAAATCCATCATTTATAGCTCTGCGACATGAATAGGTTTGGAAGACATTTAATCACTAGTACAAACGCAGCCCAGCCCCACTGCTGCGGCAGTATATATAGCTCACAGCTATTCAGCTGGTGGGGAACTGCTGAGTGCCCCATATATCCTCCAAAGTGAATGAGAGCACAGAACATGTAGTGTGAACTGTTAGTTCAAAATACAACTCACACTGAAAATATATAAATAAGCATTTGGAAGGGTGGGCAAATGATACAGCTTGCTTTCTAAATATATTATATTTTGCCTGAGTGTTTTCCAAAGAGGATCAAATCATACTGTTGATCTCTGTCATACATCTTGGCATGATATGTGGCAAATGGATAAGCAGCTAGAAGAAAATCTATCTTGGTATTAAGGACAAGAAGGCTTCTATTCCAAGGACTAATCTGTATTACACTTCAGATCCTTCCACAACTCAATTCAAAGGTTCTGTGTAGTTCTCTGTTTTCCAGTTATATGCGAAGGAAGATAGAAAAAGGTTTTGTTGAGGAGATGTCCTGTTTTGAAATGTTCCATATGTTACCATAGGAAGCAAAATTAAGTTAATCTACTTCTTTGTTTGGATACACACATTCAGGGATCTACTTTTGTGATAATTTAGATTCCTAAGTATATTTCCAACAGTTTACCATCTCTTTGCACTGCAATTAAAATATGGATCTAGATGCTAATGATATCTCCATTTTCTCTTGGCTTTCAGCAGTGTTTTTCAGTACGCTGCCATGTAGATTCTCAAAAATTGCTTCTTTTTAACATTTTTATAATATAGAAGTTTTTTGAAGAACTGCATCACTGAAATGCTAGGCATTCATTTAGAAAACTACATCTGTGATATGAAAAGTTTGTACTTCTTGAGACTGAAAGAGAACAGAGTAGTTATGGTGAAAATGTAAAGAAATAGGAAATATCTATTCCATAGAGAGCCTTTGACTGATTGCACAAAGGGAAATGTAGCACGGAGAATGGGAAAAATATAAAATGTGTGGCAAGACTGAGAAGGTTATCCTGGATCATTAAGTCCAAATCTCACATAACCACACATTGTCTTAAAGAAGGAGACACGTTTTTCAGGCTTTCCATTTACAACAGCGTCAAGCCAAGATTATTTGTGATTTCTCATACAGACCTTTCTCAGACTTGACAATATATAATCCACCTTCAGACATTCTAAAAGTAAATCAGAAACACTGTCAGCACATGAGAAACAGCAGATAGGATATAATCTCTAACTGCCCTTTGGAACTGGTCGAAAAACTTCATCTTGCTATAGTTGCACTGGCAGGATCTGTGTTGGATCTGGTTTTATCTGTGGTGCTCCAATTTCACATGAATCAGTGCTACCCATTCTTTGGCAGCAGGATGAAGCTGTGCATTAGTTTTATTTGGTGGAAAAATGCCTGCATATAACTTCCACCCCATTTGCATGGCTGTTTGTGTTATTAATTGTCATCTTGATTTCAGAGAAAGAACATAGGTAGAGGTGCTGGCTGATACAGTTCCAAGCACCCTCTCTTCACACATCTGTGCATGGCAGGGAGCCTGAGAGTGGATGGGGCCCTTTGCCGGCAGCCCCACGCTCACAGGGTAGAACAAGCCCACGGCTCAGCCAGGCCTTCACACACATCTGCTGAAAGAAGCACAGACACACAATCTGCAGCATACATAATTCAGGCCGTTTGCAGCTGAGTTTTCACTGACTTCATCGGGGAAGGAAGACAGCGTGTTCCAATGAGTGTATTAAAAGTCTGAAAAATCTAGAGATGAGCATAACGAAGAAAGAATCTCACTGAATCTGACAAGCAGTCATCCCTTTGCAGACCCTCTGCTGTCTCCACGTGTCAAGGACACTCAGCAATGAAGCTGAATTAAACAAAAGGTGTCAATTTAAGGCAAATTAGGTAGATAAGCTCTGCTAACCGGATGGATTTTCATTCAGAAATAAAGGTGGCATAGCTTGGTTTCATTAATTCATTTCAAAGTGATTTAAACTAAAGCAAATTGAGGCCATTTAAATTCTGACTGAGTATATGGTTTCACTAATGCATTTCAATTCTAAATTCATTTGGGTTAATTTTATTGGACATCCTTGAGTAGATGAGACAAGGTATAATCCAGCATTAAACATCTGCCTTTGGATTTTTGCATTTATGCATTCTATTCTTTTTCATATTCTTTCTTTTGCATATCTACTGTTGCTATTTGAATTTCAAGATAAGTGTCCTATAGGGTACTGGGAGATTTTTTTTCCTGTCTGAAAGAACCATCTGGAGAAAAACAGCAATATTGCCAACCACTAGCATTAAAATTGTGAGTCAGGCCTGAAAAAATCATAAGATTTATTTAAAGGTGTGAATCTTTCCCCCACAAATGTGTTTACATTTTTAGTGTGTCTCTGATATTTTAGATGTAGTCCAGCCACATTTGCAAACTGCAGCGCAGGAAAAGTTGGCGTGCCTACATAACCACTGGGCTGCAAAAGCCATAGGTTGAATAAAACCATCAAATAACAGGAACCCCAAAATGGAATCTTAAGAATTCAAATTATGTAAATCGGGAGCACGGTAACTGTCCATAACAGAGATCAATTAAAGTGAGATCAATGCTGCAAAAGCAGTGAAGTTTGAGTCCTGCACCTGTTTACTTCCAATTCCAGTGCAGAAATGGACTCTTCTCTTTGGAGCTTGCATAAAGCCAAAATCCTGCTTGCTGGAAGAGGATGTCAATGAAATGTAATCTTTGGTTGTTTTATTAAACTCTGGTCACATAACTTTGACCTGCTCCTTGAATGTGTCAAATTTGTCTGTTTGGTAACACGATTTTCTTCAGAACAGAGAAAATTACTTTCTAGAATAGAAGTGGTTTTATCAAGTATTTAATTGGAAGTTTTATTTCCAAAACTCAGTTTAGAAATATGTGTTCCTCTTTTAAGCTATAGATGATATGAGAGGTGGTGAGCTTATCTTCATTTAATAATAGAAACTTCACAGCATTGGGCATTCTGCAGCCAAGCCATCCAGAGATTCCCTTAAGGGACTCGTGAAAAATAAAACTGCTGCTTTGGGCTTGAAGAGTTTCATCAGAAGAAAACTCTAAAATAAATTAATACAAAGAAAGAATATTTTAACTTCCATTGGATGTCAATCTCCAAATGCAAAGAGTAAACTATTTAGTCAAAGCATGAGTAAGACAGCAGGGAAAAGAGCTAAGCTTGGAGTTAGAGCACACAAAGCTTGCATGGTTTGGATAAAGAAGAGATTCCTGGGATCACCAGACTGTAACGTTTGGTCCAAGTTCCCTAAAAGTGAAGCAGCTCAAACAGATTTCCACATGCCAGCAATGAGGATTGATCCAAACCTCCAGAGCAGCCTTCCCATCTTGGGCACTGCAGGGGCGGACAAGTGGAGGGAAGAAATCCTTTCCACTAAGTCGACAGCTTCTGCAAGTATGACAGCATCAAACCTCAAGCCCACTCATCAGTACAGATGGGTCCGAGAGTCAAAGAGATTTTTCTCTCCATCTCTTTTTTTTTGAAATAATAATTTTTTTCTAACTTGTACTTGCTGAACGTAGTAGCAACCCTTTAGTGCTTGGCACAGCATGGGAGCTTTATACTACATACAATACAAGTTGTGTAAGAATAATTACTGGCCTGCATGCTGAGATACTTGATGAAGGATGTCTACGTTGTTTTTTTTTTCCTGTTTTTTTTTTTTTTTTCAGACATAAATACACCATAAACAGAGACCGTTAATCATAAAGCAGCTCCCTGGAGGAATAAAAATTATTTGAGGAGTAAGAATGATCACTCCATGCAGAGCACGTCCCACCAAGATGCAATTTCTGTCCTTTTACATCATTCAAATCTGTTTCTCTATTCTGCCAAACCTGGATTTTACTGACTTTTCATAGCAAACCTCAGTACAGAAGCCTCAGAGAGCTCCATATCTGTTCTTCAATGAATGTATACAAAATGAAGTAAAAATGTTTGTGTGGTATATTTAAAGAAACTTTCACAGCCCAGGGTTACAAATGTGCATTTCTGAATATAAAGACCAGATCAGAATTTTGAGTTAACAAATATTTATTTCCCCCCACTGGTCAAGTATCTGTAGACACAGTAGCATCTCTTATGCTTCCATCAGGCTGTTCTTGTAGGAAGATTTTTAGTTCAGTATGAACATTTTTAATAAATTACATGACGGTAGATGAATGGAAAATGTATCAAACGTTTATAAATACTAAGGAATATCTTTACTGAGCAGATTCTCCTGTCTATAAAATTACCTTATGATTGGTAAGCTGGAGTGATAAGACAACCTTTCTTTGTGTGCACTTATGATCCAACAAGTATTCCCTCTAGGTAAGCAGTGGGGTGTACTGCAAAAATACTAAGATTTCTTCAAATTCACAATTCCCACAACCTCCATGACGAACCCATAGTGTAAACCTCATACTCAAACAGGATTTACCCACAGCATTTCAAAGATAGTATAGATGGGCGTTGTTAGCACAAGTGCTGGGCTCTGGCAGATAGCTATTTACATTTCTCTTTCAGTCATTCCTGGGACATGTCCCCCGAGTCCAGAGACGCCACTGAAACTTCCTATCCATATGAAAATATTGCCAGCTGGGAAAGCATTAAAAAACCAATCAAACAAAAAAGCCAGCAGTGATAGTGGCCACTCACACAGTGGACTTTGTGATCTCAAAAGACAAAGTACCTGTGTCCTGAGCAAAGCAACATATAGTACCTCTGTAGCTTTTTCCTCTGGTTTTGGACGTAAAATTGTGTGGTTTCCTGTCATGAGCTGCCAAGTGGTAGCACAGAGTGCACTTCAGCAATTGCTGTGTTCTGCTGCAGCGAAGAATGAAGTCATCCCAGATGGTATGCAAGGATATACTTGCTTATAATGCGACACATATTTTGAATCCATAAAAATATGTTAAAAAAATGTGTTGGTTTGTTGGTTCTTTTGGTTGATTTTTTTTTGTGGTACATCAAACATCTGCGTAGCAAATTCTGCACTCTTTCTTATGTGGGTCATAGAAGTAGCAGCAAACTGAGGATGTCACCACTGCCACATCCTGTACCTCCAAATCAGCTCAGTGGGAAGAGGAAACCTGAGCAGCCTGTTTTCTCAGCAGCCCTGTTCTATGTGACTTGCTGAAAGGGGGAATTGAGAAGTCCATCCCATAAATGCTGTGCCAAAGCACAGAACAAATTACTGGACCCATGTTTTGGTTTATACTCTACTTAGGAGTCAGCCCCAGATTGGTTTAGTAGTTCTCTGAAGATAAAAGTAAATTACACACAATGCAATTAAATTGAGTCTAGTTTATCATTTTAGATCAAATGTTAAGGAATAGCTATTTACGCGTGTGAGGGAACTGACGGTGAATGATGCTCCAGAGCTAATTGAAGAGCTTCCTCTAAAGGAAAGGAGACCTGTTTTGGTACTTTATTTTGCTAATGAGAAGCAACGTAAAATGACTTCCTAGTTATTATGCTGAAATATGTCATGCATATTCAAAAACTATCTCTGAGGAACTGAAACAATTTAGACGAGATGAGTTACTGAATGCATGAAAGGAATTGACTTCACGATCCAGCTAATGATTAGATAGGCTCAACTGTTAAAAATAATGACTGAATCGAAAAAAAGTACATTTACATTAACTGCAAACACTGAAAGTTACTGTGAGCTTGCAGGCTGAATGGCAATTTAAATCTATTTCAACTGTTTGCTCTTCATTTGCCTAAAAAAAAAAAAACCCACAAAACTCAATTTATGTCCTTTCTGTGTGTGGAATCACGACATTGTTGTTGTACTTCTTCCCTGCTTTTTACTCCAAATGCATACACGTGCCATGATCATGAGGTTGAGAGCAACCTCATTTCCCCCTCTGACAGGGCATAATTGTATAACCTTTGCAGTTTAACCAAAAATGTACAGCACCCACACAGTCAAGAAGGTGCAGCTGAGCAGAGGGGAAGAGAGCAGGACCTTGCATGAGCACACAGGGCCCGATGAGCCTGCTGGTGGTAGAGGAAGCCATCCATCCCTGAGAGAGCACAGCCCATTACGTTCTAGCTCAGACCCCTGGTACTGGCTGAGGAAGGGTCTGTCCATAAGGAACCCCCAAGGTGGTCAGCAGAAGGCATGATGTGCCTCTAGATGTACAAGGGTGTCCAACTGAGGATTTTTAACTTCTCTTGCTGATGAGTTTTGACCTTCCGAGCAAGACAGCAAGGACAAGGGTCAGGCAGTCTGACTCATCTTCAAGCTCTATATTAAATCTGTCTCACCCAGGATATCAAATGCCTCTCTGTTTACAGAATTAGTGTCTGGTTTATTATCTCCTAATACAATACTTATGTAATTGGATGTCTGTATATTTTGATATGATCTCAAAGCAGCGACTAACGCATGGCCCTGTCACCCCATTGCCTGGAGTCGTGGGGCTGCAAGTAGACACTTGTTTACTCCTACACACGCTCAGCTGTACGATTAGGGCCTTATATTCTATTTATCATACACATGCCAAGGAAACATAGATCAGCAAGAAAAACCTTCACAAGAAAACTGCTGAAAATTTTCTGGCACGCTCAGTATGCTCCATGTGTGCTTCCTTTGTGGAGGCAGAAGAGAGATGGCAGCAGTGCTCGAGTTGAAACAAGGAGAAACAGGTAGGAATGAAAGAAGTTTTAAGCAGAACTTAGAAAGGACATTTAGAAGCACCTAGCCCCCAGGTAAAGAATGGCAGAACACCTTCACTCCAGTTTTCCTAATCAAATTAGACAGATTTGCAGTGTATGAAGTATTTCTTGCTCATGGAACCAGATAATTGCCCAGTTTTCAACAGCAGTAACCTGCTACTCTGCTGACTAGGGCAGTTTAAACATAGAAGTCGCCCACAGTAGCCTCAAGCTCCTAGAAAAGTGGAGAAATTCATTTAGATCCCAATTTGCTTTTGTAAGGAAAGCTTAAAAAAAAATCTGTTTTAAAATTAAGTTACCAAGCCAACACTCCATCTCTAAGCTGACACTTCACCTTGCTTGGGTGTCCTGTGAATTGCTATAGCTCAAGCTGATGCAGCTAAAAGAACTTAAAAGAGCTAAAAAAGACAGAAACAGCCATTAATGCAGCCCTTATTAACCATTCCTGACCGTGGCAGCTGTCAGTCTTCATGTTTGCCTCTGCTACAATTACCTGCCTCAAGCAATCTGATCCAAATGGATTATTTGGATCCTTCTGTTGCTGTTATACAACAACAGCCTCACCTCTAAGGACAGAAAATATGCAAAGCATTATGATACAAAACAGGATAAACTCACTAAATTAAGGATATAATTAATATTTGCTTTGAAATATGTTACATGATAATGTGTATTTTATTCTGTTGCGCTGAAATGAACCTAAAGCAGCAAGAATCTAGGCTGCATATATTTTTATTTCATTATATTAGCATGCCTTATATGCTTTTGACTACAAATCAAATCCTGTATATGCTAATTTCTGTAACAAATGATACAGGTCACAGATGTGCCAGCTTACTCCTGAGTGTCAAACTGAACTCAACCCAAAGTCCACTGAATCCAATCAACACTCCACCCTGAAACTCTACAAAATCTTTAAGTTTTGCTGATGCTTAAGACAATCTCCAGCTGTCTTGGTTTCTTTCTTTGCTCCGAAGATTGAATAAATGCTAGGAATGCATCTGTGAACCAAGGCTGAACTCTTACTGGGAGCACATCAGGAAGACTCAATTCCAGTCATCCTGAATGGTTTAATGTTTCATAAGTAACACAGAATCACAAAGTTGTAGGGGTTGGAAGGGATCTCTGGAGATCGTCTAGACCAAACCAAAACAGGCTTACGCTGATTGTTACTGTGGTGAATGCAAACAAAACTATGAGGATTCTTTCCTCATTTGTGAAAGATGATGTACTGAAGATGCATCGAGTCCAATCCCTAATGGAGAACCTGTGACAGGAACTCTTGTGGCAAGATGGTGTACATACAGCAGGTCTGAAGGCAATACAACTGCTTTAGAAGACAAAATTAGCCTTAATAATTTGGACACCTTCATGTGAGTATGCCCCAAGTCTGAACTGTGTCATACCATACTGCAGTGTTCAGCTTTATCACCTAAAATTCACACTGAGCAAAAATCTTTGTTATACAATAGGTCACTGTCATCCTTAACACGTAGCATATTTGGTATCTGAGAAACTAAAAGCACTGTCTACTAATGGAAACTAAGATGTAAACCGTTATCTCATTAATTCAAATGACCTGTTATCAATCCAGGTGGATCATTTCATGCTCAATCCTGGAGATCTGGAATAACACCCAACTCATTTACCTGAAGACGCATCATCATCATTACTGTCTTATCAGGCAGAAAAAAAATATATGGAAGTGTGTCTTTTGGACAATACAATAAGTATATCTGATAAACAGCCACAAATGGCTGATTGACTAAAACAATGCCTTCATCTCCCCAGAGTCAACTTGCTTTCTTTTTCTTTCCTTTTATTTCACTACTCTCCTTTACATCTTTTTTTCTGACAGAAAGCTCCAACCTTTTTTCTATGAAGAAGATCCTCTGTAATCACAAAAAAAAAAGTAAACATTCAGTAAGAGATACGAGAATTTTAAAATACTAAGCCCATATTTCTCATGTTTCTATCTTTTGAAAGCTAGTTGTGCATTTTGAAGATTAGATGTTTTAATTGAAAATTTCCTGAGGTTTATAAACAGCTTGTTCATTCGATCCATATTTCTCTTCTTACCAGCTTTTATTAATATTGGATGCAATAGAATATAACAAGTTTGGAAGCGATGGCTTTGCTAAAGCTCAATTCGGCAGAATGCTGATATTCTCTCGGCTGGTAGAGAATGTGCAATAAAAATATAAAACCAGGGAGATTTCATTTTGACAGTGGAAGGAAACTGTTTATTAAAATATAGTGCTTTGGGGATCAATTTTTTTTTCTTGGAAGATGCTCATAACTCAGACTAGTTCATATTACACCCTTAGTGCATAAAAGCTTGTTTGCTCCTGGTAACAAATATTGGAAATATTTTTCACGAACAATTGCTGCAAGGCAGTCTTTGCATTTTCATCACAGCTGCCTGTGCAGCCTCTGAACTGAAACTGCTGCCCATGAAGTTATTCTGATCAGCACATCATTTTACTTACAGCTCAGTACAAGAGGTATTAACAGGTTTGTGCAATATAACTTGAGCAGATTAAGAATCAAAATATGATCTCATTAATCTGAGCTATCTCCTACTTTTGGTGGAAAGCAGCTTTGGCTCCTTCCCTAGCAGCTTTCTTTCTTTCTTTTCTTGTTTCTTTTTTTTTTTTTCCCCTGTGGCTTACTTGAACAAATAAAGAAACAGCAGCAAATAAATTTACATAGAAGAATGAAAAACAACATCAATATGCAGTATTTTTCACATGCTTTTTCCCACCTCTTGCCTTCCTGCATAGCAGGAGAATAGCAATCTGGTATTGGCCCCTTTCCTATTTATGAAGATAAAGTAGCCCACATACAGGGAAGTAATGGGGCTCCCTACCGTTCCTTAGTCACTTACAGGGAAGAGAAGCTAAAGGCTCATGGCTGAGTGCAGCTCTTACATGACAAAGCACTTTGTTCATTTGAGCCATTCCTTTCTACTCTCTTCATAACCCTGCTTGTTTCTCAGCTACCTCTATGCATAAAACCCATGTCAGTGAGCGCTAAGCTCCAGAACACCATCCAGAGAGTATCTTTACTGGTGACAAACCACCTCCACCTTCTCTAGTACAGAACATCAAAGGTCAGCAGAGATGGATTTGAATTCAAAGTTCAAGACAGAAGCCTTAAAGTTTTGTATTTGGGAATGTGGTCCTAAGTCCCTCAGTGCTTTTGAGAAAGGTGGGGAGAAAAAAGAAGAAAAAAAAAGAAAAAAATGAGAGGATTTCATCTCACAGACAGTTTAGATATTGCCTTTACAAAGCCACGAGAAAAGAGGTGAACTACTTCACCCTCAGCATTTTGGCATTCAGGTTTATCTGCAGTGGAGTCCTTTTGGTCCTGATGGATGTGAAAGTGGTAACTTGAAAACAAAGATGTGGGTATTTAGTCCATGGAACTTCAATACTCTGTGAAGTCTTTGTCATAGAAACAAAACCAACAGAAACTAAAAGAGAGGGTACACAGTCAAACCGTTCAGATGTATTTCATGTAGCCCTTCTGGGAAATGAGGATGGGGACTATTCTTGACTGAAATTCATTGTCTCAGAAGGCTGGTTTCCAATTTAAGCTTAAAAAAGGTCATGAGATTCTACAACACAGCAGCAAGAGCCTTGGCCAGAATCCTCCACGTCATCACTCCACCCACATAACACTGGATTTGGCCCTGTGCATTGTCACAGTCAGATTGACTGGAACAATACGTATTGCCAGAAGGGCTGCACTTGATAAGTTTTAGGGATGAAACTATCAGAATCCTGAAAAAAAAATATTACAACTTCAGGTTAAAAATAAAGATAACACACAGATTTCCCCCACTGAGATTTCAATACAGTCCCAAAGATGAATTACTTTAGAATTTCGATAAACATATTAACAATAAATAATTATCTCTGTTTTAATCTTTCTAAACAGAAACCTACAGAGGTGGCTGAGTTACTGAACACACTGAACAATTTGAAAACTCAGATTGGCTGAGCTTTTCACAACTAAAAACTGAGCTACATAAGCTTAGAGAGAATGAAAGATTTTCCTCCTCCAGATGGTGAGCTGCCTAGTCAGTAATTGATCTTAATCACAGAATCCTGACATTACTCTCTGCATAGGAAGGTTCAATAGCTACTGATTTCTGCAGCTGAACCAATATGGTTCCTGTTTTCAGTCATTTTATGGTCCAGTTCCCAGTGTTCCCAGTGAACTTTATCCCAAGAGGATAATGCTATTATCCTCTCTTGTTCTATACGTTACTGCCTAGTTTCAGTTTTAGCTGTACTTTGAACTGCACTTCCAAGAATACCATCTATCTTTTCCAAGCCACTGACTGAGCCATCAGTTTGTAGATGTTTATTACCTAATCCACCAGTTTAGCAGGTTACATATCATATTTTCCATTTACTCACATGTAGCCAAAGCTCTTTGACTTCAAATTTTATGAAGTGGCTTCAGTATTCTTGCCAGAAACTGTCCCCACAGTTCAACCCAGTCCATTTAATTCCAGTATCTCTTTAAAGCGAGCATTGTTAAACACATTTCTCCCCACATCCCTATCTTTCACAACTGACTTTCTGAGAGAATCTTTTCCAGTAATCTTTGAGTGACACCAGAAATGTTTTTTATCTTCATTTAAATAACAGCAGCCATACTAGACAGACAATCAGACACTTCATAGTGAACAAAGGATTTTCCATATTTCTTTATTTTCCTCTCCACGTTTCCTGTAATTGGCTACTGCAGCCACAAAACCTTCAACCTTTGTGCATCTCTTTAATGCTGCAACAGGCCATCTCTAAATTCTCTGTCTGCTTCTCCTATATTATCTCCGAAAATATTTACAGACTTTAAGGACTGTGGTCATGCAAGTGCTTGTGTTCTGCGTTTCAGACTGCTTCCCCAGCCATGAAACATTAAAGAGCATTCTCTGACAGTACCTTCAGAAATTACCCTTCACATATGAGTGAAAATGACCCTTATAACAAACTGCTGGAAGGGATTAAATAATCACAACCAACCCATGGCACTGCCCGTTTCTCATCAGACAAGAGATGAAAGTTCTTGCACTACCTCAGCAACTCCAGTAAGATCATCTACGCTTCAGAAAGAAGAGATTTAAAATATATTCACTACTCAGGCTTTGGGGAGGACTTAAACCAGCTCTAATTTGAGCTGTTTATATTTAAATAAATTCAAACATTCCCAAGGAAGAAATGATCAGATATACACAGGTAGCACAAATACAAGAACCGCTCTGCCTTTTACAGAATAAATTCTCTAGTTTGAGTTTCACAGCCATAATGGCAAAAAGAAGAGTTAAGTGCATGATGTACTTGAAACATCCACATACTTTATTATATTAAGCATTAGAAAAAAGTATAACTGCACTGCAGGCATCTCTCAAATTAAATACCACGTACAGTCCCTTCATTTGGTAGATACACTCTAATGGCATATTGGGTATAGCCAGTAAAGATGTTCTTTACTGAGTTGTGTTGAAATCAATCTAATTTTGTGAGTTAAATGAGGTGTTCTGATTTAAGGTCTTAACTACACAGCAAAACGAAAACATTAAAAGAAGTGAAGCTTGTTACCACTCGGAGTTCTGATGGATAAGTCAATTTCTTTGTCACGATTTCTGCCTTTTAAAACCGTATTTCAAGAGGGCAAATATGAAGTTTACATCCATTAGCTATACGGGAGATATCTGGAAAACAAGAAAAGATGACATAGACTTATAAGCAACATTAATTTTAATACTAATTAAGCTCACAAAATACTACTTCAATATCAGTGGCAAGATAGTACAGAATCAGCATTAAAGAATGAATAAGGATGGTTACCCATTGACTTTTTTAAGCTGAGTTTAAGTAGCTCAGAGACTTGTTAGGGTGAAATGTCATCACACTAGTGCAAGATCAGTGATGTCCTGACTTGACAGTGTGCCAAATTTCAAAGCTGTCTCATGGCGTATGTGATGTGGGCTTATGGCTTCCATCCAGTTCTCAGTCAACTGATGTCCTCATCTTCCCCACTGACACAATCCAGGAGCCTCGGCTGAGAAATGAATATTAGAGGGAGCTACAACATCCTGTCCTTGAATAGAGATGCTGGAAAATTTCAGGCAGAAAATTTTTACACTGTTGGAAAAAAAAAAGTTGGAACCTCTTTGGAGCCCAAATCTGGTACCTTTAAATATCAAGAAGGTTATTTTGTTAAACGATATGGAGAGATTCTGTGTCCACACCGTGCGATGCAATATTGATCTGAACAAATTTGCTCTAGCAGTGGAAGCAGTACAGCTCCGTTTGCAGAGTGCTCCCTTGACTCAGGGGAAGATTGGATGAATTCAAACACTGTGCAGCTCTCATGAAGCTATACTGTTTGCAGGTGCTCACTGAAGCATGTAAGTAGCCAGTATCACAAGCCCAATAAATAGGGGTAGTGGGCAGTTATCATATATGTAAGTCGTGTAATATCACTCTCTCCTTGCTACTTTAAGGACCACTCTATTTCCCAAAGTGCCATAGCACCATGCTAAGACAAGTCGCTATTGGCATGAGCTGCATCCTTTTACACCTCAACCACCCAAAAGCATCTTTGCCATATCCTCCCCACTGCACTAGCCCTGCTATTGGGGCATCTCTAACAGAGCATTTAAAGCCATATAACTCCCTTTTTGAACATGGAAATAAGGGTGTGCTGAAAGCATGACCCTAGATCACATTGAATAGGAGCTGGTTTTGCTTATGAGTTACACAAGGTGGTAATATTCCCTATAATTATTATAAGTAATTAAGGAAGCTTAACAGTAATGTAAACTAATATTCTTATTAAAACATATTAGTAATACAGTGATTAAAAATCTCATGACTACAACAGCAGTACAGCCTGTGACTCTAATGGAGACTAAAGTATATTCTCCCTTAGGATGAGTAACAAAGCACTGAAATGCTCTTACTCTGAAGAGCAGAAAAAGCAGTTCAGATTTTAACCTAAGTATGTTCTAGAAACACGTGAGCTCTAGAACACGTGTCCTTGCAGACAGTTGTATCCAATTACAAAGAACTTTCTTAGATAATGTTTTCTTACATCAAGAAATTTCATCATGCAGATGAATGGAAACTTTCACTGTATTACTATTACTGCATTATTTTCACTGTGGCCACCACCCAAACATGTGACCCTACCGTGCTAGACACTGTGCAAACACAAGAAGACAGCCACTTCCCCCAAACACAGAAGGGGGATAAATATCAAGGTTTACATCTGGTTTAATATTCTATTTTATAGAAAGCTGAAGTACATCCTTGCTTACATGATACTATTCACGGCAGAGACAGGAGACAAGCCCAACTCTCCCTAGAACCAACTCCAGCACAGGAACTGGAAAAACCACACTTCTGCTTTAAAAGGACAGTGCCTAATGCTGATGTTTTTTTAATGATCAGTGATGTACTCCAATTCCACACGCACCAGAGGTACCACGTTACTGCACTGTCTCCCTGGAAGTTGTATAGAGCAGAGTTCAAACATCCTTCATCACTGCTCTAGTGAAGCAATTTTATCTTCTAATAGAAAAGAAGTTCTTTAGTGTTAGAGTTCTAAATTTTACATTCATATATACTCTGTATCTTGTCTGTTTGCATTAAAAGAAAATCCTTTTGATCAATGCTCTCGCAATGAAACTGCACTCCCCAGCACAGCGTTCTCAGTCAACCTGCAGTGTAAATGATACTTAATAGATAAAGAGACATGCTGTCAAGATCGGCTATGCATGTGCTAGAGCTCAGTTGTCTCTAAGGCAGCAAGGCATAGAAGCCTTTCAGATAACACATTACTGTCTAGCCTCATCTGTACTACATTCCAGTAAAAGCCATAAAGGCTTCTTTCCTCCTCTGCACTGTCCTGATTCCCTGTACATAAATACCTCGTTAGGGTAACAGTGATTACGTTGTCACTCACAAACTGCGCGACTGAGGCAGAGGAAACCAAGGTTATCTGAGCAAGATTGTGCTTTGCTTTAGAGTCACAGGTGGCACTAAAAAATCAGAAACCCACTATTTCCAACCCATCACTGGGTAATCATGGCAGGCCCCTGCTATTGTCACCCAAATGGCATGGCAGGGGTTTGTTCTACAGAAGGGCTTATCAGAAATCTTAACAGGGTTTTACTCTCCCACATTAGAATTATCCAGTGAGCAATGGCTCCTTAGCACATGGTGCAGAAACGATCACAGAGTCACACAGATCCTTCACCACTGGATTGGGACCATTTCTGGTCCACTCTCTGACAGGAAACAGATCTGTAAAAGCAGCTGAGGCCTGGGAGCCCTTTAGCAAACATGGGAGATACTTCCATGTTCCCCTTATCCAGGTTTCTATGAGGACTCGTTATGTTACTGACATAGAAACTTGCCTGAAATTTCAGCATTTTCAGATTTAAAATAAAATATGCAACTTTCCCTTTGCATTTTCACATTTTCCAGCCAGCTACAAAGCTTATTGTTGGCAGCCACTATTTGCAATTCAAGTAAAAAGCAATCCAAGTCTGAACGCTACCATAATGAGTAAACAGAAAATTGCCTTGGTAGACAGAAAGAAAATGTAACCCCACATTAGAGCTGAGGGTCTCTGCCCTTTGCTCTGTGAGAGAAGTACACCACAGGTACTTGTTCGTAGATATCATACGATTGGGACCATGAAGGTCTATGAAGAAAATCAAAAGGCAGAAATATAAACACAAGGAAACAAATTCACTGTGACTGGCTAGAAATGGAACATGGGGACAAGTGAGATTGTTATCATTTACTGATCTGACCAGCAGAAGAATAACATTTTTGACACGACAAAAAGCGCAAGGCAGTAACACTGGCAGGTAGCAGCAGCAGCAGCATTAAGACATACTGCAAATGTTCCTGAAAGTTAGTGCACAAAGCACGTCAGCCTGCAGGATTTAATTTGTTTGGGAAGTTCTGCAGCTCCTGGCTTTGACTATAAAAAATATTTCAAAGCACTGTCTTCTTCTCCAACGCTGTTTCCAGCTGTGTTTAAACAAATCTGATCTCCTTTGTTATCAACTGCAGCTGTATTTCGTATCTCCTCTATTTTCTTTCGAAAGCAGTTCACTGTGATAAATTTAAAAAAAAAAAGCAGCTTCATTCCAAAGGGGTTTGATTTCTTCCCCACTCAGATGATCACAGACACATGTCACAAAAAAGAAACAGACTGAAATTATACTGAAGGTGAATAAGTTTAATGCACACAAGTACTCCTGCCCTTAAAAGCACAGTATATCAATGTCAGGGCACTAATCGGCCCTGGTCCTCTCTGCTCATAACTATGATGTATTGGTCTAATGTTGCCTTCTGTAGCATGAAAACAGAGAATACAAGAAAATCCCTATATCAAAACAAGACAGTCCTCACACACACACAGACACCAGAGCTCTCACTGAATAAAGAGAATTAGAGAATAAAGGAATGTTGTGATATGTTAGGCTGTTTTGGAGAGGAGAGGAGGGTAGCAAGTGTATAATTATATTATGCTCCTCTTAACATTATTCATTCTCTTATATACACTTTAAGAGCAGTTAGTGGAAAGAGTGAGGGAAGGGGGAAGAAAGGGAAAAAGAAGAGCTGAATAGAATTCAAACCTAAAAATAAAAAGCTTCTGTGATCACAATAACCTGTTCTCCCAAGATACATCAACATCTTGAAGAAAAAAAGAGGAGAGATTCACTCTCTTAACATCAGGACTGATAACAGGGGGCTGGAGTGACAGAGCCCCCGACTTCATTCATGGGTACCTCTGAAACCCTGAATTAAGCTGCTTATTGTCCTAGCACATAATGTGAGCAGCTTTTCAGAGATCAATGTCTTCTCTCCAGATGTCTGCTCACCAGCTGAGAAATCAATCAGCTAAGCTTCAACAACTGCCAGAGGAGCAAGCAAGGGCACACAGCACTAAAACTAAATTTAAGCACAGATGACAGCACCTATTCCCCCAGCAAGGTGTTTCTATATCAGATTATAGGAACTCCCATTCAGAGCTATGGTCACAAATGCTGGGAAAGGAGAAAAACAAGAGCTCACTTCAGTTTGTGTGAATTGCCACATATACATAGCACAGGGTTTTTCCCCTCAGACCCGAGGAAAGACAGACAGTAAGAAAAATCCCCCAAAACTGAGCTATAAACCTAAGGCAGCTTTTGGCAAAAGCACAGCACTGGTCAGGGCTGTTGCTCAGTTATTCACTCCCACTGTCAGGGGATCAGCTGCTGTTCTCATGGGCTCAACTTCAGCAGCTGCCATGCACCGACTGCAGTTACCGATGAACTCAGCTCTGCTGAAGTCCTTTTGCTCTCTGGCAGTTTAAGATTTAGATGACCATCTGCATGCTGCACTGCAGGAAGATGCGAGCAGGGATGACATTCTTTTTTGTTCTAACACTTCAATCTGTTGTGAGAGTTACTTCTGATTAATTGAGTTAAACAATCTGGTGTGATTTTTCTGTTCCTATAAGTTAATGAATATTTCAGTTATCTTACTCATGAACGTGTAAATCTAAATGCGTAAGATTTAGAGAAGAAAGAAAAACAGGCAGTAAATTGGGTGCTGGGCTCTACCTACAGCAGTTTTGATCTTATAGCCTTGTCTTTGCAAAGCATGTCTGAATGCAGTGTAAGAGGTGCTGCCACCAGCCAGGAGCCTGCAGGGCCACAGCAAGGCAGCACATCCCTCACTGTGCACACAGGGGCTGATGGCTGCTGCAGCTCCCTCACCTCCAGGAGCAGCAGATGGCTTTGTGTTTGGCCATCTATAAGTGAGAGTAGCATACAGTAGGGCAGGAGAAGTATGGAGGGGGATGCTGCAGAATGGGATGTTCTCATGAGGAACCCAGCTGGTCTCTGGGTTACCACCATCTAATGTACAGTAGCAGTGCACAGACGAAGTTCACTTTCAATATCTCTGTATTCAGATACTGAGTTACTACTCATTAACAAATGAAAAACTTGCCTGAACAGACTGAGCTATAACATACATAAATATGCATAAAAAATCCTCCACCCAATTCACCAGTTCATTTTCTGCACTGCAGCTTCTTATATAGGATCAGCACATACATCATCACATACATTTTACATGGTGTTCTGTCTTTGGACACAGCAAGGCAGAAAAGATGGGCTCTGCCCTCCTGTACTCATTGCTGCCATGTCTGACCTTACAGGAGGCCTCTGCTGACAAGTTTGTGCCATGCATTTTTACTTCTTTTTTTTTTTTTAAACCAAAGAGGTCCATGTTATGCCTTCATTTGAATACCAGTGATAATCACATCAAAAGTCGCTGTCAGCTTTCTGAGTAAGACTGACGATACACCACGGACAATGCCAGAGACACTCAGTGCTATTTTGCACGGTTAATATTTCCTCCCTGTGTTCAAAGGCCTCCCTGCATCTACATGTATTTGTTAGAACACAGGAAAACATCTTTCAAGATTGAAATTCATACCTGGAAAAATTAAAGCATGTAACTACACCTCAGCTTGTGTATGCTGCATTTCATGTCCTATCTCTAAAATTTCACCTTCCTACAGGAATCCCCCAATAAAAGGTAGAAGACAGGCAAACTCCTCCTGACAAACAAAGATTAGAGGAGCCCTAGGGAAGGGAAACATCTACTCAGAATGATCTGCTGCTTTGTCGTTTCAGTCCCTCCTGCATCACATTGCAGAGAGCAGCAGACAGCACCGGAGGAGGCTGGGTTAGTACACAGTGCTGCCAAACAGCATTCCGCCTTGAGTGGGGATTTTAATAAGAAAACAAAGCAAAATGAAGATAAGAACATTCTGGAGCCAAAAAAAAAAAAGAGAGAAAAGAAGGAATAGCTAGAGATTAGAAGAGGAGACAGGTATGACTCGATTCCAGAGATACTGAAACAGTTGGATTTTGGTTGTCTGATTCTTTGCAATTAGAAGAAAAAAAGGTTAACCGATGAGGGAAAGGACCCAGCTCAGACTGAGATATTTTTTCCTGAATTTTAAACTATATAGAAAAATAATCGATTAAAACTGAAATAAGATAAAATAATTCTCGTCAGCAATGTATGCAAGACAAAGATAGCTAATGAAGTTTCAGCCAATGGCAAATTCAAAGCTAACCATAACGAGCTTACTGTATTTTATATGCTGTATAATCTTTCACTAAGTTTAACATTTTATGGTGTACATTGTGCAGATATATCTACAAGATAGATTTCAGTTAGAAAAAGAATAACTGTGCAGTCCCAGCATTCCAAGCATGCTATCAGTATAAAAAGTTTAAAGAGGAGATAATATTTACTGTGAACTACTTCTTCCATGTTTGAAGTGGAACGTGAAGTGTTCTGTAGCTAAATGAGAAATGACTCATTTTCAGAACATAAATCAGCATTTGAACCAAATCGAATTAATTGAAAAAAATTGGTATCTCAAGGGATAGACTGTAATTTTTCAGGAATGTCTAAGTGTCTTGTACATAAATGGAAGTTTGTAAAAGGTGAAAAAATAACAAAACTCTTCCTTGATTGTTAATCTTGCAAAAGTTGCTTCCAGGAAATATATGGCTCCTATGCTAATGAATGCAATCATTCACAGCGATGCTCAGGGGCTTAGAGCAACCCTACATGAACCTGAATTACAAATAAACCCATCTCATATTCTGAAATAAAATTAAGCATCCTGTACTAAAATGAAGTCATTGTGGAATGGGAAATTATTTTTAGTAAGGAAAGTGCATTTTTTTTATCCTGAAATGGATTAAGTGGTTTTCACTTCCAAGGTGTAAGGAAACTTGGATCATCTGGATATTCCCTACAGATCTACAGAATTAACATGGGAAGATCCTGATTGTGTCAAAAGTATTGGAAAAATCATCTGTAGTGGAGCACGGGTTTCACCTAATGTATCAACAATGTGTTTGTTTTTTAACATACATGCATATAAATTAAAAATATGCCTTTACAAATACATACCTAAATTACTACTTTGATTCCAGAAGGATGAGTTTGAAATTACAAACGTAGAACTAAGATAAGAACATGGTCTATTATGAGAACAGCAGTTTCCAAAGCAAGAGAATAATATCTGTTGCATGGAGACAGAGCTAAAGAATTGCAGAGGAAACATTTTCTCTCTCAGTCTCTCTCCCAGTCAGCTGAAACCAAAACTCCCATTCTATTGTTCTTTTACAACAGCCACAACCTTTACCTCCAATGAAGGGTTTGCTGTAATGAAAAGGCTGAGGATCAATTTTAATAATGACAACTCAACAATGCCGCTCTCCTGAAAACCTTTCACCTTTTAGTACAGTTAATTCCACCAAACAATATTTGTTCTACAATCTGCAGTCTAAGTAGTCAAAATGTTGTCTGAGCACACTGCATTTCTACAAGACCTGCTCAGGAAGATGCTCAGCCACATAGCCGGGCATAAATGCAGGGGTAGTCCCCTCGCAATCGTCAAGTTCCTCACATGGCTTGGCTCAAGAATAATTGGATTTTCTGAGTATTCAGCCCAAATAGATGTACATTTTCAAGTGGTCCCTTTCCTATTCCAACCCTTCTGAATTTGACTGTCTCCATAATTAACTTCATATCCATTTTTTAAATATCTTTACCCGAGTAATTATTTCACAGGTTGCTTCAGTCTGAATCTGATACATCTTTAAAGAAGTAATGGTTCAAACCATGACATTCTTCACCTCTCATAAATACTATCTTCTATATTTGTATCTACCTTTTATAATAAACGCCTCCGGCAAGCAGTGTGTCAGTGCCCTCCAGGTAGTGATTAAAATACTCCCTGCTGAACCAAGGCACTGGCCTGGCCTCCCCTCTATCCTTTCTCAGCTTTCAGGAATTTAAACTGCTCAGCATCCCAGAGCTCAACAGGAAACGAGGACAGTTCTGGGGCTGTTTCCGGGCTGTCCCACAACTATTATTATGTGGACATGTTGGAGAAGCTGCCCAAAGGAAATACTTTGCACAGCATGGCAGGAATCATGGTAACACTGTATTACCTGGAGAGAATATGTCAACGTCAAATCAAAACAGAATTTGGCTATTATTGATAAGTCATCTTATTATCTCTCCTCTCCACAACTCATGGTTAAAGTGCAAGGAATTACACTCTTTTTATTTATTTTTCACTGTTTTAGAAATTAGTTTGATATTACTTCACTGGAAATGAAGTTTAATTCACTGATAGGCAATTCTCAAGAGAAAGCTTAGGAATTCTGTAGCCAGACCTATTAATCTGGAAGCATTTTTCTGTTATTAAAGAGCAGTATTAAAAAGCAAAGGCAGTTATCAGGAACTGAAGACATTATTTGGACATGTTTGAAAACATGACTTTCTCCTGAAAGTTTCATCTGTTCATTTATTATTTGCCTTGAAGCTCTCATCAAAGGATGGAAATATCTTTCCAGATAACTGCCCTAAATCTTTCGGAGAGGTATTTAGATCATTATTACAGTATAGATGGTTGTGCTAATATTAATAAGGTTTTCTTTTTTCTGCATCCATTGCACCTCTTCTGACAGGAATTAAAAAGCACACAACTGTCACTTTTCCTTAGTTCCATTATTGCAATGGAGGTCAATTCATCCAAAGTGCACAACATTTAGCAAACACCCAATGCCATGTTTTAGACAAAACTGCATTAGGAGCTTGGCACAGTAAGTACACAAGGTGTTTTAGCCAGCTTTCTTTAACCAAAAATGTTTTCTGATATTTATTATATTTTGCTTATGCTTTGGGGTATGAATTCTATCGGGAGTTGAAGACACATTCTGGGTCTTATTTTAGTGTTTGTTAATACCAGATCTGTACATTGATGATCCATTTCCCATGGCACAAGGTACTCAATGTACTCAACAGCATAGAAGAGGACCTCACTATTTCCTTGCACAATGGGGAGAAGTGGCTGATTATATATTTTGACAGGTTTGAAGTGGATTTGTTCTGTGACATAGTCAGGCTTGAAAATATGACACAGCTTGAGGGAAGCCATCCACCATGCAGTAATTGCAGTTCTAGCCTTGCTTCATGTTTACACATTATTAACTGACTGCTCACGTAAGAGAAATAATTAGAACATTAGAACTTAGCTAACTATAAATAAGACAGACTTGTTCTTTCTGGCAAATTCCTTACTGCCACTGATTACCCTTGACAGAAAATCTACCATGGCATGAACCTCTTAAATAAAACCTGTACAATAATCTTTCCATCTATCTGACTACCATAATTAAAGGCATCAGCAATGCTGTGAAAAAACAGTTTTAGGTTTTTAGGTTTGGTTCTCTCAAGTATTGATGGCATCAATCATCAATTTGACTGACAGACTTACTTGCCTTCATATCTCCATTTTTGTCTTATTTCCTACTGGTACAAGGAGACCCATGGGGGACCAGCAGTTCTGACAGATGCACTCTGTTTTCAGCTGCATCAGCAGAACACTGAATGAGTCAGTTACATCAACATACAACAGAAAGCAAAATTTTACTCATTGGCTAAAGAAAAATCTACAGGTTTTTAGTGAAATATATGCTTGGGAAAGACATTTGTGAGGACAGAAACCTTTTTATACGAAATAGAAGTATGAATTAGTTCTGTCAGTTTTCAAATGATATGGCACCAGTGCACCATTGGCTCCTAGAGGTTTTTACTGTGTCTGCTCAGAGGCTTCCTTGTGCTCACTACAGACAGTGGACCTTCACATTTCACTTCACCCTTCTCATTGCAGTTTCCAAACTGCTTCAATCTAGTTTATATAATTGCTGGGAGAAAAAAAAAAGAAAATTAAGCGCTAACAAGACAGTTTTTGTTACATTAGTTTTTCCTAAATTCTGAATCAGTGTTTTCCACTGATTATGTAAATTGTATGGCAACCTGTGGCGTGTTCCAAAAGACTGGTAGAAATATCTAGATGTAGTAACTGAAGAGAAGGTAGAAACAATATATGAAATGTCAGTATGAAAATACATCTTTGGGAAAGGATTATTGCTTGGTTGTGATGTATGAGGTTGAGACTACACAGATCACATACTGTCTAATAAAAGGCTAAATGTAATTGTTTTGGAAAAATGCACTACATCAAGATATGGAATAGGAAAGCAAAAATTCTGCAGATAAATTACTCATTTAGAAATGTTGCCATTTTTACTTACATACAATCAATATTACAAGGATTTAAGTAAACAACTTTGTCTAAAAATATGCTTGCTTTGACAACTACAGAGACTAGTCTGTTAGATTAAATATCAGTTAGTAATAAATATCTATGAAGCACACATCCTTCTGGAAAGAGAAGTAGTCTCAAGGGTATAAGTTCTGTACCAGAGCATCATCTAGGAACCTAAGTAAAGGTCCTAAGGGAAGGCAGTGCCTCCTGGGGTTGAGCCTGACACAAAACAACCTTTCTGCTGGGACGAGCTGGCTGAAAGCAGCTGTATGCCAGTGCTGCCAACCCTCCTGCAGATGCCATCAGCTTCTGCTGTCAGTTACCACTGCCAACAGCATCCCTCCCACAGCCACCAAACAGACAAGTGCAGGCGCTGTAAATGTTATGGGTTGCAAAAGATGGCACTTCTGATCCTTCCCCAAAACATGCAGCTGAGAACTGGCAAACTGATCTCCAGCTATGGAAAATCTCACACAGGGAAACTTTTTCCCACTGGATGTGATCTCTCATTTACACAGAGGTTTTTAACCTAAATAATGTCATTCAGTGCATAAAATAGAAGGAAAGTGAATAGTCAGGCACGCATAGAGCTTCTGTTTTTTTCTCCTCACTTGGTAGACAAGCAACAACTGACTCAGAAAGACACTATAGGTAATGGAGCAAAATATTTTTGTATAGTGATATGGAGAAAAATGACCAGTGCAGTTGCTCTCTAGTCTCAGTGTATTTGATGTCAACTTTCTTTCTCTGCCAGCTGTACGTTTTTCCAGTGAATGAAACACAGATAATATCAAGCAGAGAGCCAATATTCAATTTGGAAACAATAATGAACAAGTTCATTAAGCACTCCCATTGATGTTGTGCTTTCCATTATGTTTTTGTAGGGTTCCAGGCTGGGTAATACACCAGTCAGACTGCAACAGTGTCAGCTGTATCAGAGATTAAACACTGGTTTCCTCTGGGTCACCAAGTTTGTTACTTCTGCTCATGGAGCACCAGGCCCCTCATACTACAGCAGTTCCATAAATAGAAATTATACTTTCATCTTAATTTAGCACTTCAAAACTGATAAACTGCAAACCTGAGGAGAATCAGAAGGAGAGGGAAGCACATAGTAGAAAAACGTTTCCAAACCAAGAGCTGGAAGTTAAAATTAGAATATGCACATATAGCAGAAAACAGAAATCTTCAGATTTTGTGGTAAAAGGAAACTGTGATCCTCCAAGCATCTCCATTTGGATATGTGTCAGAGCTTTCCCACACATGCCTTGTGCTCCTTTCTCAGTTCTGGGAACATCATTCCAAAACCTCCAAGATGTCCCTCCCTCCCTCCCTCTGCCACTTCCTCTGTTCCTCTGCCAAAGCTGAGATGTGTGGCACACCCACCAGCCCTCCCTGCCTTCTCCATACAAAGAAGGAGAAGGGCACAGAGACCAGACTACATGATCAGGTCCTGTCCTGAGTTTCCATAGCAGTGTCTGGCCAGGTAGAGTCCAAGCTGCACCTGCTCCTGGAGCTGCAGCCAGCTACCTGGGCACTGCTCACTGCCACTGCCCCTGCTCAAGGGAAACGTGTCCCCCAGCCCCACCAGGAATACCTGAAGGCTCCAGCCATCACGTGAGTTCTCCAGGCTTCTGTAACACACCCAGGAGTACAAGCTGTCTACAAACAGCCTACCATGTCCTCATGGTGTGCAGCTTTCTTCTTCATGTGCTCTGATCAGGGATTACACGCTCCTCATGTTAATCTTCACTGAGCCTCATTTCTACATGCGAAATCCAGATGAGGTGGACTGGCTGCCACTGTACCACCTCCTGCTTCCACATGCTGACCCACAGAGTCAGTCCCTGTGTGGGGGCTGCAGTTACTGCAGAGCCTCTTCATGTTGCAATGGGTCAGAAACCCTTTACCACAATGAACAAAGTCACATCCCAAGAGCATCAAGATAAAAATGACTGCTATAATTTGAGTCAATTAACTTGTAGGTTCTAAGCCTTCAGGTTATACTGTGTTCATACTGTCAGTGTTTTGAATGATACTATGCTGATTTGATAATTTTTTCATTATAAAAGAAAATCGAATAAAGACTCTCTTTGAATTACCTGATAACTGTGCTCAGGGCTTCAACAAAACACTCACAAGGATGTCAAGATGCTTACGTTCTTTGCTGGTATCAGACTACAACTGTAATCCTAGTGTCAGTTTCCTTACAAACAGAAAATAAAGGACTGTGCAATTAAACATAGTATTGTAGCTGAGAGAGGTCTCAGGCTAACCATGCAATAAAACAGGTCCAGAGTCTTCGGGTAATCTGCGTGTACTGGAAATCATAGGAACAGTGATTATTTTACAAATATTAAATGAAGGAAACTTACAAATTCCTTGGCCCTTCTTCTACTTTTCTCCTAAAAACTGTTTTCCCTTGTAAGCAAGTCTGTCACAGATTCTTTTGAAATGAAACTTCATGAATTTCAAAATTAAATGAAGAGTAAAATATGCTACAACCCACACAGTCTCTAGAAGCAATACACAAAGCCCAGACTAATTCAAGCAGCACCTACAGCCCAAATCTTGCAACTGCCTACTATGTTCAATCAACCATCAACTGTGGCACCAACCCATTTTCACATGTGAGGCTCACAGCTTAATAGCCTTCTTAGAAATTACTACTGCTTAGTCTCAAGACAGGAATTTCTCTGTTATAAACAGAGAAATGCTTCTAGAATTTTATTGTTCCCCTTGTCTTCCTCCCCAGGAAAAAAAGTTATAAAACACTTCTGATTGTATAACCAGAGAGAATCAAATATTGGAATTTCAGCTAGGAAGCAACAATATCTCACATGTAATGTATTGTGCTTTAGAGACTGGTTCCAGCATGCAGTATAAATTGCAGCTTTGCTACAGAGAAGGATTCTGGTTCTGCAGATAACAATTCAGCCCCAGCATTAAATTCCCTTCACTCACTGCTGTAACATCACCAAACTATTGTACACTTTGGTGTTCTGGGCCTCCTCAGTTAAGCTGGCAATTTAGAACAAAGAATATATAGGCTACAGTTTCAGTACCAGGAAATAGAGAAGTCAGTGTTGATGCACACATTTCCAAAGCTGAAAGGACTTCAGTCTAAAGCTATAAATTATTCATAGGATATTCTGACACATTGGGAAAGAGAACTGAATATTCATGTGCCACACTACTGGTGAAGTCCCGATAAATTTGAGAAATGATGAGATTGTGGAGACTTTCCTTACTTTCACTATACCTCCTGGGAAAAGTGGTGCCACAGTGGATCTCATCGATACAAGTCTTGCAATCAAAGCAGATGATGCTGTGGAAGAGACTTGAGCCTTGAATCAGAGTTCCCTTGTTCTTTAAATCCATTTTCTCCAGAACAACAAGGGATGCCACAAGTTTGACAACTGTATTGTTCAATCACAGTCACTCATTATGATTAGCTAATGAGTGCAATGTGATCAGCAATCAGTTCTGTAGCTGTTTCTACAATGTATGCATATGCAATAATGTAAACATCTGATTTGTGATTCTCTGTTGCTAAATACCTTCTTTAGTGATTTGTAGCAAGATCAAATGAGTGCAAAGCATAACTATTCAAACTCAGGTGGGTTCCACCCATTGTGTGTTAATAAAAGTGACTGGCTAATGCCCTTGACAATGAAGAGCAGCGCCTTGTAAAGGGTCTGACAATTGCATTTCAATAAGACAAAGTAACTAGTTCTATAACATCAGTAACAAATTTAAGAGAAATCCGTGTCAGCACTAGCCAGGCAGGAGCAAATCAAGCCTACAATGTTCCTCTTTTTAAAAATCATTTGTTTAAACCAGATAGTGTTCTTGACACAGATAAGCTCTGGGTATACGTACACATGCCCACAAGTTTAGTGCCCTAAACTAGAAGTCCTCTGCCTCTGTCCTTGCCCTTTCTACATACTGTCTATACTATCAGCAAAAGCTGTTTGGTAGCTTTTAGTCTACCTGATCCATACCTCTATGATCTGAACAGAAATATTCTAGGTGCACCCTGACTACAGACACGCTGAGCTCTTGTGTTCTTTTTAGCGAGACAATATGACCCCCAAAGGGTTTTGATGCTGTTGAAAGAAGAACAAAAATCAAAGCAGGTGTTGTATTGAGAGTACCCGGTTTGCTCTTCATTCTTCAGAAATCCTGTTCTGCCAGCAGAAGAGCAGAACAGCCTCACTGAATGCAACAGTGACATGGTGTCCATGTGGGATGCTGGTAACCAGTCATAGAGGAAAAAAAATGGTCTTCTCATTAAATAGAGCATGGAGCCAGAGGACATGTGAAACTCATTTCTGACCCTCCTTCAAAGTTCGTGTCATCTTGGACAAAATGAGGGGAAAGGTAAAAATAAATTTAAGGGAGAAGCCCATCTGCCTTGAATTATAACAACTTTAAGACATGGTAAGTCTTACAACTCCTTTCCAAATAGGTTCTGTTCTTGTCTAGGATATTTCAGAAGGACAACAGCTCTGCTATCAATACTTCAGCACTAAGTAATACTATGAAGATTGCTCACTCTGCCTCCACATAACCTCTGTATTCTAATTTTCCCATTGCAATATTAGTACTTTTTTATTTCTTGTGATGTGCAATGAGGTATATATTAGCATTGACAGTTCAGTACCTTTTGGCATACAGTGCCAAAAGAACACTAAGCATTGTTGTGCAAAGTGGCTGATAGCAGGCACTCTTCTATAAATGATTTGGATAAAATTAAATGATGTGAAGAATAAAACTGATGTTAATTGATGGTCATTGCAAAGAGTTATTTTCAGAAGGCTATTCCCCACTTTGTGTTTCACTAATGCAAAACAACAGGAGAGCAAGTTAAAGTGACTAAGTGTTTGGATTAGGCTTATTGTGCAGACAGTGCTGCCCTAAAAGCCCAGACACCCAATTTCTATGAATGCAAATTGAAAGCAAGTGTTTAGAGCTCCCAAGCTGCCTTTAAAGAGCTCAGTCCCATAAAAGATAATTTCATCTAATGAAAAGATTTTTCAGAGCTCCTTTTTTCCCCCCCCACTTATGCTCCCAGTAAGAGTTGCTGGTTTTTCAGAACTGCTGTAAGGCTGCGGTTACTCTCAGGGCAGCAGGAGTACCTCAGCAGGCTGAAACCACCTCTCCTGCCATGCTTCTGGGTACTCCTACCCCTGTGCCATCTCTGCAGTCTGCTGGCTACTGCTGAACATCAGAATCTTCACATGTGTAGCTGCTTATTTACCTTCCAAGTTGCTGCTCACTCTATCATGTGAAGAAAATGAAACAACTGAAAACCAACCAGACAGTCAAAAAACCCAACAAACTATTAGCATTTTAAATTGTGTCATGAGGTAAACAGTGTTCATTACTAAGCCACAGATTCTGTCAGGGTAAAAGAAAGAGCCACCACACATACACACAGAGCTGCTGAGCTGAACTGTATCCACAAAGTGAATTACAGCATATTTTTCAATTATGGCAATCATTTGGCCTTGGACTGCACCTTACAGTCTCTATTAGTCAATCCAGTTGCTCACTGATACAGCTAAGAAAATCATCTCCATGTAAACTAGACAAAGCATAGAACACAAATGTAAGCCCAGTCAATGAGTCCGGCTTTGGTAACTCAATGCCTTTGGCAGGAACAAGCAGCAGGAAGGATTCCTGCCTCCCATCGGTGCTGCTTTTTCCTCCCCATTGCAGCCTAACCATCCTCTTATTTGTACCACTTAGCATTAAATCAAGTGCTGAGAGCTGAGCTAGATGTTTCCTAACAATATTTAAAGATATTCATAAATACTGTTAATAATTTGCAGCAACTTTACCAGACAGCAGACAGAGATACAAATATGGCAGATTCAAAATATGTAAGCACTGCAGATCAGCCCTGTGCTCCAACACTGATCATATATGTTGTACAAATAACACATAGGTTGAGTTAGCTGAAAGGTGCAACTTCACATAGCTGGAACCATCTTTAGACTAGCTGTGTTAAAACACCCATTTGTTTCTGTGAGAAATACTCGTGATTCAGATATCTCCTTTAGGATGAAACGAATTACACCCTGAACTCCACTGCCTGTTCTAGTCCAGTCTTTTTTGGAGTTCGGCTCACTGTTTTGGGTGGATGTGCTCACTCACAGCCCACGCCGAACGCCCTCTCTGGGATGACACAGCACCACGTTGGTGGCAGAGCTGGGAACAAAGCTCCAATTTCCTGACTCTCACCCCAGTACCTTCGGTGCTGAATATTGCTTCCTTGCTTTTGGAACTCAGGCAGAACAAATTGAACTTTGCCCAGGAATACAAAATAAACCATGAGATTAAAGAAGTGCATACTGAAGACTCCTGTTTATAACACTGACTTCTCATTAGCACATACATAATTCCCACTGACACATACTGCAGTGTGGCATTTCAGACTGCTGCACAGGGTATTACATTGCTGAAGGTGGAACACAGAGCCCTGTGAACCAGCCTCAGGTGGATTTAAATTACTCTCTGCTCTTTCAAAGTGACAGTTTCTGATCTCTGATTTCTATTGGTTACTAAGCTACTAGCAACAAGCATATTGTGCACAGGGAAACAGTTATTGTATATATCTGGGTCACTAGACAGTTTGTAGTGCAACCTGCTTTCAGTGTTGATGCACACTGCACACCTCTACACATTTACTGGCTGCAGCAGCTTAGCTGTACTTAAATATTCTGATGTTTAGCTTCAGAAAGGCACAAGAGGATGTGGATGCTGCTGCGGTGAAGTAAATCAATCCTAAAAATCTGTGGGATTTCACCACATGGATAAGTTCTTGGAAAGCTTAGAGCTATTTGGCACCTCTCAGTGTTCCCACTCTTTTTTTGGATATCTCTTTGCTTCAGGATACATGGCTCTGTATAAGGAAATGCAGGTGGGACACTCCTCAGGAGGAAATTACAAATGACAAAAAGCCCCTCTGAGGAAAAATAAAGTCACATAAAATAGAGAAGGCTTTGACTTGCATTTTAACACATGGAAACAAATCAGCTCCATGTATCCATGCCCATTTCACAGCCCTTAAACCAGGAGAGCAAGAGCAGTATTTTTGCCTACATCTCCAAATGGCAGCACACACTCATCCAAAGAGATCCTTTAATAGCATGAAAGCGTGAAAAATCAGCTCATATTGCAATTAGTTCTATATAGTTCCAGTAACAGGAAATACAGGCAGACAAACAGAGCAAAAACTCTGAGCAGTTTTCTTTATGTAACAGAACCCTTCCAATATGTCTGCACAGCAAAATAACCTGTTAATTGCTGTGAAGGCTGTGATGATACTCATAACTTGTTTACAAAATAATGATACCTCCTTAATCATTCTCTATTTCTTCCATGTCGTACTGCATATTAAGATGTTCTGTTTTTTTTTTTAATAGGATCTTACTTATATAACAGCAGGCACACGTGAAGTAAACATGAAATAGGAGCCTTGGCTCCACAGCAATTCACACAAAAAACTATCTGTATGATTTCTCCATGGCTGCAAGCAACACTGTCTTCACTGAAAACCTTTTTTCCTAATTGATTGTCAAAGTTCAGTACTTTTAATCTAAATAAAAGAGCATAATGCACTGCTTGAAAAGAGTATGTCATACCTTAGCCTATAATACTGTCAGCTAATCATTCCTTTCTTAAGGATATCTGAACCACATGGCTGACTTCAGCTGATCCTTCATTTTAGAAGATAAAAATTCTTACTTTTCATAAACAATTGCATACATTTGTGAGGCTCATGGTACTGACCTGTAACTGGACTGGGCTTAACAAGCTCTCCCTGGAAAGTCTCCCTGGGCTGGGGCTGAGCCGTGACATCCCTGCATGCATCAAGACAGGATCCTAAGTAATGCTGGAGAGGCTATGACGGTCACAGACCTTACAGATGACAATTTTATAAGGAAAGGTAATAGGCTCAAATAGCAAAATTTAGGGGTCACCAGGAAACTGAATGGATTGGGGTGGCCCATCTTCTGGGGTGAGGTCATGGGAACACTGCATCTCTGAATGTGGCATAGAAAGCTCTCAAAAGTGTAAGAGAAAATTTCTAGGACTAAAACACCTAACCTTACATGGAAATATTAATATAAAAGGCACAAAAAAAATTTGTAGAAGATAAATAGCAAGATACTGTAAACAGTAAAAGAAAAGCAAGTAGAAGGAAGAATGGTATAGTATGTTAAAGAAAGCTTGGAGAGAAAGAAATCTGTCTTATTTGGGCAATCCAGACCTTGGACTGAAGTTTCAGGGTCAAGTGGGAAAAGGGCATCACTAAGACTGTGTCACTGCTCACCTAAACACAGTGGTAATAGCAACCATGACAAGCTGAAAGGCGTCAGAGACTATGAGAGCAGGATACACTGTCTAAACATAGAATGGGTGACAGACAGGATATCAAGACTGAATATCTAGACATCACTGACAATTGCTTCCTTGATTAGCTCTCACAACTGACTGGAAGAAAAGCTATTCTTGGCTTGAGTCTGAGCACTACATAGCTCTGGCTTCTAGTGTTCTTACTGGATCACAGAAATTAAGATGATAAACTGCCCATCAAGAAAGAACAGCCATGCATCACCGCTCGCGAAGTCAAGGAGTTCTCAGTCTGAGAAGTCTGTCTGTATCCAGGCCAGGTGAGGTTTCAAATCAAAGAGTACTTCAAAGAGTAGTTCTTGAATTCAGTAGCACTTCAGATTATTTTATCCATACATAACTAGAGAAGCCACAGGAACAGAATCCAGATACTCAAGGTGAATATGGATACCTCCTTCCATGAATTCAAGATTCTTTGCATCAAAAGTATGGCTTCTAAAGTGACAATTTAATGTAAAAGAAATAATCATTTGTGCTGCTTCACAAATGCTTTCTAAAAATGACAACAGAGAGCTAATAGAGACCTTAACAGACTGCCCAACCAGCTCCCCTTGCTGTTCAAGATGTTACCTTAGCAATTGTACTCACTGAAAATGCAATTTTCTCTAGAATCAAATATTCCTCTATACATACAGCATGCATGGACACAAAGATACAAAAACAAGTACAGATTGTGATTCCACTGTGTGATGCAGCTAATTTGAACTTGTTCTTGTGACTCTTAAAAAGCTAATATGTTTTCAAATGAGGCTCTTGAGGTTTGATCATGCTCTCATTAGAGGCATTAATGAAATTCTCAGTGATTTTACTGAGAGCTGGAATTTGGTCCTTAGGAAGATAAGAAAACTTAATATTAAATGCTGCAATCTTCTTAAAAGATATTGTTACTATCCATTGATTTTCAGAAATAGCATCTCATAAGCAGTTAGATCATTTGTTATCATAAGAAGTTCCACTGATGCCTCAGGCTTCTGAGAGTTTCTTACTTTATTTTCTTGTCTGGTAGAAAGATAAATGCCTGAGAAACAAGGCAGTCTTAAAGTAATTTTCTTCCATTTTAATTTACAGGTTTTTGTGAGATTGCAGTTGCTGCGTGCAATTTCCAAAACCATAATTGGCATACATTAAGAAAGTATGTGCATACAGTATGCCATTACTACTGTCTCCTGCAAAGCTTTTCTATTTATGAAAAGAGATTCAGAATTATGGAAAATACTTATACAGAAATTAATACTTGGCATTTTTTCCTCTTGAAAATGCTAATAATTGGGAATTGTTCAGAACTCATCTAAGCAAAGACCCACTGGAGCCAGAAAATGTCATACATTTTAACTCCATTTAGCTATCATTTAGATAGCTATCATTTAGATTTAGTTTTGCACACAACTCAGAGCAGAATTTCCCCATTAATGACATTCCCTCTTCTGAAGCTTTAGTCTTTGTTTTGATCTGAACAACCATTCTAACTTTTAAGTTGTTTAACTAAACGAGTTCTAATCCACATGCACAAATATCTTCAGGTATTTGCTTTTAGAAAGCACCCCTACACATTCATAGTTGTCTGAAGAACATGTAGGAAGACTTAAAGGTCTGAGACTTTGGAAATCTTGGAGACTCATCCGATTCTCCTTTCCCTGTCTAACTTCATAAGAAACGCTCAAAGATCTGCTATTCTATGAAATGCAAAACTAGATCAGCTGAAAGCAACTGGCTTTAATCTTCATTACTTAAGCATCTACTTCATATCTGATTTCTATGCTGCTGAAGTGTAAAACAAAAAGAGGAATATAAGAAACTTAGTAAGTACCCATGTAATTAATTTTTGTTCTTTTGGCTCAAACTGTACCAAAGTCACATACCAATTTTAATTAGTTTGCTTTTTTGCTAACTTTTACTACTTAAATTTCCTTAGCAGGCCAATTATCACTCTACCATGGCAAGCTGGGGACACGGTCACTGAGCTGTGCACCTACTGGGATTCACCCCTTGTAGAACAAAACCAGAGAAATAGAAGTAAGGCAGCCTCATACCTCATCACCAAAATCAACTGTACTCTCATTTCTAACAGTTGCCATCATATACTCAAGAACAGTGCAATTGAGCACCATTCTGTCAAATGCCAACAGCACATTCAAGGAGCTGAGTGTCCCCAACTCCAGGTGGGAGACACCGACATCTCAGATAGTGTGACATAATCAAACATTTCAGCAGTAAGAATAGAAGAAAAATTTTGCCCAGGAGTACTGAAGACAATCTGATGGAAAGATGCCTGGCTCCTCTCTAAAATGTGGTGTCACTAAAGGAATGTGGAACACCAGTTTCTATTCCTCTATAGGTTGATGACCTCCTTTATCACTCTGCAAGCACTGCTCCATTAGCCAGTTCTGCTCTCTCTCATCCTCAGTGAAGAGTTCTGCAGACTTCTGCTAATTGTTGCAGAATTTCACAGTACTGAAAATTATTTCTGGATCAGTGCAATTGCCTGTCACTATGAGTAAAGCCATTACCTGGAAGCATTTTGAATGAAACAAATCACTTCTCTATCACTCAAACGGTCTTGTAAAATGAAAAATAGTGAATTTATTGGCAATACTCTTACAACTTTTGTTCAGAAACTTGTATAGGAAACCTACAGGAAAAAAAAAGAGCATCACACCACTGTCAGAAGCTTTCAAAAACATCAGATGCTATGGGGTATCTGCAGTGTGGATCACTTTGGGAGTAGCAATGATGGAAAATGCTGCTGACATATTCACTGTCAAGATTTATAGGGTACATTTGCCTAAAAATAATGTGCCACAGTTTGACAGGAAAATGTAATTGTTTCCAGTGCCAATCACTTTCTTTGTCTTCTTTCCTTCACCCTCTCTCTTCTCTTTCTTTGTGCCTATATAGATGATAGATAGATTTACATCCAGAGATGTCATCCTGCTATACATGGAATACATGTGTCACCAGCCCTTGAAGAAAGATATATCAAGTGCCAGCTGGATGTAGCTGAACAATAAAATGCACACTGCTAGAAGATTCTCTCTGTTGCAGAAAATAGTAAATAAAAGGATGCATGCAGAGATCACTGGAGATAACTAAGACAGATAGATTAGACGTTACTGACAGAGCAGGCAGCCAGATTCACACCATTAAGAGCTGGTGTGTTATTTTTCTAAAACACAAAAATAAGCAGTGAAGACACAGGAGTGGCACAAAGCCTACCATAACTGTGTCTCCGCAGCTCTGTGCTGTCTGGAACCACTTGCAGGATGGAACTTAAGCCTGGGCTGGAAAGAACAAGGCAGATTTACCATACTGAAGATATTATTCAAGCACCTTTTTTCTCTTGACAGCACTACAACATGATCTTGAAAATATTTATTACCTACAGTATTATACAGCAGCATGACAAGAACAAAGGGGTTGACTACTCAAAGAGCAGTGCATTTGGTACACAATGGCAGAATCAGGTCCATCCTTAGGTTATATGAAGTATTCATAGGAAAAATCTGAAAATTTCAAAATAGGAGCCTCTGAATTTCATTTTGAAGTTGAAATAAAAGATTTCAGTTCCATGGGGGAACTTTGGTCCTTGTGAAAAAAAAATTCTCAAAACACTAGAATGGTTTCATTTGGAAATAAATTTCAGAGTTGCATGCTTTTATTATGAATATGACTTTAACCTTTAGGAATACCCCATGATTCTGCCCTGACTTAAGAACAATCTGTTGGAGAAAGTTTCATGAGCATTTCTTAGTTTCTAAAATAATAGAAAACAATTACAAATATTATTTATAAAAAAAATATTTGAACTACTCATATGAATTTCTTCTCACCTGCATGCCACCTTGTGATCAACAAACCCTAAAATCCTAATGGGAATTTTTATTAATGAGAGCTCAAGCCAACTTTATGTTTACTGAATGTTTTAAGTCAGTGAAATATATTCCATTAAATCAGTGAAATACCAAAACAAGAGTAAAAAGAATAATATTTCATGACAGTTACATACATTTATGCTTAGGATCACCATAGAACGTACATACTCATATTCCTCAGAAATTCATTAATTTTACTGACAGACTGCAAGCAGGTAGAACTCCTAATTTTCTTCTTTCCTTCCAACTTTACTTTGTTGTTCTTGGGTTTTTTTTTCCCTTTTTTTCTCCTATTCCCTTACTTTTAAGTGTTTCTAGCTTTTGCCAGTTGCCAAGTGTTCTTACCATATTTTTGCATTTTATTGAAATTAAGTTTACGACAGCCCTTCTTTTAAATTATAAAGTTGAATGACAAATGGATGACAACTCTTGTTAGGTAATTCTCACCCTACTACTGATATTTCTCAATGCTTTTCTTGCTCTCTTGTTACAGCAAGGTTCCTCATACTTTATTTTTATCATTTATTATTTACCAGGTGCCATGTGTTCCTCATTCTTTACAAAACAGCAAATGTTCCAGGTCTCTGCCCAGAAAAGTTAATGATTTATGATCAAAAAAATATGGAATTTTTTAGTTTGAAACCCTCTTGAATTTCAAATCATAGAACAATCAGTAGAAATGTTAACAAATCATCACAGTCCACTGCTGACCAGACAAACCTAAGACACTATAAGATCAGTAAGTATACACACGTTGTAAAGAATTGTATAATCAGTAAGCATACAGAGAATTTAGGCTAGTGAGATTATCACATTGGAAAAGATAATCAGAGATAAATAGAAGTGCTCACCAGTGTTGCAGGCTCATAAGGAACTCCACAAGAAGCAATCTCCAGAGAGGGATCCTTCCTTGGTGGCAGTCAGCCCTTAAATAAGGTCTAAGAGCAGTGCAGCCAGGCTCCACCCCTTCTGGTCACACAGCTGAATTGCCTTCACCTGTGCTCCCGTGACTGACTCAGCGCTTGCATCAGGTGATCAATCAGAGGTTCAGGCTGTGATTCAACAGTTCCAATACAGACACCAAGGTCTTGTCTGTTACTGTAAACTCCCAATCTGTTGCCTTTCCAGTATTTCCATTCCATTACTTCAAGACAGTGGAGCTGGTGCTTATATCACAATTTGCTATGCATCTATGGTGTGTTCATGTGTTTTGATGTTGATCTGTCCTTACAGTAGTTCAGTAAAACCTGGATAGATAACTTCAGAAGTGACCGTGACATGAAGCTCTGTTGCAAGTCATAAAAAACTTTTCTGTTCTTTTGGGTAAAATTCACTGCTACACATTGGATAGCTGGCTTAAAGGAACTATTGGTCTGTAAATATAACTTCTAGGTCTATAAATGCAACTCCTTCACTCGATCCACATCTTGCATCCAGAGACTATAACATGCCAGTCAACCTTTTCTGCTGTTTTCTGATGTACCAATGAAATGCCTGAAAAAGACACAAAGATGCAGAATTTAACTGCTTTCTCATCATTCTTTTTACACCAGATAACAACCAGTTCAGCCTGTGACAACAGAAGCTAAAACCATTACCAGGCTTCTGAATGCTCTTGTCACCTATGTAAGCATTTCAGGCCTGAGCTTTGTCACTTCTCAAAGATGTTACATTACTGAGAAAACAGCAAATACAAAACAATTTTCAGAGTCTAGTAAATGCTCAAATTTTTCAACATTAAAAATAGTCCAATGAGTGATTCTTGTGATTCTTTTTAAATACTGTTATAGCCATGATTATCAAAACCGATAAGCAGAGCTAGTTTGTTTTCCTCTTATCAAATCAACCGCAACAGCTGGAAAAACTACACAAGCATTCAAGCATGTGAGCCTTTCTTCACATCTGAAATACAAGTTAACCTTAAAGCTAAATAAAAGTTATAAGCAAGAAAATTCAGCATGCATTGGGCCTTCTGAGGCAGTCTGGGACTATTAATGCAGGTGAAAGCTAAGATGGTTGTCTTCAGAAAGGCAGAAAGAGAAAGGGAATTTGTAAAGCATGCTACTAGGGTGAGGAGGAAGGAAAGCTACTAATCTCCTTCTATAAACCATCTACTTCTAGGTATAGTGCAGTTGTGCCCTTTTTCCTTCTAAAGAAGAATTCTTTCTAAAACCACCAGTTATGACCTTCACGCTCTCTTCACATCAGTTGTTAAGCTGCACTTAAGATGCAGCTCCATCACCGACTTACAGAATCCCAATATTGTATTTCCCTAATTATTCTCCAACAAAGACCATGTGCTACTCAGTGTTAGCTTTGCTTTGTGACTCTAGCAGTACATTGGAGCACTCTGTGGCAGAACCCCTTGAAAATAGGAATTTTCTGCAGTATGCTAGCACAACAAATAAAGCTGAAATAAAAAAAATACATAGAGAGAGTGAGGGAGTCATCCAGCTGTGAGAAGGAATGGTATTGTTTTGGCTACAGTAGTTCAAGACCATGCTGCAAGGCTAGAGGAAACGTCTTGCTTCTGGAAGACCGGATACAGGCTCCTCAATTCTCTTCTCCTTTTGTAGCTAAGAGGTAACATGAGATGCATGACCAACTTTGGATTAGCATGTTAACACAATGAGGAGGGACAAACAAACTGGTGGAGGGATGCAATTAACTTGAATCTGAAGCTTACTCATGTCTGTTATACTTCTATTAGGTTCTTAATTGAACCAAGAGAAGTAACTTTGGTTTGAGGTGTGCTTCTTCTGGGAGGCTTTGTATTTATGGGCATGACAAAACCAGAAACATTTCTCTCTCTAGCTCAGAAGACTTAGCTATAGATTAGAAACCCATTATGCCATCTCATCTCATATGCTTAGATTATATAATAATTATTATAATTACTATTATTATATAACAATCTAAGCATATGAGATGAACAAAAAAAGGCCTCGGGAGGTAACAATCTAGATTCAACCTGTCTTTGTTCTTGTGTTTACAGTAACCAGGAAGCAGCTAATCATCTTTTATTTCTAGTAACAGCTCAATTCCTACAGGATGGCCAATTGAGAATTGGTGGTAATTACCGGTTGCAGGAAGTGATTACTGACCTAAAGAAGGCTTTAGCAATACCTTAAATGTTTACTCCTTTCTGTGCTAACATAAACACTTTTCTGACTCCCTTTGGAAACTGCAGGTCATATTTTGAGAACACTGCTTTACAGAAATACAATGATCCTGACTTTCAGAGAGAAGACTTCAAGCTTGGAGTTGTCAGTACTTCAAAGTTCGACACATCTAACTTTCCTCTAAGATTACATACATTTCTCTGTCTAAAGATGATGATGACCGTAACTCATCTCATCATTTTTGCAGTCTAATTTCATTAATACATACAACGTTTTGCAGTGCTTAGAGAAAAAAAATACACATTACAGAAGTGGAAAGCTAATTAGCTGAAGTGGGACCTTTACAGAACAGTAACTCACACTTCACAAGGATTGCACATATTTTTCAACTGTATAGTTTTTGATGTCAGAACACATTTTCTTTTATTTACCACAACCAAAACACATATGAAAGAACACTATGGCAACAGAACTCACTAAAAAATTGGCTTTTCCTGCCTTAGTTCTTCACATTTACATCTGAAACTATATAGCCTTACTGGGGAGGAATAACTCCTACGTTACTTCTTGTCGGAAGGAAGTGCTGTGAAAATTAACATGTAGATTGCACATAGGAATCATGAGTAAAGCTTTGTAGCTTGACAGCTCATAATAATGGCCCAATAGGTTGGAGCAGCAATAAAGGATAAGCAGGGGAATCCCTGGGAGTGCTGAGTGAATGGGAAAGAGCTGGAATTAAGGTGGGCAGAAAGCAATTACATAAATTGGAATTTAGACGAGACAGCAGAGCTAACACGACAGTAATGTAAGAAGAGTGAGATGCAGGTATAGTAGAGATTTTGGTTACTATTAACTCCCTTCACAGTTTTTATAGGGTGATAGCATAATCTGCTAGCATGAAAAGAATTGTGAAGTTTTTAATTGAACATATTAACATCTCTTTATCCATCCCTGGAGCAAAGTCAATATCATAAAGTCTAAGTGTGTTTTCTGAATCCTTAACAGAAAAAACAGAAAGTAAAATCTAGCTTGACTCATTTTTTTTGAACCAACGTTTGCATGAACAGTGCTTGAGCAGCAATTTGCTTGCTTTGATTTATGAAGAGACTGGAACATCAGCATCCCTGAATCAGCTGTTGGAAGGATTTACAGCACAACAGAATGAGATATCTTGTGTGTCACAAGGAGCAGACACACACCAAGCAAGGTTTCCTTGGCAAACAGAAACAGCAGTCAAGCAATAATACAGATTTTGCTGGAAATCACTCCATACTTCAGAGAAGAAAACCAGTAGAGAGAGAGAAAAAACAGGACCCAAACTTTTCTCCAAGGTGTCTCCTCTATGGGTTTGGTTACAGAATAAAGCATGACGATAAACAATCCAAACACAGTGAGTAAACGTGAATGCATTACAAAATTATGGTGTTCTCTAACTTGGGCTTACAAGAAGATTTTTTCTTGCCAAAGTACAAATGCTCTACGTGCCCTCCAGCTTCCATTGCAAAAGCAATGCTTTTGCATCTCATCAGCCAAACATTCCCCAAGTTCATTATTTTGCTGTGACATTGTCTAACCAGATCTTCCAGCATGTACTACATAGTCTTCCTTGTCTTGTGAAACAGTCTCCACAAGCTCCCTATACTCATCTTTATGTCTAAGCAAATGCATATATCTACTGCACGTGATATCTTAATCACTGGTTCTTTCTGGAAGAAAGTTTGAACATCTGCTGTGTCTTAATTACAGAATCTCAAGGGATATCAGCTGTCTTTCACATTAGTTAGCAAAGCCTTCCCTATTAGTAATTCTTCAGAGGCCAAATCACTCATCTTAGTGTTGCTGCAACACAGCAGGTGAAATACAGCGCAGCAAAGCAGCACAAGACCTATTTGCCTTCCAAGTCCTTCACTTAGGATTTACTCCCTAAGCCTAAAACACAGGAGGTAAATATCCCTCTGCAACAAGATGAATTCCACCTGAATGAGGTGGAGTTGTTCAATAAGGAGCAGGCCTTTGGCAGGTATAAATCACCACAACTTTGTTGTCATGGAGCTTTAAGAACTTATCCCTGCTGATGATCTGCTTTGGGATTTGCAGCTTTTATTGCTGTGTCTGTATTGTAGCAGTGAAAGGTTGTCTTATGATGAAAGTAAGCGTGGCACAATGATATGTTTGTATTTATAACACTGTGTATTTATATGTGATTGTTATTCACTACATTTTCTCTAATCACATCTGTTCTTGCTACTTTCTGAATCTGAAATCCCCCATTAAGATGAATTGCCAGTAACAGCCTGGATCAGCCAATGCTGGCCCTGTGGCATGTACAGCTAATAGCGTGCACGCCCCACTGCCCCAGTGTGCAACAAAGAAAGCAGAACCAGGCAGACTGAGATAGTGACAATTTCAGAGGACCAGTGCTACAGCCAGATTACAAGACATAAATTCCTGAACCAGGTCCTGTGTTTACATGACCAGAGAATATTTTCTGACAAAGTGAGGAAGTGCTTCTTTCTGAAAATGATGCAATGACACCATTACAGCAAATCAACAACTCATCTTAAGGTGAACAGAAAGGGAATAATGAAAAATTGTAACATAACAAGGGTTATATTAGTAAAGTAAAACTTTTTGAATTATTCTCCTTTAAAGATTTCTTTTACGTTTATTCTGTTGCACAAGCTACAACATAATTTTTATATGGTTGTCTGATAAAGGAGTAGGCTTTTACATTTTTCAGATGAGATTTGCAAAAGCACCAAAAAGATCTCACAATAAAAAATAAAAAAAATACCATGACTTCCTGTGGGACTTGTGCTATTGCACCATCCATGTTGTCATTGAAAATCATCTCTTCTGAATCCAGTGTTTTTATTCTGTTTCTGGCAATGGAGACAGAGTAAGTTACATCATCCCAAAGTCAAAGTCAACATATTTTTCCAAGGCTTTTTGTTTCTTTGTGTGTTTGTTTCCCATTAAAGCCCTATATTATCACACAGTGATGAAAGAGACTCAAAAATAAATTTGATTTAATTACCTGATACTGACAAAGTCAGCTTTCAGTCTCTCAGTTTGTCAGAAGACAGAGTTCAGAGCCCAGTCATGCTCTGTCATCATTTGTTTCACTGGTGTTAAAACTAAGACATTTCCCACATAAGCATTATTCTTTTCCTGTCAGTGTGTTAAATACGATTGCTGCTGTTAATTGAGATCACATATACATATAAGGACTTCAGTCATTTTTTGTCTCTGTAACCATCAGCATATCCCAAAATTGCAAGATAGCTATTTCATTTACAGCCAAAGAAAAGTTAAGATAAAATGCTTTTTCCCCTATGTGGAGTCAAAATGACTACAAACACGCTTTTACACAAGTAATTTGGGAATGGCAGAAAACTGAAAGAAAAGATTCAGGAGAACTTGTTCATGGTGGAATAGCCTTGCATGCTGAGTCTCACAGTGTCTGGTCTATTTAAAAATGACTTCTTTGCTATTAATCATGTGTAGGCATTTCTATGACAGCAGGAGAAAAGATGAGCTGGAGCTTCTATACTCACACAACTCGTGACCCTGAAAAATTTAAGAGCACCTCTCATATTCACACACATGGGCAAGGACACAGGGATTTGGCTCACTGAGCTGGAGAGACAGACACGTGCTCAGGATCCCACGGAGACACATTCCAGAACAGCCTTTCCTTATGTGAAACAGGCTGCCCATGGAGGTGGTGGAGTCACCATCCCTGGAGGTGCTCAGGAACCGTGGAGATGTGGCACTGAAGGATGTGGTCAGTGGCCATGGTGGGAATGGGTTGGGGTTGGACTTAGCAATTTTAGAGGTCTTTTCCAACCGTAATGATCCTATGATTCTATGTGCTTCCCTTCCTGTGACATCAATTTGCATTGTGTCAGCAACCTGTTCTGTTCTTGATCTGTGTGATAAGAAATTTTTAACTGGCACAGATGAGATGCTTTGGATTGCTTCAGACAAAAAGAAAAAAAAAATAAAAAAGTCTTCTAATAAAAATAACTAGGAACTCATTACATAAATTCAGCATCTAAAATGTGAACTTCCCACTCAGCAGAAAAAAAGTAATAAGTTTTGGAGCCAGTGCAGCACAGGAAGGCCAAAATATGTAATGAAGAAAGGTTTGATGGTTCTAAGGGAACTGAGGAAAGCACATTCTCCATCTGATATTGAAGGGATGTGGGCAATAAGCCCTGACTTCCCTGAAGAGCCCTCCCAGAGTGACATCAACTGTCCAGAGAAAAAGAACTGATGCTTAGGATTGCCATACACTGGGTCTCAGTGCTGCTGCACTTAACGCAACCAAAAAAACAGGCTTGTAACTGCTTCTGGGCAAGGTGTACAGATGGGAAAAGAAGCTTTCTTTAACCTCTCATGCTGAGTTTGAAGGCAGGATTCACACACACGCAAGCACATACATATTAAAGAAACACTCATCTAAGAAATCTCAGACTTTCTCTTACTTTGTAGGAAGACGTATGGTATTTAGGGATAACACCGCAGGCTGGTAAAAGCAGTACTAGCCTAACTTTTGCCAGTAGTGTAACACATGGCCTTGAGTAAATCAGTTTAGAAATTACAAGAACAGTAATTACAATGATCGGTTGGTTGTTTGACTGTAACATAACTAAAGGAACACTCCAAATCAATTATGACTGGACACATTGTTCAGAAAAGAAACAAAGAAAGCAAAAACAAGCAAACAAAACCCCATCAAGGAAACATGATTTTTAAAATTCTAGACAGAGAATCCACAGCAATCATTTAAAAGCAATTAAAGTAATGTTTATAGTTTATTACCTTCATTGTGAGAATGTCCACCTAGACTCTACTATTGCCTAATTTTGATTTTCCACCATTTTATCTTTGTGTAATTGCTATATTGAAAAGTGTTCTACTTCCCCATTCTGTATCCTATATAGATACAGACTGGGATAAATCATTTTTTATTAAGCTAAACAGGTTCAAGCCATGGATATGTTCCTACCCAGAATGTCCAGACTGTCCATCAATCATCATCTAAGCCCTTACCAACTCTTTATTCCTTTTTGAAACATGAATCTGAATCTTTGCACATGCTCAGATATTCAACGCTGCGACACCAGAGCAACATAACTTCACGATTCCTGTTTGAAGTTTCTCATTTTACACCTTTAGGCCCTTGGCCACCACACGATAAGGAAATCTTACATTCAACCAATTATCTACTGTGATCTCCTAAATACTTTTCTGGCAGTTTCTCCAGATGGAGTATTGCTCATTCAGCAAAAGCCAAATTATTTGTTCATATATATGTTCTGCTTTGTTTTGTTTTTCTAAAGCAAACGGCTTATGGATTCTTCCATAAGTTACTTTTATTTCCAAACTCCAAAACTCTATGCCATCTATATCAATTTGCCATTGGTATTTTTCAACTCCTTAAAGGAAATGAGAAGCAGAGCATGGCCTAACAATTCCTATGGGATCCCATTAGATAATGATTCCCAGTTTCCATATTAAGACCAACAGAAAAGCAATTTTAAGCCCCTTTAATGTGTTGCCCATCTGAATTCTCATTTCTTAATCAAAGGTTGTGTGTTACCATGATAAATGTCCAAATAAATACATTACATCAGCACTACAACGTTTATTGACCAAACATCATATGTCAAAAGAAAGTTATTGAGTTAGTCTGGCAAGATATACTTTCCATAAACCAATGAGAACTGCCATAAATTACATTATTCCTGATTATTACTTCACTAATAATGTCCCATATCAATCTTCCATTATTTTGCCAAGGATTGGCACCAGGCTGAAAGGCCTGTTATTACTAAGCCATCCCTTTTAAAATTCTGGCACATACTTACTCCCCCAGTGCTGTAGCAATTAATGAAAAATAACATTAACAGTCCACAGACATTCTTAAAGGGTTCCTTGAAATCTCTCCCTCATGACTGCTATTGGAACTGCTGATCACAAAACGTCGCCATTTGTGCAGTCGCGGTTTAACAACCTCCAAAGTTAGTGATGAACTAGAAGTTATTTCCCAAACTCTAGCTCCGCCTGGACCAAATGTGGATAACAGCACTTTAAAATCAATAGTTTAAAAATAATTCATGAGAGATAAGTATTAGTTTTGTAACTTCTCAGTGTTGCAATAACTCTGCAGTGGTTAAGAGTATTCATACTTCAACAAAAATCCTTCCACTCAGATACACCATTTCTTTCTCACCGAAGAAGATCTGTGATACAAAGTATTCAAGTGATACTTTCATGCTGGCTACCCAGAATTTAGCAGCACCATTAAGTATTTTCCTGCCAGGAAACCCCTCATAGAACTGCATGGAGCCATGCCTTAATTGGATACTTCACTGAATCCAGTAAATTCTTAAGGTTTGTTAAGCACAACAAATAGAAAAGTAGCTAATATATTAAGAAGAACATGTTGTCTATATTAGCAATAACCACAAGTGGATATCACCTAATTAAGGAGCAAGAATTTTCACTTTGAGATCTGAAAAGCATTTTTTTTTCTCATGAAGAAACTATCAGAAGAAAAACCTCAGTGTCCTTGTATCATTGTATCATTGTATCATTTAAGGTCTAGCATCTTTATGTAACAGCACTATATCAACATTTTTAGCAACAATAAACCATCCAAACTAGATGTTCATCAATTATTTTAAGATAAGAAAGAAAACCTACCTGCAATAGCAGCAAGAATGCTAAAATAATTAATCAAACAATTTAAGGAGGATGAGTCAGCAGCAGCTCAGATCGTTATTCCTGTACAGGCATTACAAACAGGCTAGCAAGGCCAGGTATTTTCAATGAGAACTTTATGATATTGTCATAAGCAGCCGAGGAAACCATGATCGACATGAAGTCACTGTTAGAAAGCTACATAATTCAACTCAGGAAACAGTTACTGATGATTCACTTCAAACTAGAGGGGTTTCCCAAGTGGCATTCCATAGAATGACACATAATTTGATATTTTGATTAATGATAGCTAAATGAATAGAAAGCATATTTGTTAAATTTGCAGGCAATGCAAAGCCATAAAAGCTTGTGAGAAGAAGACAAGATGTGATCAGAATTCATAAATGGTTTTGAGAAAAGAGGTTGCAAGCCAGTAAGTGCAATGGCAAAATTCTGGTTTGGTAGAGCTTAATCAACTAAATAGGAGAGATAACCAAGATACAGAAAACCCAATCTATATGACAAGAACTGAGACTGCTTAGTGAAGAGAAAAAGAAGTTGAGGAAGGTGCAATGTTTTTTTCAAACATGTACAAAGCAGCTACAAGGATAACATCTCCACATCTACTTTGGCTAAGAGAAAAAGAGAAAAGGGCATAAATTTTGTAATGCCTATTTAAGTGAAGTCAGTAGTAAAAAGTTCCACGTAGTAGGAGAGTTAAACACTGCAGCTGGTTATCTGGGGGCTGTGGACTTTCACACTCTGAAACTTTCAGGATCCCATAATCAACCTGATACACATATGCTGCACTACAATCATAGTCATTCCAGTGAAGATGTATGATCCCATATTTTTCATATTTTTTTTCTGCTTAATAATAAAAGTTTATTTACGCCTGCAGTGCTTACAGAGACGAGGCCTTTATCCATGCATTCTGTTTCAGTGGAGTCAAAAGGAAGTTTGACTTCACTTCAGCAGGAGCACAACAGAGCCCAAACTCAATAAAAGTTAAAAGCATTGGCTATTTGGCCATTGAAATGCACACATTCCTTGGAATCTCGGAAAGAGTATCTCTCCACTTTCTTCTCATTTCATTATCTATATAGCAGAAAACCCTTAATGCATAAGGCTTTTCTATGTGGAAAATAGTGTTACACATACTCCGAAAACAACCTCCCTGCAAACAAGCAAAATCTCCTCCACTAGGAAACCAGGTAGGCATCCAGACAAACTGCAGGGACTGCACTTACAGGGTGAGGGCAGCACTGGTCCGCCCGGAGCTCATTTTCTGCGTGATTGGATGTGGGCCCTCATGGCTAGTGATGATTTGGGCTCATCTGCAAATAGGCCAGATCTAGCAAAACTAGACATAGCTGAACTCAGCCAACTCAGAGCTCATCTTTGCCACGGATGATCCAGGATCCTTCCAGCTCCTCCCACACGCAGGCAGGGTGGCTGCAGGCCTCGCCCCGCCACGTTCCTGTGTGCACTGCGGGGCGCAGCGTGGGGTGCTTCCCCTGCACTTGTTCACACCGACCTCACACGGACACCAGGGAACAGCGACAGGAGGTTCAATTCAGAAACGGACTGTGCAGTTGGTAACTCTGCCGGTCATAACCCGGAATTATGCCATATTCTTCATTCTGCTGACAGGCTCCAGGCTGGTACTTGCTGACAGATTACAGGAGAACAGAAGCGGTGTGAGCGCAGCAGCACGAAGAACGGCCTGTTAGTATTCTGCTCAGGGTAGCTACGATCTCTATTTGTTACTGTGACTTGTGGTTTCTACACTGAGTCTTGTTAATTAAATGCTTCATACGCATCATTAACAAAACTTTCAGCTTTTTAAAATTAATTTTGGGTTACATGTTGCTCAAGTTTGTTATTCACAAAGCCCCTCAAACACCTCCTTTACGCGCCTTCCCTAAAGACACCTAAATCATGCTAGCGTGTAAAAGCAAAGTGTAAATACACAAATAGAAATAATTAGCACTTCTATCAATGTGTGGTTGTACTGCTCATACCTTACTGCAATTAGAAGAAAAAGTATCAATACAGTGTAATTAGAATCTGTCATACCAACAATATTATAAATTTTCAATGCTATATTACTAATAAGATTTGAGACAATTAATGCATTAATAACTGAGCCCAATTTCCATGGGTTTTGCACTTCACTCAACTGTAAAAATAAGCTAGGTTTTTTTGGGGTCCACGTTTTCAGAAAATTATGCCAAATATTTCCAGTTAACAAAAAAAAAAGTTATTTATTTATGAAAATATTCATTAGTATTAATGTTTGTAAAGATCTCTTTCTTAATAAAATATGTAGACTAGGTCTCAGTGAACCCAAGGAATTTCCACTTATATAAATTACTCCTTATCTCCACGGTTACATGAGCTCATAGACTGATGTTTTATGTATATGCATCAGAACATTAATCTCCTATTGAACAAAGCAGCAAATCTGTATCTTTATGACCAAACATATGTTCCCAATGGGTGCTGGCAATACAACCCGTTACCATACGTGAGAAATACCAAATGGTTCAGAGAATCTCACATTGCACAGCAGAGCAGTGGAGACAACAACCTGCTGTGTATGCAGAGGGCTGAGTTCCCCAAAATTCTCTCTCAAAGTTTTGCTCCTAGGGCTGCAGGAACACAGCACATCACAGGCAACAGCTACCTCCAGTGCCACTGAAAATCACCCTCAATTTCCATTTAAATCTCTTCCATGAGCACTTTTCATTGTGCACAACTTATAGCTATGGAAACTCCTCCTCCTTCAGCTTAACTGTGTCCCACATTCAGAAAAGTGTCCCTGTTGGAGAAGAAGCACTTAAGTAGATGTTTCACACTGAGTATACATTTGCTTTCCTACATTAGAACATCCAGGTCTCTGTACCATTGCATGGCTTCCCCAACAAAAAACTGTGACTTGTCCTTGCTGTATCTTGCCATAGAAAGCAGACTTTGCCATTCACATTAGTTTGTTAATGACAAATAGTATGATAACAGTTATTAATCTGAAGACTATGGGCTTCACCTTTTGTGGTTTCAGAGTAGATGAGATAAAACTATTTCTTAGACTGCCAGGATGAAATAAACATTAGTAAGGCCTAAAAGAATGAAATACCAGCAGCTATCGAAAATCAAAATGCCTCCCAGTGGGAGTTAAATGTCAGCTTCTTGATGGTAATGAGGTAACTACCAGAACCTCCAAAAACACCTTGTGCAGGTCTGTAAATGCCCTCACACTGTCATTACCGTCTCTAGGCTTCCTGATTACTCTAATTGTCCCATATAAGTAGTCAAAAACAAATTCTGAGCATTTATTTGTGAAATAAAGGATTTTTATTTGACTTTTTTGCAAATTTTTCCCCATCAGTTTAATATTAATTAAAGTCTGTTGAGCCATATGGTGACTCTTCTTTAACAAACATTATGACTTTCATATTTTTCACCATGGTTTTTCCCATTTTTGCCATAACAAACAACAAAGATATCACAGATTCAAATCTTAATGCAGGCACACAAACTGCTATTAAAGGAACACATCAGAAAAAAATGCTTTTCACAGAAACAAATGTTTTTAAAGCATTTTATGTAAGCAAACCCTGCGTAACTAAACACACCCTGTAACAAAACAGACCTGTACATATATATGTAAAGCAGAGTCATAAACAGCATGGAAGCTGGCATTCACCTTTTTCAAAGCTGCAAAGAACATGCCTTTATATTACATATCAGAATTGCAAACTAATATTTTCTGCCCCACGCCGTGTGGCACATTTTTGAGATTTTATTTAAGCATTAAATGTTATGCATCAGTTCCACATTAGGAATAGACAGAGAAACAATCTTGCTGAAGCTTCCTCTAGTGAGCATAGCTGGAGCAACAGCAGTTTACACTCGGGGAAGCACAGTGCAACGTGTGTGTGATTTGCACCGAAGGATATTTAAAGAACAGCTCCTCGAGAAGAAACTGCTGCCATTCAACCAGTGATGCACATATCCCTCTCTGTAGCCTCACTGCTCTGACTGCTGCTGTGCAGCCCATTCCTCTTACTGTCTGGTGCCAAGTGATTGAGTTCTCTGCTGAAAAGAAAGGCAGAAGCTGGATCCACTTGGCTTTCCTGGATCCTGACAAAATGCAGCATCAGTATGGCACTGTATCAACAAATTGAGAAACCAATGCACCTGCTTCTGCTGAATTAAGGAAAAAAGTCTACTTCAAAACACACTACACTGCAAAACCTCATATCTAGCACTGGGTCTTGCCAAATTTTACCAGTGTTTGTCTGGGAGGAAGGGTGGAATGGGGGAAGGAAGGAAGGAATCTTCACAGAAAACTAAACTCTAGTTTCACTAGAGCAGAAAGAGTGCAGATGCAGATACACAACTACTTAAGGCTTGAGAGCCTAGCATGTCTCTGTTTAACAAAGTGCAGAGACACCAAGGCTCCAAGTTTACATAGGAGTGGGTAATTTTCATCTACACCTAACTTCTCTTCGATACTGAGCACAAAAGTAGCCAAGTACTTCTCTTTGTAAAATCTGTATTCTATATTTCATACCTTAAGTGAAACCACAATAATTCACATCTGATCTTTCCAGTGATGTGCACTCAATTTCTGTATTACAAAGTAGCATTTCACAGTGAAATACATCTAATGCGTATGGACAATCCTGAGAAACATATTTTAAGCTCATTTGCTCTTAATTGAGGTTTTCAAAGTAGCTTAAGGGATTTAGGTAGAAAAATATTCATTTTGTATTTCTTTTTATCAATCATCAACACATGGATAAACTCTCAGGCTGCATGAAAACTTTGGTGAGCTGGATGCACGTTCATTGATGTAAGACAGCTGCCACTTTGGCCATCTGAAGGATAAAATAATAAGGTTAAGCAAAAGAAAAAAAAAGGCTAGATTTTGCTGGTGCCATTCATGATGACTTTACAAATCCCCTCCCTACCCCCCCCCCCCCCACTTTTTTTTTTTAGTTAAATAGGAACATTTTTTAAAAACATATCTAGCCTGCTGAAAGGATATCTGTGATCATACAGATGTAACGGTTCCAGGAACAAGAAACCTACTTTGCACTGCTCTAAAGCAGAAGATGCCCAGGGTTGGCTTGCTTTGGTCAGTCCAAAGCATCATAAAAGTTCTAGGCAGTTTATTAGCAAAAGTAGAGAGCTCAGTGCTGAAAAACTACAGCATCCAGCAAACCCCAGGCACTGGATGTTTATTGTGCTCCTGAATACAGACAAGTTACAGCTACTCTTTTTAGCACGCTGGAAGTTAAAGAGCTGAGGTGAGGGAGAGGAAAAAAAGCTGGATCCAAGGCAAGACGAGCGGCAGCTGCAGGACGTCGCAGGCCCGGTGTGCCAGTTTACATACAAGGTCACCGCACCGTTCCGGGACACCCAACTCTCCGCGCACCGCAGCAGCATCGGCGGGGGGAGCGGGGCGGCACCAGGCGGGGCGGCCGGGAGGGGCGGGGTGCGCCGTGCCGTGACTCCGGGACGCTCCGACTTTTGGTCGTGCTGTCACGCTTCCGTTTTTACACGCACACACGTATTTAATTTCAAATGGTTTTAAAAAGATTATTATTATTTTAAGCGTTATCGCTATTCTTTATATACCTCGCTGCAGCGGAAGCCCGCAGGCCCCAGCGGGGCTGCAGCTCCCCGGGACCCGCGCAGCGCCCCGCCCGGCACCGCTCCGCTCAGCGGGCTCCGCGCGGCACCCGGAAGCCGCGCGCTCCCTCTGCGGCCGGAGGGAGGGAGGAGAGGAGGGAGGGAGGGCGAGAGGAGAAGAGGAGGGAGGGCGGCGGAGGCCGGGGCCGGGCGGGGCGGCGGCAGCGGCGGGCCGAGCCCAGGCCCGGCAGCGGGCGGCCCCGCTCCGCCCCGCGGCGCTCCCCGCCCGGCGGCCCCGCAGCCGCCGCCGCCGCGGCCCGGCCCGCCTCCCCCCAGCACCCCGCGAGGAACAGCTCCGGTGCAGCTTGCGGCACCGCAGTGAAGGGGAGAGAGGGAGAAGAGAGATAGGAGGGGAAGAAGGAGGGAAGGAAGCAGCCCGCCTCGTTGGGGTACCGAGAGCAATACGGGAGCTGTCAGGACAAACTGAATCTTTTACAAAAATAGCTCTTCCAGGGTTAGGCTTTTTTTTTTTTTTTTTTTTTTCCCTTTCTTTCAGCCGAGCTCACAGGAGAGCTGCCCGGTGCCCCCTCCCAGCCTGCACCCAACCCGCCGGCCTGAGGGGCACCCGCAGCACGGCCGGCAGGATGTACCAGGGCCACATGCAGGTAAGAGGCTGCACGCGGCCGGACGGCAGCAGCACCGGAACGCGATCCTGCGAAGTTTCCGCGGGGTGAGCGGGGGGTGCGCAGGGGGTGGCACCGGGAACCGAGCAACAAGTGAGCCGGGGCCGAGCGAGCGGGCGCTGCCGTCGGGCAGAGGGAACGACGCGCCTGGGGGCAGCTCTGCTCAAAGGGGGAGGGCGGCAAAGGGGCGCGCTCAACTTTACAGCCAGATGAAGTTGTGTATTTATTGATGTATAGTGCCTGCTTGTTCACACAGATTCGAGGGAGCATTCCAGGGCAAACACTGCTATGGCATGCTTTAAGTGACACATGGCTCTTGCCATCTTCTTGATGCATCTCTTCCTGTATGTCAAGTGAAGGACAAACAATAAGGGAAAAGACAGAGCACTTGCTTTGCAAAATCTGCAAAGATTTCATGTCACACTGAAGCTGTTGGTTTGCGCAATGTGTTGTGTTAAAAGGTGATGGATTTCTATTTCCTCCCTCCCAACGTGGGATGAGGATTGATTTTGCTAAGCCCTGGAATGACTTTGTAGAATGAATTTCAAACACATGTCTAAGTGACTTCAACATTTGAGGCAGAAATCTTGCCTCCTGCTGCTATTGATCCACAGTGCCAGAGCAGACAATGCCTCTCCCTGATGAAAACACACGGTGCCTTGGACATGACGACTTTAACCTTGACTCCTGCTCTCCTTCTCATGGCTCTTCCCTGGAAAGCCAAAGCTATTTTGAAAGAGAAGGAAATGGCAAAGCAGAGTAAAGGTTTACACGTCTCTCCCAAATTTCTTTCTTTGCTTTCGGACCCGATCTGGGTTTGCACTAACTGCGAGGAATGATGAGATGTTTGTATCACGTACAGTGGCACCAGTGGTGTTTGTTTGTACTGAGGCTGTTTACAGAGCAACTACTGCTCTGGTAGGCGTGAGCTGCCCTCTTCTCTTTGGTGCGACTGCACCGCATTTAAAACCTGCAGATGGTCGTCAGGAACATTCAACTGAAGTCAGTGTCAAACACAGGAGTGTGTACATTGTATGTGTTAAGTGAGGGCTCTGATTCAGCACTCTGACCCGAATGATAGCAGTTACTCTTTCATGTTGGTGCTGTCTGATCTCCACAATGATAAATAACGTGTCACAACATTGCTTGCCTTAGGAGAGCAAACAGGTTTTAACAGGAAATGTAATCAATGAAAGAAATATACATTTTACTATTTATGATAATAAGATTAAAGCATGCATTGTTTTATGGTAACACAAAAACAATCCTGGAACAGATGTTAATGAATTGGATATTGACAAATAAGTATTTATACCCTGAAGAAAGCAGAAGTTCTTTGCTCTGGCTAATACACCACAAGGTTTCAGCAAACATACAACACTTTGAAAAAGGAAGTGTGATGGAACACTGAGGTCTCCAGCAACCTTGTAAGTTTTCTCCATCATTAAAAGGCCAAATCAAATTTGCAGTAGAAAAAAATCAAGCTCAAAACATATAAACATGTTATGATTTATGTCCTTTCATTTTTGTTTTCTTTCAAAATACATCCATAGCTCAAATGTAATCCAATCCTATCCAAATTCACTTTATAACTTAGCTGAATTAAAATACTATTCAGATTCACTACACTTGTCTGCTAATAGAAACTCGGCTGAGCACATCAGCCAAGGGTTTTAATAGATTTCTGCCCTAACAGGAAACATTAATCTTCTTCAAAAAACACCTAAGAAAAGCTTAAAGCATTAGGAAAAATGTTCGTGTTTACTATATCCTTAATTAGAGCCTTTAAGTGAGTCACACAAAAGACAATAAAGAGCTAATTACTTTGCAGTGAAATTATCTACTGTAACATTTATTAAACCTTATCAGAAGGCAAATTGCCAAAGTTACCGTAGAAGTGCGGTACCCAGCCACTTGCTGACCAGAACACAGACATGTCCTAAGCATGACGGGTCCGTTCTGAATACCTCCCAAGAGCTTTTGTAAGACCTTTACTAAAATAAGAAAAACTATTTGCAATTTCCTGTCAATGTAAAATGAATGTGAACTATAAAACTATTCAAATTTGAGTGGGTTAATACCTGGACTGATTAATAACAATAATCTTTGTTTTAAACGCACTGAGCACTCACAGCTTCCACTGCTTTTGAGTGAAATCCTAATTGAGCATCTAAGCATCAAGTTTTATGTATCCCATTGAAAAGTGTGCAGATATATAAAGGCTGATCTTGCACACTATAAGGCAAAAGTTCTTCTGAATGTACAGCAATTGAATTTAGGATCTGATTTAGAATGCCAGTCATCGTTTCCCTTATTCTTTGTGTTTTGTCTCAGAAGTAAGTTCTGCAGAAATTACTCCTCAGTCTAATTACTTTAAAGGATGTTTACAAAGTCAATATTTTATTAATGACCTGCTGTAACTCAGCTAATTCTTCCAAACCTTCTGAAAATTGAAAACATTAACAACTCTTGCAACATAATGAACATAATTTCCCAGACTGACAATTTACCTGCCTCGAACAGGCACGCCTACCAGAGCTGTAAGCTTCAGTGGAGCATTTCTGAGTCCATTGAATTCTTCAAGTGTAGGTGAAATATACTTTGTACACTGCTGAAGTCACCTGAAATGAAGACATTTAAAGTACTATACTGCCTCAGGCCATAATAAGCGTATCTCTTCTTAAATTTTAGTTGGCAGTACGTTGTTTTTTCTCAACCTCAGGAAGTTACTTGGCTTATCCTGAGGACCTACGCTTACATTTCCCACTTACTGTTTTATAAATGGATCTTCACAATACGGAAACACTAGTCCTAAGTTAAAATCCCAGGCAGAGGAAAAAAAATAAAGCAATGACCTCACAAGAAGGTGTTACTGGCTCAGCCACTGACTCAGTATTTCCTGATACCATTTTAAAGGGTTAGCTTCTGATTCCTTCTGCACTGCACGCTTTCACATAAAATGAGAAAAGCAGTGGCCTTCCACAGAGGCAAGTAACAGAAACAGGATGCAAAGAGGAACAGTGTCACGGGAGCTCCCTCACAGCTATTACCCTCTCACAACCATTTCATTTTGGTGTACTGTTTACCAGCCCGTTTATTTCACATGGCTGAAGCCTGAGCCTTCATGGCAGGGCTTTTGCAGGAGAAGAACCTGAGGTTAGCTGTGCAGACCTCCGTTACATAAGCAGCCCTACCGAACTCCAGGAAAGTCAGACGTTGACAGGACAAAGGCTGATGGCTACAGGGCACACCTGAGTTACACTTCAGGTGCTAACCTCAGCAGTTCTAGGGGCTCTCTGCCTGCTCTGGATTATACAAATACTTGACTCCAAGTCTGAACTGTACAGGTGAAGGACAGAGTATTTCTCTATTTGGGCAATGTGTGCTGTTTACCATGTTCTTCAAGGAAACAGTAGCAGGGCAGATGGAAGCAGAGCATGGGCCGAGTTCATCCCCCAGTCACTGCACTAAAACGTCTATCATTTTAACAACCAACAATAATACATTTAAAATTTTTCACAGTGTATTTTACACTTGGTATCAGTCCCTCCCATTGACTTATATGATAGCTCTACAAACGGATGGAAAGTAAATGACAATCGTAGAATTGGATTTTCAGCAGCATTCAGCTTCTTAGGAAATTCAGAATAAATGCTTTCAAACCTCTTTGCCTTGATGCTGTACATAGCCAGCTTTCTCCAGCACAAATGCTTGAACAGAAGAGGTGCTTTGCCAAATGTTGGCATGGGATTTTGTGTGTTATGTTTGGAAATGGCTTTATTTAGACAAAGCAGAAATTTTGACCACACATGGCTATCAGAGTGAGTTCCTTTGGCACGTTTTTGCAAGAACAGACACAAAGTGATGATGTGTTGGCCAAGTTCCAGATCAGACAGTTAGTCTCCTCAACTTTTAATTGAAAATGCAATCAACTTCATGCCCTTGTTGGGTTGTGTTCTGTACTGTTAAAGATACTTAATGTTCTACCACTGGCATTTCACATCTAGATGAAGTGATCCATAATGATCACTCACATTTCAGTAAATTCTCATTCTTCAAGCCCAAGCATGCAAAACTGCAGTAGGTCTACAGAAAGAATCACTACATATGCATGAAAATTCTTGCAAAATTAAACCTCAGGAGCTCAACGTGTTTTATTGCACCTGAAAAATGTTGATAAATATTTTAGAAGAAGAATATTTTAGAAGAACCATTTTTGCAATGATTTCCCAACACTTAAGACATAGTTCTCTCACTGGGAGAAGTGGAGCAGAGCTGTCACGGAATTAGTTGCTGATGCAAGTCCCATCTTTGCTTATTTGGTACCTATTAAAAATACTGTGGCAGCATTGGTTACACTGCTACTTAAAATAAGTAAAATTCAAGCTATTCATCAATTATGGTTACAAAAATGGAATTGCTCCGCTATGCACTTTGTACATGAATATAGCAGCCCATAAAAATATGCAAAATGTAGAATTGAATTCAATGCTAAATTGAATCTTTGTTCAGCTGTTAAGATCAACAGAAACTTAATAACTTTAAGCTACAAAATTCTACAAGTCTGAGCACAGAGCTGGAATGCCAACTGATCCCTAGCAATGTTGATGAATCATAACTTCCAGCCTTACTGAAATTCCATTATGATAAACTGATGATTTTTCATTATTCAAACGTTTTCTAAAAGTACTTACAATGCTATGGCAGTGTTTATGGTGGCACGTTTTCCATTTTGTTTTGATATTTTCCAATTACTCACTCATAGCTTTTCAGGTTTTGAAGAGTGGATTATGAATTGCTTATAAATGAAACAAGCTAAAAATAATGAGCCAGTTTTCACTGAAAGACATTTGTTCAAAGAGAGTAGGTGATAAACTGCTTTTGGCTTAGAGGCGTACTGAAACTATACGAATGCAGAGTATTTGCAGTGCAGGTATAGAAAAGCATTCCTTGAAGCTGCTAAGCAGTCTTACAAGAACCCAGTAGAAAAGTTTACAAAAGGCTCAGAAACTCGTGGAATTCAGTGTATTTTTGCTGGAAGGGAATTAAGAGGAACTCTTGGAATCACAGGAAATCCTAAATTGTAAGGGACCCACAACAAGGTTCCATTTCCTGGTTCCACACAGGACCACCCAAAATCCAAACCCTGTATCTGAGAGCATGTGTCCAATCAATCCTTGAGCTCCAGCAGGCTCAGTGCTGTGACCACATGTGTGGGAAGCCTGTTCCACACCCACCATGCTCTGATGAAGAACCTTTTCCTAACGCTCAGCCTGACCCTCCTCTGAGACAGCTCCATGCTGTTGCTTTGGATCTCACATATTTATATAAATGATATTTTATTTCCAATATATAGCTGTCACAAAAGAGGCACTGTCTGTTTTTCTAAAATCCATATTATTCATTGAAGACCTATCACTATTTCACAATTCATAATAGCATAATGCAGAGGCTAGCTCTTTAAACTAGACATACAGTAACCCAGATTTTACCTTTGCCTCCAAGATATATCTTTGGCAAGCTGAGACACCTTCCATGTATCCCATGTATTCTATTTTGCTCCATTACTTAGCATGTATGTTAGGCTTGAACAGTGATTATCATTTATTTATTTACTTTCTTTTAAATCATGATTTTAAAAATCCTAAAATGCACTGGCAGAACTATTAAGGCCAAGGTTTGATCATCAGTAGAAAAACACCCAGCTGCAAGGAGACTTAAACCGATTTTACTGGAAGAGTTCAGGCAAAATTACTCAAACACTTTACATTTTTACAATGAAGCTTTAGGTTTCCAAAAACTAAACCACAATCCATTAATGCAGTTTTAATGTATAAGCACAGATATTTTTATCTACATTGATATCAACAATTCATAAATCAATGCTGACTGCTGTTAGGCAACTGAGAATCAGCCTGTCCAAGGTTTGTGTTAGCATGTGTGTTAGTAAATATATTTGCTTTTATACACTGTCTATTTCAGAGAGTCTATTTTGATTACTTTGCCTTATACTTGTTTGAAAGCATAAGCTTACACATATTTGAAGGCTAATTAGTTTAATGGGTCCCACTGTTAATATAGCAAGTAGAGAGAGAAGGAAAAGGGAAGCCAGCAGCCTGAGAATGGAAGCATGTAGATACTGTGCAAGGGAAGAAGGCAAAAAGTTTGACTAAAATCTCACAAGTTAGATCAGAGTGAAATACCCAAATGGGACAGGGTGCATGAAAGCATGGAAAAGACAAGGGAACTGTATATAGAAACTTACTGTACACTTCAGGAAATGCTGATTCAAATATTCATCATCGGAAAACAATTTGTATTTTTTAAAAGATTTAATTTCTAAGTAAGCTGAGCCTGTAGAAACTTCAAAGAAAGGTTTTCATGTCTAAAGCAGATCTGTTTGAAGCCACCTGACTACTCTAATTAGCTACCCTTTTTGCAATAGTTAAAAATAAAAATGGTCAAAACACCGGAATATTGTTTAGAATGAAGCTGACATGCTTGTTTTTCTTATATATATCCTGCACAGGAACTATCTACTAGTTGTTTGTACCATAAAGTTTGCACAATCTATTTCAGAAATAGCTGATACTACAAAACAGACAGAAGTAGTTGCCTTCCAAATCAGGTGTCATAACATGTAAAGTAGGAGGTGACTTTCTGTAGTTATGCATTTTCATCAATGTCCAATATCATTACTAATAAAATGCCTAAGGATCATAAAGACTATATTCAGCAAATTCTTCTAGCAGCTTAAAATGATTATGAGCAGTGTAATATTCCATTGCTTTCTTCTTAGGCTTTTGAAATTCTGAGTCACTGGTACACGAGTTTTACTTCCAGTGTTTGGGGTTTTTTTTGTGTCTGTATAAAAAAATTAAGAAAAAGTTGACGACATTAAGATTTGACGCATATTATACTGGATGGAAAAAAAAGAAGCCCAGTCACATTATCTCACCCCTTGAATAGAAAACACAAACCAAAGTTTAACATTAGCCCCTGAATATGATTTTTCAAAAGATTCTACACTGAGTCAACATCTCTGTATTACCTCAGTTCCTCCCTAAAAGATGATTAAATTTCTATTGGGTTGGCATAATTGGTGTGTGCTCCAGGTTTCCTCCCTCCACCTCTTTGTGGCCTATCATCAAGACACTCGGGCAGATGTGCCAACATTTACTTCTCTCAGTTTATCCTCTTTGGTCATCCTGTCCTTCCTTCCCATGCTCAAAGGCTTTCTCAATTTTATTTTTGTCTCTTGCCACTGTAACTTCACATCATTCCCTTAAAAGGCCTCTTTTCCTAATATGGATACAAGAATGCAAATGTGTTTGGACAGAATTTTTAAATCAGCACAGAAAATAATAGAATGTCAGTATAATTGCAGATGCGTATGTGATAAGAAAAAATTCATTGCACTCTGCGATGAATTCAGACAAACAATCTTTCCTGATTACATTAAGACTTTGTCTGCTGTTATGAGATACTCAAATCCTAATAACCTTATCCACTGACATTTAGAAACAACAGCTTTAGAATGTTTTTGATACACTTGCATTTTAGAATCAGCCACATTATTTTCTCTTGTTTTTCCTTAGATTGATCATTTGGCTTTACAGACTGGTTTTCAAAAGCTGAAGAAAAGCTAAAATTCACCTTAGCACTCATGCTATAGTCTAATTGAAGCGCAGTGCATAGTGATTAGGCGTGATCAACATTCGAGCCAGCCATATCTTTATTTACATATATGAATAGAAGTAGAAATTATACTGATGTAAATAAGAAAATACTTGGTTCCCCAAACCTTTTTTACAATACCACCCATCTTCCTAATGCCACCAGTCATGTCCCAGAGCTACCGTACAAAGTAGAGACTACAGCACGTTCTGAACAGGGACAGAAAAGCTGTTACCAATTGCAGTTTTTAATGCAACAGGTTATTTGTTTCAAGAAAAAGGTTCAGAATCTCCTTTGAAGTCAACTGAGAGATAATACTTGCCTGGGTAGGCCTAAGAACATGGAGATCTGTTTCTCAAGACGTACCACTGAATATTAAAGTTCACTGAATTTACTAGTATTAAGCTTGTTAACATAAATCTAGGAATAAACAAAAATTGTAATAAATTGAAGATTTTTAAGCATATTATGTAAAATTGGTGGAAAATCTCACATTTTGGTGTGACAGTTATCTGACAGTGGTTTTTTAAATCAGAAGCATACTCCTAATGAGAAGTTCTGAAAAAACAGTCTTGGTTGTTTTACACAGAAAAACAGATTAATATTATTTATGTAAGGTAGGAGGAAGGTCTTAGCCTTCTCTAAGGCACTGTACACTATTGTCATAGATAAAATTAATGAAATCATAAAGTGTAGCTCAACATGTGTCTCATTAAAATGACAAGGTATTTATGCTGTCATTCACTGAAGTTTAGATAATTTTTCAGTAACAGGGTTCAGATGTAGATGAGATCAGAAATCTTTAGCTATCTGTCATCCAACAGTCCTTCCAGGAACTGAGACCAACTTAGGAAAGCTTTTAGAAAGAAATACAAGGAAGAACAACCAGCAGTAATAAATTATGGGGGAAAAAAAAAAACAAACCACACAAAAAAGCCTTGTCTAAAATAAGAATGAGAATTTTTAAAAGGTTAAGATTAAGCAAAAAACCACACATGGAATAGCAATAAATCCTCCTCAAAGACACATGTGAGAAGCATAAGCAGCCTAAATTAAAGCTTAGATAGGCCTTGGAAGTTTATAAAAACAACAGCTGAAAGTTTTTCAGTTTCATGATTAAGGGAAAAAAAAATACTCAAAATGGTATCTGTATTATGGATAATCTTATTAGTGGTCCAAAACCAAAATGGTTATAAGGGCACGAATCCTGAAGCTGTCACTAATGTGTGAAGCAAAAGCTCCAGCAGAAGTACGTGATACAATCTCTGTCCCAAACTTCTGATGGAACTGATAAAAGGAAATGAAGATTTGGTAGCAAATATTTAATAGTATAGATATGAATTCTGATGTGGTCCCATATAAAAGGATGATAGAAAGTTTGTCAAAATTTAAAATAGGATAAGAAAAATAATAAGAAAACTAACAGGTACCCAGATACCCATGGGGCTATCAATAATCTGCAGGGTTTTAGGTACAGATTTTAAAACATACACAGAAAAGTGTAAGAAGTGTAACATGGAAAAGATGTCATTTAAATTTATCAACAGAAGATAACGTCAGACTGACTTGATAACTTTTTGTAATCATAACTGGGTTTCTAGGCAAAGGAAACATGACTGACTGATTTCCATGGTCTTTGGTAAGCGTTTGTAATGGTTATTATTGAAGCTGAAGAAAATAAGAAATAATGGAGAAAACATACAGAAGGCAAGAAACTGCTCATGGGAAAATAAAAAATATAGTGCTAAAATCAGACTAAAGAAAGTTTATTAGCAGAGTTTTTTGTGGATGAGTTTTAGAACTGATGTCTTATATGTTCATCCATAAACATACTAAAAACAAAAAGATCTTGACTACATTTGTTAATTACTGGGAAACATCATCTGTACAGGTGAGCATCAGGTCACTGTGCAGAGAGAAATGTGAACTTCAAGTTGGAACAATACAAACACAGTGAAATTTAACAGCACAATATGCAGTTAATCATAAACAAACAAACAAACAAACAAACAAACAAATAAATAAATCTACTCTGAGCTGTAAAATACCATTTGGAAAATATTAGGACAGACTTGCACATACAGGAGGACTATAAGCCATCAATACACCTGTAAAAAAGCAGGTGCACTTCTGGTTTCAGAAGAGTTGTTCTAGAAGAGTCAGGAAAATGTCAGTGCCAACTTACAATGCCACTAGCAAATTTTCAACTGAGTAAAGCTCTGGCTGAGAAGAGAGGCAGGGAAACATGTCCAAAGTAGAATAATCAAGGTGAAGGGAGTCTTATGAGAAGACACCAAAAGATTTTGGCTTATTTTGTTGAGCAAAACGATGGCTCAGCAGGAGCATAATCACAGCATGTAAATGCATCAGGGAGATAAACACCAGACACAGAAAACCTAAATTAGCTAAGGACAAAACTGGCAGAAGAACAAATGGATATTAACCGCCTGTGAATAAATTTAGGTTGGAAATTAGAAGAAGGTTTCTGATCATTAGACCAATCAAGATTTCCAATAGCCTTCCAACTGGAATAGTAGAGGCAGAAAACTTAATTACTTTAAAGATCAAACAATCAATTTGTGAAAGACTTTTTATGACATGCTGCCTATGACAGCAGAAGACAAATTCAATAACCCAACAATATTCTCCTTGTTTTCTGAAATTTCTCTAACTTCAGCAGAAACAGACCCTGATTCTTGGGTGAGGAGAAGCCTCATTCTAAAGTCATCAAGGCACAGTCCTGGAGTCAGAGTTTTAAGAGAGGAGTTTATTGAACATGAAGTTTAGTGAATCAGGAACTGTATGAGGTAGTAGAACAAATTGGCTTGTACCACTGTGTCCCAGTCGAATCCCAGTTACATCTGACTAATCAGTTATAACACAATCCATCCAATACAATACTTCATAAATGTTGTATGCTCAAAATCTGTAATAAAAGATAATAAGAGAATTACTATTAACAAGATAACACTGCGAGGCCAGTCTTGATTTGCACAAATCAGTTTGCTTCAGAGAGGCACTCTAGCAGGTGATAACAACCTTCAGGAATAAGACAACACTGCTTGCTTTGGTCAGAAAGTCTTGTACTGATAAGTTTTCAAAGCAGCTTTTTCAAGGTACAGCATTGTCAAAGGGTATAAAGTGAAAGAGTTTATCGAACACAGCAGATCCAGTCTGACCAATTCTGAGAAAAGGGCAAGAAGCCGCTCTGAGCACAAAGTAGCTCAGGCATTTCACTGTAGCATAGTCAAAAAGCAGCCATAAGACTGTGCCAACCAGCTAGGAAGGACAGAAGCTGCAATCATTAAAGCACTTCTAGAGAAGAAGGAATGTCGCTAAGGTGTCTGAAATATCATTTTCTCACCAACTGCTTTAACAGTCTGTTTCTGCAGAAAAAGACACCACAATTTCATAACAGTACAAATACCAGTCTGACCCCATAGGCAGAGAAGGGAGGATACTCATGTTTACTTCATCCTCGTTTCCTAAACTATGCTTGAAACCACAATCCCAATAAAACCTACTGTTACGTGTCGTAGCTTTCACTTTAAATAGTTCTGTTTTAAATGAACTTCTTTGTGACTGCACTACGTGGGCTGTAGGCTATTGCTTGTAAAATCCCAGACCAGCTCTCTAGGGATCACCAACCACTCAGAAAAGTTACGAAGGAAAGATACTTGGATCTCAATTCCCTTGTTTAGGATTTTTGCTTACGAGGAGGAAGGAGTCCTATTCTCCCTGTATACCGCAATACATTTAGAGCTATTACCACTAATGATCATGCTAAAAATTTGCCTGTAGCGGATCTTAGAAATTTAAGTGGAATAAAATCACACAGAGATCTTAAGATGAAAGGAACAGATCGCTGCCAGTTGCTGAGCTATACCCCTCACACATCTACAGAGACCCTTTTAGTTTAAGGGATGACACAGACATAATTAGAAGAGAACCTGATGCAAGATACTAAAAGTATCAACTAAATAATATATACCATGGATTAATATTGAGAAGCTATTTGGCAATAGAAGAAAGAATTCTTTTTCATCAAGTGCTGAAATATAAACTGTGCTGAAAACATCCAGAAACCATTAAACCCAATCATTTTAAGAGAAAGTTGCATAGATTTTTAGGAAAAATATGGAGAACAGAGGGCACTGCTGGCTAGGTATTTGTTAATTTTTCATGTGAATTTATTGCATATGTAAGTGATTGAATTAGTAGCACTGACAGGAACCCAGGCACAGTAAAAGCTTCCTGATCCTGACACAGCACTGCTCGAGCTGTACAGTCCTCACCATTAGCAATACGCTTCTGAAGCCCTGAGCCTTCCTCTCGAGCAGAGGCTGCAGAGCACACTGGAACTGGACTGAGCAAGGTATTGTTCTGCGATGTGAATTTGCAGACATCCATAACAAATACTAGGATGAGACCACTACCTTTTTTACATTAATAACCTCATTTGGACTCTGATGTCAGGCTCCAGGGAAGAAAGGCCAGTGCAAGCTAATATCATGCTACCAAGATATTGCAAGGTAAGTTTTGGGGGAAAATGTTAAAAGGATTTTGTATTTTGTGATAAAGAGACTAAATGAAGACAGACAGCTTGCATGACATATATAATTTATAGAAATCAGATTGATTTCCCACCTTTGAGAAAGAAGAACAGTTCCAGACGTTCAGAGGCTGAAAATCCTTGAGTGAAATCCTGATCTGCTGGTACATCACTGAGAGAGATTGCTTCACAACAGTGAGGCTTAGAGAGCAAAGTAGGGAAATGAAAATTGCGTATCTACTAATTCAAGCATGCAAGTCTACTGCCAGATATAACCATCTAAAAGGAACTCAGGTACCACTGCTGCTAGGAAGTCCTTAGGGAGGCTCAAGACCTTTTGGGAGCCCTTTCCTCCCTCCCTGCAATGTACTAATCTCTTGACCACATCTGCACTTGGCTCTACATAAAGAATTCATGCATGCAGACAGTAAGGGTCGGGGAGTGGTGGAAACAAACCTGCACAAAACATCGGGGATGCAGAATGTTACATGGATTTGGTATGAAAATCTCATATCCAAGAATAGATACAAATATTTTAAAAATGCATTTCAGATGTATTATGAATGTGCAGAGGGGCAGCCACGGCAAAACATTTCATGGCTGTCTTATAAACTTTATTTCTGTTGAGTGAGATTGTGAGAACTTGTAAGAACGAAATATGACTTTTTGCTAAGAGTAATACTGCTGGAGCTAATGGTGCTACTAATGGAGCAGGATTTGCATTGGAGTAAGTGTGCCATAGAACAGCCCTCAGTCACCACTTCCTGTTTATTTCTTATGGTTTCTTCTCTAGAACAAACATATTTGTTTCACTTCGAACTTCTGCTTGTTACAAAAAATAATAATAATAAAAAAATTACTGTTTACTATTTTCCTTTTTACACCATTCATCCCCACAAATTATTTCACTTAGAAAGAAATGTAGAGGAGCAAAAGGACTGTTGTTTTCTGATTAACAGTGCTTCATTTAATGTGTTCTTTCTCAGTACGTTGAGACAGTCTCTTCTCAGATTTCATTTAGATATTATTCATAATTCATTTGAACAATTTTATTCACTTAGTGCTGTTACTTCAATATTTTCACTTTTATTGAAAGTTATTGTACTGCTTTAAGCAAGGCATTTGGTTTGCTGAGTTTCCACACGGTGTTTCCCAAGGGGAACAGTACCAAACACAAAAGACCCCCCAGAATAAATTCTGATCCAATTTAACAAATACTGCAAGATAAATAAGGAGAAAACTCAGTCTCATGGTAGCATGAAAAAAGATGTTTTAAACTAGTTAAGTTTTCACTGGAAGACAAATGTTCTGTGAGCAACTACAGACAAAAGCAGGTAAAAGCTCTCACTGAATGATGAGACTTGAACCAATTACACATTTATGAATGGGAATTAAGCTCAAATTACACATAGAAATATGTTGAGGTGCATAATTAATGGTACAACTAATCCATTAACACTAGATGGATCAATTTATTTTCTTCTTTTTGACCTGTAACATAATACAGGTTGATGAACTTCACCTACTTCTCAACTTCAAGATGACACTTTGAATAAGAACAGCATACACTGAAAAAACATCTAGTTTAATGTTAAAGACTAAAAGTGATGGGAAATCTCTATCTTCTTGTTCCCAACAGAGTATTTCAGTTCACTTGCAGTGGACAAAAGTGGCAGCTGGAAGAGCTGGAGGAACAACCCTCCAGGCAGCAGCGCTCTTGCTATATATGGCACAAAATGATCTTACAGTGTAAAAGTTTCCATTGCCTTTGGATGAACCAGAATTACACCTCTGGTCTTGTTGAAGGAAATTATGACAAACTTTCAGAAAAAGAATAGGTCAAGAAATGGGAAGGCTGCTTTGCTGAATGAACTTAAAATCTATTTGCATGTACCTGCCAGGACTGCGCATTTCTGTATATTATAATAACCAAGGAATATAGACTGCCTCCTCCTATGCAGTTTAATCATGCATGTTTTAGAATTTTATCAAAAATTCCCTGTAATAAGTGCTTGTAGTTTAATTAACAAAATAGGCAGTGACAGTCTCTAGGACTTAAATAATTCCCCTCCAAGAATAATCTGAACATGATTACAGATAAATAATTCCTCTTTTCCTTCTCCATGAAAGGAACTAAAGTTGTTCATCAAATGGAAAAAAGAAATGTAAGAACCATTTCTGCCCACACTCAGAATGGAGGAAAAAAAATAAGAGTCCAAACTTGTCTCATTAAAAGAAATAGGTTAGCATATGTCCCAATTTGGGAAGGTTAGTCAATAGTTAAAGAACACTAAACACACTACTGTTGGAGACAGTCCTTTCACTGAAGGAATACTAAAAGTGAAGACTAAAGGAAAGCTGAAAAGAAAAAATGGTATTGTTTCTCATAAATATTACAAAAAACACAGGTTAGAACAGCAAGCATCTTATTCTACTAACAACCTTTTATTTTCACGTTCAGTGGAAACGAAAAACACAATATACAATGCCACCACCTCAAAATGCTTATTATTTATGGCAAGCAAGCCAATACTACCAAACTATTTCACACTTTGCAATCACATTCATGGGATGCATTTCTGTCCTGCCTATGCCATGAATATGTTAATTTATTATATTCATTCCCTTTTTCCAGTCTATTAAGATGTATGGTAGTAATTTCTGTGTAACAAACACAGAAATTGAGTGTACTGATTTGTACTGTGTACAAATGGAACAGAAATGTAGTGACCTTATCTGTGAGACACGTTACTGAGCATTTGGACATTGACCTGAACTAGTCAGTCAGGAAACACTAAGTTATAGAAACTTACATGTTTTGCACTTTATGATAGTTAATTTATTTTACAGAAACTACTCAATATCGTTAATTCAAAGCTAAATACATGTATCATATTTTTTAATGCTGGATTAGGATTGAAGACAAGTAAAAGTCAACAAATTGCACTATAGGGACTAAGTAGCTGAATCAACTTGTTTATGAAGCAAAGCCCACTTTTTTATTTAGCACAGTCTCAGTAGACAATGAATCTCTACCTGGATGCTGTCAGACTTACTTAACTAAAACAGCTCCTTATCTTGATTTCTAACATTTTGATGAAATATTTTTTCTCTCCCTAATACTTTATTTATCCAGCAGCAAAGAAGTTGATACTTCATAATTCATTGACAACATTATGTGCTTGTACCTTTCCCTTGCAGCTTTATTTACTCAAAACAAAGCTATTCAAATAAGCCTTAATCAAGACATATCATGCTACCGTGCTGGGTTTGTACAAATCCACACATCCTCAGCTGGGAGCATCAGCAAGGAAAACCTGGCCCAGTACATGGAGCTGGATCTGTGTCTGGGGCTTTGTCTTATCCTGTGGTCATTGAAAGTTGGCGACTCCATCTGTAGGTTATGGCAAGCAGTTCCCTGGCAGTTCCCAGCCATTTGGAGAACAGTGCCAAGAAGTTGTCAGGTGAAAAGTCGTGGGGAAAGGCATCTCTTTCTTTTCTTAGCTTACTTTATTACAATTAGGGGTTAAATTACATTAAAACTATTGGAAGTAGTTGCTAAAAGAATAATAATTAAAAGCTCTATCAATAAATACAGCATGCTAGGAATCTTTTTAACTAAGGCCTATCTCATGAATATCATATATCAGTATTATTTAGATTACATTTTGGCAGTCCAGCAGATCGAGTTGAAATATTTGAGTTGAAAGATACTAAAGAGTTTCCTCAGTAACTAAATGTGATACGTTAATAGCACAGATAGCATCTGAGGTACTCGCAATTCCCTCGTATGTCAGACTTGCTGGATTGTGCCATGCTACCCAATATAACTCAATTAACACTGACTTCATATGTGTTAGCAAGCTGCAGTTGTATTTCAGAAAAAGGAGATCATTTTACTGAGCAATTATACACATTTTTAATTACATTTAGTCCCCCTTCAGTCCCTCACCTCCCACAAAAAGTAGAATTTGAAGTGCTTTCTGCGTGAAGCTATAAGCTGAGGATAATTCGGTGCCTAAACTTAAACACTGCATCAAGCAGTAGCAATACTGTAAAACAACAGACCTCCAATGGCTCCAGGAAAATGGCCTGAACATTCAACCATGAGACAGAACCTACTGACCCTTGAAATTGTAAATTCTTCATTTTTTATTACTTAACCCCTACAAAAATACCATGGGCAGATGCCAAAAAAAGACTACCAGTTTTATAAACATTTAGCAGTAAACCCTGTGCTGGTTCTCTTTGGGGGAACTTTCTGGTGCTGAGCATTGATCTGCACATCAGAGCCCTGTCTATGAGTGGGTAAGGCACAAGAGGCCAAGCTGTTCTGCAGCTTCTTAAAATAAAGCTTTATATACTTTATCATTACAGTAAATTGAAGTACAAGCCTCTTAGATGATTTCTCACTTAACCTAAAATGTGAAATGTATTTAAAAATAAAAGTTTTCCTGTAAAACTAGCATTTATGGCCAAAATGAGAGGATAATGGGAGCCTTGGGGAATGTAAAGCAATTTGTGTAGGATTATGAGAGACTTTTTTCAAACAGCATACTTCTGAACAGATTCAGCTCTGTAGCTCTATTTACTTGAAAGTGCTGATTTTACCATGCAACTTCAATTCTCAAAGGGTAGATTTAAGACTAGTCTATACAAATCAACTGAAGTCTGATTCCATGCAAGTTTTAGATCATTTATGTATACAAGATACAGGAAAAAAATGGACTTCTTATGCAGATAGCTTGTATAGCTGTTACCTCAAGCAGAAAAAATGAAGGGTCAGACAGTCATTTGAAAGGTCGCAGAAAGAGAACACAAAGCAATTTCCATTCTGACTTCCTACCAGACTTATAATGAGAAAATATTTAGTGATACCATGAAAATTGGTAGAACTTTAACCTCTCCATCGTAAGAACAGTCTTGTCCCCAGAAAATCAATAGCTGCATCCTCATTACAACCAGTCGCAAATACTAAAATTGTAAGTGACTTCTGGCAAAACAAAATTTGGGATTTTTGTTCTATACATATTTATAAATATAAAATCATGAAAAAAAAATTCAAGGAGATGTGGCATTAATGCAAAGGTAACAGCAAGCACCAGAATACCATCAGCAAAGGAATTCTAAAGATTCTCACTCTGTTCTTACAGACTTCAATATTTTCTTCTAACCTGAATATGAACCACAGTGCCATGCTAGAAATCATCCCATTCACACCACAAAATTAGCAAATCAGCAATGAACACTCTATACTTATATTTCTTGGTGTGCTGTCAGCCCTGTACATACCAAAGGTTTTCTATTAGAATTCCAAGATATTTGAAAAGCACCAGGACTCTCAAGAGTATTACTGCACACATAGTTCACTGTGGCTATAAATACAGTCTGTTTTCTGAGGTTCTCTATGGCTCAGTTCCTCTCCTTAGAAAAATAACTCAGGGGCATTACCCACCCTACCTTACAGAGATGTATCAAGCGGTTATATCTACTGATGCTTATGAAGTGCTTCTAGGATTTTAGACTAAAAGTGAAAGAGGGAAACGAGTCTTGAAATATTGGGAGTTGTTAACTATTATAAAACAGCAAGTTATTATTTTTGAGGCATAGGACAGGAAATCTTGCACCATTAAAAATTCTCCTGTATGTACATAGTATGAAAGAAGTCGAGAAAGAACATCTATGCGTATACTAAGAAGTAATTTGTTTTCCAGCACATCCACAGGGATGTGTGGGAAAACAGCTCAACCTGTTAAGAAGCAGCTCACATCAGCACTTTCTGCAGTATGACCCAGCTACTCCATCTCATCGAGCTTCAGCATCTTTTGCTGGCTGGCTGCAGTGAACAAAGAGAGACAAAATGAAAGTTGGGAGAACATTAGCTTGAGAAAGCTGCAAAGGGAATCAATCACTTTATCTATTTCTTCTAGACTTGCAAGCACCCAACAGCACAGAACAAAAACCTGCTCATTTTTCATTCATACATGCAAGAAAAATTAATTTGCTTGAGACTGTCTTTAAAAATATATATGGGGAGTCTCAATCTAGATTCTGATAAGAAAATCATCATAAACTTCATCATATGCGATCGCTCCCAAGTTTTTTAGGGACCTTGGATAATGATGAGAAAGATGTGCCCTGTATATATGTTATAAAGATGTACTTTCACTCTAAAGATGCCTTTAACTCTTCAATTTTTACCAGCATCCCCATAAAGTATTAGCAAAAACAACAACACATAAACCAACACAACAATGACAAACAGAAGCGCTGAGTAGACACGCATTCGTATGCAGGCAAACAAGTGGGAGGACAGCAGCAGCCCAAGGGTGCTGCCCTAAATACTCACTGGAGTAAGGGATGTGCAGCAGAAGCGTGGAGCTGGCTCTGGGCTCCACTGCCTCACCACACTCAGGATGTGGCAGAGAAGTGCTGTGTCCACAGTCTTATGCACACAGTGACTCTATCAGTATAGTATCCAAGGTATTCTGTCTGGTTTCCAGAATGCCATTGGAAACTGGGGCAGTAGTATCATCTCCACGCTGTAAGTTGTAAAATGCATAGAAAGGAGTCGCTTTTCTATTGTCTATGGGAAGACTATGGTAGATTGGAAATTAAAGCAGAATTTGCATTCCTAAATTTCAGTATTTAAATTACCTCCCTAGGAGCTTTTGAAATTGGCAGGCTCCCTCTGAGGGCAATGCAAGGCTGTTCCTCTCACCTTCACAGTTAAGACAAAGTGCTTAACTTAGGTTTACATGAATAGCTATCAGAATCCCACCCAGCAATGCCACCTTTTTTTTCTGCATTCATTCCTTCCCTCTCACAAGAGCCAGTGCCTGAAGGAAACATGGCATTTGCAATTCCACTAAGCCCACACCATATGTGTGTGGAGCTGATTTACAGAAAAAATTCCTCCTCCTGCAGTCCCCCATGAAGCAACAATTTGTCTGACAAATTCATGCTTTTAGAGAACAACTGGAACACAGACCAATTTGCAGTCAGCAATTTTAATGAAACAAGTTACATTCCCTATTGCAAATCTTAACACTGACGCTTCCTCCTTCTGAAGCTCCAGAAAAACAAAATTGTATCAAAAATTTTTATGAAACTTCTTGTCTGTCTGCTTTCAATTTTGCTCACACAATTAAAAACAAAAACAGGAAGAACACAGACATTGGGAATAATCCTGAGCTATGGGCAAAGAAAATGTAGTTTCATTTTGCACAATTTGTATGCTTTTAAAAATAGTACCTCATATACTGTTAACAACCTATAGGCAGCTGTCCCAAGCATGAAGTCTAAGTAAGCCGAATGCTGTCACCCTGCAGGTTACGTTCCTGGACACTGGACTGGGATCCTCTGTGTTCTAGACTGCTGCAATGGTCTTTGTTTTTGGCTCACACTAATGGCATTCTTGCAAACAGTTCCCTGACACCATACAGGAGGTGGCAGACGACACTGAGCATTTCCAGGACTGGTCTGGTTGCAGAAGTCTTGGGAGTATGGATGTTGGTTAGCTTCCAGAAAAGCAATGGTAGTTGGGTACTAATTTCTTAGTACAAGTGTAACCACAGGTACTAGGGAACCCTCAACTTCTCCCACTGCAGATCAAGTCCAAGCAACATGTACCTGAAAGGAATGACTTACCTCCAAATAATCACTGCTTCAAACCATTCTACTCTCAGCAGAAACACGTGCTGGTTTTGTAAGCCCTGATTCCAGTGAGATGGCACATTATGTGAAGAGAACACCACAACCACCTAGTGTGATCTCTGGGGTAATACAAACCAAGGAATGTGACAGTGATTCCTCATTCAAGTCAAGAGTGTGTGTTCAGAATACATCTGCTGGAAAGCCAAGCAATGTCAAAGACAGCAAGAGACAGACAAGCTGCTGCACCCCTCGGTGCGTGCACAGTCAAGCAGTATGCAGCAGTTCATTTCAGATGCACACAGTATATTTTCAGCACTGTTATCTGCTTTGTCTAATTAGTGTTTTTCCTAATTTCATAACCAGCACTAACCATGTGGTAATAATTACTTAGGAAGAAGCTTGTCATAGCCAGGAGAGAGATAAGACATTTTGCTTTAAAATTGCCAAATTGGAGATTTGTTAATAGAAATTATAGCATGCACACTATGCAAAAATACACAGAATTATCTGAAAATGAGTAGTCAGCAAAGGGCAGGTAGACTATCCTGATGTCTCTGGATGATACGTTTGTTTTGCTGCCTTAGCTATTCTCAGCACTTGCTTTTGTCAAAAAAATAAATGATGCTTTCCGAAAAATTCACAGGCGATCTAATGCTTGTTGCAGACTTACAATGAGAATTCAAGGTATTTTTCTTCAGACTAAAATACAGGCAGAGCTTAATCCTCGCACATGCCTTATCTGGGAAGCACTGATATTACGTAAGCATCTGAGATTTAAGATGATGAATTTTTACAAAAACATATCTGCAATTGACAATAAAAATTGATTATATTTCTCTGTAAAAACTTGCATAAAAAACGGTGCCAGTAAACTAAGGACGCCTGTTCTCCCTACTTGTTTGCATTAGGTCATCCTTTCTGTGATCAAATGCTTTTCAAACATTTTGTAAGGGACAACCAATTTTAGATGGTTTTCTGGCAAGACTGAATTTCACTCTTCTGTGATAGATAATCCTAACATCAAGCCAGCCTTCTTCCAAAACAAACAAGCAAGCAGTCAGCTGTCCAAGGGCCCAATCTAATTTAACATTGCTGGAGCATCCTTGCTCTCAAAGCTACCCTGCCAAGCTCTCTTCCCTACTGATGGAAGGGGCCGAGCTCTTCAGGTGCCAGCAGCATGAAATAATGGAACTATATAACTACTCCAGCATGGAGTATGACATCAGATCTATCATTGCAAGCCAGAAAATCCATCAAATTGTGACTTTATTCCCTCAAACACTCATTTACTACACATCACTGAGCTGCTTATTTAATATTTATGCAAACTCATCACGATGTTATGCTAGGCCTAAGAAGCAATAAGGGCAAAGACAAGTTATATCTCAGGAGGCTAAACAGAATCCTAAATACATAATGGAACGTTTGTTTCTACTTCGAACATAAGACCAACTTTAGCTTACAGCTCCTTTTGAGAGTCCCCAGGAGTGATACTTTTGAAAGTCTTCTTAAACCTATGCTGACACACAGAGCTCCTAGGACTAATCTCTGCACAACAAAAAGAACTGGTGAGGTACTGCAGGGAGCAGTGCTGTGCAGCAGCTCAGCATGGGAACAGGCAGCTGGATACAGTTGGAAGCAGATGGGTGCTGCTAGCTCCCTTTAGAACATTTCCATTGATCAAAAGCATACAGAGCAGCTCAGATGTACTTGGGCTGTTTTACAGAGGACAAGAGAAAACAAAAGAAAGCCCTTTCCTTTTGTGTTCCTCCCAGTTCCCTTAAGGAAGATTTTCTAGATGTAACCAAACGCAGTCACCTAACTGCAGTTTCTCAATTGCAATTTCCTCTCCAGCGCAGTTTCTAAATTGGAAGCTCGGTACAAACCCAACTGCCTTCCAAATTGCTCTGTGTGGCACAGCAATCAACCCCCTCAGATGCCACATCGCTTATCAACCCAGGCCTTACGCTGCGGGCTCCGCTCTTAGAAAGGTCACAAACACCATAATTATTTCAGCTCAAACTGTTTATGATGCCAGAGGATTGGATCAGAATTCGTGTTATTTGATCATTTGGTTTTGATCAGAATTCCCTCTGGGGAAGGCGAAAGATAAAAGAAAGGAAATTCACTTTGATCAAAAGTTATTTTGCATAATCTTGATTACAGGACTTCATCACTATTTACAAACTACAGCAGTGGTATCTGGCTTACACTTTACCACCCTAAGTAATTGATATATCAAATAAGCATAAAAATAAAATCGCTTTAACTCTTGAAATTTTAGAGGTGTCTGAGATACAGATAATGTTTTACTAACAATTTCTCCCTTAGAATTATTACATTAATTTTATTACTCCTGTCATGCTCCGTCTGCTTAATTGGATAATAACTGCAGAGACACTGCTGCCATGTAAATATGTACGAGCACCAAACAATGTTTATGCTAAGGACTCCATATGCTTTCCAGGTTAAATGGGAACACGATATTTTGAGTGTGCAGCAAAGGGTGACAAGTTGCTTCATAAGCTAATCAGAATGGAACAAGCAGAACAGAAAGTGAATAAATTCTGATATCTGACCATTGCATTGAAATACTTCTGCTAATAACACGAGTGAGGATTAAAAGTTGACCACAAAATAGTATAGGGCTTACTTCAATAGCATGAAGCCTTCTCCCGACTACCCCTACTGTCACTAGCCACTCTCTATCTTTTTCTTTCTTTCCTGTGTTTGCTAGATCAATGTAGTAGTGAAAAAGAGGAATGAATTATCTGAATGCAGAGATCAATAACTTGAGCTTTCCCCTCCTCACACTGTGCCTGTATTTATGCCATGACACAACAGGTTCCCAGGTCATATGTCAGTCAAGAAAAGCACAGCTTGTTGTTTCCTAACCCAGCAGAATTCACCCACAAACAGGAGGTGAACCACAGTGACCACAGCCTTCAGTCAAGCTGCTTAGCATAGGCTCAACTTGAAGGCAGTCCAATTTCTCAACAACTTCACTGGTTTCTGGAGTTTGTCTTAAACATCAAGAGTAGCTTATAAACATTTCTTTTATGAACATGTCCTAGCGGAGGACCTGCAATATATCAGTGTTGTTGATCTCTGAAAACAGCAGGTGGGATGGTGTCAGCACTTGCCAGGACAGCACTTAGTTTGACATTCTTTATAATAAAGTTAAGCACCATCTGAGAGCAATATCATTTGAAGCTCTCACAGAGGAATTATCAGATTCTCCCTTTTTATAACTCACTATAAGCTTGACTTGCTTTGATTGGATATTTGATATGCAAGGGAACCCTTTCTAGAGGACTGACAAGAGTCTTTCAGAGAGAAATCGAGAGGAAAGGGCTGTACAAGTATAAATATTTTCATTACAACGTATTAACAAATTCAAAAAAATGGTGCCTTTTCATGGCAAGATTATAAGGTAGCACAAAATTAAGAAGTATTTGCTTGAAGCCCTTCAGCACACAACAAAAAATGTGCTGCTGACCTCTTTACCCATCAAAGTGTCCAGTTCAAATCTAACGTATGAGAAAGAAATACACTGGCACTATCAGGTGGTGTTTGAGATTGGGCTGTTCAAAGCAGTTATGCTCTTCATAAAAGAACCACTGACCAATTCATGATGTCATTTTGCATGGCTCCACTCAATGTCTGTACATAAGTCCTTAATGCAAAATGGGAAAACTTACATTTTCCCCCCTAAATTTAGTTGCTCATCTCTCAATTTCCTTTCCCAGTGACATCATTCTTAGCAGCTGTCTTCCAGAAATATTGCTGCACAGTTCCATAGTCATCTTCTTAAGGTGCTCTGCATGCTTGGGAATTTTCCATAAAAACAGGTCAGTGCATTTTTAGATTCCCTTAACTTTATTTATTGATTTAAGAGGATATGAGGAATAGGCATAAGTGAAGAGAGCTTTGTAGAAATGGTATTTTTTATTAGATCAGCTGATACAGCATGAAAAAACAAGCACGCTTTTGGACATAGGGTGTCTTCTTCAGCAAAATCTAACTCAACACAGTCAATTTCAGTTAAATCTTATTATATTGATGGCAAATTACAAAATGGCTGCGGAACTGGGGAGCTAAGTAAAAAGAGGAGTAAGGTGAAGGTTTCTTCACTTAATTTGGAATTCCAACATTCCACATGAAGCCAAATGAAATGTCTCAATCACAATTATGAGCAAAAGAGCACAGGATTTATTCTGACCCCTCTTCCTCCCTTCAAGCACTCATCACTGCTCGTCAGTCTGGCTCTGGCTGCTGCTTCTAGTTTTAACCCTGACAAAAACAATAATTACTCTGATGCTGCTGTACAACCATAGAGATACTATTCCCAGCATTGTTCGACTCTTACTAGACATGTAAAAGAAACAGTGAAATACCATCATTTTTGTAGTCTTGTTCCTCTCCCAGAAACATGGGAGATATCCAAGTATGGATAGAGAGTGTGACTGCAACAGACTGAGAAAGAAAGTGCAATGAATGAGGGGCTATCGTGTAGCTTCACTATTTCAAGATCTAATGGTAACAGAGCACCTGCACTGAAAATGACGAGGAGGGGAGGGAACCAAGCAAGGCCAGGGAGAAATTGCTGAGGCCAGTAGGGAAAAGGTTAGGGAGCAATAAAGACAAACTTCCTCAGTGCTGAGATGACTAAGAAAAACTTAAAAATTGATGAGACTATAGAAAATACCAGCCTGCAATCCCATTAGCAAATAAAGACCAGCTTCCACTGTGATTCCTGGCAATGCCACCAACAGCTTACTATTAGATTTTTCCCACACAGCAATACAAGAACTGCACAAATAAGCAAAATCCTACTTTTTTTTTTTTTTTTTATGAACAGCAGAAAAACAAGTCAGTCAAAATTATCCTAGTTAATTTACAGATAATTAAATGTGAAACTCCTGAAGAACCAGGTATTTATTAGATGAACTGCAAACAAGTTACATGCAGCATTAGTTATTGCATCAGTGTAATGTTTCTACTCATCTGCATCAAGTACAAAAGTTGGCTTTTTTTAACTGAATGTTCCTAAAAGCAGGACCACAAAAGCAGCACTTATATGATGAAAGGCTGAAGGTTTTGCAGCATCTCTCAGAAAGATCACCCTAAGCACACAAAGCTATAGAAAATAAAAAGATGTGGTTGGTAGAAGACAAGGTCCAACAGAGCATCAAAGCTGACATTGCTTGAACAGCATGGGAGGAACGTAGAGTGTGCTGAGAATGACACTGTTCTATTTTCTTCCTAGGCTTCAGCTTCCGATGTTCATTAATAGAAAATATTTCTATCCAGTATTCATTAAGCAGAAAATGAATGAGGAGAAATGTTCTGGCTGGTTTTATTCCTATCTCTGGTATTAGTTTGCAAAAACCGCAGGCAAGTTATTCATCATCTTGTAATAAGGCACTGCCTAAAACACAGAAGAAGGCAGCGTATTTCACATGCCTCTAGAGGCTACTAAGGAAAGAATAACAATATTGCCTCTAGACTGTAATAAAGAAAGAGACTCACTAAGCTCAAAAACAGGTATAGTTCTATCTGTGATTACTATGAGATGGTACCGGCAACGGCCACTGCTCCTGGCTCTTCTCTGCCCTCATCGTCATGCACATACTGCAATTAATGACACAAGGATTAAAGTTCGCTGGCAAGGTAAAAGAAAAAAGGCTATTTCTGCATCTTCTCTGCTTTTGTACTTTTGCTTCCTTTGGCTTTGAATTAGCCCATCTGTAAAACAAGACCAAAATAGTTCTTTATAGTACCTGCAAGCGTTACTGTGCCTCTGCAGCTCAAGTACCCAAGAAGGTCACATAAAGTGCTACTTAACAGGGAAGGCAGAAGTCATAACTCCTTATTCACCACCTTTATTCATCCTACAGCACTGTGCTTTGCTAGTCTAGCTAGCAAGATCTTCAGTAAGTCAATTCATTTGTGTTTTGACAAAGGCTTTTCAAACTGCGTAATTAGAAACACGGTTTGTCTCTTCCATGTATGATTGGCAGTAAGTTTTATCATCTGAACAACAATTTTATTATTGTGACTACTTTGAAAAAAAAAATAAACGCAGCTTAAAGCTTTTTTTTTTTTTTTTTTTTTTTTTTTAAATGAAGGAGTTAAAATTTTGGCAAGGCTTTTCCCCATGAGTTAACTTTGCAACAAGCATCTGGTCAGGGGAGCAGCAGCACAGAGGTGTGGCAGGGCTGCGCAGGGCATCGTCTAACGCTGAAGTATGCTGCTGCTCCCCAGAATCTATAGCACACTCTGGGCCACACGCACCTGAGGGAATGAGTGCCTGAAATAGGCATTCACAGTCATTAGAAATAGGAACCACTTAAAAAATCCAGTGCTCAGGGAAGTCTAATGTGTCTTGATTTCTAGGCTAAGGAAGCCCTCCATAAGAGTGCTTCTAAAGAATCAGATAGCCAACACTTTGCATACGGGGAAGGACTAAATCTTAAGTGCTGAGGGTATTTTGGGACTGACAGGGTCTGAGTCCCCCCAGTCTCAAAATACCAAAAAATGCATTCCAGCATGCAGCACTCAAGCTCCAGAACATAGGTAATTCTGTTCTACAGTATCTGAGGAATCCAAACCAAAATTTGCCATCTTCAAGGTGTCCCTGAACCAATGGATGTAGGACAATTTACTATATTAAGGGTATTTCCATTCCTTCCTGCTGAATTTGCTCCACTGTGCATGGAATTGATTAAATATTCATAGCAACAGTCAGAAAAGTGATAAAAGCAAACTTGGATATAGCCCAGCAGCCATAGCTGTCACGTTGGAAGGGAACAATCACCTGAGTTTTAGGCTTTCTTTTGCTATTCATTTGAAAATAAATAATGAAAAGGGTAGCAAAGCAGGAGTCTGGAACTGAGGGTATTCCTTCTCAGTAGCTCTTGGTGTGCAAGTATTACAATAGGGTGAGGAAGCTTAAATAACTCTGGAAAGGAGAAATAACACGACAGAGGAGGATTATTCTAACTATGGCTTTACTAAGTAAGAAAGAGAAGGATGTTATGGCTGTGTGGACTGGGCACACTCTAAGAAGGCCTGTTAGAGTGAACCAAGCTGGAAAACTAGACATGAGAATATGTATTTAATCAGTCTTATTCTGATGAGACAAGTGTCTCATCAGACACAAGATGAGATATTTCATAGCTGTCGAAATGGAGATGTACAGAAGTAAAATGTAATGTAGTTGAGAAAATGCAAGGTAATTCATTTTAATGTAAAGGCCCCCATCCCTTGCTAAAAACAAATGGAAGGAAAACCAAACACACACGAAGACCTTTTGTGTGGCTTTGAAGAAAAGACTGCATTCCTTGTGCATTTTGATTTGGCACTTCATCAAGAAAAATACATTTAGAACTAGAGTGTTTAAAGTAGAAATTCTGTGTCCAAAGATTCACCTACCTAGGGGAAGTCATCATAACAAGAGAAAGACAGTGCATAAAAGAGGACACATACAATATATAGTATTTAATAAATCTGGAAAATAACCTGACCTGTGGACTCAATTTTGGAAACTATGTGAAGTGCTAAGGAACATGGACCACCTGCTGCAGAGCCATGCAACAGGGAGAAGGTCTCACAATTCAGAGCCCTCCTGGGTCTGTTCCACACTTCAAGGAAGTCACAGTTCTTTCTTCAATTAACAAGAGAAGAATTCTGAACCTTTTTAGCACAAACAGCATATGTCACACAACATATGACACACACAATACATATGAGAAAGTTCAAAGAAACAAAGAAAACATGGTAGCATATATATACTTAGGTTCTAGATTGAAATGGCAAGAGGTGGGCACTAAAACTTGGGACTGAAATACAGCTGTGGCAGGGAGAAGAAAGGAATATCCCTCCACACGATGTACTCTGAGTTGTACGTTGAACTTTACTACACTACTAATTGCCCTCATCTGTCAGTGTTTTACATTGAAAGTGTGGAGTAAAATCACTTTGGCAATTCAGTCCACATAATCAGCGATTTTACATCCTTTCTATTGTAAAATAATCTAGTCTCATTTTATGACTTGGAAAACCATATGCTATCAATTTAATGATGTTAATAATTGTGCAATGTTCCAACCACTGTCAATAGATTATGTCATGTACACAGAACAGCTTATTATCAAGAGAACAGATCTGAGATGCAAATCAGTGAGAATTTAATTATGCTAAAATAGATGTTCTACCATTCACCAAACTATCTATTGACAACATTCAATAAAACATAAACTGAGCACAAGTTGTTAGCACATAACTGTCGCTTCTTTAGTTGTATGATTTGCATAAGTTATCCCTCCCCTATATAACATTCCTGCTTCAATAAACAGAATAACAAAATGCTATGAATTTCAGTTGACTTCAGTCCAAGCAACTATGTACCTCAAAAAGGATCTTTCTTCCATGCATTTCTTATTGTAAGTACTTCACTATGTGTTCAATGGCTTCCAAGACTCATTCTGTTCTTCTGCTCTGTTTCAAACAGCTAGCCCCTAGAGTCACATGGCTACATTTAAAGCTCTGTATTTTTGAAAAAAATGCTTCTAAGTTTTATGGCTGGTGAGAGAAACTTTAAAATATTTTTTAGACTTAACACACAAATAAAATAGCTGCCAATTTTTGTCATATCATTAGTTAATGGATTGGTTCATATTTCCTAAAGGGATTCAGAAATTTTTGACTTTCAAACCACCTTAGGACAAGTGAATCTAAGACATGTTCTCTTCAGTGACCAAGTTTTCAAAAGGCACACATCTGCTCCAGCTCAGGAAGAAGAGTATAAAACTCCTCAGGATGGGAATGTTTATGCGCAAAGTGAACTGTACACATGTACCAAGAATGTTAAAATACATATAAAAAGGACTTCTTCAACAATCAGTCCTGCTTAAGATGACTTGACTGCACTTCAAAGTATGGATAACATACTAAGTGGAAAGAAAAAAAAAAAAGAACCTTTTTTCATTTATCACCAAAGATGCAAATATATTTAGCAACTGATGTGACAGTAACAGCTAAAGTAGAAAAAATATCTTGATGATGAGGATATTCACTAAAAGCTCAAAGGTGCCAGATAAATCTAAGCACTACACAACTACAAACAAACAAACATTTTTTTCTGATCTTTTTTCATTGTAAGATGAAGGTCATTCAAGATATGGTCATTCAAGTCCATATCTCACCCACTTGGAAGTTGCCTCCACAGAGGTGAACACTGTTACAGAATCCATGTCAATCTTGACATGATACCACAGGAAAGATTCATCATGTTGCTTCTTCACCTCCCAGGAACTGCCTGGGCTTATTTTTTATTTCCTCCAAATACTCCTAAATCCCAATTCTTACTGTGAAAAGCATTTTAGAGTAAGCAGCCCTTCTGTACTTAAAAGTAGCCAGATGTGAATTGCTCTTCTGGGCTTTGCTGTAGCTTCTATGTCCCAACAGCATTTGGCTTATATAATATCTCAGTGTGCATTAAGCTAGGGAAACATCTAGGGATTGCTTATTATTAAAACTCTGTAGATGCTTATTTCCCTATTCATCCTGTTTAGTTTATCTTCATAACCTGAAAGACTTTGTAAAAGATGAGCTATATAAACTGATTCACTGCAACTGAATCTGCATTCCGAAGAGGGACTTGCTTCTTACTGAAAGCTGCAAGAAGCAGATGACTTCTGGTTCTCTGAGCATGCCAGTTTATACCATGCTTTAACCTAGAAAATTAAAACTTTTATGTTCTCATCTCTTTCTTGTGACAGATACATAAAGTGAGGCACCCCTTGTTGAAGGGGACGGGAGTGCTGATAAGCACAAATTACCACATTGTAGAAAGCTGGAACAGATTTATTATAACAAGCAAGAATGGTCAGATTTGTGTTAAATATGGAGAACAAACTTGTTTCCGTAACTTCATGCAGACCGCTTCTATTTGTCCTTCCAGTATTAATAAGTCAGTGTGACTTCTGCATATTTCTTTTAAAACATTTATCTGCTTTTCAAGAGTGTTCTCATTATCACCCACCAGCCCCCCAGCTTTGGAGCTTTTCTGGCCCTGCCCCTGGAGCCAGGATACAAAGCTTCAGGTCCGTACTGCATTTGAAGCCCTAAACAGTAGCAAATGTGTGCATGCACACAGCAGATAGCTCTTTTAGGCTTGCCTTTTTCTTTCTTCCCTAGTATTTTAGTGAAATCAATAGCAAGTATTAAAGTGTATGGAGAAGGCAATTATCTGAGTCAAATCTTCAATGTCAATTTGAGAAAGTCAATAGACAGCATTAACTGGGATTGGAAATATGCACATTTTCTCTTTTGTAGCCTAATTATTTTCTCAGCTTCAGTGGAATAACTCTGTCAACCTAAGTCCTCACGGACAACCCTGTATGACCAAAGCTCATCCTATTTACATTAATAGAATTAATGCAGCAACCTCTGAACTGAAAGCTAATGATGAATTGGAAGGTTGGTGCATTTTGGTTGTTGTTTTGTGTATAGCAGAAAGGATGTATTTCACTGCATAGGATTCAGCTGGCACAGGAGAATAGGCTGCAACAGTGGAAATATATATTTCTGCTCTTTTCTCCAATAAAATAATGTGTAGTCTCAGCAGTTTCTCATCCTCTGAGGAAAACTGCAAAGATTCAGGATATTGTAATCTGCTGTGAATTCAGCATCTGCTCACAACATCCTCAATAGGAAAAGTTGTTCCTTCATCATCTGCAGACCATTATAACAGAAAGACCTGCAAAACAGTCAGAGATCAGGTGTTCAAGAGGAAAACACTTAGAATGAAATGTCGTTCTATTCAGGACCCTTCAGCTTGAACAAAAGCATCATGTAAACATAATACTTCACACTTTTATTTCACTTCCACCTGTGCCTCTTCAATTCACTTTGCAAACCACTGAACTAAGTATCAGAACAGTCAAAAGCATTCTGCAGATTGCAGAAAGGAGACAACCCCTGAGGTCATCACACTTGCACACTGAGCTCTGCACATCTCTCACTGACTACACACAAATATGCCTGCTTTGCACATACAAAGTAAAATTTAAAATTTTGAATACTAACATACTCATTTTCAAAATGAATAAAGAAGAGCATACGTGAACATATTGACCTGCCAGCCACAATAAGATCCAAGGATGAGTGGAAGTTTCAGTGCACATCCCAGAGAAGATTCAGAGCTCTGTTCCCCACAGATAAAGAGAGAAAAGCAGCTCCATGCTCAAAGACTCATTAAACTTGCCAAAATAACCTATATAATTAAGGACACTATGGACTTAGATGCATAGACACAGCCATCAACTTTCTAGCCCAACAGAGAATAAGACTCACTCTGTTGCCTGCCCCAAATAGAAAACAACACAAGTTACTTAAGCTGCCTTCATCTATTGCACAGAATCAGAGAACTGATGTTGGCAGGGATCTACAGAGATCATCTAGTGCAATTCCTGCCCAGAGAAGAGCTAAGCAGAGCAAATTGCTGGGAGTCACATCCACTGGAGTTTCGAGTGTCTCCTAGGATGGTCCTCAGCATCTCTAGGCAACCTGTTCTAGGATTCAATTAAAGGACAAGTTGGTTTTTGGTTGATATAATAGTTGTATTCCACCTTAGAGAATTCCCTTGCTGCTAATTTTCTCCAGCTCTGCCCTTCTGCCTCATATTTCTCATACCAACACTTATGTCTGGTTCACAAGTCTACTACAAGCAAGAGTAGGAGGCTGACAGAAGGAGCAGTCAAAAGAAAGTGGGTAGTGAAGCAGGGGACATTTGACTTGTTTTTCACTTGCTTGGTGCTGAGCACATACCATTTAGAAAGTCCAGACCAAACACAACATGTGAGACACTACAGAGGCAACTAACTGAAGGACAAGTTTTATAGTGATTTGATTGAAATTCTTGTGTGCTAGACATGTTGCTATTGCACCTCCAACTTTTGCAGTTTAAGTAGATCCTACCATATTTTTTATATCACTAATTAAAATTGCCCAAACTTCCATTGTCAGTTTTCAGTGGGATGAATCTGTAAATATGAGTAAGTGTGAAATTACAGGAAACTGTGGTTTCTGCTCAACTTTCAGTTAGTTAAAGATAAAAGATTTAACAGAGAAGACCTGGTCCCATTTTTGTGCTATACAGTAACGGGCAAATTTAGATGATAAACTGCATGATCACATGAATATCCACTGTAAGGGAGGTAAAAAGGTTTTAGCTTAAGTAATACAAAGGAACAAATGATTTGGGTACAAAATCTGATCTACAATGTTCAAGTGATTCAAGAGCCATCCAGACAGTAGTACTACAAAGACAAAAACAAACAAACTTCTTTTCCTGTTGCAAATTGCTGATTTATCCAGACCACCTCAGCCCACACCAGTGCTTTTCCACCTGTGGGCCACGGGCAGGGAAAATTCACAGTTAAGGAAGACTCATGGATCGTGTTGAGGGAGACTGAGAAATGGCATTAGCAGAAGCAAACTCACTGTGTAGATGTTCACACCTGCACTGGAGGTCTGCAAGAGACCAATTCAAAACCAGTAGCCATGCTTCCCAACTAAGAGAGAATGGTCAATTGACTGATTAGAAAGCAAGCTTATGCAATGGAGAAAAATACCCAAATCCTTGCTCATCCATGGACTTGTGTGATTCTCAGTAAATCACTCTGTTCCTGAGAGTCTGCCTGCAAAACAGGGCACACAGATCCTTACCTCTTGAGATCCATGTGGGAAAAGCTACATTAAAGAAGCGTACTTCAAATGGATTACTGTCACTAGAGGGAGGAACAGCTGCTGACTGAATTATTTCAGAAACATCCATAAAAGAAGCTACCTCTAATTATGAGCGGATTATCTGGCTTTACCACACCATAGAAGAAGGAATATTAGAAACAGCATGCAGTTAGCTGTGTAGGCATTTATGAGACAGCCGTGAACAAATGAAAGATTTTTGTGGGGACAAAAAAAAAAACAGAAAAAAAAACCACAAAAATTGAAAGTATCTCTCAATTGTCATGCATGAGATTAATCATGGGATAAAAATCAGCCTCTACATTTCCCTACATAAATTATTCTACTAAACCAAATAGCCTACAGGATGCAAGAGATAAGTCAGTGAGAAGCTTAAAATGATTTGGGAAACAATCAGCCACACCACAGAAGAGACTTCATGTTGCACTTGAATTTGTTGTTTCACAGGTTCTAGATACTTCAGAACGACATTAAAAATGCATCCCATATCTTTTGACAAATTCAGACACAATAAAAGCTTCTAGCATTTTAAACAGCTAGTATTCCACCACCAATTCTGGGATAGCATTTAGTGGAAAGGCGATGACAAAAATTGCAGAAATGGAGACGTGGGTCATCTCTAGCGAAGGTTTCCCAAGGTTTAACCTTGCAAACAGCATGCCCTACCTCTCGAAAATGTCTCTGCATCTATGACTGTTTCAGATCACATAAGATGGGATATTTCTTATAAGTCTTGGAATAACATGACTTTCTCAGTAGAAAAACAGGAAGAATATTAAAGAAAAACCTATAAAACCAAGAGGTAATAAAGAACTTTAAATGAAACATCTGCAAGCTGCCAAGGCTTCTATAGACAATTTTGTCATTTTGAAGGGGATAACAGTTTTATCATTCAGACAGCTCTTACTTTGCCTATGAGTGATTTCTTTTAACATTAGATAAGCAAATGAAAATAAGTATCCAGAAGCTGGACATGTGGTCAATCAAAACTCTCACTCAAATCCACAGAAACACTTAACAATACATTTTCTCTAAAATTTTGAAATCCTAATGCATCTGTAACTCATAAAGTACTAAGAGATTTCAGTGAAATAAGTTTGAAAATTTTGCTATCAAGTTGTTACAAATTGCTTCAAAGCTGATCTGCCCAGTAGCATTACTCTTCTGCAGTATGTTGTAAGTTTCACTTCACATTTCAACGTCTACTTTTAGACATTAAATCCAACATTCATATTGCCTTTCAGAACTCAAGTCTATCACAAGTAATTGTAATTGATCTAGTGCATTTTCTATGTGCAATACAGTGCAATTCTAATGTTTCTCAAACTGTTGAGATACTATATTTTCAATTCTTATTTTGGCAATAAATTCCTCCTGTAAAATTCAGACTTACTCTTTGCTGTTCTAAACTCCTGTATAATTCACAACTAGAAGGCAAACTGCTTTTTGGTTTGTTGTATTTCATTAGTAAATATAGCAAATCCTTTGCAATAGGTTTATAAAATTAAAGTTCAGCAGTTTTGCAAGGAGAAAAAAGTGCAAAAAAATTCCCCTTAAAGGACCTACATTAACTGGTTACACACTTCTTTTTTTTAAAGTCTATCCAGAATCCTGCACAGCCAGACCAGGGTCACTGTAATAATTGTGGAAGTCTTGAAGGGAACAGATAATAGTGTTCAAAATACACAACTTCACCAAAATTTCAGTCTCTTTTAGCTTGGACACTGAGAGATGGTAAAGAACATTAAAGAAATGAAAAAAGACCCCTAGAAAAAGGTCATCTGACCTATAAGCAAGATCATCACCTAAAGCAACATCATATCCTTCTAAAATATCCTTTGTCCTAAAATAAAATCAGGTAAATATCCCTATGCAAAGTTTCTGTGCCTAGACAGAACCAAAACAACACCAGTATCTCTGACACAATAATAAAGAGACCTACAGAGTTAAATTTGTTTGGCACACTCTTTCTTCCTAAGTGTATTAGCACCATTAGCTTACAGAATTTGGTGATGATTAAAACAGCTCTGGAGAGGCCAACGCTTAAATGATTTAAGATAAGGGCTTGAACAAATGCTCACAATGCCTGAGGCTCAAATCCTGACACAGAAATGCATACACATACATATGCTTAATGTTTCACCACATCAAATATTACACAAAATATTTTTTCCTCATAACAAAGCCTCTAGTAAGGTTCAGCTCAAGAAACCCAAAATACAATACATAAAGATCCCTTACTCAGCCATCTTCCCCTATCAGCTGTTAAAAAATGGTTTTAGCTCTGATTATATTTCTGAAGTCTTCGCTAGAACCATACTCATCCAACCAAGAAATAGAGTGCCAATGCACTCTACATCCTTAAAGGCAGCAAACCGCGCAGAAGCAGAGTATTCAAAACACATCTGTAATCCTTCAGTAGGCTGAAACATGTTTACATGAGAACCCGTTCAATAACTCTGAAGAAAAAGCCTGTAATTGAAAATCAAGGACTGTTCACACATGATTTCTCAACAGGAAGAAGGGAATGAATGCTCAACCCATCCCTCATGTCATTTATAACGCAGAGATTCATTATTTACATCAAATACTCACTAGAGAAAAAGGCTTGCACTCTAACTTCTTATTATTTTAAGCACATTTTCTTTTCTTTCTTTTGAAGATTTATTTTAGCTTAATGGCTATGTGAGTGACACTGCTTGGCAAAAAGACTATTCATGATCTGCAGTCTAGCACCAGTAGTATTAGTAGTATTGGTTAGTATTAGATCACAGTTAATCATAAGTTTCTAGCAAGGATGCAAACAGGGACCAGTGTCTATATCACAATTAATGTGATGGAAAAGAACATGATGTTCAGCAGAGGAGGCAGAGCCTGCCTGCACCAGGTACACAAGCAGTGATTAGTTTTATATAATAGCAATAAGATGCACTGAGCATGGATCTGTCAGAGCATTTGTGTGATTGCTTATGCCAGATGCGCACCATCACAAAGAGTTTACAGCCGAAATGAACCACAAGGCAATGAAAACAAATTGGGAACAAGTGGCTGTTTTTCTGTTAGAATTTTACATGTGAAAAACACAAAGTGATATAGCTACATCAACACAGTGAAATTGCCAGAGAGCACAATTTAAAATCATTTCTCATTTGTAGCCTTCTGACATAACGTAGTTGGAGCACATATTTCTTCAGAATCCTTATTTCTATAGCCAGATTCCATGGTTTAATCTTCAAAGCCATCCTCTCCAATTCCAACACAAATCATGTAAGAATTTCTCTTCTCAAAATAAAGGCAAACATTCAAAACTCCAACAGAAATCTAAAGGTCAGGCATTTACATTTCCCCTTGTTAGTACCTTTTCCAGTTTTAAAAAAAAGTCATGCAGCCATGCATCCATTCAGCACATTCCTCGTTATTATAACATTTTTTACCCTTTAGAAAATAGAGGGTGACACATACTCTTTTAATGAGAATACTGCTAGAAACCAGTTATTAAACAGATTAAATTTACGCTTAATATCTTAATATAGAAGCAAATTGCTTGTAATTTTGAAGTGATTGTCTTGCATAACACTGAGTGCAACATTCCTTTCTGTGGAAGCACACTAATGAGCCATGTCTCCTCCACACAAGAGCACTGCTCATACGTATCAATTTCAAAACGTGTGACAGACCGGGCCATCCTTCCTCCTAGCAAAAACAAATCAAACCACATTAGAAGTAGAGATTAGTAACAGATTATAACACTGCAGGAAAGTGCAATTAGTTTCTGCCATTTGTGCCTACAAACCACAGCTGTTACACCATCAGCAATATTCATAAAACTGATTATGAACAATTTCAGAGGGAATCCTGTGGGAAGTTCCACCTTGACAGAGCTGTTTTGGCCACTTCCTCAGCTGCACGCTCTGCAGTCACGTGCTGCCTTTTGAAAAAGGAGGAACTCTTTGGAAGTTCACAAGGACCAAAGCTCACTCACTCTCTGGCAAAGGAGATTTAATAAATTATTTGACAAAGGAAATTCTTGAGGAAGTTAGAGGATACATTGGTGTCTCATAGGAAGCACTTCCAATGGCTTAATTCCAGCCCCATGCTGTGGTGTCCTTTACTTCCTCCATAGAACTAACACAAAGGCTGAATCACAGTATTAGCTGGCAAATAATAGCTAAGTGAAATGGGGTTAGACAGGATGATGGCAAAGAAGATGATTTACACTCCTCTTGCACACAGAGCCTTTCTTCAGGAATGGCCAGCAGAAGGCAAGTCATCTGCTGGACCCAAAGCCACACCAGCCCATTGGTAACAGAGCAGTGAGATCAATGAGATTGTCTGGCAACAGCACAGATCTCAGCTGGACTCACCAACAGAGGAGCTGTATTCAGCTATCAGCAATTTCACCTTCAGTGCTTCTCTCAACAATGAGACCCAAATCCTGCCTCTGTATGGATGCAGAAGTCAATCCACAATTGCCTAAAGGAGGATGTAGGATTGTATGTACTTTAAGCTGATTTAAAAAATACTGCAACACAAGTACAACTCTTTTTTTTTTTTCTTGCTGTCAAAAATGCATTGGACACTTGGGAGCTAGGATCTCAAAGGAGGGCATACTGAAAGTTACAAAGACAGAATTAGGAGGCACGAGGCACCTGGCCTCCTCAGGAAGCAGCAGACTCCCAGGAGAGGCCCCATAACACCTGAGTGCTTTGAAAAGAGCTTGCTGAATTCACAACATGGATGAGGCCAAACGGCTGTGCAATGTGATGTGCCAAGAGACCTAATTAGCTTCAGAAGGTCCATAGACAAAGACAGGAGGAAAATAAAGCTCTTTACATTATTGAACACTGCTCTAAAATTAACTTTAATCTTTGTCAATAAACTGCCCTCTAGGAAAAAAACATTCCTAGAGAAGATTTTCAGCTTCAAGATATTTTTCAGCTGCTTGATAGCATGATAAACAGCTGCTCCCTGTCACAGCACACATACCACAGCCATGCTGTGCACTAACAGCAGGAAATCCATTCTAAGAAGAGGACTGTATAGCATAAAACCAAACAGGCTACTCCCAAGGCTGATCAGTGCTCTGGACATTAATTTAATTCCACTCTTCAATGTTTGATTATGTGATATACCTTTGTTCTCAAAAAAAATTGTGGTCTGCTCTCATCACTACCTGATACTTGACAAATGTGGTGGGTATAATAATATGGCAGAATGAAACCTATCAAATTTTGGAAACAATGCAACTTTTCAGCTGAATCTTCAAATAGACTTATGCCCAGTGCATGTTTAGAGAAGCACTGTGCATAACCTGACTAATTGCAAGTGAGTGCGTGTTGTTGAAATACAATCATACAATAGTTAAAGCTCTAGAATTCCCACAGCCATGTCTCTGCAGCTTCTGAATCTTCTTCATGGCTTGTTTAAAATAAGATTCCAGAGAAATGAAATGTTTCACTTCACTGAGTCTTTTACTAATTTGAGCTAGAAAAGAAGTTCATTATGCAAGGTAGATCACACATATTTAAAAGCTTAATTCTCTAGATTACAACTGTAAAGTTCAGCTAAAATATCCCTCCAAAACAAGCAAATGAGAAAAACCACCACTGTGCCTCAGAACACAAAAATGCCCATTGGCAGACAGCAGCTGGGGTATTTTCTAAGTGCACTGCATGAAGATGCAGAGCTATAGGGTCACACAGCTCACAAGTGTACAATATATTTCTGGAGCTTAAGACAGAACTGTTTATTACCAATTTTACCTTTACACCTCAAGCTCATTTCCACAAGCAGCTGAAGTCTGGATGCAGGACTGTTCAGAGCTTTATCACAGCAAAGCTTCAGTTGAAAATCAGCTTATGCTACAATGTGCAAAGATTTCTCCAATCATTAATACTTTCAGATGACCTTGAACAGATGCCATCCATCCTTTATAATCACCCTTTTTGTGAAAAGCTCTAGGGAACTGGATCTTGATCTGCCACTATTACACCTAGTTACATGTGTCTTGCGAGACTATCAAAAGTAACAAGATGATATACTTTGCTGGAGACACAATTAGAAAAAGAATCACTGCAAAAAGTAACACAAAGACTGGGAGTTAAAATACAGGTTGTACTAATGGATGTTGATAATTCACCTGCTGTCATAAAATTATTAAAAACATTACCACAAAACAGATCTATTTCACCTGTCCTCAAACCATAAGTTGCAGGTATAATTTGGTACCACGAAAGCAATGTGCCTGCTGCTATTCCAAGTGGCTCTGACTTGAGCAGAAGTTTTTCCAAATCCACTGACCTTAATCATTATGCATAAATACTGAAAGTGCACCATGATGAGTTATCATTATGAAGGCACAGATCCTGAGCTGAAGCTCTTGATTGCTCCCATGCATTTTAAGCTATGCCACAATTTCTACGGCAAACTCCTCAGAAAGCTTAGACGTCAAATCCAAAGGAAATAACTGATTCTTACCCTTATCTGAGCCTTTAACCACAATAATGTACTAGAAATACAGAAATAAATCTGCACTATGCACTGAGCACAGAGCAGAGGAACTTTCAGTGCTGAGAACATGCTTATAATCTCACTTCATCACGTCTAACACCTCTTCCTCCCATAAACCCTTGGCTGAGCTCATCCCACAGTACGCTCTGTGAGGGCTGATGATCTCATCACTCTTCTGTTTCACTTCTGACATATCTCATTATCTGTGTTCTCCCTTTTTCTGTCTGACCTCAGCAGTTTTCACCTCAACAGCTGTCTCCATTCTCTAGAAACAAGTATTTATAAGAAAACTTAATCCCTGATTTGGAACAGCAGGCTACTGTGAAACTGAAAACAGGACTGTGACTTCTGTCAATATCTATTAAATACATATGCAAAGTAAAACTGATACAGAGTACTTACAACCCAGGTTTCCTATGGCTTGCCTGCAGCTGTGCACACTAATGAGGGATGACTTTAGGCTCTCTCATTTTTAAATATTCATGACACTTCATGATTATAATTCCTGATCATTCATACAATATATTCATGAGCATCATTCGCTGCTTGGAACTACACTTAGGTCACATTAGAATTTACAATTCAGACATTGTTTTGCACTGGATAAACAGGAATTGTATGAAAATTTTTAATGTTTATTTTTAAAGAATTCTTAACATTTTTTACTAATTTGGGAATACAACTGATTACAACAAGAGAAGGAGGACTTATTTTGGTAAATATAATTCCTGCTTACAGGATTTGCTGAGTACCCCTTATAGCTGGAGAGGGCAATGAGATTGTGAGCATTTACCATCTTACAGGGTCAGACCATCACTACTGCCTCAATTCCACCAGGTTAATGCTCTAAGGGCAGATAATGAACGCTAGCCTATGCCACAACCCCAACTATTAATAGAGCATTATATTTAGTATCTAGATGCGTGAGATTTTGGTTTTATATATGTTCAGATAGATGGATATACTTAAATGTTAGACAAGCTTTCATCTTTCATGTGTACCTACAACTAGAACATGGGATATAGTTTCTGTATTTATAATTGCATTACTCAGACCTTGATGAAAGTAGAGGAGATGTGCAAAACTATCTATTCCTGCTGGGAACTACCAACAGATTGGCTTGAGGAAATAGTTGCAGAACACACTGTACTCAGGTTCTCACAGACTTGCAACATAGCAACACCAACAAAGATAGGCAGCAGTGTAAAACCTTACAATAGGAGTATTTGTTGCATTTTTTAACCTGGCTTGCTAATTGCTACCTCTATACCACAAAAGCTAGCAACTGTTGGGGATTTCCATAAGCCAAAAGGGTATTGTAATTTTTCAATACCTTTTTTCACAGCTTAGATTTCCAGCAACATAGAAGGAAAACAGAGTTGGTTTTTGTTGCCCTTTGTTCACTTCAATCACTTTATGTACAAATGAAGTAAAATTTTGACTTCTTGTAGTAATAATGGCTGCAGTTTAAGTATAGTTTCATCCTTTATTTCACATTACTAACCAAAACATTTTCCCTTGCAAGTGGTGAGGGCAGCTTACTATTTACCCCTTGTGCCACATTCCCTTTTCTCTTTCAACCCACCATTCACGTGGACGCATTTTTCACCAGTATGCTCCTATACGGTCTCTGGCTTTGGTTCACAATTCTGAACCACTTTTAATTGCATTTTCTACTACAGAAGAGTTTCCTCGCACCCATCCACCCAGCAGGACGCCAGGAAAAAAAAAAAACAACAAAACAAAACATCAAGCTTTCAGGAGCTGCTCTGCTCTACTGCAGAGCCAACAGACACCTTGCAAAGATCTCCTGCTGACTGCTAAGCCTCGCCATCAAATTCAGAGATTCTTTTACATCTCTCTGCTCCCACTGCTTTTATTCCTCTTGCTGCTGACATCAGGGAGTTCTTACAAAATGCACAATCAAGGAAAGAGATAAGCTTTGAAACCTTGTTTTTCTCTTTTGCGTTTCATCCCTGAAAACAGTGAACCAGCCCCCAAAAGAAGAAGTGTAAAGTACAAAGCTTTGAAACAAAAAACCAAACACTTTTGATTGAACATATGTAAATTGACTTTAAATGTCCACATTTCTTTTTCACTGAAAAGGATTGACTGATATGACTGACAGCTGCATGCAATTTCTGCAAATGTTCAAATGAACATAGACTTGTGCAGAAATGTAACACATCGAGTGAATACGCCTTCAAGGTGTAAGTTTGGATAGGGGCAGGTCTCCATTGCCATTTCATTTTAAGACACCCCTACTTATTAACACCAGAAATTGAAAAAAAGAAAGCCCAGCACAGAACACAGAACTTCATAACTTACGTCACCGAACCACAGTCTGTGTCCCAGAAAATAAGATAGAATGAGTTTTCTGAATAAAATCTTCTCTCCCAAGGAGACAAACACAGCTTGGTACTTCTTTGTTCAAGTTTAATAAAGGAGAGAAAGCATTAGAAACATCAGCACCACGTTCAAGGCACAGGTAATCTTTCAGGGTGCATTTACCTGCTCCCTAGTGAGCCTCACTGTGACAGATACAATAACCCCATGACAGCTGCTGTATGAGTTTGTCAACAAAAGCTCTGTCACGTGATTCATGTGCCACAAAGCACACTTCCATACTTGTTTTAACATCAAAACTGTGTCACGGAAACATTTAGAAGATGAATCAGTAAGAGAATCTTTTTATAGATCCCTAACAGTGGGAAGCCTGCTGGTTCTGAAACGCAATTGTCCTGCTGGGAGAGAACAAAAAGGCAGAGCTCAAGTCAAGACAAAGTTTCTTAGTTGATGCATCATTGAGGGAAAGAAGAATTAACTATACAAAGACAAGGCTTATTTACCCAGCAAGAAAGAAATAAGCCTTTTAGGTTGAGAATTTTTTGACAATTTTTGACCTTTGTTTTGAAGTGATTTTCTGTGCAAAACTGTCACACTCTTATTTTAAGAATAAAACTAAAAATGAAGGAACACAGATTCACACGAATGTCCAGTCCCCTACAGTAATATGCCACCATCTTCTCTGTAGGCAGATAACCACCTTAGAAGAAATTTTTTCCCTACGGCTGAGCACAGGACCAAAAGTTCTGCTTGGGAATGGCTTTATTCAGTGCATTTTGTAAGGTGCTCTATCTTTCAGTCCATACAAATGTCCTTTTCTAAATAATATTAAATCAAACTACATGTCAGGAGAAATCCCAACACTGAACGATAGCTGCTGCACTGTAATCTATGTTCATAAGAAGTCACAGCTGTGCTTTGTTGGTCTGCAGTGTAATTCTAACTTGCTGGTTTCATTAGACAGTATTTCACAGACTGATTGGTTCTAGGTATGATATTCATCATAACAGGACAGTAGGCAACATACATCAGGTCAAGCCTCAAAAAGTACAACAGAAATTCCTAATGTTAGTTCTGATACAATTTCTGACTCATTGAACACGTGGTTCTCAGAGGACAAATTTCTAAGTGTTGATACATTTACAGAAGAGTAAAAATGAGGATCAAAGAATCGACTTACATTACTGTTTTACAGTAGGATGTATGCAAATATATGTTTTACTAGGAGGATGTATACCAGTCATAACTTGAAACAGATAGCAAGTGACAATTTGAAATAGAACACCATTATGACAAAAGGCTTCTGGGACCTTTTGGGCTCTACTACAGAAAGGAAGAAAGTGACAAGAAAATAAAAAGAGGAAGGTCAGCAGAGAATTCTAAGGTCAAAGATAAAAGACAAAGAACAGAAATGTACATTCATGAAATCCTCTCTGCACAACATCACACCTAACTTGAAGTGTGAACCTGGGAGAAGAAAGCTAACACCTCTGCAAGTTCCCAGCAGGTCTAGCAGTGTCACTTGAGCAGGTCGCTGAAGTCACTGGGTGTAGCAGTGTTCTACACCACTAAAGTGGAGAAGTGACAAAGCAAACAGCAAAATGGCTTCTGTGGGTGCATGGCATGAGCAGGCAGTAATCCAGTCTCTCAGCTTCATTTTTCTCTGAACTAAGGGGACAGCTAGACAGCAAACTTTCTCTCACTAAGGGACAGCATTAGAGAGCTGAGAACTACAAATTCCATGAACTGATATTTTTTCATTATAAATGAATGCATATTTGAGGGTAATCCCTGTGAGATACAAGTGATGTACAAAACAAAGCTTTTTTGGTAGCTGTTATATATGTGGTAAACTAAGGTGAGCACATATAGCCTTACAGCTTTAAAAGGCAGGAATTACTAGGCATTATTGCATCACCTGACTCATACAACCCCCAAATGTAAAGCTACTTGCTTAATGCTACAGAAAAATCTTACCGAAAACCCTTGCCAAGTTCTCCTTTTCTTAGTTTCTACAGTATTTGTAAAAACTGAAAACCATCCATGATTTACTGAAGCCTCGTTAGATTATAATAACTGGCTTGAAATCATGAAAGCCAGGCTAAAGAAGTCAGGCATGCTAATAGCAGCTCCAAGGTGGGGGGCAGCTATGAGACAAACAAGGCTGGGTTTTGTTCTTGACCTTTCTCTTGTGGACAGAAAGCTAATTGTGCATGTAGCCTTTGCTTTACAAATCAACAAGGAAACTTCCTACTGGCATTTCACATCGCAGCACAAGACACATATATTGCTCATATTCGTTGCCTGTATTTCGGATCCACACTTAACCTCAAAAAGCTCACTTCTGCACACAGTCAATGCCTTGTATCTATTAACAACTCATTTCAGGCTACCTGTATGTATTCCTCTACTTGTGAGAGAAAAGAGGCGTGAAAGAAAGAGTTTTTTTCAGGATAACACAGTAATATTTGAAAGGAAATGGTCCTTCGTGTAATACAAAATGAGAACAAGTTCTTGGTCTACCTTAGCTAAACTGTCTTTAATCACTGCCACTGTGACCGACCCAACAAATTTACTCTATTAATGAAATGAGACAAAATGTGTGAAAAACTGAAGTGTGGTTGATGAGAGGACATTTCAGTTCGGAAAGGAAAGTGCGAAAATAGCTCCAAGCTCTCCTTTTCACTTCACTGATCACGAATCAACCGCTTGAGTTTATTGGCTGCTAATGATTCCAAGGGCACTTTATGTTAAGGTGTGAAAAGGAAGGGGAACGGAAAATCCTGACCATGCTGTGTACATTCAGCTCAGCCTTCACAGCTCAGCCACAGCTTGGTGGGGTTTCAAATAAGGCAGCTCCTTTGTGGAGCCAGACAACACCCCCCTGCACAGGGAAACACTGCTGTGTTCTCATTCTGCCAGGCATTCTGCAGGAGTACACAGCACTTGTCCTTCCTCTGACAACACGGAGCTACACCACGCCAATACCACAGGCTGCCTCACTCCTGGAAGTCCTCATTCCCTCATCTATGCCTGATGCTCTCTGGCACAAGTCCCTCGGGACCATCACACGCATTTCTCAGTCTTCTTTTCTGCTCATGGACATCCAAGAGAAGGAATGATTTGATTCCCATTTTACAAATACGCAGGTTTAGTTTCTTAGAGCTTAAGATTTTGGCACATGTTTGGTATGTTATCCCACCTCCCTCAGTTACTCTACTGGAGCAAACTCTGGGCTGAAGCACATGCCATTGGGCCTCTCACTGCTATCACCATCTGTGACAGCTTCTTTTTTCCTCAATTATGCTCATTCTATCCGGGCTAAAAAAAATCTTCCACTCCTTGCCAGTCTAAGCATATGCCTATATGTTTGTTTTTGAAGAAACTGTTGCTAATCCAAGTTGACAATGCCATCTTTCATATTATTTCACCAGGGTCCTGTTACCATGAAATGCTGTAAACTTATGTCAAGAGTCATGTTTGGATCAAGCCTCCCTTATTTATAAGGCTTTCAAAGTGAAATAAAGCAACAAAGCATTTCAGTGAACACAAAGTTCACAGTGCTGCCTGACAGACTGATATTAACACTGCCAATGGAAAAGCTATTTTCTGTCTAAACCCACCAGGAGATCAGTGACTTATTGCTGGACAGTACTGTTTCTTTTCCCCTGCTGGTTCAGTTGCATCCTTCTGAGCAGAACACAAAGCCAAGAAACATAGGATGTTACAAATAGGAGGTATCTCTATGTTATCTTCCTCACCCTACCTCCCCATCATGGGAAGGTGCTAGATGTACCCTGGCCACCTCCCATGTTTTTGTCAGCTACATCCTGGCTATAGCACAAATAGCAAACACAAGCAAGCTGCTTTCCCTTATTACCTCTCATAACAAGAACATTTACTGAGGCAGTCTGCAAGCACTTCATGGCATTCACTCATCCTTGCTCTTTAACTTGATCAAGATTTATTTTGATGTTCAAGAACTGCTCATTCTAAACGAATGTGTTCTTGTGGAAGGGCAAACAAGCAGTGTATAGCACTGGGCTACAAGATTAATACAGATTTTTTTTTTTTTTTCTTAATAGAACCTCTAAGGAGAAATAACTCTGACAATAGCTGTCACACTGCTGTCAGACAGCTTAACCTCTGCAACCAGAAGGGATCATGCCCTGAGTGGTGTGGAAGATTTAGTACCATTTCTACCCCAGGAAAGTGTTAAAGTGTCACAACAAGCATAACTGATGATTTAATAATTTTTGCACCTGCAATCCTAACTAGGAAGTTTTGAGAATCCAGAACCTCTCTGTAAAGAAACTTACTATTACCAGCTTCTTTTTATTGCCAGCTTACAGAAACATCAAGAAACTACTTTTTTCCTTAATAGATGATTGTCACTATATAGAAATAAGTAAAAGAGGTAACATTTATGACAAATATTACTTTTAACTGCGTTACATTAGCTTGATACAGGAGAAGATGAGCACCTGTTTAAACAAAATGCATCTGGTGTTAGCGATGTGCTTGCTGTAAGAAATGTAGATATTGCTTTGGGTCCTTGCAGCACAGACCCAGCATTAATCACTGTCATTGGAGTCAAATCCACAGAAGCCAAGAAGAATAATACAAAAGAGTATTTTTATACAAATGCCATGGATGTGACCCATTATGCTAAAAATGGTATAGATTGGTGAATGAGTCTTTAACTGCCCAAGACACAGCTGAACTTCTGATTAGGTCCTAATTACTTTTTTGTGCCTCAATTTTTTTTCATTTTCATAATTAAATTTCTGCAGTATTAGCAAAGTTCCTTCTGCACAGTAGTAGTAGTACATACCAAAGAATTAAGAATATTTTAAGACCATGCTCATAATACCTCAACGTTAAGAACTTGTTTCCTGAAGGTTTCTAGACTATGTGATAAACGAAGAGCTAAATGAAGGGATAGTAGCATAATCCCCTCCAAATGGGCTTATACGATGCTGTTAAGGCTGCTTTTGCAGCATTAACTTACTTCCGACGAGATCATTCCAGGGCAGAAACTGTGCACAGAGGCCATCACCAGGTCAGGGACACTAAGTTACTCTGCAGTCACACCGTTATTCCACTGCCTCTTCTACTACTGCTATTGTCTGATAAATGGCAAACTGCTATTTTTAGGGAAGAAAAATAAAGGGGTAAACATATCCTACTACACTGTATTAAAAATAGAGCTTTATTCTCACCAGTAAGTACACTAAGACTCAGAAGCCTTTGTTACCAAGAACACACAGCACAAGAGACACAGAATAAAGAATCTAGGGTCAAGGATATAGCCCAAGGCCTCTTTATCACCAAAGTGCTGTAACAGCTCTACTTTAGTTTCCATTTGTTGTAGAAAGGACTCAAAGCTTTAAGTTCTGGCAGAAAAATGACATCATAAATTCAAGGGTACCAAATGTTTCTGTTATGGAGGAAATCAAATGTTTATTTTACAGAAACTGTTAAATGTATCCTGGCAGCATTCAGAACGTTGGCTGGTGAGAACACAGTTGTACAGGAGTAACCACGGGTCTGATGGGAAAGTAACTTCAACAGAAATCCAGATCATACTCTTCTGTCCGTTCAACAAAGAGCCAAAGATAAAGCAGAAAGGCTAAGCAGAATTAAATCTTCTTGTATAACACACAAGTCACTATATAAAAGAGTTAAACTGAAGGCATGGATTTTGATCCCATAACATTTACCCCAGCTTTACAGAACTCAAATCCTGAGATTTTCATCCTAATCTTCAATATTGATGAGAATACATTACAAACTGTCTTCTGTGTCCAAGCTGTCTCTTTGTCAACAAAATCAGAATCAAAATAACAGTTATTTTAGAAGTAACACTTGTTTAAAACAGTTCTGAAATGAGGCACCCAGCAAGAGACATCTGCCAAGTCAATCACTGAATATCTTACTATTCAAAACAGAGTGCAGAATTTTATCTGAATCTCAAAGTAACAAGGCATCAGACCAGTTGCCCTCATTCAACATCAATTTTACCTTTCCTAAATAATACCTTTTTTCAAGGGTTTCAGAGGAAAATCATCCCTACAGCAGCATTAAGTAACAGCCTTTTTTTTTTCCCACCCCCATCTGTTAACATAAAACCCAAAGGAAACAACAGAAAACCCTCATGTCCAGCAGTTTTGATTAAAATTTGTTATACTCTCTACAGGTTTGCCAGCTCTTTTCTATGCAGAAAACCTCAGTTTCAGGATTTAAACAATCTTAAGTCTCTCATAGAATTGTAACTACCGGATATGATCGGATTAGTATGCATGCAGAGCTTTCTTTAAGTTCTGTAAGAGATACTTTTTTCTTTTAATTTGCATTGCTTTGCCTCTTCTTCTCATTCTAAATGTCTGCCAAGTCTCTGTCCAAGCTACAGAAATCATACACAAAAGTAAGAGTGGGCAGTGGGACGCAGTTCTGTTCTCAGTTATGCAGGTGTACAGCTTTAGAATGAATGGCTTCATAATGATACCCAACTGGAGGAAGAGTAAAGTGCTTCAGCTTGCAAACACTTGGAAAATACACATTTCTTCTATTTTCCACTAAGACTGAGCAAAGATGACATCATTTTAACATTAGAGTTTGTATCATTAAAAACAAACACACACATAAAAAAACACCTCAAACTCGCATCATATTCTAGGCACGGTTTTAGTTATCTACTGTGCCTATACACTTTTTGGAGACAGAAGCAGCCCACAGACTTCTCTCTCCCCAGTGATCATCCCTCTTTATTCTCTGCAAAAGCTAATTTGAGATTGAAGACAGAAAGCTACAAGGTAGAGATAATATTTTATGCTTTTGCTTTATTAATTGCTAAACTTTTGCTTCTCAAAACATCCTTTATGAGAGTACAGGAACCTTTCCCAACAACAACAGAGTTTAAAAGTGCAGAACTGCAAAAACACATCCAAGCAAAATCTGTTCTAATCAAGGTTCCCAACATCTCTAAACATTTGCAATGCAAAGAAATTAGTGTTCATCTCAAGCTTTGGAGCTCAAACCATTGCCTGAGGCTAAATGAAAACAACTATCAGTTTCACTGAAGGCTACCCTACCACTACATCAAACTTGTTTTTGACCTATAAAGCATTTTATATAAAACAGACTCAGAAACAGCTGTCTTGTAATCAACAATTTGTTCAGACTAATGTTCAATATTCTGAATTTCCTATGAAGACTATTTTTCACTCCTGGTCTTTGATAAACCTCCAATGTTTCCAGCTGAAAATTACCAGCTCTCAGATATTTTTTCCTAAAAAAATAAAATTAAAAAGCACAAGTTACTGTTTTTTGAACTTATTTCAAAAATTATTGTTACTCACTCGCATCTTTAGCTCTGTGTTCTGTCTAGCTGTGGTATTACATCTTGAAGAGCATTAACAGTAACACAGAAGTTCTCCATCTATAGATCACTTCTTATAGCCCAAACTCATTTCAACTGAATTAAACAGATGAGTCATTATTCTGGATTAACATCCTCTGTGTTGGGGGCAGGGCAGGCTGTAAAAGAACTGAAAGAATTCTGATTTCTACCCCCTACAACTCAACAAAGTAATTCTTATAGAAGAAAATATGTAAAAGCTATGTAATTCTTAAATAGTTTTCAAATCAAATTCCAAAATATTTACTGACTGTTTCAAGGCAAAAATTTAACAATTTTTTTTTTTTTTTTTTTTTTTACTAATGATCCAACCTCTAGCCCTCTGGTTACTCAGACAGTAAACTGCTTCAGCAGTAATATTTTCTGTCTCAAAGGAGGAAAGCACAGACTGACAGTACAGCCTTTAATCTAAGTTCATTGCTGTAGGCTGTTAGCCCATGTTCTCTGAGCATTGTAGGAGATAATGCCACTCACACCTGGGTAGCAGCTTTCAGGTGCAAGGAACCCCTAGCACGTTAGAGAGAGAGCAATGCATTATGTGCTGGAGCAAACTGGTTCACACATCTTGTGTGCAGTATGCATGTGCTTAATCATTGGTGACGAATACACCTCTCAGTCTTTAGTTTGCAAGTGATCTGGGCACCGTGAATTCCACTTGAACTAGTACTAGAGGAATGCCTTATTCTAACTCAGTACAGGCATTAGAGTAGTAAACTAATCCTGTTACTATTCATATGCTATTCCTGGGACTCGTGACACTGAAGTCAACCATGTGAACCCCAATTCAAAATGACTTAATATTTTGGTATTAACTCTCTCTGCTGAAGATGACCAAATAAATTTTAAATTGCCAGTTAATAAACACAACAATTTCACAACGTTCCTTGATGCAAACTAAGCAGAGACAAAATAAATTCTCTAGCTATCCCCAGAAATTTTTGAAGTTGAACACAATTGTACAGGCAAAAGACTCACTCCTGTAAAATGCAGCTCAAAATCAAATAAACACTAAAGAGAAATGCTTCTACTTATTCAAAATGGCCTTAATAAAAGATGATGCATACACAGAAAGAAAGAGATGCGAAGCACCTCACGCAGGCCTGCAATCACAAGCAGCTACATTATATAACCACTTCATAAAAGCACAGAACCTTAAACAACCTCAGAATAGTTAGCTTTCTTCCAGTCTTTGCTCTGAATTACAGGCTTTTTTAAAAAACTATTTACAGCTAGACCTACATTGTTCAAATATTAAAAATTGTTATCCTACTGAGTAGGCAATGTCCCTTATGTATACTTTGAATAAAACTTTTTAACTTAAGTGGAAAAAAAACTAATCAAGTTTCTTTTTTTTCCATTGTATTTTCATCATACTAACCTGAAGGAATCAGACTAGTTGAGACAAAATGAGTTAATTTGGCAGATGTTTGACCAATTTATAGTCATAGTATCTTTCAGATGCATTAAGGACAATAATTCAAGGTTTCTTTAGAGCAAAATGGGTTCTGCAGAGCTTTCATTGGAGGTGCTTTGGAAGCAATCCCACTTGGCTTTCAAAATGAATCTGTAGGCATTGAAATGAGACAACATCTAAAGGAAGCTCAACAGTTACTGCAACAGTTACTGATGGACAAAATAAACCAACTAGAAACCCTTACAATATTATTTTCAATGCAAATGTTTCTAAACCTAGAAAAGCAGTTTAGCCACAGTATTGACATTTAAATGGAAACAAGGCACAATCCAGTAAGGGTAAATCTGAACATTTGTGCCAATTCCTTTTTATCAGGCATTATCTTTCTTTGTCAATTTTCTTTGTATGTAGCAAAATATATACATATGTATATACTGCCATCTAAATATTGATATCTAAATTATTCTATCAAAATGAGAATGAAAGAAGAGAGGAATCACAGATGAGCAGTACACATAGAACTCAGCCATTATTGATTTAGCTACTGTAAATTATTTGTTGGGCAAGTCTTACTGTATTTTCTTACCATAAGAATGAACAACTTGGTCATGAGTCAGAAGAGTTTAGACCACCATGAACAGAAAAGCTGATGAGAGGTTCTAAAGGATGCAAGTACAATATTGGAAATCTTCGCTCAGGACTTGAAAGCTGGTCTACCCTGACAACACTACTTCCAGTATAGGACATGTAGCTCATTCATATACCTCTACACCAGTCAGCTTCACATTATGTAAAGGAATGATGTCCCCTTTACATTAGGTATACTGCGCTTTGTTAAAAATGTACCAACAGCCTCAATTAAAGGGAGTTTTCTGCTTAAATATCCATCTTGTAGTGGGTCATAGAACTGCCTCACCATATGGCTTCTCATTAATTTTAATGATGTATAAGATGCAGTATATGCCACTAAAAGAAACTCGAGAAAAGCATAGATGATGAAAAGAAAGACATATGGAGGAAACACAAGCAGAAAAGCTTGAGAAAATAAAAATAAAAATCTAGAATAACAACACATTCCTATGCAAAATCAAGAGCTCACAATAACCTTGTGGCTACTAGAACTCTCACAGTACCACTGTCTAGTTGTGCATGCTCATTTTGAGAGATAAAAATGTTCACAGCATAATGCTGAAGACATATATGTCCCTTCATCTTTAAATTGCACAAAACACAAGGATTTACAGTGCATAAAACCCATTCTGAATAGGCTGCTAAATTGGTACTAAAAGTCAAATATATCAGCTGCCTGGGGAGCTGGAGAGCAGCCAAGCATCCCAAGTTCAACATATACAGGATCCCTATTTGTTCTTCTTCATAACATAGATGATTACAGCTTTGTAACTGAAAGATACTATTAAGGCATCTTCCATAACGTTTGCTGTTAAAGTCTCTCCCCAACTATTTAAGCTGATTCTCATTTTAGCAAACGGGGATAATACTCAACAGAGCAAAGTACAGCAAAATATTCTGGACTGAAAAGTAGAACGTACAAAATATACAGTTTACTTTCAAGGCAAAAGGCACAGTAAGTGCCAGGACTACCAAAATACCTGTTTTGAGCCTCTGCAGAAATCTGACTGCATTCCTGAGTGTTCATAGCAAGAATATCACACAGATTCCCAATTTTCACTTCTTCTAGTCAACTGTGACTACTGTGAAATTTGATCCCCACTGTGGTCACCTCAGCATCAGACCACACGAAAACACAGCTCAAGCAAAATTACTTGAAAGAGTAATTTATGTTCACCAATTATTACAAGTTTAAGCCACATTTCTGACAGATGAACCACTTATTTCATGCAAACATCACCTCTGAATTCTACCTTTGTTCCCCAGTCTCTGATTTAAGATAGACTAATTAGTGCATTTTCCAAGCACGGCCTCTCCACTGTATAAATACAAAACATTTGGTTATTTTATAAGTTTAAAGGAAAAAAATAAAGACTAATACACAGAATATTCCCAACGTGTCTTTGGCTTCTATCAGAACTCTACATTATGTTGGTCAAAACAGTAACCTGGATGTGGTTTTCCAGAAGGTAAAGAGTATTATGAAGAGTTGTCATGGCCTGTATCACAACTGTTTCCATCAACGTATTGCAGACAAATAGAAAATGATGAGATTCATTCATTAAGCTTTGTTTAGATGAGAAAATAACTTTACTTGCATGTCTGCCTTATCAATTGCTTATTTAAAGATCTGGCAAATCTCAAATTGGCTGTTACAGAATTACAGTGTTTGATCTACTATAAACTGCTGTAACAGATAAATATATACAGCAAGCCAAAATACTAAAACAAAAACAAAAACCTCCACAAAACTGAAAAAGGCCTAATAAATAAGCAGCCACAATCACCTTTTCTTTTAAAAACAAACATAAATCTTGCAGTGGTGTTTGCTAAAGATTTGAGTACTTTGAACATGGTAATTAATACACTACAGATCATCATTTCAGCTGTAATTCTAAACAGTAAAAAGGTTGTCCTGGTCACAGATGAACTATCCTTATTCTTTTCCAGTTCTTCTGCCTATTCACCTCGTATGTAAGGACAAACTGCAGAAGTATTCACTACAGCAAAGACACTGAACAAAATTTCTAGCCTTAGACACCTTACAGCTAAATCCATCTTTAGTTACTAAAATAAACAATTGGACTTACCAATAGATTGGTCACTTGTATTATCTCTCCATAAAAATCTGAGCATTTAAGCTACTCTGTAGTCTCTCTCTTTGGTTCCCAGGAGACTGCCTATTAACTTTTACTTTCAGGGCAATGTTTTCCATATCATAGGCTGAGGAGGTGGAAATACATCAACCCAATTTTGTCCAATTGCAGTCTTTTTGAACGGCTAAAGAGACCCAGTAAAAAAGTAGTATTATACCATTTGCTTTAACTAGCTAACGTACCACATTCACTCCTAAGAAACAGCACAAACACAAATATTCATCAGGTTACTATTCTATGTTGAGCTATATCCACACTAAGTTAATGAAACGGGTCATATACGGTACCAACCGTTCCCAAGGTTTTGCAGAGTTATGTTTATGAAAGGTTAACAGCAGGCACTAATACAAGTATCATGACTCTTTTCAGGCAGTAGGTGAAACCTTGAAGAAAAAGTGGCTCTGTCTTCAAAAAAGTGACCTGACCTTTGCTTTGGTGGGTTTTTTACTCTGCAAGAAATAAAAAGCACTGCATGCTTTCCAATGCATCCTTTCTACCTGCTAACTGTTTTGGTTTATCACTCAGCACAAAAGGACTAAGTGTTATAAAAATCAAGTAGCATGGTATTAATGCTAAAGATAGCTCCACATGTCATTCAATATCGGAGCTTCATAGACCTGAAATGCATCATATGAGTCATGTACAGAGTAAATACATAATGGGCCAAGAACCTTTGATATGCTTAGTAATTAGAAGTAATTTTCATTGATTTAAGTATATTTAAATTAAATTTACCATGACCTTGCAGTTCTTTGGATATCAAAGGCACCACTACTCCAGCATGCTTATAACTTACTACACTTACTGCTCTGTGGATTTCTTGCAGCATGCAAAGAACTCTCTTTAGGGTAACAGGTTATGTTGCACAAGCAAGGAAACCTATTAAGGATCTGTCAATTAATGAAATCTCTTCTAAAAAGCACAACAGTATGTTAAGTTTTTACATGCAATAGATGAAATGTTTCTGAAACACCGTATAGTTCAGTATAAAGAAGCTGTTGTGTTTGTGTTGTTGTTTTTTTTCTTTTATATTGGACACTGAATACTTTGCTAGAGGAAGTAGTTCTGTTATATGTTATGGTAGTAAAGAACCCTTTCTGTTAATAGAGATAAGCATTTAAATATATTCAAGCGTAGTGGAAAATGCTGCTTTTATGGAGTCAGATCCTGCAGTCTTCGCACAGCTAAAACCTCTACTGAAATCAATGGGAGCTTTACAAGTACAACTGTGAGGATGTGCCTCAGGTCACCAGCATAGCACAGTTCTGCTCCTATGCTCGATGCATGATCAAGCATCTTCTGCCACTTCAAGAGTAATAGAAATGAAAATACAGATACTTATGCAAATTCAAGAAGATAAATACGCTTTTAAAGCAAAAAGTTCAGCTATAAAGTATGTGGCAGACAACATTAAGGCATTTTGTGCTTGGCTAAAATATTAAATTAGATGTGAATATATGTTTTTGACTCTTTTGAATATTTACAGTATCTGAAGTGCACTTTAAGAAAAGTTTATAATAAATTGCATCAAGTTCGATGTTTTTTTTTGAAAATGCATAGCACTATGACAGCAGAATTTGGCTCCATATATTGTTAGCAAAAACACAGAGTTTATATCATGTAAGCTGCTTTAAAAAATATTGTTAGAGTTATTAAAAGCTTTGGGCCCAGCCCTATAGGTTACTTCCAAATTTAAGTGAGAGTTTGCCTCAGTGAAACACAAAGATCTGCACCTTATTTGCAACATCAGCCTGATCCAATGTTTTAGTGGTAAACAGGTGCTCTGTGGTAACCAAAATAAAATCGAGGAGCTGATCACACAGCTCTTAGTCATTCAGACACCCTACCCTGCAAAACATCCCAATCCTTCAGATTGGCCTGGATTACTCTGGCCAGCCTGGCTGCAGCAAGGCAGCAGGAAATACTTCTGTTGACTTCAGTGGGGCAGCTCTAACAAATAACAAGACTATGGCTAGAAACCACAATGCTAACTTAGAGGCTCACTGCTGATTTATTGTTCTTTTTGAACAGTGTTTGTGCGTTCCACGTCGACCCAGACCTTGCCTCCTGCAGTACGCGCCGTCTCGTGTCGCGTTGCGCGGGCGCGCTCGGGCTGCTGCTGACTCGCCCTTGTTGGTTTCCCTGTTGTAGGGGAAAGGCTCTAGGGCGGCAGATAAGGCTGTTGCCATGGTGATGAAGGAGATTCCGAGGGATGAGGCTGCAGAGGAAAAGCCCCTCCTCACTATGGCGTCACAGGTGGGCGCAGCGCGGGGCTCAGAGCACACGGCCCCGGCCGGCAGAGCGGGGATGTGCAATGCGGCAGTGTGGGGGAGCTGCTCGGGGTCAAGAGCTTGGGGTTGAGGTGTTCCCTCATGAAAGTTAGACAAAAACATTTTTCCCCCCACTAGATAAAAAGATTCTTAGAAATTTCAGCCACGTACCAGCAAGTTGCCTAATTTTGCCTGATTCAAAATACCAATTCATAAAGCCAGCAATCATGCAAACTATACTTGTTTCATATTCAGCACATACACAGAGGAAGAATCACTCCATAGTAGTATTTGAAATATCTCAGACGTCATCCCTTGGCTTCCAGTTGTCCAAGGCAGATTATTCGGCTCTGTAAATCCTGCTTCCATTCTCACAAGCCCAGTCACTGGAAAGACATAACTTCAGTGCACAGAGCCCCACACGTTAAGGTGCCAGCAAGCACCAGGTGAACCCCTTACCTGATGGAAGTCAGTGGCTGCAGCACTGCCACACAGCACAGCACTTCCATCTCACTCCAACAGTGATTCCATTCTCTCGTGGTGTTCACATCCATGAATGTACTGAACACCCAATTCTGCTTCTGCTCTAACTCTGATGTCTATGAACTGACAGCCCAAAGGAAAAGGATGCTCTCTTTAATGTGCCATTTCTAATTTTGCCCTTAACTGTTGATGAACAATTAGAAACTAACACAAAATTCTGCCCCTTCCTTCCTAAGTGCAACATTTTCATTTGTTTCAACAATGTTTAACTTGAATGTTTATGCACCATTTGTACCAGTTGTCTGTCAGTCTACTCAGCAATTGTGTGATACATTTATGAGTGAAACGTATATCTGTTAGTGTAATTTCTTCCACTAAATGCAAATACCAACTTCCCTGCTATGCACCAAAGGGGTGCAGAAGCCAAAAGGAAGCAGAATCAAGTGAAAAAGTGAGTATTTTCCATATATGCCATCTCTGCATCATGTACATGTGATGTACAGCTCCATGACCATGTCGCATACGTCATTTATACCCTAATTGTCGGGATGTCATGTTGTTGTGAGATGCTGTCTCCTTAGTGTGCCTGTGTAAACCTCTCGTTCAGACCATTCATTCGGAGTTACGCACTGGTATATTGTGGAACAAATTTAACCACCATCAGTGTTCATCTGTGCTCTCCACATGATGAAACAGATATGGTTGCCACACACAGTGGGAAATGTGCAAGTTCCAAACTGGCTGCAAACAGAATTCCCAAGCCAGACTAAATTAGGTCATGAAAATAAGGCCTGGTATTTCCAAAGTGATCAACTCCACTGAACCCAGTAGTGGTGTGTGTATAGATATTTCCCTCTCAGGAGTTTCATTACATATCGTCCTGCTTCACTTTTCGGAGTACAGCTAGCTAAGCAACAAAATTTGTAAGCAAAATGCTAGGACTGAGCCCAGGTAGAAGAGTAATTGCTGTTAGAAAAGTAGATTCCCTAAAATCTTCAATGAGTGGAGAACTAATCATGTCTGACTATAAAAGCAAACCACCAAAGAAGCAGAGGTGGAATCTCAGACACAAGGAGGAGATGCCAAATCCTTGTTTTAACTGAGAAATAGTGATAATACAGAGAAGTCCCTGAAATCTTATGTTTTCCTTGCTTCCTCTAAAAAAGATTAAAACCATATCCAACAGAGAACAATTCAGGTGCACGCTCACATTTTATTAGCTCCTACCTAAGCCTCTGTTTGTAAAATAACCTTATTTGTTGACGAGTACTCAGTGTGAATTAAATTTTGACAAAGTTTCCAACTCACAATTTATTTTATATCAGATCTCAAGGTAAATCTCCAAATAAACTGAGAAAGTACCACAGATTCCTGTGGGGCTGTTCTGATACATGGCAACAAGGAATCTGAACAATCATTCCAGCATTAATGAATCTACTACAGTAAGCAGAGGGGTATTCTTGGTAATTGAATATGCCTTTCAGCACCTATTTTCTGTGATTCTATCCCAATTATTTTCAATGAAAGTCACTTTATTGGTAAGAAAAGGCATTCAGTAGTTGCCAGAGTTAATACTTTCAAGCATCAAGAGAGAGCTTTCTACACTAATGGGATTTTGTAGAATATAACTCCATAGTAAGTTGCTGTCTCTCTTTATCTTTTAAAGATAATTCAGAAGAGACTGGAACAAATGAAAAGAGGCACTTTTGGTATGAATAAATCTAGACAAAAGCGAAAGCAAGTTTGTTGAAAGTTCAGAAACTAATGGAAAGTTAAGTAAGGAACAAACATACTGCTAACCGAAGCTAGGATAGAAATTATCTTATGCATAATTTTCTCATTTATAAGACACACATGAGAAAATTGTGCATAGAAGTTTGATTTCAATTCTCAAATGTTTTTGATTAACCTCTCCACAACATTTTAGGCAGGAGAAAAAAAAGCACGCTTAAAAATTATTTCCTAATAATTTTCTAATGAGAAGTTTAAACCTCAGTAGTCCCAGGCATCAAAGTTTGATGGTACAGTCCACTATGAATTCCCCATTTGCTACAGGTCAGTGAACTTCAAAGAAGCTGATTCAATAAAGTACTTTGATCCACATTTAAACTTCAAAATACGATAAACTGCTTTACTGAACAGTAAAAAGTGCATGATATAATGCACTGCCAGCATGCTTTTAAACAAATAAATCTCAAAGTGTCATGAGTTATTTGTTCCATATTCATCACACCTAATTCAGATTCTTCAACAGAACTCAAATTGGAAAGCTACTGGTAGTAAGAGCCCTTTTAAGCTGATAGAAGGAAATAAGACCTGCAGAAAGGGATTCATGCCCAAGAACATCCTGGGGCAGATACACTGTTATTGCATAGTAGACTGGGAGTCCATGAAATATTCTCCAGCAGGAAAAAGAAATGCCAATTCTGTACTGAAAGCTATCCCAACTTCTGTTTGTAACTGAAAAAAAGGGAGAATCATAGAGTCACCAAGGTTGAAGAAGACCTCCAAGATCATCCAGTCCAACTGCCCACCTACCAGCAATCCACTAAACCACATCTCTTAGTACAGCATCTAAATGTTTCTTGAAGACCTCCAGGGATGGTGACTCCACCACCTCCCTGGGCAGCCCATGCCAGTGCCAAACAACTCTTTCAGAGAAGGAACTTGTAGGAGAGAAGAGCTGTCTGCTTACTGCACAGACACTGCTCAGAATAAAACCTTGATATTGACCACTTATAATTTAAGAGGTTAATGCACAGAATGCTTCATTTTAGAATTTCAACTGAAAAGTGAAAGTTTAAAGAGCTGAAGTTACACTATTAGAATAAAACATGCTGAAGTTCAGTTTACCTCATAAAAAGCAAAGGTTACGACACAAGCATTCCATAGAGAGATCTTTCATGACTATAGGCCTATTAATTACATCAGAATCTTAAGGTTCTTTTAAAATTTTGTTCACTCTTAGAATCTCTCTAAAACATATTTGTTCTTATCCATATTAGAAGCAATATTTTTTGAAAGTGAACTTCACCTCCATGCCATTGGTGGACCAGGCACCTTTGCTTATAACTAAAGATACTCAAGTATTTCCAGTACCTACATTCCAGTTGTTTGGGTGTGTTTTCCTGTTGTGTCTGTTTGGCTGCTTTCTTGTTTGTTTTCCTTAAATCCTTAAATCTATGTACACTGACAGATTTTATAGAGGATACAGAATAGAGATACATAAATCGCTGTGTTATTAGTAAATTGAGGCATGTATCAAGAGCTCACTATATGAAATTGCATAATAGTTTTCATACAGAAGTTAACAGTCCTATCTGTTCAGAATCAATCACATTTACTCTAAGCCTCTCAGCATTAGACTTGCACTGAATGACAGTAAATGTTTCCTAAATAACATCAGAACAGAAGGGCAGGGTGTTGAAGTGAATGTAATGAGTTTCTCTTCAACATTTCTGAAGTAGAAGTAACTTCATTTTAAGTAATTCATATACATTAGTGTAAAAAAAAAAATTCCAAGTTTAGGAAATTTCAATAATTAACTCTGGACAACAGTAATCACTGTACATTCCTATCTGCCTTCTGAGAACAGTGACAATTTCTTCAGTGATTTCTGGGGGACTTGATCTGTAATCATATTTCTGTATTCCTTTTACAGGATAAAAGATAAACTAATCAGCAGTGTTTTCTATACATCTCAAACCAGTCTAGAATCTATTATTAATAATAATATGAGCACAATAAAGTACAAAGCATGTAAATGCAAGCTTAACAGTACAAATATTAATTAAATCTTTACCTCCAAGTTAAACATTGCTTAACACTTTGCTTTTAGGGCAGTATGTATAATTTCAGTGGAAATATTCTCATGAGCATAGTAAAGAAAGTTGCCTTGACAATATGCTTAAGAGTCATAAATTGGCTGCTTGCCTGAAGTTATCCAAGTTTCTCTGTCACAAATTAAATACATTTTTCCATGAAATAAGTTTTACCATGGGAATTTATAGTGTCATTTTTTCATAAAACAAAGTTTATTATACTGTTTAATATTTTAAAGTGTGCTACAACTCCATAAGCACAGAAAACTGGACAAAATTGTTTGTAAATAATGCATTATGCCTTACTTTTTCATATCAGCTTTTATGAATAGGAATTAATTTTCATAAATTTGTTGATTCTTCATGAATACTGTGAGTAAAAATATACCATCCTTTTAAAGAATTGGAAACCATGTACTTACAAGTGTTCTGTATGCAATTAATTTGTTATTTGGGCAATGAAATCGTTATATTGCATTGAAAGTTCAAAAAAGTCACAAGCACCTTTCAAGTTGCAAGCATTTCAGTTTGCAAACAAAACCATTTCAAAGCAAATACATGCCATACATACATGACATACGGACAGCCATGACACATGGACAACCAGGATAACTTAGGAAGAAATGAGGATGCCTGCCCACGGTAATGCATACAGAAACACAGATTCTACATATGCTACAGAATGCTACAGGAAGGAAAAAGAAATTGGTGTGATTTTAAAATAATTATAGCCTGTATTCAGGGATAAAGCATGGGTACAGTAACTGATGAATCTGTTTTACACATGGGTCAAGTACTAAAGTAGACACAGGTCATTCTCAACACAGTTGAAGATCAGTAAGAATAGCATGATCTTTATGAAAGCAACATATGATAAGCCACAGTATTTTTGATGCTGTTAACTCTCCAAGTTTCTAATGTCACGAAAATCTAGTCTTAAAAAAGCAGGTGTACATCTTTCATCTAACCTGACATTTGATAATGCTTCCTACTCAGAACAGTACACAAAGCTGAATGTAATCCACAAAAGCTCCCAAATTTATCTGTGGATCACTGTGACACACAGCTCAGTTCAGTATGCTAGCAGTTGTCTTTTCTTTCAGCTAAGGAAAAAAACATTACATAATTTCCTACTATTTTGTAAGCAGTCGTCTCAAGAATGCTGCAAGGGTGCATTATGAATGAAACAGGACTTCTCTAGTTTGTCATTTCCTTAGAAAGCACTCACAAAGTCAGACTGCTTCTTTAGCTAGAGTTGTCACACAAAGAAATCCCAGTGAGTAACACAGGAAGAAGTAGCTCACACTGATGGATCCTATTTGCCCCCTGTAGGTACTGTCATAGCACTTCTGTGTCTCTCCATGTCTCCCACAGAATAGGTTTATCTGGGGCTTTCTCAACAGAATGGATTCCACAGCCAGCCCATTCTGGACGAGTTTCATTTACTCAGTTGAGAAGTCCAATGTGTTAATCCCTCAGTTAACCAGCAGGTCATTTTAGAAGTACAGACTAGATATTACCATAAACTAATATAAACAGAAATCATCTTAAAGGAATATTTTGCAATTTGTTTTTTTTTTAGTGTCTATGTTATTTCAAGAGTCTCTAAGCATCTGTGACAATTAGTTAATTTTGTCTTTGACCACACCTGTAGAGTGGCTCTCCACTGGGAAGAACTGGGGTATTGGAAAGGGGTGAGGCCAAAATATAAATCACATGGTGACACCACAAAGACAGTGCATAAGTGAGGGTACACAAAATCTTTAACACTCAGGAAAAGGAGATGCACCTCTTTCAGCAAACAACTTCCCTTAACTTTAAAGTACACAGAGCATGTCATTTTTAATGCAACAGACTTACAGTAATTAACATTTTTATACGAGTAGGAAAGGCCAAACTGTCAGTCACAATCAAAACACGAAAACAACATCTTTTATCCCTTTCCCCCATGGCTCTAATCCAGCAAAGCAGTAAAGCGCATGCTTAACCTTGAGCTTGGTAGGACATGTGTAAGTGGCTTGCTGGAGTGAGGCCAAAAAAACAGGAGCCAGATACAATTCCCAAATTTGGCAAGCGCTCCCTTTAGTTTTCTTATCCAGACAAAGATCAGAGGGAAAGAGATGGGGAATTGTGAGATATTTAGTCCTACACTGCAGCTACACAACATAATCTGTCTAGGTCAGCACTGACAAACACAGATAGAATGCTACTGTGACACAGCAATCATGGCAGGTCTTCTCACCAATCAGTGCAACTGCTGTTTCTAAAGATGCAACATAAACACGTTATCATTTATTGATTTAGATATCAACCATGAGCTTTAAACAACACTGCTTTCCTGTGAATTTAAATACCCAATATGGTGTCTATAGTAATCCTCCCACAGCTTCTCAGCCCTCACACAAGCTCTGGGTCAGTCTGGGGCATTAAGCCCCAGGGAATCTCTGGGCTTTTGTGATTTCAGGTAAGATATTGTCACCTCTGATTCATAGGCCACCACACACACTTCCTACTACTTAGCAACGGAGTACCAGTTATCACCTGCCAAACAAGACTAGTCTTCAGAGAGGCAACAACATCAAACTGCTATTTGCAGGAGGGCAAAACGAGCTTCTTTCCATTTTAGAGCTACCCACAATTCATGTTAGGTAGAAGTCAGTTACACTGTATGCCATGTATATTGATCTGTTCCTGTGAAAACCAAATATTTGGCTGCAACGTCAGTTTTGCTGGGACATAAATTCACACTAGAGTGACAGAGAAAAAAATAGTACGACGCTGGCACAAGGATAATGCAAGAAGTCAAGTACTTATCACACTTACTGTATGATTGTGAATAAAACTGTGGCTGGGGGTGGTGTAATTTTTCCCTGTGAAATACTTATGGACATGCTAGAAAAGTGGGGGAACAAAAATACAGTTCATGCATTTTCAACTTCTAGCATGAGACTACTGGTTTTGTCAGAATGTCTTTTTCAAGCCTCCCTCTGACAAAAAAAGGGAGGAATTCCATTACTTTTCCTGCCAAGATCATTAGATCCATAGATACAGAACTTCAATTTATGCTTCAGTAAACAACCACCTCAAATTCTAGAACTGGTTTCAGCTTACCAATACTTGGAAATATCTAGTTAATGGAAATGAATCACAGAAATTGCTTGCTTCCCCTTAACTTAGTGATCACCACTAAAGATCATGGTGTGCTAAATACATAAAGAGAACTTTCACGAGTATTATCATGAAATTGTTGCTCTCTCTCTCTATATATATATTTATAAATATATACTAGAAATTATTGGCATTTTATTAAGTCTGTTGATGCCTCTGGTTAGGTTAAAACCTAAAACAACAGTATAGCAACAAAACTACTACATCTAGTTCATTTGTCTACCTAGTCTCACTCAAGTAACAGACAAGTTTCTCTCAGATTAAAGTTCCAAAACACAACTTCTTCTATAGAAATTCCAAATTAAAAGATTCCTGCTTTCTCATATACTGACCATTCATTACTATCCCCTGAGATTTCTAAGTCAGATCATTCCACTGGTCCATTCCATAGCCCAACCACACTCCTCAGGATACTGAGTGGGCAGAGGAATGGCAAAAGCCATCAATGCTTGCTATCAGATCCGCTACTGAACTGCACAGGGACGTATCCAGTTGTAGTATGGGGCTTCCTAAATTTATTCCTGTAGCAATTCAAGTGACAAAATTGGTAAAATCCCATTCAAGTAACCTGCGTAGGTAATTAGAGCTCAGTTTTAGGTGCCTGTTGAAACAGTCCTACTAAATTAAGCTCCATACAGAATGGGCGGGAAAGCCAAGAGCCCTCGAGAGCCCCCTGAGGGAGGGCCTAAATTAGGCAGACAGTGCTCCCTCTGGAAGTGCTTTTCAAGTCATCTATCTCTCCCTGTTGAACATGGAGGGAATGTAGGCATTTAATTTAAGAGAACTAGTTCACTGTGTGCTCAAAACATAGGTGCTAATTAGTTGCCCCTGCCTAGCTGGAACCCCACAATTTAGCTCCTAAATCATTTATCTTAAATACTGGCATTATATTATCCTCTATTTAAGGAAAAAAAAAAAAAAAAGAAAGAAACAAAACAGCATTTATGGTGTATTGCAAACAGACAAACATCAGAAACGTAGAAAGAGAAGATTTAAAAACAGTACATCAGGACCTTACCTTACTGACAGCCTGAGCATGTTCCACCCCTCAGTGTGGTGCAAGCAGAGTGCTCCAGTAAGCGAGAGCAGGCAGAGCACCTGCAGCCACAAGCAGGGCAGGCTGCACAGCTGAACATCAGCTGTAAATGTAACAGGAGACATGGAGCTGGTTCACGCAGCTGACACCCTGAGTACCAGGTGGGCTCAGCTCCTCTGTGAAAACCTTTCACAGCCCCATTCCATGGCACAGACCCACTTCCTTCCAAACCCAGCTTTTTTTTTTCTTTTCTTTTCTTTTTTTTTTTTTTTGGTAAAATCAGGATACTGTCTAGGAATGTTATAAATTTGTTTCCACAACATAAACTGTAAACTGAGAGCAAAGCAAAACCAAAGCCTCCACAGCTGCTGTACCGTACACAGTTTCACCTTTTCTCCTGCAGAATGTATTACAACACCACCACCATTAGCACCATGAGAGGCACCTGCATTAAGGCCACATACCAGAGGACCCAGGGACAGAAAATAAAGAAGTTTTCACAGGAGACCAAGCTGTCACCATAGCAGCAGCTGGATGCAGGCTGTGCCCACACAGGCCCACAGGGCAGCACCTCTGGGAATAAAACTTACCAAACATGGTGCTTCTTTGCATGGGGAAAAAATACAGCACAGGACAGTTAAGGGATGAATGTAGGGCAGAGGAGGAGTTGAACAAGTGATTGGTGGAAGCTGAGACCAGGCTGCATATTTACTAAACAGAAGAAAAGTCTCCTCATGGTTACACGCCTTTTCAGTGGGGCCACCGCTTGCCTCTTCTGGAGCAATACCTTCCCTCCAGCTCCAGCACACACATATTATAACCCATCCAGGACTTTCTAGAGCTTTTTGATCCCAAACCAGCTGCTTTATCCCTGCCCGTCACACCGATACATACCTCTCACCACTGAGGAGCACACAGAGACGGACCGTCACAAACAGCCACCTCCTTTCCTCACAGCCGCTCTGGGGACAGCACAAAGAGCACCAGCTACACCTGAGCACCGAGGAAGGCAAAATCCATCAGTGCAGGCAGCTTTGAGAAATAAACTGTCCTGGTGGGGGAACGCAGACATCTGGGGATGAGGTGGCAGGGCACAGAAAATGGAGTCTGGGGATTCCCCTCAGTGCTCCTGGCTGCTGAGGTGAAATGTCGCGTCTGCAGCCCCTGGTGCAGCGCCGACCGCTTTCTGAGGCCTCTGTGTCTCAGCTCAGTTCTGTTCAAAAGAGCCCTCACATGTAAGGAATGAGGCTGATATTAGCCATCAAGTGACACTTCTGGCTCTCCTGATGTCCCTCCCAAAGCACCACAGTTCACAGATTGCTTTTTGGAACACGAAGGTTCAGTGGCAGCGCTGAGGGGAGAAAAGGCGGGTTTTTCTGTGCTGCTGGTCAGTGCCAGAAGAATGTAAAACTCTCTGAATTTAGGAGCAGCATTTTATACTGTGGTTGAGATTCTTCAAATCATTAGTCAAGAATACCATCCTTCACAAATTTTAGATATGCTTCAGCTAAAGGCACGTTTTTAATTAAAATAGATTTTGTAAAGAAAAGTTCTCAGAGACAAGATGAGAATTTATGGCGCTCAGCTGCTAAATGAGTGCTCAGAAATCAATAATTTCACAGGCTGAGTCTACCCAGCTTGGTGCCTGTACAAACACCACACGCATCACTGCTGTGCAGCACCAGCAGCCTGCTCCTGCTCCCAGCACCACAGGATGCCGGTCGGCTTCCTTCACTGCCTTTGCTTCTCTCGTCTGCAATGTAGAGATAACACTTCTCGGCTCCATGGCGCTGCCAGATTTGATTCATGAATGTTTTAAAGCATTCTTTGATACTCACCCTGAAAGGTGCTTGAGAACCATAAATTATTACTTTAATATAGATAATAATTTTCATCTCGTGAATGTTTTATAGCACTACTCCAAATTCATGCCTGATATAACTCTAATAAGTTGAGTAGAGCGAAAACAGGGATAAATTTGGTACAATATATGAGGTAGCAAAATGAAATTCGATGTGTGAGACCGAGGACTTACCAAGGGGCGTTGCATACACAGTAATGTCAGAAACCTGACTCTCTGCCCACTTACCTACAGCAAAAATATCAGCTCATGGCAGTATTTAACTTCTTGAGGTCTGATCCATCACAAAACACCTCTTTCACATTGAAAACATAGTTTTCTAATATGTTGTATTGCCATACATGTGTAGTTTGTATATACTAATAATTAGTATACTTGATCCTGCATTTGCTTTCATGTTTCAACCTCAATACTTCAGTTGAAAGCACACTGTTTTTCACAGGAACAATCTTTTTAATAAGGCACTCCTACAACTTCCAGTCCTTAGTCATGAGAGCACAAGAGACAAGACTGGGAGGGATCCTCTGGGTCATACTCAACTTCTCATAAACAATCACATCATAAGCAGCCATGTATAAGACTTGCTAGGTTTTTTGTCTCACCCTCTAAAAAAATACTGTTTATACACTTCACTGCTGTGATACTTAGACAGATTCTTTTAATTTCCAGAACAAATCTCTTCATGGCCAGCTTAGATCTCTTCATTCTTGTGCCAGCCTTTTTGTAGTTGAAATAGCTTTCCTCCTCCAAAGTCATCCAGCCCCTTGTATGTATATATATATATACATGTGTACAGGAAGAAAAATTGTATTCCTACACAGTCCTCATTTTGTTAGGCTAAGCAAGTCAGCTGCTTTTAGTCTCATTGTAAAATGCTTTCTTTATCCCTCTGATAATCTGTGTGGCCCATCTCTGATGAATTTAGTGTACATATTCATGTAGCGAGAGAGTCAGAGAACTTATTTTTTTTCAGATTAAATAAAAATGCTGCAAATACATAACAAAGAAGACACAACTTTGTGAAAATTAAATCTCAATGTCTGCTGGCAAAGCTGATTATGAAGAAGTGGATGTCACCCTAAATCCTTCAATTTGATGGGAAAATTTTATCAGGGGATTTTGAACAATAATTCTGGTATCGTACTAATGAGGTCCTGTGACTGAGCTGGTCTTTTTTATAAAAACAACATAATAAAGAAATGTGCTAACCAGCTTTGAAAAGGAAAAGAAAATAAACATAAATGATAGACATCTGCTATTTCACACATCAGTCAAACCCATGAGAACCTGAGATTGGTTTTATTTTATTCACCTTCTCCTTCATGATTGTGATTCTCAGAATTACTGCTGCTCTTCCTACAGTTTATTCTCAGCTCTGCCAACAGGTTTGGGCAATGAATTGCCTCTGCAGCTGGACTTCAGAGTTTCACCAGTGTTGCCAGTGAGTGATCCTGGCTGTTCTTGGTTCTCATAATCCCTATTTATTTCTTCCTTTCCTCATTCTTTCCTACTAAAGAAAATTTCCATGGAACTAAATAGGAAAGATAAGCATCTAAATTGTACATGATGATGTGCCCTACTGATATACCTGTACAGATATGGAAAGAGTACTTCATATGAAGTTTTTACATTTACAGCTATTATTACTAGTATACAGTCACTCTCCTGTAATCCTTCCTGTCCCCCCTGCAAGCAACGTTAGACTTCTTTAAGTTGGTGGCTTATCACAAAATAAAGACTTGGATGATTCAGATGCTTTGACAATCTGTCTGCTGAACATTATGCTCACCAGAATATGCAATTTACTTCAAAAGTGCAACAGTTGTTACTGATGCTACTTTCTAGAATGAACATATAGAATTATTTGAGCAAATTTTACTTATATCTGGAGTTGACCGTAAACCTTTAAAATACTGAAACTAGTTTGGTCAAGTATTACCTAGGCATCCACTCTTGTTTTTTTCCACCAATAGATCACCAAAGCACAGACAGAAAAATGCATCTATAGAGTTCTAAGTTGTCTTAAGTCTTAAATATGATTAGTAGGTAAATGTATACAGCTAGAGATAACATGGACAAAGTAGAGCCACCTTTAATGGAAATCAAAGTTGTTCAGCTGGTATAAAAACATTTTCTAATCAAGCTTGAAATTTACCAAATTAAGCAAATAACATTTGAGAAAGCAACGTGAGTGTTAAATGCAGATAGTTATAAAACAACTGATTAATTCCCATTATAAGGTGCAGCTGCAGTCTTGGTTTAGCATGCAGAAGTAGAGATTGAGACAGTACCACTGCCAGATTTCCTAACTAGGTGCCCATATTTCCACATTCTGCTACACACAGTTGGGCAAGCAATCATTTATCTGTCTTCCATTTTAGTCATATAAATTGATATTTCAGTACAAAACCATAAGATTCCAGGCAAATAAATAAGTGCACATATTATGCAGGCAGCCAGCTTTAGGTACCAGCTTAAATGTTTGATCTATCACAATTATGGACTTTTTATTTCAAAAGCCCTAGTATTTCCTTGCAACACTGGAATACAAAAATCAAGTAACTAACGACAGTAAACCTAAGATGTTTTGCCATAGTAACTTTAGTGACAATACCATTACTATGGTAGCTAAATACTAGTAATTAATAAACATCAAATGAGAATAAAAGAATGCCTTTTTCTACCAGTTTTTCTTCATATTAGCATCCTCAATTCAAAAGTTCAAATATGCATAAGAGAACAGTTGGATAACTCAACAGCAGAAAGAGGAAAAACAGAAAGGAGTGGAGAAGAGAGAGAATTACAGTAAAGCTGAAAGAGCTCCAGATGAAAGTGACAGACACAGAGAAAACGTATTCATATTATTAAGATGAAATCAATGCAGGGCACACTATCAGTTGTCTGTCCAGCTCACCTTTGGGCTTGATCTTTCAGAGCATGACAGTAGAGAGGAGATTTTTATTTATGAGATCATTTTACTGCTTATCTTTTAAAATACTTAATACATGAAAAGCCTGTAATATGGAGATTTCTTTTATATAGTAGAAAACCAATGCACAACTACAATTACAATAAATAAGGAAAACTACTCATAAATACAAACTGTATTATGAGTCTTCATACAGTCAAAACTCATGCAGGAAGTTATAAACTCATCAGGGACCATCCACTGTCATTCATATGTCCTTGTACTGGAGAGAAGTTTTCTGTCTCAGCAACTTACTGTTTAATGAGCTAATGTGTATTTTCTGGATGGAATGGTGTTGTGGAAGTTCTGTGGGGAGACATGTTAAAAAAAAGACTGCTTCCAAATACTAAAAGAGCCCTGCTTAGTCTCCTGATGATAGAGAAGTCCAACTTCGCTGATTAGTTTGAAGGAAGTTACATCACACCTTGAATGCTTTAGCCTTCTAAGCAAGAGTATGCAATAATTCCAATGGAGTATAATAAAACTAGAATATAACTTTTTTAAGCTTGGAGCTATTTGTGCATCTCCTAATTTCAATTTCTTACTCACTAACGATCCAAAATGTAGCATAATATTGTACAAAAATATTTCATTTCTTTAACCGTGCAACCCAATACAACACTTTGTGACCCTGGGTTTTTTTGTTGCTAGCTAGTGAACGAGCAACAAGAAAGCAGACCCCTTCTGAGTCCCTCCATTGATGACTTTCTCTGTGAAACTAAACCAGAAGCTGTTGCAAGGCCTGTAACTTCAAATACTGCAGGTAAACAAATTTCTGTACTATCCCTGAATAGAGATGAAAAATTTCTTGTAATTACTGTGCATTTTGTCAAGTGATTTCATTAAGTCACTTAAAAAGATTTGTTACCATTTGCACAAAATTATATACTGATTATAATTGATCGATCTATTATTCGAAAAAATGTTGATCATTACTTTTGAGGTCAAATCTGATGTGATCCAAGTCACATTTACTCCAGCAGATCTCTGAGTTTGAATTAAAGGCAACTTCATCTGGAAGTGTAAATCTATTCAACAAATCCTCAAACTTTGTTTTTGCAAAAATTTAACCTACAGGTAAGCCGCATTTAATTTAGTTTTATCCAAACCCATTCTTTAGAAACATGTGCTTTATCCAAAGCTTGGATGGGATGTCTGAGAAAAGGGGAAGAGATATCAAAACAGCTTATCCAGGCTCCATTTGGAAACTTCAGTGATGAAAAAATATAACAAATTTCTTTTCTGCTTTGTGTTGTGCTGAGATAGTAAAGCAGATAATACAGAGTGAATCCTAAAAGACATCTGAATTAAGAGAAATGTAGCTCCCTGCAGAAGTGCTTTGAGAAGATGGTCATCTTCTATTCAAAGCATTTGAGCTGACTGACTGATAGCATAAAATCAATAGAATTACTATGTTCTATTGCTATCTTATACAATGACTTGCCTTGTTATAAGCCATTTAATTAAAATCTATATACATGCAAATTATTAAAATGTCTAAATAACTACTTAACAGCTGCATTATTATCTTCACATCTAATTGTTATGTGTCTAAAGCAGTATATGAGTTCTAATAACAAAATTGGAACACAATTAAATGAACACTTGTAAATATTATTTCCTTTTAGGTAGCTACAGATATTACAGAGATGTTTCAGATAAATATTTCAGGTTGTTTAAGACTGTTGTTTGTTGTAAAACTAAATAGCCCATTTCTGCATCAAGTCCTCTATCTGCCTTGAGTATCAGATGTACTTAATAACAAAATCAAAGTTTTTTATTCTATGAAGACTGATGAAATTTCCTAAGAACATGGATAAAGCACTACAAGAGACAATGCTAATTCATGTGCCAAAAACACCTCCCCTATAAACTGATAATGAAGAAGAGGAAGTATTCCTTTCCTTTACATGCTAAAGAATTTCAACTGTTACTCTTCAAATAACTCATAAATGAAAAACTCAGACTGAAGACTGGCTTACATACAGATATAGTCTTTACAAGCTAAAGCAATATATTTTATAATTATATGCAATATTTATCCTGAAAAGGACACACAGCAATGACAGTAGATACATTATTATTATTTTTTTTTTTTTTTGAACTTATTCTTTTCTGACAAGAGAAGTTGGCCAAATTTGAGGCAACAGAGATTGCTTCCAGGAGGAAAAGATTACATTCTTCTGTGCAATAGCCTTCCACACCTCTTTTCTTTCAGTACAGCAAAACCCTTAACTTTCAGAATCTCAGATCCTTTGCCAGTCATGATTTAGATCCACAGCTCTCTTTTTGTTAGGATCATATTCTCCATGCTAGAGCCAGCTCTGTTTGCAGCTTTTCTAGCACAACTTCTTCTTTCTCAACTTTCATATGTATTCTGCATCTCTAACAGATACAGCCTTTGGAAAATAGTGGCATCTATTAGTTTTTGGCAAACTTTAACACATAGACGAATCAAACATAGCTCTTGTTTTCTCTGGTTCCTTTCCTATCTTAAAAAGATTCATTAACTTCACAAACTTCACATTTGTTTTGTCCAGCAATATATTCAATATTTGTGATAGAATCTGATTGCAATTCCTTTAAATGACGCAAAACACACTTTATACTGTGATTTTTTGAAGAATCTAAAAGAAGACAGACTCATAGTGAACTAACATGAACTTGCCTCTCTGTAGTTTTTAAGTTTTGTCCAGAAACACTGAGAGTGCAAGGCTAGAACATGTTTAACCTTACAGAATCAAATAATCATAGAATCATTTGGGTTGGAAAAGACTTTCAAGATCACCAAGTCCAACCACCAACATTACCTACTGAGTTCCATTACCAAAACACATCTTTAGTGCCACAAATCTGATCTAATCATGCATAGTTCTAAAAAACTAAGGTGAGTTGCCTTCCAGAACAAGAAAGATGGGTTCATTTTTTTCAGAAATATGTTTTTTAAGTTATTTAAAGTAGTTGTTTAATGAAAATAAGCATAATTCAGCATCTCCGAAAAGGAAATTGCTCTCTCAATTAAATATTAGAGAAAGTTGTCCACTCTTCTGTTTTATTCCTTACTGGCATGTGACACAACAGTAGTGCACTAAGCAACTTTTATCAGTACATGATAAGTTGTAGCATTAAACTAAATCTAATCTAAATGTTCAATTGTACAAGAAACCTTCAAAACACAAGGAAATGTGGACTTAAGCTACAATCTTAAGACTCTCAGAGTGAAAGTCTTTCTTGCAAATCAGTTTTTTTTGTAAACTTCACCCAGTTAAGCACCTGAAATCACTAGTTATATTTGAATTTGCTAGTCAGCAGCCTTAGCCTGGAAAGATACATCTACTATAGTCTAATACATTAAATCATGTCCCAACTAAGGAAAAACAACAACAACAAGACAAATGCGAGCTATTTGAATTAAAACAACACTGAATTCTAACATTTTGTCTCTAAGTATTATCAACAGGTCTGGATCTCTTGGATCTTAGTGAACCTGCCTTACAAACCCAAAACAAAGCAAAGAAATCAGAGAATCCATCAAGAGGTGAAGGCTTAAAAACTTCAGCCCACAGAAAGAAGACAGACAATTCTGACCTTATCAGTGTGGATACTGAACAGAAAGTTCAGACTGTCAGAGTTTCAGACAAGTCTTCACTAGATTTAGGTAAGAGTGTAGCTATTATATCAGTATAACATAGCCTTGCTTAGCACAAGTTTCACCTTGTTACTAGCACAAAATAGTGAGCAAGATTAGACTTTTTGTTGCATTGCACTTTAACAGGGAGCGTACACTTAACTTTGTGTAAACATTTTGCCTTTTTTGATACACCTATAAAGCTGTCAGTAAATTCGCAAATCAAAATCTGAGTTTCCAAAAAAGAACTGAGTCAGGATCAGTAAAAGGCAGAAAAATGGAGAGGGATATCATGAGAAAAGAACCCACATTAGAGACAGGGTACACTGAGTGTCCTTTTCAGAACTGCAAGTGCTACAAATAATTACAATCTTTTTTTGATACTGTTTTATCATGCATACTAAAGAAAAAAAGTTCCATTCTTGATAAAAGAGTTACACATTTGGACAAAAAACCCAAACACAACTCAATATCCTGCCAAGCATGACCCATTGATCAGCTTTGGAAAAGGTGAACTTAATTTAGTTCCATACAAACTAAATTACTTGCATTGCAATTGAGAAATTTGCAAGGTAAATGTAATTTATACCAAGGTAGGAAATTTTCCATTCATCAGCACAGAAATTCTTTTACAGAACTTTATCTTCAAACAGGAGTTAAAACATCTCATTTTCGCAAACATATGACTGAATCCTATTGGTTGCCTGCAGTCACTTGTAAATGGTAGTCACTAGGAGAAGCTCTATTTCTACAATCTGAATACAATACGAACACATTAAATATCACTGATTTTAAGTCAAGATTTCCACTGACATTCTGACTGTGAATGCTCTAACACCATACCAGACCCTTTGAAGAAAACAATTCCACCTCAGCTGAAACTAAGACACTGCCTTAAAAATCATTATTTAGCAAATGTTGCAAATTCCAAATATTTTTTCAGAATATCTGCAAGAAAGGTGCACAGCATTTGTGTATATTGGACCTTAATTAAAATAATATTTGGTGGCGCAGCTTCACAATTTCTTCTGAACATTTACTTAACAGAGGATAATTAATTTAAGAAACAGCGGTTTCTTTGAAAGATTCATATCTTCTTTTCTTATCTTTCAGTTGATATTCAGACACAGATTGAGAAATGGGATGATGTCAATTTTCCTGGAGACAGGAGCTGCAAGGTCCATCCTTCTGCAGAACGAACATCATCATCATCATCTAGAGCTCAATCAAAAGAGCTTTTATGGTACAAATTTTACTTTCATTCTTTTTCTAAGTAACAATATTACGATATGGTGGCACAAAAAAAAAAAAAAAAAAAAAAAAGAAAGAAAAGCACATAAGCTAGGCTGAAGTCTTGTAAAGTAGTGGTGGTTATCTGTTAGACAAAGACTGCAGTTACAGTCATGCATCATTACCAAACCTCATTTTGCTTTACTATGAAGTGGTAGAGAAATCATCTCCATTGCACTATACTAGGTTCATGCCCATATATGCTCAGTGCTTTACTGGTAAATTAGGCCTGATTCTGTTGCCTTAGCTATTGTCTGCATGAGACCGAACAACTGAATAGCAGGAACACACAGGAGGCTCCAGGCACTTTTGATATCTCCGAGTTCAACAACTCAGTTAAAAGAAATAAACTAATTGGACAGCAGGGGCTGTAAGCCTGAAATACATAAGGCAGTGTATTAGCGTACAGTGATAAGTCTGTAAATGTGTTATTTCTAGGTCCACAGAAAATAGATCACAGTCTGAGCTGACTAACGTCAAGAGCACTTTCGACACTGATTCAACATCAGAACTAGAAGTAGCACCTGCAGTACAGGTAAGAGAGATTTGGTAGATTTAGTAACATTAAAGAGGCAAGTAGGAATTGTCCCATTGGCTAACTACTCAAATGCTGGAAGAAATATGTAAGGGATATGTTCAGGATCATTAGTTAAAATCCTTATACAGATGAATCTTCACACAGCTTCCAAATTAATGTTAAAAAACCAGCCTAACTATTTCATCATCTCAAACATTCAGTTTAATATTGCAGGGAACTGTGACCTTCCTGTCCTAAAGGCCTCAAACTACAATTTACAGCAGCATCTTCTTTCCCTTCTTCCAGTTCTGAAATTTGAACATTTAATTGTTGCTTATCCCAGTAATATAGCTTTTTTCAAGGTCTCTTGGATAATCAGAAATACACAAAATAGGGAAATGTCTAAGCAGTACACGAGGCCAACATTGGTTAGTAGTTTACCTCTATGAGTGGGACAGCAATGTGTTCAAAGAACTTTTTCTTGCTGGAAAATGAACTCCAACACAGAGGACTCAGGGCTGCAGGTTTGTAGATTTGCCCAGTTCAACTGTCATATGGTAACCATGAACAGGACTTTGTAGAAATTTCTGAAAATTGTATGGTATTATGTATGTATGTATGCATAAATATGTACAAACATACATTTATATATGCATTCATTTAGTTCACATCGCATATTCATCTTCTTTCCTGCATTTTATTTCTTAACTAAAAGTTTTCAAATTCAGCTAATGCTACTGACAGGGGAGAGAGAGTTGTTCAGTGGATTCACTTCTAGTTAAAAACAATTTTTCTTCCTCCACAGCTATTTTTATGCCTGCACTTGAAAAGCTTTCTGTCAGACAGAAAATCAAGAAATTAATGAAAGTTAATGGCCCCATTTGAAAATGAAAAAATGAGATACCAAATTGCCAAATGCCTTTCTTGAGATCATGCACTACTTTTTGCAGAAAACAGAAAGAGACTCATTTCTGTGTTGTTATTAGAGAAAAAGTCACCTTTTCTTCCCTGCCATTTTTATACTGCAAACAGGATTTTTCCCCCTTGGAAAGCCTAACATTAATTCCAAGGCATGATGTCTTCTTTCTGTACAATATGTATACACTTTAATGGAAAAGATCTGTTGCATAGTATCATCAGCCTTAGACAGACAATATGTTTTCATAAGCTTTGTCCTTCTTACCTTTAAGAATCCCAAAACACTTTTTCTTCAATCTAATAGTACATATAATAATAATTATTAGTAATAATTATGTTTAACTTTGATGTGTGTAAATAAAGTAGATGGTTCCAGAATCTAAGTGCTGCTGCTCTCTGGAAAAGCAATTGCAAATTTAGTATATAAAATCCCTAGTTTATATGCCCATTTCCTGTTTATCTTCCACTAGAATAACTGCAAGAGCAAAAATTAGCATTTATCACTTGGTTTAGATTGAATCATCTGCATCTCCGTAGTATTTTGTAAAACAAACAGTGTTTCAAAATAAAAAAAGTGTTAGGTTAAACCAGCCGACTTGAAGGACAGGCAGAATATAAAATTCCTATCTGATGCTTTAGCATATTTCATGATTTGTTTTGCTTTATCATAAGCTTTTTTTTTTTCAAACTCCCAATCCCCTCAAGTCATGAAATGCTGACCTAGTAATTAATAATGCAAATAAGTGACCTGAAGTTCTTATTTTGGCTAGTTTACACAGAAATTTAGTATTTTCATTCACTGCCTGCTCTATCCTGCTTATATTTGGACTGCCAAAGTTGTCAGTTCCCAAAAACCAGGCTCATCTGTCTTGATAGAGTTCTTAATCTGCTTGTAAAAGAAATCACATTAGCACTTTTATCGAAGCATATGTTTTCCATACTTTGTCCTCCATAGATCTTGTCTATCTCATTTAAAGGGTAACCTTTGCATATGCAACAGACTCTGCCTTACCCTAAAGACTTCATCCTGTCAAACTTGCTGCAGTTAGCTATCAGCAGTTTCTGAGACAATTATCATCATCACTCATCTTTGACATGTTAGATTTAGTTCCTCCAAGTGAAAAACTAAGCAACTAGGTTACATTTTCTCATTAAAATTATACAATCTTCTTAACAAAATCCTGTGTTTACCAGCACTTATGTCATACAAAATCACACAGGCAAGCTCTGAATTAATAAGGAGGAAATGTGTTTGAAGGTTGGACAGGACAACAGCATGGTAGCTGTCACTGGATGTAGCCGACTTCCTTCTTAGTATTCTGTTCACAACATATGTTCCCTATTACTTCTTAAACTGCATTGGACTAAGTAACTTTTTTCTTTCTTTTATCTGCTATAATGGAAAGTTCCTTGTTATGGTTTTATTGGTACAATAATCCTACAGTGATGGGAGTTTCTGAAAGTTTGTTTTCTCTCTGACAATTCCAAAAAGCAAGAAGAGAAAATAAGTTCATTCATATATGCATGAAGTCTGCTTATGTTTTAACTCTCAAAATACAATTTAAATCTTGGTCCTCTCTAGGTATGTTAGATGTTGTATTGCTCATTCGGAACGCATACACAAAAAACCTTGACATACTAAAAACTACACCTAATTCTACTACTTCAACACTCTTAGTCTAAGATGCATCCCAAAGACTGCAGAACATTAGAAATCTGCACCTTTGGCAGCAATATTTAGAATGCATAATTTATTCCCTAGTTCTTCCAAATAGCTATGATAAGACTAACGAATGGCCTGGCTCTTTTTGGATGTGCCAGTTACTCTAATAAAACTAAGTTACAAGGGACAGATTAAGCTCATTATTTAAAGACCTGCTCAAAAGTTAAGACTATAATTTAAGCCTCTCACCAACAGTTAAAGTCCAACAGCACATAAGCAGACTACAAGCGCAGGAAAGTGTGCACAAATGTACTGGAATGGAAGATTTTGCCCCTGAAGACAGCAGCCAGTGATCAACTACAGCACCTCCGCTGTAGAGTGGTGAGCATATCAAACCACAGTGTATGCAGACTGTCCATGTCTCAGACATACCCATTCCACCCTGACCCATAAGACATGTTGGGCTCCCCTCAGGGATGTGGCTGTAGAGTCCTAGCCATCACCAGCTGGAGATGTGAAGATCTTCAGTGCTGGCACTTCATTTCCATCCCTTCTCTTCCTGCACAAGTGAAAGGCAGCATGCTTGCTACGTGCGGGTTTTTTCATTTCTGGATTATGGCAAATCAAAATATGACTGCATTGTCTATATGCAAATGCAGCTTACGTGGGCTTTTCTACTTCTGTCCCCTCTGACTGAGAGCAGGTGTGCATTTAATGGAGGAGATGTATCCTGTGTGGATTATGCAAGGAGAATGCGTATGCTCTGACACGTGGCAGAGAAAGGAACTTCTATGCTTCTTTCTTATCCTCTTCCCCTCATCTCTCTACTCACTCTCCCCTTTTACAGTGCTAATCAGTCTAAGCATCATGATTTATGGTACTGTCTTTGACCTAAGGAAATTACAGTCACTGGAAAGAAAGGATTCTAAAGCTGATGCAGTCAAACACCTTGCAAGAGTCAACTCAGAAATAATGAAAAGGCAAGGAACATAATTAATGTCTATCAGCAGAATTTTGTGTCAAAAGCAGATTTCATTCTCTGATCAGATTACAGGTTGGGTTGATAAATGTTGTTCTGTGATACTCAACGAGATGTTTAACTCAGCATACTATATTCTGATTAAAAAGTTTGTAACTGTTAAACAGATTAAAACTGGCTAAATTCAAGAACAGTAGTTTTTTACTAGGAACTGAAATCATATGGCAGAGTTCTTTGGTGACTGCAAAGAGAAACCATTTCTTCAATATTATTGATCTGAAAATAAATATGCAAGCCACTGGTAAAAACTGTAAATAATGCAAGAATGGAATGGAGCAAGGCAGTCATGAAAATGAGCTGGTGACAAAGATGCCTACATAACTAAGAATTCCAACACAACCACTTGAAAAATTATGTTTCTGAGTGACAATGCAGGCTCTATAACACTACACTGGAAGGCAATTCTGAAGAGCATTTATGTCTCAGAGTGTATAGGGATGTTAATGAGTGCTCCCTGTGCAGTATGGTGACGAGAAATGCACAGAGAAAAAGGCATAATTTCTGGGAACAGGAGATCTTTTGCTCACTTTAAAAAGAAACAGCAATATAGGTATTGGACTGTAGCGTTCACTTTTGTTGTCTGTATGGCTATGCATTTAAGGTATAACCAATTAATGAGGGAAAGTAAAAGAAATTTAAAAAAGTTAAAATCTGAAGAAAAAAAAGCCTCATAATGAGCTAAGATCTTAATCTCTTTATACCTTTTAAAAGGCAATTAAAACCTAATTAAAGTAATGGGTATCTTTCTACAGAGAAAATAAGGAGTACTAAACATGCTTTAAACTACTGAAGAAAGGCTAAGAAGTAATAGCTGTAAAACTGAAATTAAAAGGAGTAAGAGAAACAAGGAGGTCAATTAAATTTCCAAACAGTGATAAGATTAAGGTCTCCTGATAACTTTAAATTAAATCCAAGCACCTTCCTCAAAGACATGTAATCCAGACAACCTCCATTTACTCTCTGTAGAACATCAGTTTCATCTTATGGGTGTGTAAGTGACAAATGCTGTCATATGATATAGAAACAGACTGTTTGAAACAGTTACATCTCCTGTCTGAAGTTCTATTTATCATCAAAGTGCATAGGAACAAAACAGATATTTTAGGGCTAGACTGACACAGGTATGTCATCTTTTTAGTTAAAAAGGCATGGGTATACACAGAAAGATACACATCATACGAACATACAGGAATGTACTGCGTGTTTCATTCCAGCAATGCACGTTTTAACACTTGCAGACACAGCCCCATGTGTCTGAAATGAGCAAAATCAGTTTTTTCCATCAACACAGCTTATTGCAAATAAATATTATAAGTACAGTCATCAGTAATATCATCATGTAAATTAATGCAGTTAGGATCATGGTCAGGCAAATAGCTAATATGAGTAACCTCTAACAAATGCAAGGGTAGAGATTAGCACTCAGAGCTCTCTTTTGCAAGATTAAGCCACTTTGTTGTTTTCTAAGTTATCAATGAATACTGTTTGTTTTTGTACTGTGCCTTTTATGCAAAAAGAATAAAATACTTTTAATAAAGAAATAGGGAGGAAATGGTTATATACTTCCAGTAGGATTGACAGATATTATGGTGCAGAATAGAGTGCTACTGGCTGTAAATTGGATTTATCCCTCCAGTTAAAGTGATAGCAAACCTGGCTTTCTAATGGGTGGAATGCATTGCCACAGTCATAATACAGGAGTAGGAACAATTAAGATAAAAGTCTTAACAAAACAGCCATCTATTCCCTGTTGACTTCAGCCACAAGCGAGTGGCTTTCGATCTCTGTCTGCCCAGGAGTCGCAACTCAGCGAAGCCGACCTAAACCAGCCGGGGCCGAGTGCCAAATAACCTCAGCAGGAAACCTGGCAAAATGGCGTTAATTGCTGCGTGGTGGGCGTTTAAATACACAGCACCTACATACGTATAGAGCGCATCTACCTATCAGTGGACAATACTTGGCAAGCATAGACCAGAGCATAGGGAGAGCCTGACCCCGTCACATCCCGTTTCCTCGCTGCGCCTACTACAATTCCCCTGTTAGCCCAACTCTTCCACTGTCTTTTCTTGGCTCTCTTTTGTCTTTAAAGCATCCTGAGGAATAAGAAGACTCTAGGAAAGACAAGTTATTCTCCTTTTAATGAGAACTGCTCTCTCTACAACATAGCAGAATTCTTGCAAGGACACAGCTGGTTTTGCCCAAGAAAAAGGACATTTTGTGCTCCAAGCAGTTAAGGAAATAACTCAGAAACGTGGCAGAGTATATCATCCCATTCTGATTCTTTTATTTCTTTTTAGGTGCGATCAACTAAGGAGCAGCGTTGGGGAGGGCCTCTTCTCTCAAGAAATCACTCATTGGAAGAGGAATTTGAAAGAGCTAAGGCAGCTGTGGAGGTATTACTTCATTTACTCTTTCCCTCTTCAGCTAATGTTCTACAGATTTCATATTCATCTTGCCTCACAAATAGAGAAGAAAGTTTGTACTACATTTTTCAAAACAGAGAAAAAATACTGTTCCTGGAGTTACTCATTTAAGATATCAGTTTCTCTGTCTTACTCTAGCAAGTGGGTCAAGAAAATTCCCCATAAATGTAAGTACTTCCAAATTGAAGGTATAAGAGTGAAAAATATTTTTATCCCAGTAACTGAATGTGTGCAGTCACTCAGACACAAACCAACTCCCCACACTGAAACTTCAATTAAATATCATTGATAAAGAGAATGATTACTTGCTATAATGGGAGAGTAACTGCACACACAGAAGTAACCAATGAATTTTTATGATCAGTGACAGAATGTTAAGTACTGAAGCATTTCCTTTTCCTGATAAATAAATCCAGTTTGAAAAGGCACAGGTATTCAGAAAGATACCACCATAGGTTCTCAATGCACATAAAAAATTATGTAGCTTTACAAAGTTAAAATGGATACAGTAAAGTTAGCTGCTTTATAAACTATGCATGTAAGCTATACACTGAATGCTGAACGTCATATACATTTGTTCCTGGCAGGAAAGGATAGACTTGCTTTCAGATTACCATTGCTTAAAGTTTTCCAGTTTTTCCTACTTATGCTGCAGCGTGATCTTTAAGGTGGGACATGTACTGAAATCTGTGACTGAGACACAGGGCATTAGTGATTAACATCTCTGCATTGCAGTTAATTGTTAAGCAAATGGTGTCAGTACTCTTCTAATTGTCAGAAATCACATGTAATGGTGGAAACCAGACTTTAAGTAGAAAAAAATATGTGTTTTGAGGCTAATAGAAGATCATAAAACATTCCTGAATACTTTTTAGAGTAAAATAAGGAGGAGAATGTGTTGTATAAAAAACCTGCACATTAAAAGGTTATTCTAATGCACCAAAAATTATTAAAATGCTTTAACATAGTCTTGAAAACAGCTACTTAAAATAATCCAATTAAATGTTTCTCTAACTATGTAACTGGCAGTCTAAGCAATTCTTTATACTTAAAATAGAAACTTGGACCAGGTAGTTAAAATAAAAAGGAGAAGATTCTTCAAGACCTTACAGCTATTTTCATTTGCATATGAAAAGAGCTGAATATTCGTTGTAGCAAAAATGAAGTGTTAAGAAATTCAAGGCGATTGAAATAAATTGCAGGCCATCTCAGAAAGATTAGTGCTTACTAAAGAAGAGAACAGATAATAGTGTTCAAAAAATTCCTCTTTTAGGCTTTCTGTAATAGTCTTCAACTGGGAAAGCTCCAAATGGTAAGATTAGCCAGAAAACAGATCAAGAAAAGGAAGTAAATCTCAGGTTCCTTGTGGTTTGCTTCAGAAAGAATTAATTAACAATTCAGTAAATGAAGACACCAAACTTTATCCTCCAATTTTCATTTTAGAGCTTTGGGAATGGCTTTAAGATGTCAAATTTTGAGATAAATGAAAATCTGTAAGGCAATTCTTTCTTAAATACATTTAAAGATATCTATGTCATTGGAGATTCTTTAAAGAATAAAGACGTAAGTAAATTAGGGTTGGTTTGTTTGTTTTACTAAAGAAGATCTAAATTCCCTTGTGCTGATCCGGTCTGTTTAGACTTGACTACCTTTTCTGTCATTCTGGAAACTAGATTTGAATTTTGCCACATTCCTTTGCTACACACCTGAGGGAAGCACAAGTAGCCTCATGCCATTATTTCCAAGTGCCATACATAATTTTTTCAGTAATTAGCTGTGTTTTACCAACAAGTGGCACTACTGAATTAAAAAAAAAAAAAAAAAAAAAACCAGTATGGGAAATCAGATCCTTTCTATAGCCATACTTATTGCATTTATATAATAATTACGTTCATGTAAATATTCTATTTATAAATTTATTATATTTATTCTGCACCATGGTATTGGAAATAAGTTAGAATTAAAATACATGAAACCAAGAAAGTGGAAAAACTTCCAACTGAGAAACATTTCAGATATAGAAAAAAGCAATTCTGATATTTTCTTATGCCTCATTTCCCTAGCATAGAGATGAAACTGCAGATGCCACAGCGTTGTGAGGTTACATGAAGGAAACGTTAAGCTGTTCTTCTTAGTATCATTTTATTTACAAGCCAATGTAACATGAGACTAACATGAGACCTTGCTGCATAATGTACTGTTATGGAGCATCAGGACATATTGCAGCTATATTTTGTGACAACAGTAGTTAGTAATAATTAGTAAGTGCACAAATTTGACATGCTGTGTCATTCACACTGAAGAGCACATTGATGCAGTAACTCAAAGAAGAACAACCACAAAGCCTTTGTTTTTTATGCACTGGTCAAGACGGAACACTGAAAATTGAGTTTTGGCAGTAAGGGAAAGTTCTAACAGAAAATGATGAAAACATGGAAGTTCATAACTTAGCTGTTAGTATTCCTCCCTGCCGTTCTATCATAGGAAGTAAAGAGTCTGGGAATACTTTGCCCCTCATTTGTTTAACTGCTTCAGCATGTTTTTAAATACCAAGAGTAAAAATAGCCTCTGACAAAATGCAAAATATTCTGCATGGAAGGAAAAAGATGGCATGAAACATTTTCCCTAGTTGTCGTTTCGCTCAGATATTACAGATTACCTGAGAATATGTTAAAATTGTTCAACTGCTCTGAAAACTTCTGGTGTGACCAAAGTAAATTGCCAGCATTAAGGTAGGAAAAACACTAAAATGAAATAATTAGCACCAGTCACATAGCAAATGGAGTTAAAATTAGATCTAGGAGTCTTGAGCCATAGCCAGATTTTCAGAAGCACTCAATATTAATTTAAGCCCCCTGCCACTGGAGTCAATGGAAAACTGCTACTCATAACAGCTAAAATAGACTTAGGTCTTTAATAAGGACCATGTAATATTTATGATCCTCTTCCTCAAGGACACTGAACTGCTCTGATATTGAAATTGTTGTTTGCCATGGTAATGTTATGGCATTTTATAATTGAGCATGATTCAGTTGCTCCACATAGCTTTGCCTCATGTGCTTCAGAAACCCCAAGTGCTGGATGCACTTCAGAAGCCATAGCTGGTACAGGAGCCCTAAGACTGAATGCTGCTCACAGGGCTGCTGCAAACAAAGGAAGTGCCTGCTTTGCCCAACTATGCAAATCCCTGATTACAGCTGCAAAATACCAGGTGGGTCCTGACCCATGTCCAAGTGGCACGAAATAAGTGATCTTACATCATAACTCTTGTCTTACTTCATTTTTCCTCCACTTTTAATTCATTATAAACATCAAGCATGGATATTTAAACACATAGTAATTCATTGGCTTTTTAAGTGCAGTATGCACACAGTAAACTTCTGGGTGGGTAATAAATATGTAATTGAGCAACAGAATTTGAATTGAAGACCTAAAAACACCTACATCTTAAAAGTGGTTTTATATATGCTGAAGAAATGTGATTTATGTGCTTCCAAGTCACTGGTTCTAAAAATGATATTTGATCTATAACTCGATCTGTTTTAAAAAGCATTAATAATTACTGTATATATAGTGGTTATATTAATATTAATCTGCAGGAAAGGGAAATTTCCACTACCTTTCCACATCCTGAATCTCAAAATTACCTCTAGTAAAAACACGGTCAAGTAATTTTCATCTTCAATGCAGTGCAGATTTGCACTGAATGCAAAATAGTCCATGGAGACATTTGTTGAACAGGATAGTTAAAGTGATTCAAGTGCTTCTGCTCATGGTTGATAAAAGAGGGAGCAATCTGAATCTTTATCCCAGCCTTTTCAATTCCTAAATGGACATTTCAGCACAATCTCACAACTATTTAAATTACTATATTTCCTTCAAATTTGGAATGAAAGCAACTTTTGAAACTTCAGAAGCTGTTGTGTAACAGAGTTGTCATCTTCTGTTTGCTTCTATTAAAAAGAATGTAATTTTCTCTTTGGGCATGAGTGATTCACACTCGTTTCCTAGTCTGCAGAGTAACATAGCAGGTATCTTCACAGATCTGCTAATTGCATAATTCATACAAGTCTGAGCCTCCTGGAAGGAAGTGCTGGATATCCAAGGGAGGTGATACAGCAAGAACCAAAGGGAAATGCCTGTTAGATTTGTAGGGAGGGAATGTACATTGCTATTGTAAACAGCATTATGGTTTATAGCAATTGCACCTACTGACAGTGGCTGTGGGTCCTACCCTTTACTTCCAGACTCAAATATTCTGGCTGCTGACTCATTCTAGACCTGTTAACAGTCTGCAATTTCCTTTTTCCAAGTGCCTGAGGAGTAGAGCTGGGGCAAGTCACGCATTCACAAATTAAGATTTTGCAAATCACGCCTGGCTGCAGAACAGTATCAAAAAGCAATCAATCTTTCAATAGAGATTCAGATAAAATTATGTGAGCAAGTTTCTAATATCTCTAAATAATTTTCTATTTTATCCTCAAATAGTTCTGTCTATACCTCAATGGAATTATTAATTCTCTGACATAACTAAACTGAGAAACTGCACTCTCGGTAGTGTCAGTTCACTGAAGTCCTGGCCATGCCCTGAAGGAACTAGGGAACTTTGCAAAGGCTTGCGGTGTTGAGCACATATTCTGCTATCGCACTGCTTTTCAGGGTTTATAAATAAGGTGAGGAGGCTTCCCAGATATTGGGAAGAAATTCTCTACTGTGAGGGTGGTGAGACATTGGAACAGGCTGTCCAGTGAGGTTGTGGACACCGTCAACCTGGAAGCATTCAAGGCCAGGCTGAGCAACCTGTTCTAGAGGGAGGTGTCTCTGTCTATAGCTATGGGGTTGGAACTGGATTATTTTAGAAGTCCTTTCAAACCCAAACCATTCTATGATGCTATGAATATTAGGATTTCTCCACTATGTCAGAAGACCCTATTTACATTAAATATCTTGCCCACACGCTCTCTAAGCTTGGTGATTACTCTTTTACGTAGTAAAAACGATGCTGAATCCATCAAAGTAGAACACTTGTTTTTGTTTGTTTTTTAAAGAAACTTTTAACTACTGTTATTCTTTAGCACGTATGCTTAGGGTTTGTTTTTCATTTTGGCTAGGGATGAGCACCGTTCATTGCCTTCAAATTTTAAAGTAACAATTTACTGTTAGCATCAATGAGACGCACTGTAAACTGCTGCAAATCCTGCTTCAGACAGAACATATGCTGCCTCTGAGATAAAGAGTCTTCTGATGAAGAAATACATTCCAATATAGGAGATGAAATTTAATTATATGAAATTCCATATTTGCACTGTCTTATTTCAGTCAGCACAATTATTAATAGAATGAACACTGCTCAGCAAAATTGCCAATTGTTAAAAAAAAGTATAATAAAAGCCTTTCATTTTATTTTAGGATTTTGTTGTTCATTTTTCATCTTTTTTTTTCTAGTCAGACACAGAGTTTTGGGATAAAATGCAAGCAGAATGGGAAGAAATGGCTCGCAGGAACTGGATTTCAGAGAACCAAGAAGCACCAGGGCAAGTCACCATCTCTACCATTGAAAAGGTAACAACACAAAGTTGTTTTCAAACTGTGCATCCTTTCCATGAAATTTTTAGATGAGCTTCAGCTGTTCATGGGATCCCAAGAAAACTCTTCTGGGATATGGAAGCTAATTTTATCCAAAAGAACTCATCCTCTTTAAAATGACTGTGAATAAGATAAGATTTAAGAAAGTACCACAGTAAGAATACATTTAAACATGCAGAGTGTGTGAATTCAGCCAAGTGGATTGCAAAGCAAGCAGCTGGAAAACAGCCGCTCAAGGAAGAACACCAAGTACTAACAAATCCAGGCAGGCACACTCAAACACTCTTCTTCATTCCCTTCCTTGTATGCTTTAATTCAACATATATTATGTAGCTAATATTAGCATACATACTTTACGCTGCAGTAGCATAAAGAGGAAAAAAGCAAAACTTTTTTTTTTTTTAAAAAAAAAAAACAACCCCCAAAACACCCAAATTCAACTCAGGCACCTGAAACACTACTCTTTATCTTGAAAATTAATTGAAGAGTCCAGGACATTAACTGAATAGAGATGAGGCTGCAGGCACTGCAAGGAATCAGCCTCTTGGTTTGTGCTCCTTGTCCTCTTTACCAAAAATTGGATGTACTGGGCTCATGCTAGGTTCAATTCTGCTGCTATTGCAATGTGAGCTGTTGCTATTATATTTGACAACCAACATAAGTACCGTTAAGCATAACTTTAGCAATCAAGTAAATATACAGAGAGCACAAATATAAATGGCCAGTGATGTTTGCTTTTACAGTTTTTGTAATTCAAATTTTACAGGTTAGCTCATCCATTTTTTCCATGTAAAAAAATGTTTATGTCCTGTTAGAATTTTGTAGTTGCTATCCCCCACTACAGGGCTCAACATGGGTCTCTTCATTCTCTTCTCCTAGGGATATTATTTTCATACAGAAAATCCTTTCAAAGACTGGCCAGGTGCTTTTGAGGAAGGACTGAAAAAAATGAAAGAAGGTGACCTGCCCGTTACAATCTTGTACCTGGAGGCTGCTATTCTACAAGAGCCCAATGATGCAGAGGTATTCACTCTTGTGCTTTTTGTTGACAAAGGAAAGGGGACTCTCTTTAGCATACAAAGACGGAATGGTTTCATGACCCAAAGCTTTGCTAGTCATGACTGACCGAAACAGCTTGAACAACTATGGCGCTTCTGGAATAACACATGCTCTGAAATAGATAATATGAGCTCTTCATAACATGAGAATCTATTTTTGAAATGATAGAATTGCCAAATTGTCATTTAAAAGCATTGAAGAGAAACAATATTTGAAATGTTTCATTTCTTTTCCGGGTGTTTTCAACCTATTAAACACTACCATTAAAAAAAAGAAAAATTTTTGATTTAACAAGAATTCTAAAATTTTTCTTAAAATCATATCATTTTCCACAATATTAATGAAACCTGAAAAATATTTACAATGTAAGTATACAGATCTCTTAGAATCTATTGCTACAGTAAAACAAGGAGCAGAGTTTCAAAAAGCAGAGAATTCCTAGACCCTCAAGAATCCCTTAAACATACATAACTTAATCATTGTTGTTCAGTGCTTTCCGTAATAGTCTAGCAACATTTAAAATGTACAGTAACTTACATCTGATAAACCAGCATGTGTTTATACACTGACAAAATACCTTTGCATCGGCTGATTATAAATATTATCATGCTCAAAGGCATTCAGAACTGCACTAATTGCACACTATTGATCTGTACACTGTAGAAAAAACTGTAATTACTGCTGAATCTTTATCTTTATTCTTCTCCCCACTGGAAGTGATACTAGTTGTAACTGTTTGCACTTGGGTATATATAGCAAAACAAGATGATGATTATTTTTGCAGGCCTGGCAGTTCCTGGGCATAACACAGGCAGAGAATGAAAATGAGCAAGCAGCCATTGTCGCCCTCCAAAGGTAGATAAAGATAACCGCTAAATAAGGGGTCGAATGAGTATTGGGTAATGGAGACCTAGGCATATTTAACCTCATACTTGTCTTGTAACTTGAACCATTTATTTAACTAAGTAAAGCATTGACACAGGTGTAAAAATCAGTGACAGAGGGTTGATTAGTCTTTCTATTTTATGAAATAAGTACAATATTTAATCTAATAATGTAATTACTTGCACTGAAGTTGCATGGTCTGATAAACACAAGTTAGGCATAATGCAAATAAAGTACCGTTTTGATATCTTAGCCACTTAGCATACTTTCTATTGTCTATCCTTTAACAAAAAGGTGGTTGTTTTTTTTTTATTAGAATGAACCACCTCCAGCTGTTGAATACTGAATCTGAGAATATTTGTGGTTGATAAAGATACTTGAATGTAAAGTCAGCTCCAAAAATATCAGCATTATTATTACTTCCTCTAGTGGGTTTTCATGTTTCCACTTATAAAGTACCCTCTCAAAATTCAATTGCATTTGCAGCATTAACCGTCAAGATATCAAGATACCTACGGATGCTCTCACTTATACCTAGCTTTCCATTTTACCTAGACAAAAGACCAAGGGGTTGCCTGATGCAAGGCTTTTCTATTCCCCCAGCTGTAAAACAAGAGTGATGTTTAAAAAATAGGCCTGATTTTGTTTTCAGTTCACGATATACAGCCGTAGAAAAACTATTCCAGTTGACTGGCTCCGTTATTATCAAAGAATTACTGAGAATTTAGTATTCGTGAGATGATTCATAGGAAAGTGATTTTTTTTTTCTTCAAAATACTTTTTTGCAGAGCTGAAAATCATATTAAACTGTTTGCAGGAATTTAAGTAAAACTTTTTGTTTGCTAGACAGAAAATATAAAGCCAGTCTACCCACTCAACTGACTCAATGAAAAAGATGAGAGCATTACCTGTGTGCACATATTTATGTATATACACGTGTGTATGCAAAGGTCCATGCATGCACGCTTGTGTACAAATGCATAATACACTTATCACAAAACAGTAAAACAAAGCCCCTTCTTTGAAAATATTGTTGGACAGATCTTTTATAAGTGATTTATTTATTTATAGGGACTATTTTGAAAGAACTCAAGTATTGTGGTTGGCTAAAAACAAACAAACAAAAATCCTCAACATATTTTTATTTTCTACCTAGGTGCTTGGAACTGCAGCCAAATAACCTAAAAGCTCTGATGGCACTAGCTGTAAGTTATACTAACACAGGCCATCAACAGGAAGCCTACCAAGCTCTACGAAACTGGATAAAGCTAAATCCAAAGTACAAGTATATAGCAAAAAGCAAAAAAGGGTCCCCAGCACTTACCAGGAGAATGTCTAAGACATCAGATGAAAGGTAAATGCAGTTAAATCCTGCTGGCTGAGATGTAATGACCACTGCAAACAATGGTTCACGCTGTGCCCTTAACGTGTAGAGAAGTCCAGCCCGTTCCCTGTGATGCAAACCCAAAAACTAGATGTCCATAGAGGCAGTGGTAGGAAACAAACAGTACATTCAGTTTAGGAACTGAGGACTACATTTTTCCATCCATGGAAATTAACATACACTGCAAGCAAAAGACATGTTCTGCTTCAAGTCCCATAACTTTCTACTATCCCATTTACCCTGACTGCAGCTTCTTTATTCCCAAATCCTCGTTCTACTGCTTCCAAATTCATACCAGGCTTGTATTGCTCTACACGTGTGTTCTTTCTATTGTTCATCAAATTTCCTATATCCCAACCAAGCTACTAGAATCCAGGAACATCAGCCATTTTGCCATGGGACATGGCTTCAGTTCACTGAATATAATTGGGAGGTAGCATCTGCTTGTTTAAAACTCATTTTGTTTCTAAACAAAGAGACAGTGCAGTCATTTTATCTGTCTCTAGCCCAGCATACTGCAATGGGAGCTGGCAACCATTTTAAATAACAAAAGAAATCATGAGTTGGCAGCCCTTCATCATGTTTTCATGAGGCCAATAAATTAATCTCTCTGAAGTTTGAAATTCATAATAAATTCATTAAAGGCATAAACACCATTTATAGAACCAAAGCACTAGTGCTATGTCACTGCATATCATTTTGAAGGCTTTATGTTTTCCCTTATCACTAAGGAGCCTCAGGTTGACGAGATAAGCTAAAATGTAATATGCAAGTTCAGCTTAATTGCTAAGTGTGTTGCTCTACTTTGGCCTCATCACTCAGAACTGACTGAGGTTTTATGAAACCTACAGCACATATAGGAGATGGAAATTTTGGCATCCATCTTCAGGGATTGTGGCCAGTCATTTACAGCTCCAAACTTGGCTACTCTTTTTATGACTGAGAAACCCACCTAATTTCATTAGCTTTAATAAGCATTCATGTTTTCTTACTTGAATTCATAGCTTCACTTTGACTTCATTACACAGGTAAGCTTCTGTATTTCAGAAATGAGTTTGCAACAGGACGGGGAAACGTATCTCTGCTATGATTGAACTCAAGCAGCTTATTTTCAAGTTTAAGTATATCACTTCTGAAACATCAAGTACAATAATTATGATTTCTAAGATGCAACTTCATGTTATTTTTCACTCTTGTCTAGCTCATTACTTGAAGAAGTAAAAGATTTATACCTGGAGGCTGCTCACCAGAATGGTGACATGATAGACCCTGACTTGCAGACAGGACTTGGAGTTCTTTTCCACCTGAATGGAGAATTTAACAGAGCAATAGATGCATTTAGTGCTGCTTTAACTGTTCGGCCAGAGGTACATTTTATGCTTTTCCATTTTTAAGAACTTAGTTTCACAGTTTTCTTCCTTTCTTCTTGATCAGACCAATATTAATGAGATGCTGCTTCGGTCATTAAAATTTTAACACTTGAAAGAGAAGTGTTAATTATCAGACAGCCCATTTGGAAGTAGACTTATGTCTGATTTTTAGCTGCATAATGACTAATTGTACTGGTTATTTAAAGTCGCCTATAATCATGAGTCAGAACCTTCCATTCTGTATCAACGAAGAGAGGATATGATACTGTTATTTTCTGCCTTCCTTTGCAATCAAAGATGAGCTATTATGTCCCCTATCGACACCTACAGTAGAGAATTCATTTTCTCACCAGGACTATACGTTATGGAACCGTCTTGGAGCAACCCTGGCAAATGGGGATCGAAGCGAAGAAGCCGTTGAGGCTTATACACGTGCTTTAGAAATACAACCTGGCTTCATTAGGTCCAGGTACAATTTAGGCATAAGCTGCATCAACTTAGGAGCATACAGGTAAGTTACAAATATGTGTAAATGAAAGAGTCAGGGATCATATCTACCAAGTAAAAATTCATTTTCTAGCTGGAGCTATTTAAGAAAAAAATTAGAATAAAGTTTAGTTATCTCAGCTAACATATATATATATTTTACAAAGCACTAATAAATGAGTACTATTTTGTTTATAGCCATACAACCTACATAACAGAACTACTGAATTTAAAAACTGAAATCCTCCATTCAACAAGCTGCTTAAGCATTTCTCCTAGCTCTAAGTGCAGGTAATCCTATCATCATCTGTGGGATTGTTCTCACACTCAATCCAGTGTTAAAGAGAAAAAAGAAAATATAAAAAACTGTATCTATAAGGGAAACTCCAGTTAAAATGCTTACAGTAGTTAATATTGTCAGAAGTACTTTTAATACAACCTTTAGGAAACATGGCTTTACATTACAGGGGTCCTTACTGTCAGCTTAAGTTGTTCAAGATGAGAGAGATCTATACAGCAATAAAGCATACCAATAAAGTAAGGTTTGGACCAGTACAAGTCATGTCCACTTGTTTAAAGCAAATCAAACAAGAGTAACACAAAAAGGCCTGTGAGGTGCACACACACCTGAGTGTATTTTTAAAAATACACTCAATTCTAAAATGGTATTTCCTGAAGTTTTATGCTATTTATTAAGCAAACTACATTACATCTTTCTTTTCTTTCCTACAGAGAGGCTGTCAGCAATTTTCTCACTGCTCTCAGTTTGCAGAGGAAAAGCAGGAATCAACAGCAGGTTCCCCATCCTGCTCTATCAGGCAATATTTGGGCAGCACTTCGAATTGCTCTGTCTATGATGGACCAGCCAGAACTGTTTCAAGCTGCCAATGTGGGCGATCTAGACATTCTATTAAGAGCTTTTAATCTAGAGCCGTAATACAAGTATCCACAAATTAAGTTATATTAGGAAGCAGAGAACTCTTTTATTACTCATCTCAAAATGACCACAATTTAAAAAAGATCACGATTGTAGATCAGTAGGGGAATTCTCTCAGATGTTATTTAAAAAGGAAAAGTTCAAAAGCACAAAATATTCTAAAAATATGCTCAGACTCAAAGGATCCAAATGAGCAGCAGCTGATCTGACAAAGCCCTGAATTAGATGAAGATCTTCATCCCATGCAAGCTTGCTTGCTCTCTCTCTCTCTCTCTCTATATATATACACAAACAGATATATGAAGAAATATATGAAAAACAAACCTAGATAATAATTATCGCACATTAAAACGGCAAGCAGCACATCCAAGGAACCTGCTTAGTTGCTCATCTCACTATGCTGACATCACTTCGCCATGCAACGTGAATTTTCCGTCCTTTGCTTTCTCTGAAATATCTTCAAGGTTCATCTTTAACACAGCTCTGAAAACAGATGCATGAAAAAGGGATGTATTTTGTTTTGAATGTATTTATTAGTTGGCAACTTTGCTTCCAAAGGTACCTTGATTAATTTGGGCCAAGTTCGATGCAAACCACGTGTGATATTAACAGAACACTACATGGTGGTCTATGAGATTAGGCCATGTATATACTGAAAGGACAGTTGTTGCAAGCAGAAGCAGTAATTTGCACTAGAATGTTGCTGTTTAAACCAGCTACCCCTGATCATGGACAGAGAATGTCTGCTTCAAAAGAGGTCACAGCAGGATCTTTCAATGTGTACTTATGCACTTTAATCTTTCTTTTTGTAAAATTGTGCTATGCTTTACTTCTATTTTAATTACTAAAAACAGAATATACAGGATAGCCTTGTTGGCATAGAGGACCAAATATCATTTTCTGAAATGTGATAAGAGGGTTTTCAATATTCTTATGTTTAAATGATGCAAATACAATATAAACTGCAATATCTATTAGAAAGATTATTCTATTATGCATCAGGTACTACATATGCATGCATGTGCATGCACATATTATGTGTATTATGTCATTCAAAACATATTAAGCCACAGAGCACTTTTGCAAATAAAAAGAAGTCTTCGTAGGAGCTCATACCTGCAAAGCATGCTCAAGGGAAAGTTTTTGCTGAAAAGTATCCTCTATTTAATGCTTGTACGATCGGGACTGAGATACAATCCTGCTGCTGTGGCAAACAGTAGCAAAAAGTTTCAGTGACATCTATCACAGCAGCTAAATGCTTAGATAACATCAGTACTTCCAGCTCCTTAAAAATATATATGCATTTCATTTTAATTTTTCCCTGCTTGGATGTATCGAGGGATGGGGCTGCACAGTTACACAACAAATGGACTGATTTTGGTACAATGCAAACAGACTTAGTTCAAGATAAAGGTGTCAATCAAATACAAGAATATATATATATTTCTAAGGGGAGGCATTTTCAGTTATTAGTATTTTTACTACTTTTTCTGAACAGTGGAAAAAACAAATACAACTGGATAGCACTGCACTGATTCATGGTCAGGGATGCGAAGTGCAAGGTAGCTACTTGAGTGTGATGAAGTGCGATGAGCAGCACATTTCCTGTAAACAGCACTGAAAACAACAAAACAGAACAACTCAACTACTTAAGAAAAAAAAATCACCTGCACAAATCACAAAGTAAGAATCTCTATAAGAATTGAACAGTTCCACCAGTATGAGCTTAAGTTTCTTGCAGCTGTCTGTTATTTTGAGCAACCACTTAAAGGAAAATTCCATCTCAGTTAGTGCAATCGCTGCATCTAATTAACAACATAATTGGTTAAAATAATCATTTCTTATTAAAAATAAGAGGCTTACCTCTCATTCATGCCTGCAGAATAGAGGTGCTGAAACAGCTACAAAAAAATTTTAATAGTGCTCTATTAACTCACTGTTTATATACATTCCTATTTATCTATCAAGCATATAATGACAAATTATTTCTTCAATTTTCTCTAAAGACTGGTTATCAAAGACTGCCTTGGAATGACATTTTAGCTAAGCATGCTGCTGTGTGCATATCTGCTGACAACGGTTTGCTCTTTGCTTTGACAGCGATGTGTGATGACAGCCCCGTATCGATAAGGCAGAGCAGAAGGAGCACTGCAATTGAATCTGGGAAGTGATAAGAGGGAAGGGAGGCAGCTTTGAGAAGAGATCATAAAGCAAAGGCATATGTGCTTAGATTTTGCTTGATGCCCTACCATCACACGAGTCCTTCCAGAATATCTGCTGTGCAGTGGGATAATTAGGGATTACCCAGACGAATGAGCTGCTCAAAAATTATATTTTTATACCTCTCAAATAAAAAAACTCAAGTCAGAATGACAAGGAACATTTGATATTGGTGACAGTTCACTAAACCTCTATTTTTTTCTCTATCACATGTATGACAAACATAGAAATTTTGTTAGAAAAACTTGCTGGGCAGCCTCTGTGCCAGACTTCCCCTGCATTCAGTAGCTCTTAGTACTTCTAGGTTCAGGGCTGTGCATACTTCAGTATTCTGGGCCTTACTGTCCTCCTGTAGCTCCCACCAAACGTTATCAGTGCATAGGACTCCTCATGGTCAGGAGACTGCAGCATATTAACACCCTAGGAAAGAAGTGCAGCCACTGTAATTCTAACCAGGCAAAAGGCAAGATAAATAAGGCTGCTGAACAGTAGCATATTGAGCTTGAGGGTGAGAGACAGGAAATCTGGATCTTCTTCTCATTGCTCCCTGTGAGCTCCCCCCAGTCAACATCTCCTCCTAACCCCTGCTTATCCAGGTGTGCAGGGAAGGAAGTGCAGGCAGCCACTGTGCACTATAGAATCACACAAAGGTAGAGGAACGCTGCTGTCTCACAGACTGTGTGACCCACGTAAATTCAGAGGCCACACAAGTATGTGGTTGCTCAGATCCAAGTAAGGAAGCAGTTTTACTTAAGGACTAGAAATTTCAGCAGAGATGAGATCCTGAGACACTCCTGGGTCACAACAGCACAGAATCTACAGGCTGATGCTAAATTAGTGCTGTGATAATTTATCATCACCTCCTCCTCCTGCTTCCCCTTCTTGTTACTCCCCTCTTTCTCCAGAGGTAATGTATCATATCACTACCAGGTAATTGATTCCAAGCTTTTGAGTTATTCCTCTGTTTTACATATTTCAGGCAAGTAAGAAGCACTTTCCTAACCCAAGCTTGTGACTGTCCCTCTCCTCTGCAAAGATTTACAAGTATTTATTTATAACAAGTCTGATCCATGAAGCTGCTGAACACTCAAAGTCTGTGGTCTTTGCATGATTAGCTCAAATGCAGTTACCAGATGAGAGCTGCCCTCTGATACCACTGCATGTGCTGAACAGTAACCGGAATCAAAGGGATTATTTACGGAGTGAGGCTTTACAACGAAAGCAATAGGCTCATTTCTTGCTGATCTTTTTAAATTGTAATGACTCTAATACCCTCGTTGCAATAGACTGGTTTGTTTGTTTAAAGTGGGGATTTGATCTTCAGGTAAATACAAACATATCTGTATGTAATGGCATTTTCTTAAAATCTGTTAAATCAGAGCACTTCCGCAACTATCCAAGGGAAGTTCCAATAATACTAGACCTCATATGACAATATTGCATGCAACTACACTAATAAATAACTGTACTGAAATATAAATACAAAGCATGTAGTGCTGCTACCCAAGTATAAGTTTAGAGAATGCATGCAGAGGGTGCACACACAGGGTATTTTTTAATCTATTAATCAATATCTTCTGTGGGATATTTTAAAAGCACTTTGCATCTGCCAAATTCATGACTGAGTTCAGCTTATTTGGGAAAGTTTAAACAAAACACAGAGCCCTTTTTAAACCTCAACCTCAGAAATCACTGTGTTGTAGATTTCATGTTTAATTATTGACAGACATCTGCAACAAGAGTGCCAGCAGACAAGTTTTGCTATCCTCTTAAGAAGTGAGATGTGCACAGCCTTCACCACGAAGCTGGGTGATTGGATTTGCACGTTTCCTTTACTAGTTAAAATTAGACAGCACCAAACCAGAGAAAAAGATTCCCAGAACCATTGAAGCCACTGTTGACTTGTGTGCACTCACCATGGCCAGGCTTCTCAAGCTTGCCCACTAGCTCTGATGGCTGCCTGTCCCTCCAACTGTTCTGGTTTAAACATTTAGATGTAAAACTTCACAGAGCTGACAATCTCCTGCATCCACCAATTTCAGCTGCGGATGCCATACTCATCTGAAAGCTCAGCACAAATAACTGAATGGGTCAATTTAGAAAACCTGGGCTTGTCCGTCAGGCAGGCAGGAGGACCTCAGCAGCACCAACAGATCAGCCAGATGATCCTACCAAGATTTGTAGAGCACAGGCCTCCACGGCAGGAATAATAACTAAGGAATTACTGACAGCTAGAGGCCTAAATCATTGTCTGTCAGAGGCAGCGAGAATTGGGACTGTCACACAGATTGGCTGTAGGTCTCTCTTGCCTGAACACGTGTCTGCAAAATGAGACATATTAATTACTTCACATAATAACCTGCACAGTTAGAGAGATTTCTGGTCAGCAGTGTTGTTAATTTTGCAGTCTGTACAGTGAGTCTATGTTGTAACTGCTTATAATACTGAGCATTTACAGATAGAAGTGGCAGAAAAACGCATTGCACGTTGTGAAAATAATTGGTGGTTTAGGCCATATGAAATACAGTATTATCTATTATTCAAACCTCATCTAGGCTAGAAATCAGATTATTTCATTATAGTTCTATTCCCGGACTGCTGAAATATATCAGAGACAAGAGTACCATATGCATGAAGTGACCACTGATGCTTTGAACAAAACTAAGCAAGAGGAAAAATAAGCATGCCACAGACCTCATGGAAGGTGTCAGAGCCTCAGCCCACAAGCAATAGGTACTATGCATGGGAGAGAGACAGAAGGAATACTAAGCTGTAACTTTACAAATGCTTGCACGTGTGACAGCAAGCTTTGCATGGTCAAGACTTAATGTGCTTTGATCTTTTTTTTTCCCCTTCCACATTTACAGACTGTCAATGACATTGGCTAGAACTTTAATTTAAACAGCCTTTTTAATATCAACAATTATTGTAAATTCAGAAAAATCAAAACATTTATAAATATATTTTATATATCAGAGTATAACATATCTAAAGTAAAATAAAACTATATAGTTTTGAAAGCATTCTGTGCAGCTGCTTCTATACACTGTAAACTGTTTGGAAACCTTTGCAAACTTGCATCCGTTTTTTTGGCTTTATTTTTAAGCCAATGTACAAGAAAGAAGAGACTGTAGGGTTGCAAGATACTTTCACCTGTGCTATCTGAAGAGCTGTGCTGCTGTGCAGACTTGGTGTGTTGCATTTCCTGTTGGTGGGCAAGCATATGTGCAAGGTATCGCAGCGAGGTGGATGCAGAGGTGGGAGTTCAGCCCTACTCCTGAATGTTTACATTCTGTTAAAAAGGTCCATACAGACTCAGACTGAGAATCTGAGTCTGCAAGAACGTATGGAGTTTTAAAATGTTTCTTATGACAAATAACTCACCTCTCTATTCCCAGTGCATTATCAGCTGTGTACAATATTAAACACAGAACTGTAGTTTATTGACGCTTTAATTTGTTGTTCCCTTGCACTGCTCTTTAAAATAGTTGATTTTTGAGGAAATAGATTATTACGTGCATATTGGATGTGTTAAATTTATTAAGCTCACAGTTACTATTTGCAGAGCACCATTTAATGTAGTATTTTTGTACTGTAACGGAAGCATGCCTTCCTTGGGTTCTTTTCCACATAATAAATTGTATTTATTTATCTGTATTTATATCTGTGCAATTTTTAAATATGTTTTAAAAAATAAAACTTTGTCTGTGGCTTCAAATATTTCCAAATATTTCACTTCTCCATTTGTAGAAGGTTTTCATTTCAAGTAATTGAAGTCAAAAGAGGGACATCTTCAAGAGAAACAAAGGATTTTTAATCCAAGGCTTCTTTCCTATCATTTATGATGTAGCTGTGCTTCTCTGCATAAACATTAAGCCTAGAAGATGTTTTTTTCCTAACCAGAAGATTTTAATTAATTCAGCAAGTTGCTCTGAGGCTCTTTGTTTGTTTGTTTGTTTTTTTCCCTTTTTAAATTCCTTTTGTTTAATTTATTTTTATTTTTAAATATTTCAATTATACTTACAACTAGAATTCATAGCAGCTGAGGACTGGACCGAGAGGTTTTGCACATATGCTCTGTACAAGGAAAATGGAAAAAAAAAAAAAAAAAAAGAAGTATGAGAATTTTTCCTGAAGATTATGCAACTGCACACTTCAAAATAAAAGCAGAAGTAATGTTACGGAACAATCCTTCTGGAGGGAAAAAAGAATAAACAAACAAACACCAAAGCCAACTTCAAGTGATTGACAGACTTGCAGAGGAAGAGCTTTTTGTGAACAGTTTTGCTATCGGAGACTGATGTAAGCACAGACGTGAGACAAGGACAGATTCCTGTGCCCTGCTGTGGACAGAGCAGCTGTGACACTTACAGCAAAGGGCCACAAAGAAACAAAGTTAAAATGTATCTGAATACCTGTTGGCAAAGCCAGAGGACATGACAGGCCAGAAAAACAAAAAGCTAACAAACAAAAAAAACAGACAGAAACAGACAAACAAAAGGATAACAAATAGGAGCTAAAGCCACAGTTTGCCTGTGGAAGGAAACCTCTTGTCAAAGAAGTCAGCTGGCTGCCTGTGGCCTAAGCAGCCTTTCACGACAGAAGGGAACAGACACTAAAAACTCACTAACTCTTAAGTTGAAAGTAGTTGTGCTCTTGAGAATGGTGTTTTGCCAGGAGATGTTCTGGTTAGTTTTTGTTGCTCGGATGTACTGACAAAGAATAAGCAGCAATGTCCATTAGTTATGTGCTCTACAGCACAGACCAGGGACACAGTACTGCAGTCCTGAAGGCAAAGCAAGAGAGCAGCTGGGAGGAAATCCTACATACAGAACTGCTAAAAAATAAGAACACCTTTAAAGGCACAATATAATCACTTACTGCACACCAGCTGTTGGACATGCATTGTCTCTGGTATGGTTACAGAACTCATCTTTCATCACAGCAGTCAGTGCCATGCTTATCCATGTCAAGCCTGTAGCACACCTGAGAGACAGAGAAGTGTTATTTCCCACTCTTGTGAGGAAGAGTAGAGCACAGAGGTGGTATTCACCTGTCAGCTACTCAATATTGCCTTCTCCAAGCAATCTGCAGAAGTCAGCAGGCAGAGCTCCTGCATGGTACATTACCATGTGAAGTCTGAACAGAGCCCTAAACTCTGCCACTCAGCTTGCAGGAGGAACCACGATCCCTCACCTTGTTCCAGTTGCTGCAAGTGGTAGCAGTGTGGTGCAGAGCGGCCCCTGCCATGGTCACAATGGACATCTGTGATAAAAGGAACCAACAAATCATTACATTTGGACTTCCAGAATTGAACCATCTTTACCTTTCTTGTCATCACTCAGTACTTAACATGGCTCCGACTTCCATGTCAGAAAAAGCCATTTAAGACCTGGAAGTTTTACCTCTCACATCTCCTCTGGCTCATGGCCCCATGATCCTGTGAAAAGATGAAAAGGGTCACCATCCATCAGACTCCTTTTTTGGCCTATTCCTCAATCTACCAAAGATCCCAGTGGTCATGCTACTATACAAATTTATTGCATGAAAGGAAAAATAAAACCCCCAAACTTCTGCTTTATTGATCAGCAGGTCAAATTCCAAAGTGAATATGAGGAATTACAGACCAAGATAAAGCTTTAACTGAACAGCAGGGACCAGGGTAAAATGATGGCAGAGTTCATGTGGAAGAGTGCTAACTCTCATGTTCAAAAATGGCAATTGGCTTAAAATGTACAAAAAATTAAACTTAGTTTAAATCTTATTTTCTAGTTTCGTCATCTTTTATATTCACTCAGGATTTGGGTTTTTCTTTGTTTTCTTTTTTTTTTTTTTTTGCTTCTTTAGAGGAGATCCATTTATTTATCTGTTGCCATCCAAAAAACTGCCATGAGTCACAAGAGATCAAGCCCCTTACAAACTCCCATTCCCCATGCATGTTTTTATGTAACACATCAAACATCACCACAGAAAGTAAGAAAAGAGGCAGCACCAAAACATACTTGGTCTGCTCCTCTTGAATTTGGACAGGAGAGAAAGAAAGAATCCACACAGCCACAAGATGTGAGAACATTTCCTTTTTAATTTAAAACAGTTGCAACAATACCATTCACAACCTTTCTCATCTCAAATACTCTCAAAAACATTAACAGTGCTGCAAGCGAACAACTCCGAATGGTGCAAAGTCAACCAGCACAGACACTTCCAGGATACAACAGTAAAACCTTTTAAGAGTGAATAGAAATCAGAAGCTGATCTCAGCCATGAAGGTAGGAAGGGATATAGGAAAAGAATAAAAAGTGACGTCTAGTTACATATTTTGCATAGTCTTTCAACGTGTGAGAACAGCAAAAATAAAAATGGCTGCTGCCAGGATTGAGAACAAAAGGAATGGAGATGCTTCTAAAACAATCCAGTGAACTCCAGCTGCATCCGTAATCAGAATGTGCACAACTCAGTGGAAGCTGCCTGAGGCAGAGAAACTGCACTGATTCTGGTTTCAGTTACACCACTGCCAATCAGAAGTACCACCACCAAACCCAACAGAATTACAAGTGGAAAAAGTCCAGAAATATCTGGACTTGTTTTTAAACCATAGCACTGAATAAATTAATTTATCTTAATTGTATACCGGCTAGGAAGATTAAAAAGGACTCAGTGTCTACATGCGTTTTGGACACTGGAGATTGTTACTCAGAATAAAAGCTGTACAGGATCCTGCATGCTGCTAGGAATAAAAGAACCAAGTTGACTTTCTCTCTTTTCTACTGCCCCAACCTAAACTTTTCATACAAAAAGGTAAAAATCTATTAAAAAAATCAGCACTATTTGCTGCCAAGTCCTGGTTTGCCATAATTCTCAGGTCAGATTGTCTCAAGCAGCTCACAGTGATTGTTCCTCCCCCATGCCTTCCTATGAAGAAGCTCTCAGCACACCCATCCCTGCAACAGCCACTGCAGCACCCAGACACAGAGTTCCCACATCAGTCACCGCCCAAGTTGTGAATGGAGACCGGGCCCAACACAATTAACTGCACAGAAATGCTAGCATGCAAAGCAATCCTGGCTTCATAACTTAGTCATTTATTCCTTACAGCCTTCCGTGTTTTCTGCATGCTGAGGTTAAAAATGAATACATCTCTTCTTCATTAAGCTGGTGAGTCAGGGGTTCACATCCTGCTCCTCTGAACCATATTGTTTCTGGTACATATCCCACCATAAAGTGGAAACAACTTAACTGTTCAACTGGAAAAGGAGGGAATCCACTACTTTGGGAAATAAGAGAAAAACTCAAACAGTTCAGAGAACCTGAACATATTATCAAGTGCTACATTTCAGCAGGACTGTAAGCCTTTCCCATAAATTGCTCCCCACACTTCTGACCCACTCGCTAGGTTAGGAAGGCACTACACAGGAGTGCTCAGCTGAAGAGAACTTCAGAAGCCGAGGTGCTACCATTCATCTGTCACAGCCAGATAATAGCTCTCCTCTTTCATCTACCAAATCATTTATCACCTGCCAGCTTCCTAAAAACCCCCAGCTTTCAATGTGCCTCACATATTAACTGAAACCAGTATCAGTCCCACAACCAATTTCTGATCTGGGATGCACAAGACAAATTGTTTGCAAGAGTCCAAGCTCCATTTTTAATCCTGTGAGATCAGCCATATTTCCAGTTTAATAATGAACATGGTAACAACTCTGTTGACTTTTACTTACCCCAGGGTCTCTAAATAAAAGATAATGGCCACCAGCTCTTGGCAGTTTATAAATAGCCCTTTAAGATCGTAAGGCAAAAGGGAAGCTGTTGTGTTGAACATTTCTTGGGATATAACTAGGCATTAAAAAAAAAAAGCCTTTGTCCTTTTTCACTGCCAGAATGAAAAAACACAAATATAGATACAAGAATGTTTTGTTCTTTCACTTTAAATAGAAGATGTTTCACTGCATAATTTGCTGATCCCGTTTTGAAACCTGGCATTTTCTGATGACGTACACAAATACTCACAAAACCTTGAAGAAGGAAAAAAAAGTTACTGGTAAATTTGATTTTGTCCAGAATTGGTGCCACGATAACTACAAAGCAGCAGAATATCATAGGAGCCACTTACTAAGGTGCTGGAACATTGTTCTTTCGTGTCAACAGGAGCACTTTAACTTAAGTGGGAGGAAGCTTCCCCAGCAATTAGGCACCACTTCCAATGTGCAGAATTTCTACACCGGGATTTTTTTCATCATTTAAGATCAGAAACCGACTCAAAATATCTTTTTTCAGTTCTGCATGAGGCCCTGTGATCTGAGGGAGAAATCTTTTTCCCCAAAATCTAGAAAAAATACTCATAACCAGATTTTTAATTTGGATTCTCTTCTACAGCTTGAATTTTGGTATTAAATTTGCAGGCACGACAGAGAAAACAATGACAGCTCAGCAAGGAAGTTGGTTGGGTTTTTTTGACCCTTCCCATTTATCACAAAGGCTCAAGTAAGATACATGAGGCAACTCCATCAACCATCTCTAAGCAGTATTTAATACACATATGAATCTTTGGTAGTTTTTTGGAATCACAAAAAGAACCACATTCACCACTGTATTTTTTTCTAGAATAAATGTTTTAAATTACAGTTTAAAAACCAACATATATATTCTTGCCTGTGATGCAAACCGAAACAACAACAACAAAATCAAACCAAAAAAAAAAAAAAAAAAAAGGGCAGGAAAGGCCAGCCCCTACCTACCCACTCCTTCATCCCTGCCAGAGATTTAATAACCCCTTTTTTTTTTTTTAAGGCATCTGTTCAAGAAAACAGATTATTGGCGTGTTTGCAAGTTTCAAGAAATCTCAAAGTAGGTATGTATTGCTTTTGTTTTTCAAAAATGGAGGAGGGAAGGAGAGAGGGAGTAAATAAAATCAGCAATTTTACTAAGCGTTTTCCCCCACTTATGGATAGAAATCAATATTTAAGCAACCTTTAGCAGAAATAATTGCACTGCAAGTACTTTGTCAGGGAGTTGATTTCAACTGGGATGTGAGTGATTGACATGTAATTTTTTTTCAGAAATAAGAATGGGACCATTAACTCCTTCATAAGAAAAACAAAGAAAAACTGATAGGCTTCCTGAGAGCACACGATTTAATTTTACAGTCAGAAAAACTGCTGTGTTTTAGCAAGCTGTAGTCTTGAATCTGTTGGAAAACCTTGCAAAACAGACTAGAGATGATAGAGAAACCTACCTCTGTAAAAATAAAATCCTGTCTTTGGCAGAAACGTACAGGGCACTGACATCTCCATTGATTTCTTAGGCTTATGGATCAACAACACAAAACAAAACACTGAAAGACTGAATTCCAACAGCTACAACTGCAGCTGGCTTTTCTCACTGTAATGAAAATAATCTCAAATAAGACATTCTGCTTCGTAGAATACATCCCCTCCCTCCAACTTTTAATGTGACATGATTTCCCTAATTTGTCTGGAATATGGTTGAAAACAGTGACTCCTAGTTACCAAAGATGCAAATGTGTCTTCATGGTCTTCAACCGATGTGTGGACTGAAGATGCAGGAATTGGGCTGAACTGGTTTGGTTTTGTCCCATTCTGAAACTTCTGTTTTCTCCATATACTAGCTGCAAACTCCACCGGTAATCTGCATGGTCTTAAGGTATCCTTTACAGTGTATAAATTTAAAACAAGGTACTATACATCATGTGATAGAAATTTTCCCTCTAACACTTAAGAAGGCATCAAATGATTGTTTTTAAATTAACTATAAACATCCCATGTTTTCCTTTGCTTTTTGGTAGTCCAAGGGCTAGGGGTCTTCTGTTGATTTTTTTTCTTTTTTTTCCTTGGATGCTTTTTTTTGGCAGGTTAAAAGGCTTATGGCTTCTTAAGGCCAAATAATGCTTTTGAGGCCTAACTTGGTATCCTGTGGTAAAAATAAATATAGCCCAGGTCTTTGGGAGGTCGTTCTGAGGCACAGACTCTAAGGTCATTGTAGATCACCCATCTGAAATAAAAACAAGATGGATTACATTGCGTGAATAAAAATCACCACAAGTTTATCAGGGACTTCTCAGATCCAAACTTCAAAGAGCTTCAAATCTAAATTTCAGCACTGTAACAGGAACAAAAGACTAGATAAACAGCTAAAGCAGTTTTACTGGTGATATCAGGAAGAGGAAGAAAGATGTGCAGAGGAACTTGTATTTACAGTTTTAATGAAGGAACAATCATGAATTTACGATATGAAAAAATAAGAGCATAAAAAAAACCAGAGCCAAGATCAGTACCGCAGTACTAGTGATACTAACACTAGTATCAGCCCATAGTCTGATGGGTTTCTACTGATAAAAAGGAAGAGGAAGTTGAGAGAAGTTCAGATAAATGAAGCCAGGTACAGAACTGATGCCCCCAAACGAATAGAGATTTCGAAAATAAGGACAGGACAGCCAATGGTACATTTCAACACAGATCTCAGCTGTAACAGAAGTTGACTCATCACATCTATAGTCTGCAGCAAAATCAGAAACAGTCTCTTTGGTGACGTATATCTACATAATAAAAACGATGCATGTCATAAATACAAATCTTGCTCTCAACAGATACATATTTAAAAGAAAACATTTGCTCAGGCTTGCATGTCTCTCTTTCTCTCTCCCAGTTCCACTCACCTTCCTTCTTTTTTGAGATGACAAACGTAGTGACCACTCATTGTGGATGTTCCCATGTGGCTGATGAACCCAAACAGCTCATACCCTGTTTAGCAAATACAAATGAGAGCATAAGTCTTTCATTGCTAGCTCTGCAATAGGAATATGGGGAAAGTTTTTTCTTTTTAATCCCAGAGGAGCACCTGAGCACTCCTAACTCAGACACTGCATCTCTAAATGCAATTTCTGTTAAGACTGCAGCATATGCTTGGTTTAACTAGTGCTGAAATTCACCGTCAAACATCAAAACAATCCAAGCCGAACCCACATACGTCTCTGCACATACACAGCAGGGCTGTGATCACAGCTCTGGAAAGAGAAAACAGCAGATTTATTCCCAGTTCCCAGAGAGCGCCACAGAAGTGTTAAACGAGTTAACTCTGCACGCAAATGTACAAATGTGATCAAAGATTCCCTGTAAATCAAACAAGAAAAACAGAAGTTCCAAATTTCAGTAGCCCATAAGAGAACAGGAAAGAAACTTCTTCCTCTAATACAAAGGATGTTTTTGTACTTAGAACCTCTGGAGAACTCATCATTGGTTCTTGCTCCCCACCCATTCATGCCATTCATCCATATTACCACCAAAAGTAAAAAAGGTACCTTATTTCAGGATATTGCATAAGGACAAAGGCCTGGATTTTGGTGGAAGGGGCTTTCTGGAGCCGTTTTACAGTATCATGTTGCTTATCAGGATTTCAGGCACTCAGTAAATGGTCTCAGTCTATAAAGGCTATCTACCACAAAAAATAGTTATTCCAAAATTTTTTTCTTTTAAAATCTAATGGTAAATCAATGGTTCCCATATCTCTGTGAGACTTAAGGCTGAACTTCATAATATTAAAAACAAAGAAATGAATACTCATAATGGCCACCACAGGAACAAAATCAAATTGGTTGATAATTTTTCATAAGACCATTACAGTCAAGCTTAGAGGGACAAATTTAGAGCACACAACAGTTATGAGAGTAAGTCACTAAAGACCCTTCAAAAACAGTGTATCTTGAATCAGTGAGCTTTTGCACTTGGTGCTGTTAGACTTAAAACCAGTGCTCTTTTCACAGCTTTGACTGCTGTACATTAGCTCCATCTTGTGGTTTATTTAGCAGTAGTATGACAGAATCTCAAAAAAAAAAACACCCAAAAGATGACAGCAAAGAAGTACACCAATTTTACCTGCCATATTAGCATAAGGAACTTGGTTGAAAGGATTGTATCAATCCCACTCTCCAACCACCAGATTATAGAGCAGAACAGAAAATCAGGTTTGCAACAGCAGTGTAATCTCTGGGATGTTCAGTTTTTGAATATCTAAACATTCTAGCTTGTCCTAGTCCAGGCCAGGAAAGACTTTTAGCAAAAAGACATTTGGACTCCAGTTATTCAGAGAGTCTAGAGAAAGTTTACTAAGCAAACAACACCCACAGAACTTAGACCAACCAAAACAGACTCAGATCCAGAAGCAGGAGTAAAAAAAAAAACTTGTACAGATCATGTCCAAAAAACATAAGTACTTCCTAAACAGAGAAGAGCTATATGAATGGTGTAGACGTGACACAACAACACAATAGTCACCTCTAAGCTGAAGGAGAACTTACTTCCAGGCCCATCTTTGATCCTGGGTCCCCCTGATCTTGTCTCTGCAAGGATATTCGCATTAGTATGGTTCTCCAAATCCATCACGCTCAAAGCAGGCTCCCCATCTTCCTCCTCTAATTCAGGGTGGCTGAAGATCCATTCCAGTGCACGCTCCAAGTTATTGTTCTGTGGGAGAAAGAAGTAAAGGAACATCCCTTAATGCATTCTCTAGAATCATGCTACCACTCTCATACTGGTCTTCGAACTGAGTAAGGATCATGTGCAACAGCACTGAAAACTTGATGATGCATGCATGGTCTTCAGACATTCCGACTGTTTCTCAGCAGATATTTGTCCACGTTTTAACATTACATTAAACACACAAGTCACCTTCCCCACTTTAACCCAATAAAGTCATGCATCCTAGATTCTGCTAGAATAGCTCTACACGCATCATCCACTAGCTTAATTTTTATATGCATGTTTCACAGGCATCTGAATGTGCAAATGTTCACACAAAGCACACAGTATCAATTAAAACCCAAATGCTACCAATGGAACTCACTGTTGCCTTCAGAGCTTGAATTGCTAGGCTCCTTTGGAAGCCCATGGAAATAATGATGGAGACCATCTCCTCGGGAGGTTGATTATCCAATCCAACAGCCCCAAAGCCAGTCACACCACTGGAAGTATCTCCTCCAAACACAGGTACAACCAATGGTTCAGCAAAGTCTGGAAGAAGAAATATTCATTCAACCAAATCAGGATTTCCACAGCAAGGAAGTGCTCAGGTATACTCAGAACCAAATCATGGGTTCAAATTTTTCATGGCTGAAATACAGGAAGTAGAGAATATCTAGCAGTCCTGTCCATCATAGAAAGGCCCAAGTTTTAAGTGTAGCATGAATGCTCTCATATGAACTAGAGAAGGCTGATATGGAAGAAAAGTATCCAGACAACAGGGCTTTCGGTACTTTTGATCACGTCAGCTTTCCCTCTTGCAGCATAGAACTATGTGGAAAACAGAGATGGCCTACACCATCAGCAAGGACAAGACACATGCTTTTGATGTAACTTAGGATTGTTGCATACCCTAGAATCAGCTTAGAAAAATTCACTCACACCTCCAGGTTTCCTGGGGTGGGGAAGGGGCCACTGTTTCTCTATTGTGCATTTCAAAATTTCAATTGACTGCCACAATACACAATCAGAAGCTGAACTTCACTTACACCTTCCAGTCACTGACCTGGCTCTTCCATATGTGCAATGATCCAGTTGAAAGCCACTTCAGCACCCATGTTGCCTGTATAGTACACAGCTTTCCGACATGCTTCCAAAGGAAAACCCATCTCTGCCAGTTGCATAACCGAAGACTCATCAATATCTAGAGCTGCAAGAAAGGTTCTTCTAGTATACTAAGTCTAATTTAATCCATTTTGTAGTATTTCTTATTGTAACTCATGGTGCCACATACTATAACGCATGCTGCTAGGATTTTAGTACTGCAATAAACCCACATCCATTAGAAAACAGCCTTGTATAAAGCATTATATATTTATTATGGACTTACTGGTAATCTTTTATCTCAGCAATCTGCATAAGGTCCTTAAATTTTGATGATTTCCTAGAGGATTTTATTTATAAATAAAATCACCACTGAATTTCAAGGGGTGGAAAAGTTAGATGCTGAGCAAAGCTAGAGAAGGCCACCAAAAGCAGTCTTTGACTTTAAGCAGCTTGCCCTCTTTCACATGGCAGTTCCAGTTCCTTTATGCTGTAAATCAGACCTGAAATAAGTCTCTAAGAACCCAGTAACTTAAATTTAGAGGTATAACAGATTCATAAATGAAAGTAACAACTAAATCCTCTCTCTTGAGCAAGAGATTATATAAAACATGAAGAAACTTTTACACCTAGAGAGGTTCTGCTTGGCATTCAGCATAGCCAATTGTTAATTTAAGGCTCTGTCCAAAGAATCTGCACCTCATCTCATACATTTGTAAATATATTCAATGTTTAAACCTAAAAAATCCCCTGATCTCTAAAAATAGAAGTATAGGTATAAAAATAGTAGCAACTTTCTTTCAACAGTTATACATTTGAAGTTAAAATACAGTGAAACACTGCAGCTGAGTTAACACCTTCCAATCTGATAATGGTATTTTATTACACATACACACATCAGATTTCATATACTAAATGGCTGCAGATAGAGCAGTAGCTCATCAGCTACACTGATGCTACTACAGACTCCAAGGAGTTCTGCACACATGCAAGCGTTGAACAAGTACAGAAGTCGAATGTTAGTTAACAGAAGCATGCAGGTCGAATCTCCAAGCATCACTATATGTACAGAGAAGCCATTTGCTGAGCAAAAGCACAGCAAATTTATAAGCAATTGAAACATCCGCCTGACAAAAATAGGATACATACACTCCACAAAATGGTTCATCATACGATCTGAAAAAAAGAAAGGAAAAAAAATGGAGAAAAAGGAGGTAAAATGAAGAATTAGATGAAGGGTACATAGAGTCATATGGGGAAAAAAAACATATTCGCTGCTTTTTTTTTTTTTTCCAAATCTTCTTTAGGTCATAGAAATATTATAGGCAAAAAATGATCATCCTTCTATCCCAGATATTTTGTCTTTAATTAGACCTGGGACATTTCTCAGCCAATTCAGAACAATGAGTACTATAAACCAGCAGGAAATATGACTGGCAGCTGACTTGAACCAACTTAAGAAAGAATCTAATGTGTTATAAACAAAGTTCCGTCATCCAAAAGCGCTAAAACTAAGTCACTTCACTGAACAAGAGGATAAATAAAACAAATAGATCTTGGTAAAGAAGACGAGGGTCAAAATTAAAACCTATGGAGAGCTGAATTTTGACAAAGCATTTATCTGACAGTTTCAGGTACTAGGTTTTTTGTTTCACGGAGAGCAGCAGGAGAACACAAGTCAGTACCTTTTGGGTCTTCAGGAATGATAATGGGAGGTGCAATGTCAGGAAGTTCTTCTTCTCCTGGCTGGAGACCCATGGCTCGAAGGTGGTTGATATCTAGGAAATCTGGCATGTCTATCGAAACATCTGCAGAAGCAGAGAAATGAGTTAAGCTTATGAACCCAGCAAAATTACCACGGAGAGCAACCAACCTTCAGAGAAAAGAGCCCCGGTACACAGCCCACCAACAGCCAAGTTAACTCCACATATGCTGGCTTAATTTGACAAAAACTAACAAAATAATAATAAAAAGAATTTGTTTAGGATCAAGTAATCCTTAAGATACGTCCTGAGATTGAAACCAGGTCCTTGTTACAGAAGAAAATGCACATATACCTTATGGGTTACCTTGGATAGAATGAGAAATAAATAAGCACAAAAGGAATGTACCAAGCTTTTTGGGTATCCAGTCAAGGCCAAAGGTGAATTTCTTTATCTGCACCACTAAGTACTGAGGAAACGACGCAAAACGAGAACTCCTAGGAAGCACAAGAAATTCAGTTTAGTGAGGCAAGGCAGCAAAATCAAAAGCAGCACAGATTTCAGTACCTCAAGAATACTGAAATAAACAACTCTAGGCTGAGTGAGATTAATGACGACAGATTTTATCAGCATAAGTGAGAACTTATACTTCACCGAAAAGTTTTCAAGAAAAGAAGCACAATAACTTTATATATATATACACATGTATCTTGAATATTATATGTAGTTGAATATTATATATATTCTCCTTCTCCACGCTCCTGTTTTCCACACACTTGTCATCCTGAACATTTGGTTTCCCTCATCTTGCATTTACAAAGAACATCCTTTCCTCCAATTCACTCTGTGTAAAATACAGTCAATATATCATAAATAAGAGGCCTTCCTTCCATACGCTACTGACTTTCTAAACCCATGTTAGCTTCACCTTGCAATTGTAGTAACTTTACAATCTGCAGCACAATATTCTGAATTATAAACAAATTATTGTTTATTTTTCAGTGCTTTTAAAGGCCTTGTCCTAGTTTCAGCTAGGACAGAGCTGATTTTTCCTTCATAGTGTCTGGTACAAGGCTATTTTTTCCCCCCATTTTGGGAGAAAACCAATGTGGATAACACACTCACGTCTTAGCTGTTACTGAGCAGTGGATGCAGAGCCAAGAACATTTCAGCTTCTTGTTCCTGCCAGTGAGGGTAGCTTAAGTGAGGGGGCCCAAGGAGCTGGGATGGGATAGAACAAGGACAGCTGGCCTAAACTGGCCAAAAGGATATTCCATACCATAATGAATAAAGAAACTATAAAATTAAGAGCAGTTGGCCAGGGGGTCAGCTGCTTTTCAAGGACTAGCTGGGCATTGGTTGAAGATGGTGAGCAACTGCGTTGTACATCTCTTGTTTTGTAAATAGATATTGTTGTCAATATTATTTTCATTTTCATTCTCTTTTTTAGTAAGTAGTTTTTCTGTTTGTTTTTAACTCAACCCACAAGTTCTACTTTGTTGTTTTTCTTCCTCCCAATCCTCCCCCCCTTTTCCACTAGGAGAGGAAGGCACAAACAACTGTGGGGTTCTGAGCTGCCTGCCAGGTTAAGCCACAACAGATCTTTGGGATGAGGAAGAACTAAGTTTCACATTAACCCTGGATCTGCTTAAAAAGATTGGAATCTTCCTTCACCATGGCCACAGTTTTAAAAAACAAATCTCCATGTATTTCTGCTGCAGTTTCTCTACCACGTGCACTTGCCTCCCAGTTTTCAATACAAGGATGTCAGAGAAACCATCCACTAAGAGAGCAATGAGGCACTGATATGTTAAGCAACCTAAAAATAGAAGGTGCCTAACCACAGCAAATCAGTTGCAGAGCCCATTTTTCATCCACTCCTCACTGCTGACATAGAGAAATGGAACCTGTTAAGGGACAAACTCTTGTTCTCAACAAGAAAATCTGCCTTAAGAACTAGAGTCATCCAGCTGCCTTACTATTTCATCCCAATGCTTTCTAAGCCCAAGTTCTTGGTTCTTTATTCTACCTAAATATAAACACAAAATAAGTTCCTTCTTTTAAGTCTGTCTTGTACCATGGCCCCATACAACTACTAGCAATTGAACTTGATAGATCCAAGCAAACCCTGCATCACGCAGAAATGGGTGGGTTGAAATCTGGACACATGCAAAAAATGTAATAACAATTAAAAGAAATTTATGAACATAACACCTCACAAATGCAAACACAGCCATGTAAAGAACCTTCACACATAATAAATAAAACTTTCATTTGTTTTACCCAGTTTTGTCTCATACAACGTCCTCCAGCATTTTTAGTCAAGTGAAGACATCAAGAGATTAAGTGCAGATATCCAGAGCATCTCCTAACACACAGTACAGAGCTCTATTACTAACTAATACATGAAACTTGATTTTAAAATGTGGGCAAACAATTAAGAGCTTGAACTTTAAAAGCTTGTGGCCTAACGACTGTCCTGCATCATCACCTTTGTGGAGATTGACAGTTCAGAACAATTTAAGTCCTGCTCAGTTGGTCAGTATAGAACTCATCAAGCTTGACATACACATTGTATTCATGAGCCTCAACACTAATACAACCCCAACACCCATTATGCCTTTGCCTGTTTCTCACTGCACCGTACCCAGGTAGAAACATATATACAGAACACAGGTTTTCATTGCACAAGCAGACACTTACTTAACTCCTGCAGATTTTGCTTGAAGGGCACTGCTCCAGAAGTCCTCTACATTGCTTGGTTCAGAGAATGCCTGCAAACATGCACTAAATGGGATCTTGGCACGGACAAGTTCTGGTGGAGCTCTCCTTGCAGCTTCTGCTTCTCGCCTTTTCAGCTCATATGCAATTAATTCATCTGAGAAAAACACATGAAAGCTAAATGAACGTTGTGGTTATGATGTTCCTCACTGCAGTAGTATTTTTAGAGGTTTTAGAAATGCAAAAATGTATCAATAAAGCTTTTGCATGGCTCAACTAGATACGATTCATGGTAAGAGACACACCGTAAGGTCAGTGAACTGACCTGTTGCTTTCTTTACCTTTGTTTGTTGCTGCCTCCATGGCAACAGGTAGCTGCATGATATAGTCCACCCTCTCAGTGTAGCGGACTTTTCTGGACTGGCAGCATTGTGTGCGTTCTTCCACCAGGAAACGGAAAACATCACTGGGGTTTTCTGAACCTACAGGATTCCTCTGAAAAAATATTAAGATTCACTGTAACGGTCATCCCTTAGATGAGCAAAGAACCCAAAGACTGCTGGTTGTTTTATGGCAAGCATAGAGAAACTGAAGCTGCACGCAGATCTGACAGTTCTATTTGCGTTCTATTGCATGTAGAACTCTTGCACCCATACTGAATCCCACGTAAGTAATAAGTCTGAAGTAATAAGAAGGAACAATTAAAGAAAAATTACTTCTTAACCAAAGCACTTCTAAATTGTTGCCATTTTCTACATACTCAGTGCTATAAAGACTATATTAAAAAAACAAGCCATTCAAAAAACAAATTCAGCCTTAACACTACTACAGAAAAGTAGTTATGCAGAATTTCTCACCTCTACTAGATTTATCAGATGTAGGAAAAACTCCTGTGCATCTTGTTGTCTATTAGAGGAAAATTCTGTGTGGTCTTTACTTACAAAAGCCTTAAACATCTGAGGAGATATTCCATTTTGTTGAGGCTAGAAATAAACAAAAGAAAGAAAAAACTTTTAAAGAAGAATTTTTATTCAGTCTTAGATCAAATATCCCCAAATCGTTCCACTAGATCTAGTTTTGGCCTATTTTTGTCACTGTAGAAATGATAATTTCAGTTTCATCTGGATTTCCTTTAAAAAAAACTGAAAAGGGTCCCGAAATACTATTTGGGGGGTTTTAGAGTATATTTTTTTCCATTTCCTGCAGCATTCACACAGGTTTATTTCTCTATAGCATTTGTAAGTCAAATTAGATTACCGAAGGATTGCTAAAGTTTAGCACTACGCTGTCTACACTGTTTTCTAATATTTGACAATCCTCTCAGACCCCTGTTTCACTTAAGGCTATGTGGGCACTGAAGCACTTTGATGTCCCAGCTATTATACTCGGAACCAAACCTTTCCAGTGATCTCTACTGAATGAAGCAGAGAATAACTAATACATGCAGAAAAATTTGCAGATGGGTTGCCAAAAACAGACATGAATTGCCAATTTTTAGTTGTTTATCACAACTAGTGATGTTCAGTGACCAAGAACATACTACCTTTAGCTATTTGGTTACATTTGTAAGGAGCTGCTCCAAATCTTAACCTCTAGCTGCTGAGTCCTCATTTTGACTTTCACACTCTCTATCAATTTCAGAAGCTTTTTTTTTCCCCTCCCAAAATTTCTTCAAAATGACATTAGCTATGATACCTTTCAAACAACACTTTCAAAAGGCTCAGAATATTTTGCTCAGATTTGCTCTCACTCTCTATAAAACCAAATAAAATTCAAGAAAGTCCAAGCAGAAGCAGAGCCCTTAGGACACATTAAAGGTTATTAAATATTCAGCCAATCTCAGTCTTTACCACAGTTGCTCTCCCAGTCTGGTATAGAAATAAAAAAAGCAGCATGAAATGAAAGGTACACAAAGCACACACTAAAAGAGGAAATAGTTAATACTGATTTCAACAGGGAAAGGTAGGCAGAGACTCAAAATCAGAAGAACGTTCTCAGTTATATTTTTGTCAAGTACTGGCAACCTACCAGCAATGTCATTAGGCTAAGATGCCAGTTAGAGGTTCCCATAGAGAGTCTTACTACTGCTTTGACAGAGAGATGTTCCAGTGATTTCTGAACCCTGGGTTACGCATCACTCTTGCATCCTCAATCACATTTCATTAAAGCCCGAACAGGCATTAAATAGCTCCAATTACTACATAATAGGCTTTTTTTCTGTGATAAAAGAATACTGCAAGGTGGCACGTTTGCCTTGACGTGTAACGCACTGTTTGGAATTAAGCCTTGCTTCCATCTATATACTTTTTATTCATCTATTTGAGCACGGAGAAACAAACCACATGCAACAGACTCCAGAAAAGGACCTTGTTCTCTAAACCCTGTCCCATGAAGGGCAAGAAAAATAGTGGAAGAAATGACAGAGGTCTAAACAGAAAATCAAGACCCAGTTGATGATCATTTAGGCTTTCAACTTGTTTTTAATATTAAAATGGACCAAGAAAACTTCTGCTGTTCCCAGACAAAGCTCCTGTGATGAAAAAAATATTTTATCTCCCCAGAACCAGAAATATTTATAGAATATCTGGCATAATTTCCCCATCAACAGTTGCAAAACAGCTCAGCTAAATATAGACTGTGCTGGACCACTGCAGATCTCACATGAATGCTTTCACAGGCAACGACTCCCCAAAACTCTGGATGAATTCCAGCAACCTAGAAAGCTAGAGAACATCTTGGCAGGTAGGATGCAAAAAAGAACAAAGATAAAATTAACAACTGTAGGCACAAAATGGAGGCATTTTAAAATGTTGGGCACCTAAAATCCAGTGTAGTTGTATTATCAATGTCTGTACAGCTCTCTAAATGACAAAATACAATATGTATGTATATCAGTATTTCTGGGTGAAGGTGTCAGGGAGGGAGGTGAGGGAACATTCCCAAATTCACAAAATCTAGTTTTCTGTATGTCCAGAGCAACGGAACAGAAAAAAATAATATCTATAATTGAATTTTTCAGTGTTTTTCTTCAATACAAAGAATGAAAGGTGTGAAAGCTGTTACTAAACCTAGTATACGCTACAATTTGCTTGATAAAGAACTCACCTGATACATGTAACTACAATTTTAATAAACTCATGAACAATGCAAGCACTCTTAAACGCCAATACATGGTTACTAGTACCTGACACAGGTTTGTACTATCTGTCATTAAAGATCTCAACATATCATTGCTAAGATTAACCCTTGGACAAAACAGAATAGTAGGTTTATAGCTGCAGGTTTGTCCTAACAGTTCAAGTCCTGAACTTCTAGCACATAATTTCTTTTTCACATCACAGACATTTAACAAAGTCAGTCAATTATTATAGAGAATTTAAGTGAGGCATCTGTTAAAATCTATTCTACTATTTCTTAGTCACTGTGATTCACTGATAGATTCCAACTTTACTTAAAAGAAGTAAAAGCCACATTTTTTGGTTTCTTTCAAAACAGTAAGTATCCACTATGGAAAACAACTGCCAAGCAGACACGGGACACTCAAATTATACAAACTACAGTGTATCAGATGCTCTGTGTCCAGAATCTTCCTGGCATTCTTATCTGGAAATAAATTCCTACATCAATAACTAATAAAGGCAAAGGTAAAAGGAAAATACCTATTTCCACGAAAACCATCACCATGCTTCTTTGACAAGCCCACATGACTTCTACTGTCCATAAAAATACAACTCTGTATGAAGCATTTTTCCCTGTAAAGAAAGCTCTTTCCTACAAGCAATATCTTCACTATTGGTTATTAGCTGAACTTCTAAATAACCCAGTCGTGAACACTAATTTAACTCCATATATTGTTTGGAACCACAGTAAGAGGGGCTGGCAGGGACATTAACCTGGGGGGTGGAAACACACATTAACACAGTTCAGCCCCGGTTTTCCCAGCATTGCTCTAAACAAAATGTTTCAAAGTAGATAGTTTGAATAGCAAAACAAATCTCAACTTTGATAGATTAACCTGTGTAAATTACACGAACCAAATAACTAACATATTGCTCAAGACAAATGTTAATCAAATTGCTGTAGGAAAAGCAGCGACAAATCCATAAGCAGAGTTTGAAAAAAAGAGTCTAATACAAACTGGTGTCATTCTCACTCTCCAAACACTGAGGGAAATTTATGCCAACTAGAAAAAGAGAATAAACTGTTGCTGACATAAAAGCTGCTAACAGCTTTTCTTTACAGAACTAAGAAGAGGTACAGAGACAAAGCAGAATCACAGGGCCCATGAAGCTTGTTGAGAGAAAGAAATGAGCCAGACCTTACTAAAAAATTATTGTTATTTCTAAAAATAAAAAAATCGTCTAAGATTTTAAAGATCTTCCCCTGAAATCAGGTAGAATATACCTGATAGACATAATAGACATCTCAGAAACAATTTCTTTGGTCTTTATATTACTCTCTGCAATTTAGAGTGAGATTAGAAAATCCTCTAACACCCAGGACGCCCTAAAATAGCATTTTACTGTCCCTCAGAGAAGATAAACATAAGTTCTATGAATGCACTCATCACAGGAGCTGCTGAACACCTTCTTAACAGAACCATTGGTTACTTTAAAGCTTTGCACAAATAGTCCCTGACTAATATATTCCTGACTAGAATCCCACTCATTCCACCTTGCTAAGCATCCCATGCTAGATCCACCCATGTTCTCCAATGCCCAGCACCTGTTCCCTTTTCTCAGGGTATCACTTTTACCTAGTTACCAGGCTGCACAAACTCAGTCAAATACCTTGTGTTCTTCTTTCATCACCTGTTCAATAAGCTCAGATTTCACGGGTGGTTTAGAATACTGGCCTGAAAGGAGGCCATGTCCCAGTTTAGCCCTGTAGAAAAGAAAATGAAGGGGAAAGAAACAAAAAAAACAAACACATGAGAAAACAGACAAAAAATAGAAGATTTTCTTTCAAGGAAGAAAGAAATATACTGTCTTTGAGCCCCTAAAGAAACATTGTATATAATTAATCAGGCAAGTCTTCACATTCAACCCTGTGCCATGTTACGCTCTCAAGCCCACACAAACATACTTTTCTTCTTTGCCATTAAATTATTCAGATTCTATTTAAATTGACAAAGTAAGTCATTGAAAAGCATTACTTACATCTGGGTGTTGAAATCTTGTGTTGGATCAAGCGGGGAGTAGTCGAATATTCGCGGAAGGTTTCCCACATACCTGGGCAGCAAGAACAAAGCACAAACATTCAAATACCATATGTAGCTAGTACACAGTCCTCAGCAGCAATATGTCTACAAGCCCCTTCTGTGCTGGCAAGTCAAATTTTGTAACACACAAATAACTTCATCTAACCCTGGCGAATGCTTCTACCACTGAAAAATAGTAGTAAAGAAATTAGGAAGAGGATATTTCAGTTATGGTTAGAAGTTTCTAGCTCAAGAGAAAAGATACGACTTTGCTGTTTACCCAGAATATTCTATTTCTTGATCCTGAAACAGCTGCTGGATGGCACTGCTCAAAATCACAGTGAAACAATGTACTTCCTACTCCAGACCAGCACTGCCAAATAAATTCTTTGAGTTTTTTTGTTTGTTGGCTTTTAATCAGAGACAAACCACATGAAATAACGTTTGTGTTGGGTTTCCTCAGAGAAATAATGGCTAATTCCTGACAATAAATGCTGAGGTACATATTGTTGTAGCCGGTTTGTTGAAAACCAAAGCGCTTAGTAACATGCTATCTGAGTATTGCTTCACTTGAACACAGGTGAAATAACAGGCTACCTGGGTAGAGTCACACTGAAAGAGTACAAACATCTAAATTCTGCCAGGTCCATATTTTATTACTCTAAAATACTGTTCTGCATAGAAAAACAAGACACAGGAGAACTAGGCAACTAGCAAATGCTAGCTTGGAGCTACTTACGCTCGCTGGAACTCTGGGATGCTGAAAATGGCTTGCATGACAGCATTGAGGTAGCAGCTATTTCCCAGGTTCTTCATGCCAGTATATCCTGGGCCATACATGGGCTTGAGTTTCACACCAGCTTCCTGAATCACTTCCCATTCAGAGACTCTTGGTTTTATATCATTATCCCTTAGACCATTCTCTGCCTGAAAGCAAAAAGACTTCATTTTGCCTTTTAACTTCTGCAACTATCATACCGTTGCTGTCATCATCACCAGCTTTGTGAACTCTTTTGGAAAAGAAGAGCCAAATCAATGGGAAGGGGAGGTGAATCCCACATGTAGGGGAAGAGGTCAGGGTCAGAAGTGTAGCAGCTTGCTCATCCAATTTGTCTCACAGCTCTTCACTACAGACCACTGGCTCTTTGAATGTTTCTCACTACGCCTTCAATCTCCACTTCTCTATGGGCTGTGTTCAAGACTCAGCATAAAGACACTGCATGTTTTCAAGCTTCATCTTTCCATTTATAATGGTTGGGCATAGCTGCTACTGTAGAAGATGGTCCCAGCAAACAAATCAGATGCAAGGATGCTGCTTCAAGAACTCTCCATGCAAAAGGGAAGAGACTAAGTCTGGGATGTTGAAGTTCCAATTCACAGCTCAGCTTTTACTTTGTAGATACTAATCAGTACATTGCCATTTACTGCTAGCACTATTCCACCACTTCACAAATCATCTTACAGACTGGTCTGAATGCAGAAGGGGAATTCTCTGCAACAGCTGAAACTATACGGAAATTTTGCAGATTTTTAAGTAAAAACAGGTTTTCCAGAAAGACCACTGAATAAGAGGAACTTTTATTCATGATATTGGCAAAGATATTAATAAATTGAAAATACTGATTAGAAACGTGAAGGCTTCTGAAGCCAGTTTAACTCTTCTCTAATAGTTTAAGGTTTTTTTCTTTTCTCTCCATTTAGACAATGAAATACTCTAACCAGTATAAGGGTTTGTTCAATATAAACTACAGATATCGTTCTTCTCCTGTTTCTCCCTACTCCCAACTAGAAAAATAAACAAGAAACTAAAAAGCAGCTTGATTTCCTACCACTTGCATCTGCAGCATATCAATCCCAAAGTGTGCCAGATGCTTTGCTATATGTGGATCTAAAACCGGCTCCTCTTCATCAAAGGAATAGACATCTACAAAAGCAAAGAGAAACAGATGACCTGTTGTATCAAATGTTACCCCTTCTCTTTGTTGACCAACATTGCATTCTCAATATAAGATGTCTATATCTCTACATATCTTGATATAAGATGCCTTATTCATATTCTCTGGGTTTGGTTGAGATGCATATAATATATAGACCCACAGAGCTCAGTAAACATCTTAAATGTTTTCAACATATCAACTCAACTATTCCCCTTCAAGACAATTACACACCTTTGTAGCATTAAAACCTAAGAAAATTTGAAGTAATTACAGTATTACACAACAATCCCCTCTCTTTTCCCCAAAAGAAGTAAAAGAAATCTGTAAGAGAAAAGAAAGAAGGAACACGACTCACAGAATTCTAAGGTACGTATCCAATCCATGTTTTGAACGCAGCAGCAAGAATTTTTGAATTTTTTGTGGAGCTGCTAGATACTGGCAAACACATCAAAACTATGAGTATATGAAGCCAAGTGACAACTGGAAACAGCATTTTTATGTCTCATGCAGTTCAAGGAATCCGTTTCCTTTTCCCAGTGAGACATAGGGTAAAAATAAAAAATTCTTTATTCAAAAGTAACTTGGATGGGACTTGGAAGATTAATCTTATGAGGGAGAAAGTCCAATGTCATTATTGGGATGTCTTGCTTTATTGTATGAGAGATCTAAATTCTAGCTCTAAAATAGCTCTTCATAGTCCCTAAAGATTTTGAAAGGACAAAGTTCGAACTGGGGAGGGAAGCAGTAAGCCTAATGATACTTTTGTTATGAAGCTAAGTTTAATAAATGCAACAAAGGGACAAAACGAAGATAAAAATCTCATTTTACCAAACAAGACTTTAATGAAACAGAGTTTTCACCTATTTAAGCAAATAACATTAAATCTACAGGCATGACATGAGGATATAAAACCCACTAGAAACAGGTCTTGTCTTTTCTCTGCTCTCTTCCTCCGTAGTGTACAAATACTCCTCTGCTCCAGTCTCTACTCATATCAAAGCCCAGAAAGTCTCTGCCAGTACTCCTCTCAGACAAGTTTCCATCACATCCTACAGAGCTTTTCAGTGATCCTGCCTCATGTGATCAGATGCGGGTTAAGAGAGAAATTTGAACCCTGAACAAGAAGAAATAAGAAAAATTTGGGAGGATGGAGCAGGAATCCAGATAAAGTCTGTTTGCAGCACAGATACCACTTCTAAAGGGTCCTTCTCTTGTTCTCTCCTGGCCTCAGTCCATCACATGTATAAGATTTTAAACTAGACTGCAGCTTCCTTGAAGAATGCCAGTGAGAAAACCACACTGAAATGATAGCTTGAGCGTCAGCCACTATTGTAAGATCTAAGTACAACTTATGGATTTATCAGTCCTATGAAAAACACAAACTCTGTCAAACCAAGGAGTGGTGTTTTTGAGTCACACTGCTATCTGCCATCAGTAGCCATCAGACCCTCTATTAACATTGGTTCTGATGACCCCTCTGGCATGCATGGAGCTGTAGCTGCTCATCTACTGGAATTCCACTGTGTAGTAGCAAGCATGCTCAGAGAACTTGACAGCTCATCCGCATACAACATTCCATAGTCTTCTGGTGAGGTCACAGCACAGCCAAAAGATCCTGTAAAGCTCACACACCTATCAGTGAGATTACACATCAGCTGATCTTGGGTGACTGCTTTCAATGTGTTTGCTTTGATATCTTTTTTCCTCATTTCTGGCAAATGAAGAAAGAGCAGCCATCTGGAATTACTGACCCAGAGCTGCAGGAATGGAACACACAACATTAATCTTCACTCAAGCCCAGCTTGTCTCACAAACATTATTCCTTTCTGCTGTGTAGCCAACTTAAATTCATGAGAGAGAAAAAGAATCCACTTCAAAGGCGGCAAAGAGCAGCAAATTAAAGAAGTTGAGAGTTCCAAAACACTGGTCTATAGTCCTCTCCTGCATTCTTATCCACAAGAGTCTGCATAGAAGTCAGCAAATGGGACACACTAGCTGCTTTTCTTAGAGTAAGAAAAGGGAAGAAGAGGGGAAGATGATAAAAAATGAAGAAGAGAACAAGAAATAAGAGATAGGCACCACAAAACATTATTAAACAGAGAATAATCATTATTATTCATATTGCAGTAAGAAAAGTGACACTGCTGCCTGTACTTCCTTTTCTCTTCCAGCTCAAGATTTATGCCTGTTACAGACATCGCTCCTTCCTACTTAAAGGATAACAGGCAATTGTCTGTGAAGAAACAAGTTGCCCAAGATTCCTCTAAAGAAGTATCCAACAATTACTGAGATTGGCATCCACAAAGCAACTCATTCAAGTACCTGTTAAAAATAGACTCTCTCACTGCCAAATAATTATTCCAGTCCTCAGAGCACTTTCAAACATGTAACCTCAAGTACTTGAAATCTAACCTAATCGCATTGTAAAGAGAAGTAGCTGTTAGCATAGCCTGCCAAGAAGCACTCAACCTAGAGAAGAAAATTTTTTACTTGTGTAACCTGTCCAAGGTCCTAGGATGGTAGCCAGAATTTTGGTTCAATTTCTGACCTGAACCCAGGTCTGTTTGTTGACAAAACTATGAAATGAGGCTAATGCCCCACAAATCCCTTTCAGTCTATGCAATGCAGATTTCTCAGGAAAAGACAAGGGGCTCTCCTCTGCCCTCTCTGTGAATAAGCAGGGAAGAGATAAGCACAGTACTGGCATCTCCTCTTTCTCGTCCTTACTAGCGTGAAAAAGGATAAAGTTACGTCAGCAAAGGGACCAACACTTATTACTCCTCTACTATTACCTCTTCACCTCCAGGCCAAGAAAGTAGAAACCAGACAGATTTTTTTTTGTCACAATCAGCCACAGGGCCTTTTCCCTGAAGCTCATCTGTTATCTAGCCCTATAGAGAAGTTATGATTACCAATGCAATATAGATCAGAGAGATTAATTGCTGAAAAGGAAAAGAAAGAAAGCTGGGGGAGGGAAGTCTTCCCTATAGGGACATTAAGTTAACGACATCCAGAAGAACAAATATCTGTGTAGAACAGCTGCTGCCCCCCATTCAGAGGGAAAGATGACAGCGTGTCCTTTGTTATCCCAAAGGCCACATGAGAGAAAAAACAGCTGATGGGTGGGAGGCAGAAGTACAACAGCTGTAGGAAACAAATAGTAGTGGTAAAGATGCCAGAAAAGGATTGAAATGAACACTAAAGAATATTATTTATTTTGTAGATGCAGGTTGAAACTTACATCCAAGAAAATCCTAACCATCTTCAATCCAAAACCAGGCTCATCCAAGGAAACAGAATCTGGGATAAAATTAACTTTGCTCAGTGTTTCTATGGCACAGCTGGGTGAATCTGACTACAGTCTCCTAACCCTGAAACTGAATACGACTTAAAGATGAAAAATTCTCAACTGATGTGTGTAAATAAATGGAAGGCTGCTGCTCCACGCAGTCATTTTTCATCTATATGGTCATCAGCACTAGAAAACAAATGTAATCATGCTACCTGATCCATTTTTCCCTCCTTACAGCTGCACAAAAAGATGTTTGCTTAAGACTTTTTCAGCTTCTCACATTTATACTCCATCTAGTTTTCACACACCACAACCCTTCCCCACAGCAAAACTGCAGAATGTCACACAGAGAATAAGCAAGCAAGAACACTCCTATATATTTTTCATTCTCACAAGATCATCAGGCTTTTTACTAATGACCATCACAGCAGCCCCATGAAGATGAACAAAAAATTACTGTATCAACAAGGGAAGATAGTACATTTCCCAGTACATTAAAAAAAAAATACATATGATAGTAGGCTTTTCTGACTTTAAAATATTACCATTATTGTTTCTTTGTTATTCAAGATTGAATCATTTGCCCCAGACCAACACAGCAAAATTAGCAGAACTAAAAATACTGTTTCTCAGGACTATGTTGTTTCAAAACACCATTCCTCCCCACCTAATATTAATCCACTATCATACAAAGTGAAAGTACTATTTACAATCAGACACATAACAGGAGAAAAAGAACAATTAATTAAGAAAAAGGATTTCTTCTAATGAAGTGTGTCATTCTCCTCAAACTGAACAAGACTCACAGGGTTTTCTCTCCATATCAGTCTGTTAATTATTTGCACTGGAAAAAAAAGCCCGCTTGATAGTAGGTTTACATTGGTAGCTTCATGCACAAAAGATATCCCATCTAAGAACCTGTCAGGTGGCTGACCTGCTCCATCAGGAGTGATGGTTCCCAACTTCACTGCCAGGGGATAACCTGTCTCCTTGTAGTGCTCCATGGCATGGCCATTCCCTCCACTACCATCAAAGAACCACTTCCCACACAGCACCGAACCATCAGTCAGGTTTAGCCATAGATTCTCCCGAAGATCACATTTTGAGCACTTCCAACCACTGGGGAAAAAAAAAAGAAAGAAATTGGAAGAAATTACAGAAATAAGTAAGGCAGGAAGCCATTCTGCATTTCCAGTTATGGTAGGTCAAACCAAGCACACACCTCCAGCTAAGAATAATGCAAGATAATTGCTGGCTGAGTTACTGCCTTCAGTTTTTTATTCTGGACTGTATTAGATAACCTAGAATGAAAAAATCTTGCTTACCTGGGGGGAATTCTAACACCATTGTCTAACTGCACAAGCGATTTGGCATGCTTAGATGCCTGTAGCTCTTCTTCCCAGGAGTCAGGGTCCTGCTTCCTATACGGTGATTTTGCACTGAGGAGTGCATCAGAAGCTATTGTCACCTGAAAGACAAAAGAAAATCAAATTTAAAAATCTAATGCAAGTTCAGTGACTTTTAAGAACCTGACATCCAACTCAGTTGCTAACCATATATTGAACTGGATATCAGTAAGACTAATTATGTGCTTAAATACACAAATATGTATCTGGATTACAGTTATTTTAGCAGGAGAGTAAGCACAACATGTAATATTGGGGGCAAGCTGTCATCAGAATAAGGGAAGGAATGCAAGAGGCAAAAGCAAATCCAAAGACTAAAGACAAAGCAGACTTAAAAATGCCTGCCTCACTAGTTAGGAGAGACCTTTATTTAAAAAACAAGCAACTGACAACAAAACAGCATTTTGATAAAAACTGAATTAGGGAAAAATTCCTTCCATGCTTGCACATGTTCACTAACCAGTGCTGGTAACTCTTCTATGTTTGGTAATGAGATTTCATAGTGATCAGGAAATATAACGAGTTTTGCTTCATCTTCATATTCGAAGTCATCACTGCTCAGATCACCATTTGCCTCTAGATCTGGAAAACAAGACAGGTATCGTTAGGAAACAGTCCCAGGACCATGCTTCCTAAACTGTGGCAATGGTACCAGTGGGAAGCATTGTCAGCTATCAACCCAAAAGAAGACGCTCTCGGTAGTTTCTTCTGGCTAAAAACATTTGTGAAATCTTTTTCTAAACTGAAATCTGACCCCACTGCAAGAAGATTAGCCGAGGACCAAAATCTCCACCTCAATCTGAGCTCCACTCATAGTTGATCTGGCCTCTCTCCAAACAGTGTGCTATTGCAGACATTTCATTCTGGAAGAAGATAAACAAAATTCTACTCATTTTGGACAAAAGCAGCAGGCAATACTGCTGAATATTCACCCAGGATACTGAAGCACTACACAATTTGAGACTAGGTCACACTAGCTATGCCTAAATTGCAAAGCAACAATCCATGTTATCCAGATCATAGACCTGGATGAAACATTCTGTGGCTTCTATTCACTTTGTGTCTGTAGCCTTTCCTCCCTTCCAGCTTTCCATGGCAGGAATTATTCCCATATCTCATCATTAGCCTCAAATAGCTAACAGCAACTGCAATTTATCTCTTATCACAGCATGGTAGGCAACCAGCAACCTCACTTTACTCTGGGCTCCTTTCACAGTCTGTATTACACTCTTGTGTTTTGATAAAGGATAGAATCTCAATAGATGCAGTCCAAAGCTGTAAGCTCTTTTTCACTAAAAAGTAAAGAAACTGAGCATCTCCAAGCTGATGGCAACATAGTGCATAAATTGCACGTAACATCCATGGTGGCAAACATAGTAAAAACAATAATAATAAAAAAAAAAATAATGACCACCTCCTAAATGCGACAGATTTCAACCTGTGTAGTTTCCTCAGAGACGATAAGGACCGTGTGTATGTTCAAACAAGTCCACAAGGCAGCAAACACCTCTTTGGCAGGGCTTGCAGTCACATGCTTCGCTCTGCCACCAGAGGGAACCTGAGGACAGCTCACATCAGTCACTAGCTGTCACCTGGTATTTTCTTTTTTATATCAACATTAGAAGCTTTTAGCCTTTACAAACCACTCTATAGAAACTGCAATTACATGGCTGCCACAGTTCAAAATTCGGAGGCACACTTCAGCTCATCTCATGAGCCAGAGAGCAGGCACACAGCAACAGCTTCATTGCTACTGACCCACATTTGAACTAGGGATCCAGAGAAAAAAGACTGAGTATTCTATTAGCAGTATTCTCTGACAGCTAAGGACAACAGGTACTTAGCAGCATCATCCTTTTGGGGCGTAAGGGGAAGAGAAAAAGTTCCTCTTTACCTTTTCAGGCTTCATACCACTTGTATTACCAGAAAAGTAAAACATGCTGCTTTGTCAGCATGGCATTCCGGATGTCTGACACAAGGCAGCATCACACTTCTTGAAGAAGGATACACACAGCATTATAACAATTTCAGGGGGAAAGGAAAGATTTAACTTGCAATTCTACTTTAAACAGTGATCATGTAAGGCTGGCACACTTCCAGCCCACATATCTACTAAGGATTACAATGATTTTCGGCAACTGTTCCACTGAAGATAGTTTATCAATGTTCACATGTCCAGTATCACAAGGGTGGAAATTAATTCCATGGTCACAGATTCAAAACTCTTGAAACAGCAGAGGACCTCAAACTAATTCCTTATGGTGACAGTTGGGTCTCTTAATGATGTCAAGTTGAAAATCCCCAAATCCATACTCATGTTTTCAAATTTTAGCTTATATGCAGAGAGCCACAGTTGCTAAGCTTGGTAAGAAGTCACACCTGCATCGTATTTTCTGTATCTACACAAGAGCTAGCTAAGAAAGCATGAGTTTCTGCATAATAAAACAAGATGACAATTACATTAGAAGACAACAGGAGCCCACACGAAACGAGGCTGCCACTGGGCATCCCATACAGTCTGCAGGATGTTTAGATACGGATCTTAAAACCAGTGCAGACTTTGACAAAGGAACAACTCATGGGAAAGCCATGGGAAAGAGTAGTGGGAGAAGTCTGCTTGCAAATTGAGCATATTTGACCAAAAGTTACCATAACAGTAAAGGGACCTATAACAGGATAAACTTCCAAATACTCTATTTCATACAAGGCTATTTCTCAGACAATGACAATCTTCTAACACACAGTATATAGAAGGGCAATAAATGGTTTACTCCAGTTCTAAGGCTGCTGCACAACAACCAACCTGCTTAATGTTTTTAAAGTGCTGCCAACGTGATGAACAACTGCATGACAACGTTCCCCTTCTACCAGACTAACAACTTTATGATACTCAGTCAGAGTCCCAGTTAAACACTGCGGTCATTAAAACAAAGTGCCCATAGGTCACCACTGTTGTGCTGGGGGCCAGGACAACAGGGAAAGCAAAATAAGGGGCACGCTGAAACAGAAGTGCGTCTGACGTTATTTTGAGTCAGGAGAGTACATTTACTCCAGCTCACAGGCGTCACACTTCAGTGACAGTGAGAAATGCACTGCTGCTGGACTGACTGAAAACAGCAGCTGGAGGTGGAAGACAGTACTGTAAACCAACCTACTGGAGGGGAAGGAGTGGACATGGCCAGATCAGATTTAGAAGAGTTACCAACTGAATGCACTAATAATAGGGGCATAAGGACATTCCAGGCAGGATCTCTAAACAGGATATCCTGTGCATATGGATGTGTGTATGAAAGGGGACACAAATGCGAAAATTGAATGAGGATGTTGACTAATGAGGCTGCAACAAATTTTCAAACAGAAGAAATGTATCTTCGGAATCTGGGCTTAATCCTGATCTCACTGAAAGCAATGGACAAATTTGTGCCAACATGGAAGTGGAAGATAAGTCTTTCAACCAATTAATTTCTTCCTGAAGCCTCTAAATGACAAGAAACTGCAGCAGCACTTTGCAGACCACAAGCTGTTCTGCTCATATGTCTTCAGATACACCTGAAACACCAACCTCATGTACTGGTTTCATCTGGGACAGAATCGATTTTCTTCACAGTGCCTGGTATGATGCTACATTTTGACTTTAGGAGAAAAATAGTGTTAATAACTCACTATATTTTAATTGTTGCTGAGCAGTGCTATGTAGAGCCAAGGACATTTTCAGCTTCTTGTACCACCCTGTCACTAACAGCGCTGGAGAAGCCCAGGGAACTGGGACGGTACAGAACCAGGACAGCTGACCTAAACTGGCCAAAGGGATATTCCATACCTTGCATCATCGTGTGAAAAAAGCATAAAACTGAGGAGGGGTGGTTGGGGTGGCAGCCACTACTCAGGGACTGGCAGCCACTACTCAAGGACTGGCTAGGCATCAGCTGAGCGGTGGTGAGCAATTGCACTATACATTGCTTGTTTCATAAGTGTATATGTGCATACACTCACACACACACACACACACACAAAGAGAGAAATATAAAATTAACATTATTTCCCTCTTCCTTCTCTGTCTTTGTAAATAGTTGTTATCTCAATCTACAAGTTCTACTTTCTATTTTTCCTCAATCCTCTTCACCTTCTCACTGGAGGCAATGGGTGAGCAAAAAGCTGCCTGCCAGGTTAAAGCACATTTCAGCAGATGAGCTATTTAAAGAAGAAGAAACAAAAGGATAAATAATAGATACGTTTTACAGTCCTATCATTCTCTTACATAAGATAAAGGGAAGCAAAGCCTTCTACTGGGATCATTTGCATCATTCGCTACACGTAAAAATCACTTGCACTGCTTGCTACATCTCCAAAGTATTAGTATGGTGTTTTTAGTCCTAGAAATAGACCTCACCCTTCGGATCTCTGGCACTGATCAAGCAACGTAAAGCCATCAGAATTAAAGATCTGAATATTCTGCTAGCAGCAATAGCTTTTATTAATTTAGCCTTGCTTCTACATTTTCATCTAAAATAGCAGACTATTAAGACTTGAATAACACATTCTATATCCAACTCAAGCAACAGGTTCACTCCTGATGTGATCAGCTTCACTTTTACTGCTGGCGCAATTTTAAGATTTAAAAATATTATCAGGACACACTGAAATCCTCTTAAGTCACCTTTCTTCTTCCATTTCATAGATCTGCATATAGCCTATACATGTTTACTTACACAAACCTACACCACTAGTGGTTCAAGTCCTCTTCAGAAGCTTTCTAAAATAAAAACATCCAGGGCGACCACTATGAGAACAGGGAGAGCTAAGTGGACCTGTGATTAAACCTAGCATAGCCACTCTTATGAACGGCCTTTATACTTGGAAATCCTACCTGTAAGGATTACCATTGCATTTGTAGGTGGGTGCCAGGCAGGAGAAGGTCAGCAAGTTCGTGCATTCTCCCAGACTTCTTAAGTGAAAGTTTTCTTTCTGATGCCTTCTCTGAGACCAGCTGTATGTCACGGATACTCAGCCCCAGTGAGGCTACTCTCATCTGCAATTACCATCCTCACAGATCTGCTGACAGAGCTGTTCATTTGAGTACTTCAAAATGGTTTTAATTGATGGTCTAAGTTATCCCTGACTTTGCTCAAAACAGAGCTCTCGCAAATTGCTGCACTGGCAGATACTGTTATGTTAACTGATCTAGAAGAGGACATCTGTCTATAGACAAATTTTATGACAGCCACTTTGCCAGCTCTATTTAGACTACAGTCCAGGGTCTGACACGGGCCCACAGGCACCCAGGAAAAAGGCAGAACAAGGCAGAAATGCAGTGATTCCTTCCTCAGAGTATACCTCTTATCTTCTAGCTATCTACTTGGTTTCTCTGTTCAGAGCAGAGGCTCACTTCTGATTTATAATCCAAAATATAATGAAAAGCCAAATACCAACTGTCACTCTTCTCATTTTCCACCAGCTAACTGGGCTAATATTTGCAGCGAACCATCGTAACGCTATAATGCGTACAGCAATAATAGCAGAGTAGCAAAGTCTTTGGCAGCAACAAATGAGGACAAGCCCAAATGCAGCAGCCATAGATGAAGGAAAAGAGCTGCTTACCTTTGGAAGATCTCAAATATGCAATGAGATACCTTCACCACCACTGTCAACCCTTAAATGAGGTCTGGAAAGGGGTGCATCCTGGCTCCACCTCTTCCAGTAATGCAGGTACATTGCATGCACCTGAGCTCTCCTAGCTTGCCCTGCCTTCCCACCAGGTGCTCAATCACTGCTTCAGGCTGTGACTCAGTATTTCCACTGCACAGTTAAATCACTTCTAATCTTCATAGTTTTCAACATTTCTTTCTTCTGTTGTTTAGTTTCTGAGTAACAAACCTAAAAATTATCTGTAATGTGATCTAATACACAATTTTAAATTAATTACAACATCATTTCCTCATTTTTCAGTCCCTTTTCAGATCATTTATGATTATATTAATTCTTCATAATTAAAACATTATTAAGGATTCCGCTGGTTATTTTCTGCTGTGAGAATTGGCCCTCTAATACAAGCATCTTCCCTCTTATTCTTCCATTCATCCTTCTGGTGAAGATCTTCTGTAGAAGATCACAGCACATTCTGTTAATGAAATCACTCTTATTAATGTGATAACTAACTCTCCCCAACTATTCTGACAGGCCCATAAGCATTACTTCACTTTGCAAAACCTAGCAATGATACTTTTCCTAGTTCCACCCCGCCGCCTTAAAAACTGTTGTCATACTGACCACAGTGCCAAATTCTAAATTTAATGTGGAGGTTATATACCAGAGACAACATTCCAGCAGCTTCTTATCTGAAAGCCTTCTGAAGCAAAGAGGAGCAAGCATCTCATCCCATCAATTAACTTCTTTCCATTTTACAGACTGGATCTAAAACTTCTCTGTAATAGCCACACATCCTGACAGACAGAAAATCTTCAAACTAGCTACCATAGATACCAATGCAGTGAGGACACTAGACTATGCTCCATGATGTAGACAATCTGCTTTAAAAATCACCCCAAATCCCCAGACAGCTTGCACCATCAGAGCAAGCACAGTTACCATATCCATGGTACCTAGCAATATTTAAACACATTAGATTCAAGGCAGCTCACATCTTTTGCACAGTATTATGCCTCCTGAATAAAACAGAGCTCTCACTACCAACACCCTCCAGCCTTCTTGAAAAGGAGAAAAAAAAAGCCAACAAAAATCCCAGTGCATGGGCACACACACTTTGCTATGCATCTTTCCATGCTCAAGGGAAGACAAAGCTTTCAATGGACTAAACCAGCCTGTCCATATTTCTGTGGTATTTGCTGAATAACAAGCAGTGAAAATAGAAAGTAATCAATGAGCAACCAAAATATGTTTTCCTAATACTAAGGAGATTGAAAAGGGTTTAATATCTGTCATAGTCTTACATCAATGAGGCTTTTTAGAAGCAACACAACAAATGCCAAAACTGGATTGACTTTATCCAGACAGCTTAATTCTTTTTGCTTTCGGGAATTAATCAGATAGTTACACCTAGAAACACAGTGATGTCAGAGCTATCATTGAGCACTGCCTACCGCTGCCTCACAGCTGAAAGTCCTAAACAGCAGGCTATATGTACAGGCTGATAATCACTTCTTTGGTGCCAACTTCTGTTAGAGGTGTCCAAGTTTACAATAAGGAAAAAAAAACCATGCTTTTAAGATGAGAAGACTGACAGGTCCAAACCAGTGAGGAATATGATGAGTTAAGAGAAAAGATGTCAAATTTTGCTAACCATCTCTACTGCTGTCACATGCAAAATGATCAAACTTGCTGACCTCTCTGTGCTTTTTCTCAGAAATAAAACATCCTATGAACAAGCACAGGGATAATTCTTTGCTCTTCTAAGTATGGCAATATATAAATAAGATCCACTAAAACAAACAAGTGGATACAAAGAATCTGGCTGCATAGAAATACTATCTCAAGGATGACAGCACAGAGTTGATAATACTTGAAACCCAAGAAACATGGCCTGCCAAGAAGTCTGTAGAAAAATAGACAAGACATTTCCACAACTACATTAGTTCCAGAAGCACTGAAAAAAAAGTGACATTTCATGGGCTAAATTCACCTCCAGTCAAAGTGAATTGCCTTCTGAAGTTCACTGGGATTGAGACAGCTGGAACTGTTGCGCCAGATCTATTCACTGGGAACAAAAAGCTTATGCTCAAGGATGGAATTTAAGGACTCCTCCAACTCCTGCTGGTGGCGTATCAGAGATGTGATGCCACGAACACCATGTGCCAGCATACCACAGTGACAGGAGCCTCACAGAGTTATGCAGTGTATGAGTAAGAATAAAGTTTGGCTGTGGTTTTACATCTCTTGTTTATGCTTACATTTCTAACACTGCACAACCACTATGCAATGTAGCTCTGCTTTTGTGATAATAATTTTATAACTGTCCAGTAATAAACATTATTTGCAAGGTAAAATGTCTGTAAGTCTGATGGTTAAACTACCATCTACAACTTGAGTCCCATTCTACAAAAGAAGTTTCATTTGTTCATGAGTAATATTAAGGCTTTTTTGTTCTCTAAGACCTCCTTTCAAAACTTACTTCAGACATTAACAACAGTAATTTAATCAATCACAATTTGAAAAGGCCTCTTAGGGACACATTCCACAGATCAAAGCAATTATACTGGGAGGCCATGCTATTGTTTCCACTTGGCTATAAGAGCTGGAAACAGTAAGGAAAATGTTTAATCTCTTCATTATCTGAAGGAAAAAAAAAAAAAAATAACAACACTATTTCCTACCAGTACAAAGAGAACAAATAGAAGAAACTAAAGAGTATCACAAGTAGCAGGATGAAGAAGAATATAGGCACTGAATCAAATTCCCCTCATCCATATTTATGGAGCCCTCAGGTTTTCTGGGTAATACGAATCAATATCAAAGATGACATGTTTTTGATGAAAGAGACATGGTAAGAAAACAGTTTTTCATGAAGAAATGGGATATGATAGTGAACATAGTGAACAAAAATCGGTAAAATATTCTCACAATGTATGTTCTGCTGCATTTATTACAGGAGACACCACAACAGTCACTTAAGAGTATTTACCTGTGTAACAAGGCCCTAAAAATGTAAATAACCCTTCCCATGAAGTTACAGAGCAGTTACAGCCACACTTCGTTGCATCTAAAAGTTAAGGGTAAATATTTTAATTGAAGGGTGTTTTTTGGATATCAAAAAGGGAGAGAAGGGCAGAACTGGTCCAAATAAATAAATAAATAAATGCCTTTCAAACCCTAGGCTGTTTACCAATAGTCAAGAAACAACTTTATATTAAAATATTAAATTCATGTACGTGTACACCTATCACCAAATAGGTTCCAAAATTGCTAAGAATTACTTGTCCAGATCACCTTTAAAAATTAGAGCCAAAAGAGAGAAGAGGAAAAAAAAGAAAAAAAAAACACAACAGCAACAACAACAACTCTAAAGGAGCCCCAAAGCCAAACACAATGGCACACATGCAGATAGGGTCAGGAAAGGACTGTGTGAAAGCAGCTGTTCACAATACCTAAAAATAGCTTAGCATTCCTCCTTTTTGGTAAAGCTCCACCAGATGCCCCTGGTACCTTCTGGAAAGAGAAAGAGACAATTAAAAGTCCATCAAGTGAAATTACAGTGTATCAGCAACAACTGCATACCACTATCATTCCTGACATGTATATATTTGTTCATGATTCTTCTATTACACCATAGCCTCATTCAGCAAGAATGCAAGTTTTCTTCACTCACCTCTGACAACAGGACAACCCAGCATTGCTTACCACCCTTGAGAAAACTGCCATCTAAATCCTTTCTACTTCGCTTTGTCAGGAACTAAGCACGCATGTCTCACAGTCATCACAGGTGACTGCTGTTCTATCAACAAGACAGGGCCTTCCAGCACCACCCAGATCTCCTAACACTAGATCCCCTCCAGAATTTCCTAAGGAATAAAGCTGAATTAGAGAGGGAAAGAAAAATATATTATCTGCATAAAAGATTTAGCCTTTCATAACAAATTCTAAGTGTGACTGCTCAACCTCCATTGTAGGGAACAGTAATTTTCTAATAACAACCAGTTTTAAGCGCTACTTTCTCAGTTAAAAAAAAAAAATCTTTAGACTTCTGGATACCAAGCTAGTGGCTAAGGAAGCATGTAAGTTAATGCTTTTGCATCTTAAGCTGTTTATTAACAGGCACCAGTAAATCAAATCAAATCAGCCTCTGTGGCAATAATGCGAACATGCTGTGTTATGTGGTACATAATGTTAGTGTAACCAGTAAGGTTGTTAAGTTACCTTTTTTTTTTTTCATCATTTACTTTATAAATAATATTGGGGATACAACAGGTGGAAAGAAACCAGCCAAGAACCTGTCAGCATAGGGAAAGTTTGTGTTTGCCTTCTGCTCCTTGGAAGGTGAAAGGGTCGCATATTTTGGGTGGTTCCCTTCACCATGTAAATAAGGGCTTTGACCAAAGCAAAAGCTTGAATCATCAACTAGGTCTTACATATAAGAAATTTTCCCATTCTTCGAAAGAGAAAGTCCTCGAGTGTGCTTCAGAACAAAACCTACTATCTATATAAGAGCACTAGGGAAAGGAATCTGTAATGCAACTCCAGTATTTAAAAAAAAAAAAAGTAAAAAAGAAAAATGAAATTGCTTAATGAAGTTAAAATAAAAGCAGAGCATTTCTTTCTTCAAACCACTAGCATTTAACAAGTGGAAATAGTCAAGAATCTAAATCTACTTAATAAAAGCAAGATACAGTGTAACCTGGTTACAAAGGTGTAATGAATATATTACACATGTTGTCAAGATCATAGCTTCAGAACTAAGAGAAGTTGTTTCCAATACTGGAAGGCTCAATTTGAATTCTAATGTCTCCAAGTGGGATGTTGTGAAAATCACTAAGAACAGAGATTTCAAAGAGGAAGAATTACGTGGAGTGTTTCAATCACTGCCAGTCTAACAGGTAATATAGCTTCATTTTTCCAAACTGAAAACGCTGATTACATCTCAACTAGAACTGCAGATGTCCAATAAACCTGAAAACCTCAGAACCTGACAGTATTTGAATTTGCTTCTCTACTTGTCAGAAATTATTGAGAACGCTCCCCACTCACAAAGCAATTTGTCTTCTAACAGATGTGATCCCAGCAAATAAGAGTAGTGGCATTAAATTCTATTTGCAGTGTTTCTCACACCAGATGTCATTTGGCCTACCCCACGCTTCCTTTAACTGCAACACTGCTGTTTTTCCATAACTCTGATGTCACTGATACCATCCAGGAATCAACCACTGTAAGAAATTCCGTGTTTCTCTGTTCTGTGTTTTCAGTAGGGCTATAGCACCAAGCTAAAGCTTTGCGCTGTGCTGACTAGGCAGTACTAGGTTCAAAACCCTGAAAAATGAAATTATAAAGGGAAAAGAAAAAAAAAAAAAAAGCAAAATCAATTCTCTTGTTTTAGTTAATTTTTTTTCTGATGATTCATCAGATGTCTCAGTTGATGACGTGCAATTGACAGATATTCTACCACTATTTAAGCTGAAAGGTTAGGGTCCTTGTTTTCCAACTGAACTGTGACAAAACACAAGGCTGCTAATTATTCCAAACACCTTTGGAAGCAAATAAGGATTTCTGCAGCCATGAAGTACATTCTGCGAGGATGATGCCAAGGGAATCACAGGCAAGAATAGCTGTCTCTCTAAAAGAATCTTTAGGTAGTATAACCAATGCCTTTGGCTTCACTGCATCACACACCATCAAAATCTTGGGTTAAAAACCAAAACCACAATGCAGTACATGCCAGACATTTCAGGCCTTCACCAGAACAGTTTTATGATGTTTCACATTGCTCAAAGGAAAACATGCACAGCATGTAAGAATCAAACTGTCATGGTAAACAAAATCCATAGCTACCTTAAGACGAATTCTATTTAAGAGCCAAGTTAGATGACAGTCTTCACCAGTACAACGTAGCCAAGTGTTGTTTCTTACCACATGATCCAGTGTGCCATCACCTTCAAACATAGATGCCAGGCTCCTCTGCTATGTCATGATTCACAAGGAAAAAAAAACTAGGAATCTCTGAACTAGTTCAAGTGAAGATATACTTCACACCAGAAGGCTGAGCTATCATTCAGCAAGACCTGGACAGGCTGGAGAGTTGAGCAGAGAGAAACTTTATGAGGTTCGACAAGGTCAAGTGTAGAGTCCTACACCCGGGGAGGAAGAGCTGCATGCATCAGTACAGGTTAAGGGATGAACTGACAGAAAGGAGTTCTGTGGAGAAGAGTAGCGCATCTTGGCAGAGAGCAGATTAACCATGAGCCAGCAGCATGTCCTTGTGGCCAAGAAGTCCAACAGTATCCCAGGATGCATTAAAAAGAGCATGGCCAGTAGATCAAGGGAGGTGACTTTCCCCTCTGGAGTACCAGGTCCAGTTTCGGGCTCCCCAGTTCATGAAACACAAGGAACTTCAAGAAAGAGTCCAGCAGAGGACCACAAAGATTATGAAGAGCCTTGGGCATTTTTCATATGAGGAAAGGCTGTGAGACCTGGGACTGCTCAGCCTGGAGAAGATTGAGGGGGGACCTTATTGACACTTACAACTACCTTAAGTGTGGGAGTCAAATGGATGGAGCCAGGCTCTTTTCAATAGTGCCAAGAGACAGAAAAAGAGGCAATAGGTACAAACTGGAACATAAGAAGTTCTACCTGAACATGAGGAAGAGCTACTTTACTGTGAGGGTTACAGAGCACTGGAACAAGATGTGCAGAGAGGTTCTTCGTCCTTTACAAGTTGTGGAGTCTCCTTCTCCTGAGATATTCAAAACCCACCTGGACACTCTCCTTTGCAACCTATTCTGGGGAACCTGCTTTAGCAGCAATGTAAAACTAAATTACCCACAGAGGTCCCTTCCAAGCCCTATGATTCTGTGAATTTGTATGCAATACTGAACAACAATCAGTTATTTATCTCTTCCTTCTGAAGTTCTTCAGCCAAATCTTCATCCAGGAAAAGAGTTTTCGAGCCCTTATTTTAACTCCAGTTTACCTTAACATTGAAAATTCACAGGTCACATACTAGAAGAAAATTAAATACAAAAAATGCTGACAGAGCATCTGCCTACTTGTCCCTAGTCACAAATATTTTAAGAGTAAAAACTTAACTCAGAAGAACTGTTGCTAGAACTAGACTAGGTTTTCCAAAAATCCAGTTAACGCTGCAAAGGAAAATGCAGCTTTCAGCCTTACAAGGTAGGCCAGTTCTAAAATATAACAATCATTAACAGTCTCCACATGAGAGACATACAATCCACCTCATTATAGTTCTGATAAAATATGAGCAGTTATCTTTGGAAAATAAAATTAGTGATTAGAGCATTTTACATAACTCAGGCCTTCACCATTCAGGGGAAACATTGCTTTAGAATGAGAAAAGTGAAATATTCCATCCCACTCCAAGTAGCTGTTCTAAGACTTCTAAGTGTCCAAGAGAGACAGAGTTCAGAGGAGAGAGAGCTATAAACAAGCCCAGTGTCTTCCATAAAGTTCAGGTCAGAAGGCATAGGCAGCCCTTTAAAGACAAACCACACAAGAACAGATGTTATGAAGCACTGGTTATAAATTATTATTGATATGTAATGATAATATGAAAGAACAGCAAACTAGAAATTTGTGTATATACATCTATATGTGTGCAGGGGTAGGACTGAACAAGGGCAGTGTGCAAGCTCTCAGAACTAGCATTAATTTAAGATTTAGATCACAGGTCAAATCACAGTTAAGACTCATGATATAATGGCATAGGAATCTTAAAAGAACTCATGTCATCCTAAGCCAAAATCTCATTAAAAAATTCTCAGAAACTTCCAGCCAAATCTGAGCCAAACCAGTAATTCTACACTTCAAAGGCAGATCTCTAAAAAGCACTCAGTAACACACAACATACATGTAACATGTGGAAGCTATGTGAAAGAGTTCAGTAGAAGTCAGGCAACTACATGCATCTTTGGGCAACAATCTGCCTTTAAGGGGAGCTTAAACCCCCTTTCGGTTTTGTGACTCATCCTAGAGCTGGAACCGTATGTTAGTTTGTGATCCAAGCACCTGAATTTAATATCCAGCTCCGCATCCGAACATGTCCATTTCTGTCATTCAAGATTCGGTCTATGCCAAAAATATGTTATTGAAACAAGCAAGAGACAGAAGATCTGCCAGACTAGTTAGTTGGGAAGCCACAAGTCTCACCTCTATCACATGTCGTTTCAGATGCAAATATACACACTGTCCTGTTTTCCGGTAATGCCTTTCAATGTGTTCCCTTCCAAATCCCAGAAACGTGTTCATGCACACATAGAGACCTCCTTCTGAATCCTAGAAGGAACGACACAAACAGTTACAGCATAGAAGGAACTGAAAGGATAAAAGGACTCAGCAAGCAGAAAAAGCAAAGAAATGCAAATCCTTCCTGCAAGCACTTAGAATGTGGTTTTCATATCACATCACAACTGACTTACATTACAAGTCCCCTAAGAAGCTTCCAAGCCATATCATAGTCTATAGAGACTCACTGAAACTGGTTATGTTTCAACTACAGATTAGCGATTACCCAAGTTGGAGGTTTAGAAGACGGTTAAAAAAACTCAATTTGAGTGCTCAATCCATGAGGATTTCTAGGCATAGGAATGTGTAAGGCGTAGAAATAACATAACAGACATTTGGTCAAATTCTTGGGGGGAGTGGGAGCATTAGATCACAAGAACGATGTTCCCAAACAGAAGTGTGGCAGGTCTAAATCCCTGGGTTCAGAAACAACTGTTAATCACAATCTTGTCTGAGAAAAAACAGATCTCAGGTGATCTTCTAATTCTTAAAAGTGGTTAACAGAAGTCGGTAAATGTTTTGTGAACATTGCTTATTGTCTGAAAGAGATTCTCTCCATCCATGCAAATAGAGTTCCTGGAGATGAAGGCACTACAAAGGACTGCAAAGATGTATTCCTGGTACCGAGTACAAACACTGTTTCAGTAGCACAGCCTGGCAGGAGTCCCACTACCTTTTACCCTCCCAAAAGCTGGGTATTGATGCTGGCTGGTGTCAGGGACTTGTTCCATTGTAATACTGCTGCCAGATCTGTCCTGCATCACTCCCACTGCCAGGAGGACTTTCAGTCATCCAGCTCATTGGTTTTGGGTCAGTTTTTCAAGCCCTCTCTAGCACATATTGTTTTGAATAGGTGGTGCATAACAAAGACTGAGCCTTTCCCAAGCACTGTGACCTTCCCTCTATTGTGATCTCGTCTGTGCTACTGGATGGTACAGAACATCTCCTGTTAAATACCTCAGGAATAGCAGGAACTAAATTAACCTACAGACATCATAGAGAGGAAAAAAAAAATAGAAAAGAAAAATCAGTATCTCTAGAAGAAAGCTACTGATCACTCCGAAAAGTGACACTAGGCTCGCACATACAATAACAGGTGTTATAGCAACACCTGTTTTGACAGGTGAACACACCTGAAACACGTTCAGTGCAGCAACCGAGATGTTCTCTCCTGCCAGCTGCACCTCTCCTCAGCACTCCAGCAGGCAGAATTACCACGGGGGAGCACAAAGCTGCCTGTCCTGCCACACCAGCTGTGGCACGAGTTGCACAGCACCAGTCCTGTGTCAAGTGGAACAAGCAGAGGAGGGCAAGTCTGGCAGATCACAGCTGATCCCCAGTACTTTCCTAACCAGCAGCAGGTAAGTACACCTTCTTCTCTTCCAGAAAAGGAAGCTGAAGGGCTAATAGTTCTTGCTAATTTAATGCCTGGCACAGAGCCACTGGGTCCTCACAAGTCTCTCCCCTCCTACCGCTGCCACAAAATTCAGTTTGAATGCATCACCAAACTCTATTAGTTTTCCACAACCCATTTCAAAGTCCAATACCTACCACTTCCATAAGACTTAGAGGATTCCAAACTTCCAGCTGATCCAAAGCCCTCACCCACACGCTATTCATTCCAACATGCCCATTTATATCAAGCTATTAAAGCCTGAAGAACTGCCACCAATAAATCCCAGTGTGCAGAACCCACAGAGCTGAGGAACAGAACATGAAGCAGCAGAACTAGGACCATGCAGGATGGGAAGAAAGACCAGAGAAAAATGCTTTATACCAAGACTTTAGAAAATATCTATCTCCTTTTAATGTGAAGCAGAGCACACAAGCTTTGGCTTTTCAGATTTAGCTGAAGGATGAACATGCAATGAACTCTATTGCTTTGGCTTTACCCATGTCAGCAGCACAGGAAGTTGAACTGAGCATTCCAGGATTTCGATCTGGGAGGTGAAGCAAGGGTTTAGAGTCTCTGCTGTTCAAACCTAACATGTGCCATAAAGTCATGCATTTAGCAACTTAGATATCCCAATGATGGTCTCTCTGCACAGCACTGGGTTACCTCTTTAGCCATCTCAGGTCTGATCTGCATAAACACCACCTTAGATTTTATTTAAAAGTAAACAAGCAAAAACCACCATGAAATTTGGAAACCTTGTCAGCCAAGACCAACATCTACGTTGTCTGAGTAAAGGAGATTGGTGAAAAAGAAAATCCCACATTTAGTTTTCAAAATAGTCGTACAATACAATTATATTTAAAATGCAATACATTGATTTTAAATTCCATGTACTCAATTCTCAGGTTTGTCTACTTTAAGGCTGTTATAGTTTGGCTGTCTGGTTTCACAGCCTGTATTCCAAATCCTTTTGAATTATCACCTTCTGTGAAAAAGTCAAAGATGTGTTGTCTGGAAGAAAATCCCATATGTAAGCCAGCCTAAACAAAAATACATTCCATTGTCACTCCACACTTTCAGGAACTTTGTTTACAATTTTGTTTTCTTGGAGACCATTCTCTCTTTTTCTGGAGGGAACCCATGAGATCACGGAACCTGTGTTGACAAGCAGCCTATGACAACAATCTGACACTTTCAGCACATGAGCTAAATACAGAGCCTGATTAAGTTGGTTGTGGTTACTAACAAAACAGTTATTTCTCCCAGAGAACACAGGCAGACTATTCTCTCACGCAACTTGGAAAGAAGAGGACAGGGCGTTCAAAAGCTGAAAAGGTCACTGCAAAAAAGAGTCACACGTAAGAAAGCCACCTATGCATAGTGCTGCACAAAGGATGAGAGCCTGCTTGGTGCTCAAAGCACACTTGCCTGACGTAAGAGAAATTCAGTGCTGGTGAATTTAACCCTACTTGAAAACACAACCAGTTCTGAAAGGATCAACATTTGACGTAGGCACTCTTTGTAACTGACATTTAGTTCAGACATACATGAAAGTTAATGTTGGAGAAAAGCAGTGTATCCCTATCACTAAAGATGCTATTTTACACAGCTGCTTGTGCTGAGAGACAGAAATAGGAGTTTCAGCAGGTTTTGGTTACTTTTTTTTTTTTCCCCCCTGCACTCCTGCCGCAGCATAGGGAGCTCAGGACAAAGTGGTATGCAGATATGGTCTTCCCTTTCTAGTCCAGTCCGACTAGTGGGGCTTGTATTTGCTTCTGCTCAGGCCTTGATCACTGCACCCAGAAGGTCATTCAAGAGCAGAGCAGACTTCTTACCCCGAACAAAAGGAAAAGCAATTGCTCTTCACTGTTTCTTCCTGCTCTTTGCTGCTAAGCCAGTCACAGTCACAGCACACCAGATGCTTTACTAATAGAGAAGGAGATATGCTGTCCACAACAGGGAGAAAAGCATTTAAAAAAATTCATTTTTCTTGTTTAGATAATACTTCATGGTTTACAGAGGTAGGATGAGGAATTAAAGGGGTAAAGAATTCACAGCAAGAGAGCTAAAATGTGGCAGAAAGTCCCTTCTCAGGCCTGAAAAACAGCAGGAATACTAGCAAATGAGGGGTCTGGAAAACACAAACACCAGTCCACCAGGAGACAGAGGCACCTCACTCCAAACACACTCATGGCACAGACACCAAGAGCTTTCAAACAGTACTAACTCAATCAGGATTTGAACTACTGACCTGTATCCTATTACCCAACTCGGAGCCACTTAGTTCCCTCACTACAGTCCAAGGTTTAGCAGTTTCAGCTCAGACTGAGATGGCTCAGACAATAATGAATTCATAAAAACAGAATTGGTGTGGTGGATCTACTAACATGGCAAACCCTCACAGACTTGGGCACAACGACTGCTGTACAGCTGTTTACTTTAGACCCAGAATGAGAAACGTGCTAATAAGAGTATCAGAGAAGAGAGTAAAATTGCAACTTAAGTCCCACGGAGTCTCTGTATCTCAAACACAGGGAATGAAGAGGTTGTTCATTCTTTTGCCTATGAAGTCCCAGTCAGGACAGACTACTCATTCTGCCACATCTACAAAAAACGTGACCATGAAGAACTGTTACAGGCTCTAATCAGAGTGTCTGTTCATCAGTAATCACCATAATTAATCTGGCTGTGTCCACAAGGCTCCTGATGTATAATGACAGCCCAATCTGTAATATATTTGGAACGGTGACAGTAACATTCCTAGCATACACATATTGCATCAAGTTCCACAACAGTGTAACTAAATGACAGACCTTTTGTTTCAGGACAGGCTTAAAATGAATAACAGAAGTTTCAGTACTTAATATTCATCTAAACAATGTTTAATACCTCATAATGAGGCCGTCTCTCTGTCATGCATCAGTACCACTGACATGGAAACACAGCAAAAACAAACTTGCCAACCAACTGAATACAACAGCACATAGAGATGCTGTCAGCAAAACAGAAAGTCCACTTTCAAGTTTGATCTGAAAATACATACTAGCAGCAAAGAGGACTTCGTACTACTGGAACTGGTCAAAGATGAGAGATGGGAGAAGAGGTGGGTCAGCCAGGAGAAAAAGGAAAAAAGCTTCTACAAAGTTACTATTTGATCTCACTTTGTGACTACAAGACGCAAAATCCCAAACAGTTTGACGAAAGATTTGCCCACCAGACTGACCTCCCTGAGATGCAACAGTACAACACTGCTCTGATTTTTGCAGATTAGCACTCTGCAAACCAATTCACTGCCTCAACAGTTTCGAAGTCATTTTGCAATGTGGCCAAAAACATCTGTCTGCAGAAATCAATTTGTCTCAGTATATTCAGTCCTCTTATTTGTTTCCTTCACTGCCACTCGCAGCCCATCAGTACAAACGCGACATCTGCCTACTCTTCTCAGTCAGTGGCTGCAGAGACTTTCTAATTTTCTCCAGGGAACACTGACCAAAGGAACACCCAGACAGGCAGGATTTATTTCTAAGCAGTTACATGAAGCAGTCATCAATATCCACACACGCTACAAGCTCTCAAGGACTGCAATCTCAGTTGTGCTGTCTAATAAACAGCAATCAGCCCAGTTTAGTCTTTGGGAATTGTCCTAATATAACCATTACAGAATTCTCAAGCCACAATAATGAAGTCAGCAAGACGCACAAAGGAAGCTGCTGTCAGCAGCAAGGTTTTCCAGCAGAGCAAAGCCAAGTTTTCAGTTGCATAAACATACACAATCCTGTATCTACATGTACAGGACCCAAGCCACCTACTGAACCAGACAGCTTGCTTCTGTTGGACTGTGCTGTAGCAGCAACCAGTGCCCTTTGTGGGGAATACTTCAAAGCACCTCCTCCTAGAACGTGCACATTCTGCACATAAGCCTTTCTTACGCTCCAGTTTGTACTCCTTTCCTAGCAGTCACCTCTCCTTCCAATGTCACAGGTCTAAAACGATCGGAAGCCTTTGAGATGAGAATCCCATTAAAAGGTGGATTTTCCAGTTGAATATTATAGCTCTGCAAAAATAACTAACAGTAAAAGGACAAATGGCTATGCAAATGCAGTCTTTCTCCTCCAGAATTTCACCAGAGTACAGAGTACAAAGTCAAGCTCATCTGCCAGAGGTCACTGCAGAGAAAGCGAGAAAGAATAAATCCCCATCACAACAGCGCAGGTCACCAGAGGGGCTGAGCATCAACTCTGAGAAATAAGAGGCAGGGAATTTTATCATTCCAGTTGTATGAAAGTGTACAAAAGGCTTATCCCTTAGATAATAAAAAACAGAAGGATGTGTTTTTAACACGGACTGTTTGCATTAATGCTGAAGTAAGAATAAACACCTGTGTATCTTCTTTCACAAAGGGCAGACAGCTCCATAGGGGGAGACTCACTGTGGTTATACAGAGTTGACCTAAGAAAAGAAGTAACTAAGCCACTGTGATACAAAGCATACCAGGATCAACACCTTGCTTCAGCCAAGGCAACAAGCTGAACCGTTCCTACGCTCTCTTTCTGAATTGAAGAATTAATTAAAATTAAAAACAAAAGCTAGCAATTTTCAAATCTGCGCTCAAAAGCGTTTCACCTGTGAAAGCACCCATTCGTCCCTCAGAACTGTCATCCCAAAAGCAGAATCCAAGGATCCATCAGATTACACAGAAGTGAAAAATAAAATCTTTTTCTCAATCAAACTCATCAGTATGGGCTGAAGAGCCACAGGAAACAACAGAAACAGAGGCTTGATTTTCATTAGGACTGCACAGGTTCAATCCTGACTTTTGCTCTGCGAATGCCTATGATACAATTTTTTTTAATAGGCTTTAATCGCCGCGGGCAACATTTTCAGAAATCTGAACTCTTCCCAATAAAGTCAAGAGGACAAAACATTCTTTAAAGCTGCACAAAGCCATCCTAACACCCTCTTGGTACATTTTGTTACCTTCGCCTAAATTTTGCCCAAATATTTTGCTTTGCTCACGCACTGCTTTTCTAAACATACTTTTTTTCCCCATGTTTGAGGTTCCTTGGGGGATTGCTTTGCAGTGTTTTAATTGGTAGCCGTATTTGACGTCCCTTCCTGCCGGTTAATGGAACAATTTTATAAACCATAACAAAAGCCTGAAAGTTACTAAGCACATCGACCCTGCTTACCTGAGCAGAAACCTGAAGGAAGGGCTGCGCTATGTTGATTCCTCCCCCCCCCCCCAAAAGGAACCAACAAAACTTGATAAGCACAGAACGCAATTAGCGCCTTTGCAGCAGGGTCTGACGGGGCGGCTTTAATCAGACCGCCTGCAGCCAGGGCTGCTGGGTGACACTTGAGAGCTGAAGAGCGCGGTAAAAATAACCTCCCTACAACAAGGGCTGATGAGCACCAGACAGCTGAGTCACCTTTAAAGCCAATTTTTGATTTTCTGCGTTAGAAGGAATTGCCGAAAAGAGGCGGGGGAAAGACACGGCAACCTCCGAGGCGCCTTTCGTGGGACGTTCCGTAACGCGGCCCCCGAGCTGCGCTCGGACCGACGCCGTTCGGACATCGAGGCGGAGCGCTCGATCGCCGCCGGGAAACCTCAGCTTCACGTGGATTTCGAATACAACCCCAGCTCCGCTCAAAACGAGTAATTCCCGAGCACCTGCTCCTCAAACGCATCCCGGCCGCCACCGGGAGGTCAGGGGGAGCGGGGCCCGGCGCGACCCCCGCCAGGGGCGGGGAAGGGAGGGGGCGGCAGCAGGCGGAGGAGCGGAGGGGCGAAGGCCGAGGGGCGGCCGGGCGGGGAGCAACGGCAGCGCTGCACTCACGGGAGAGTCGTAGGAGAAGGCGCACTCCGTCTTGTAGACCCGGTCCCCGGACTTGGGCACGCGGATGGTGGGCATGTAGGGGACCAGCAGCTCGCCCAGGTCCCCGGCCGCCATCTGCGCGTCGCCGCCGCCGAACAGCGCGGCCCGCTGCATGCCGCCTGCCCGCCTGCCTGCCTGCCTCCGGACGGCGGGCGGGAGGGCGAGGGCAATGCGGGCGGAGGGCGGCGGGGCCGGGGCAGGGCGCGGCGGCGGCGGGAGCCGGGCCCGGGGGAGGGGAGGAGGGAGGGAAGAGGCTATTTTTAATCCAATGGCAGCGGCACCAGCTGCGGCGGCACCGGGGGGTCCCGGCGGGGGCGGAAGGAGGGGCAGAGCGGCGTCCGCCCGCCCTCAGCCGCCGGGAGCTGCCCGCGGGGCCGGGCTCGCGCCGCTCCACAGGGCGTTCCCGCCGGGCTGCGCTCCGCCGCGCCGCGTCGGCACGACGGGCGAGAGCGGGGGGTCCGCTCCTTTACCCGGGAAGCCTTGCGCTCTTTATCGGCCTCCGTCGTGACTGACGAAGCGTTTATAAACGAGGAGCGCCGCGCTAACGCGGAAGATCGATGCGGCATAAAGGACAAAGTCGATCCCGGTTTTTCTGTTTGGCAGCGCTAACGGGGCTTCGCTGAAGACAGACTGTGTAACGCTGCTTCGCGTTACTTGGTGCTACTTTTAGCAGTTGGAAACCACAAGATGCAGGGATTGCTACAGGATTTGGGCTTCTCTCCTTTCAAAGCGGAAACAGGGTCGCACGCTGCAAGAGATGCTACCCTCATCCTCCTCAGGTTTAGAACCCGAGGGCTGCCGCCGTTAGAACCGAAGGGAACGCATCCCTCTAGCGGCAGGAGGCTGACAGATAAACGGTAACGTCCTCACTACCTAAATACTTCACAAAAATGGGATAGAGAAACAGGGGAAAAAAACCAACACGAACAGAGCGATGTAATGTGTTCCAGAAGGACCTCCTTCTGTGTGATCTACACTGAGAATGCTCTGGTTTGAAACAATGCACAGAAGTCATTCATCTCTGCGTTTCTGTCTGTGAGAAGTCTTTGAGAATGACTATACAGGAGAAAGCAAGGAGCAGACAAGCAAGTGACAGAGAAAACAATAGCAGACATTAAGCAACATGCAAAGTGAAGGATGAGTTTGACTACAGACAATGAGAAAGAAAATACTTGTCTAAAACAATAGATACAGTCTTGATATTCCAAAGATCTAAAAGAATTTTCCTTTCTTACTTCATTTTCCATAAACTATTTGACACAAGGCAGTGTGAAAGAAAAAAGCTCTTAGGATGCATTACACCTTTCACTTTAAAACTTCAAAACTAGTAGAGGTCACATGATAATGAGTAAAATTACCAACTTGTTTCATACTAGGGAAAAGGGCCACTCTGTATTGAAGCTCTGGAGAGAATGACTAATTGTTAGCAACTGACATAAGGCATTTTATCTGATTAATTCCTTCAGCAACTATACAAGCTGAACTTTCACATAACTTCTTTCAAGATACCAGAATCAACAAACGCTTATTTGCATTTTTTTAATTTTTTATTTCCATCATTAAACAGCAAGATGTGTGCTCCACAGATGAGCCACAATTTGTTGGTATGCATCTGAAACTGTACATACTACCTTAAACCTGTTCAATTGTCAGGTGTTGCTTTCATAGAATTGTCAACAAGATTTTTATCAGGTGTTTCGTACTGATACCAAGGTCCATCTCCCCTCTGTCTCATCAGTCTGCGTGCCTCCAACTCCAGTAGCCTGAAAGAAAGAGCACCATTCACACTGAGCATGGAATCTATTGGTTTTGATCAGACTTGTATCAGTGTTAAACATCCGGGCAATACTGAGAGCAGCAATGAGTTTAGCATCTACTGTTCATAAATATTAATGAAACATGGGTAATAAGAACATACAAAGAGAACATTATTTTACAAGACTGCCCTTGGATTATTCCAGCATTGGTAATCTTAATACCAAGAAGGCAGAGATTACAGACACTGTAACTTCCACTGTGGCACCAGCCAGTGCAGCAAGCATGAAAGCTCAAGTGATGTATAAGCAAACAGGTATTCTGTGCCAGCATACAACTACTAAAACATAAACTATATTATGTAGCAGCATTTAAAAACACCTTAACTGTCTAACATCTACCTCATTTCAGCCTTCTGTGCTTCAACGTGGATGAAAGCCATCTCTTTCTCATAGTTCTTTTCAGGTGAGTCAAGGAGGTAACGAGCTATCCAGCGACTTATAGGGTGCTGGAAAATATAAAAACAGAAATTATTAATGTAATTTCCAAATTGAAATGCCATCATACTAAAACTATATGGCATGTTCCCAATCCTGAAGACGTGATCAACATTATGGGTTCTGTCACTCAAGCAATAATAGGAAAATTTAAAACATGCTCAACTATTTGTAAGATCAGAACTTTAAAATGGTATATTTATTTTGCTAGTTTTTAAAGCCAAGATAAGCTGTAGAGGAAAATTTCATGGCAAAATTAAAAACAAGTTAACAGAAGACACTCGATTTATTTTCTTTCTTTGAAATAAATTTCTATAAACTGCAACTGTCATCACAGAAAAGGACTCCAAACCTCTAACTGTAACCAGTAACATTTTCAAGTACTATTTCCACACAAAGTCATTTCACACAAAGTCTGAATGAGTTGGAACAGCCATAGTATTACTGCTGAGTTCAGTTGCCTTTTATCAAAACCAAAGTGCTTACAGCAAGAACTCAGTTTTCTGACAATTTGAGCTCTGCTACACCTAGTGGTAGGGATGTGACCATTCTCATTACCAGTCTCCATTCATTTTACTCCCAAAACTAGTACTAAGAGGAAAGCTGTTCCTCACACTACTCTTTTAAACACTACACTTACTTTGTAGTATTCCCAGTGCTCTGGAATATAACCTTCAGGAATCTCTGCAAGTTCAGCTTCACCTGATAAAGAAAATAGGGAACGATCATTTCATACAGTTATTTATTTTATTTTATATTCAGCCTTTTGCATTAAAAAAACCGTAAAACACTAATTCACATGGAGGATACCTAATCTCTCAAAATGAACTACTGAGAAAAACTGGACTTGTATTTCTCAGTGCTTATACAGCATTACCATAGATGTCAGGCATATTTAATGGTCCTCAAAACAGCAAGTCTCAAAAAATGTTTTTTTCTATCCAGCATGCTTAATTTCCATTTATGCATTTACTAATCATGATAATATACTTAGCTTAGTCAGAGAGAGCACGCACCGATGAAGATGTTGACGTATGTTATGAAAATTACCAATGGTATTCCCGTCAGAAATAGATAGAATCTCTGTAAAAGGAGCAAAAAGAAGAAAAAACAGCATGGAAAAGTCAGAAACTTGACAAAAGTTAGATGAAATTAGTTTGAAAGCTATGTAACCCTGCCAGTAATTCTTAGATTCACACTCATGGTCCAGACAGAAACGTAGTGCCATTTGCTGGTTAAAATGAGTTAATTAACAAATGAGAATACAGGAACAGTGATGCTGTATCAGTCCATGGAGCCGTTTAATTCAGCATTCAACCTCCCAGAAAGGTCAGTGTCTGCAGAAGCAGATAGCAATGCTTTCCCTACATGTTGCCTCAGCACCTGGTGCGGACTGGCTTCAGCATTTCACAGTACTGAGGCACTAATACCAGTGCAGTATCATCCAACATGAATACGGCACTGCTCGCTTTGGTAACTGCGGAAGACAGATAAAGGAAGCCCCATCACACTAACAGAGCAGGATCAGGTTGGTTATTACCCATCATAATGGGCTTCATCCAAAACCTTGCTTCTCAAGGGTTGAACTTGGGTCATGCTTCCTTAGCCTAAATCTTTCGTGTTATTGATAACTGGAAGCAAATCCTGCAGAAAAGTAACCTAAGATGTTTTGAAAAGGAGGTTGAACTAGAAAGCAGCTGCAGATTATGCACATATGAGTACAGACACGCAGTTTAAGAACGCTAACACAGCACCAGCTCAACCACCCATCACAACCTCTGCCCCACGGTCCATCCGGTTCTTTTTACTCCACCAGGCTCTGATGTTACAGCACAGGACAATACGCGTTTAGAAGGACAGAAAGTTCCTACTCGTGGGCACAGTGCCAGCAGAACTTATATTTCAGGCATTCCGACACACAAAGGGATGTTACGCTGAATATGTTCAGCCTGCCTTTACTCACCAACATATTCAGAAACCGAGTATCGTAGAAGCTCGTTGCCTTGATGATGAACATCCTCTTCCCATGGCCGCTGCTGTACCGCACCGGAGCTGAAAGCAGAACCAGAGCACCGCACGTTAATCCCGTCACCGACCGCACCGGGCCGAGGCCAACAGCGCAGCCCCCGTTACGGCCCCGGCACGGCCCCACTGCGGTCCCCGCTCCCGCCACAGCCGGAGCCCCCACGCCCGCCCGATCCGCCCCGCGGCCTCCCGCTCCCGCTCCCCGGGTCACCTTTCCCTCCGCTCCCCAAGGTCACCTCGCACCCAAGGCTCCCCACCCTACGTTCCTACAGCCACCGAGGCCCTACCGACGGTGCCGGGAAGACGGACGGCCCCAGAGAGGCAGGGGAGGCGAGCGCAGCCCGCCGCCCGCCGCGCTCCCCAAGCAGCGGCCGCCCTGAGCAGCAGGCTCATGGCCGCCATGGCCGGGACTGGCACGGGGGCGGAGCCGGAGGACGCGGTTGAAGCCGGGCAGGCGCCATCTTAGCAGAGGGCAGAGCGTCGCCTCTACTTCCGGCGCTCTCGCTAGACGCCATCCGCGGCGCCGAGGGAAGATGGCGGCCGCCACGGCGATGGCCGCCCTGGGTCGGCGCCTCGCGGGCGCCCTGCGGCTGACAGGAGCGCGGCCGGGCCTGGTGGCTGCCGGCCTGCCCGGGTACGTACAGGGCGGGGGCTGCTGACAGGGCCGGGCTGGAGGCACGGGTTGCGGCGGGAGTCCCGGGAAAAGGAAGGATTTCGGCTGTATGAGCGGAATGCTATTTTTTCCTAAGAAATGTCGCTTTTCCTTTAATTGCTCTGCAGCTTAACGCTGAGCCGGTGCCACAGGAGCCTGGCACAGGCCGAGCCCCTCCGTCACGCGAGGTTTCTGCACACTACGCTGCCTCGGAAGGGCCTGGAGGAGTTCTTCGATGACCCAAAAAACTGGGGAGAGAAAACAGTGAAATCTGGTGAGTTCTGTTCAGCGCTCCCGGTCCCCTAAGGCACGACAGGATTTGTGCCTAAATACACGCTGTAAGAATTTGTCACAGAGCTTTCCTGTTACCTGGCCTTGAGCAAACACAAATGCACAGTGCATTTTCATGTATTTACATCACCAAAACAGAGCTGAATACCCTCCAGGGTGGCTTTCCAAGATATGGTGCTATTTCAACAAGACAGTACTTTTCTGTAGTCAGCTGAGGCTGCATAGAGCTGCTTATCTTTTCAGAGTATGAAAATTTGATTCTTCTAAATCAGTGGTTTTTTACTTTTATTTTTCAGGGGACGCATGGAATATAAAGCAGCTAAGGGCTAAGAGCAGTCAAGATTTGCACAAACTTTGGTAAGTTTTATTAAAGTAGCTTTTCTTCTTTAAAAGCAGCCCTTCTATAATGTAGCATTAACACTTCCCACCTGCCCATGCCTTTTCTCCAAGTGAACCCATCTCCCTCAGCCTCACCTTGTAGGTTGGATGCATCAACTATCTTTTGCCTCCAGTTGTCAGTGGCTTTGTTTTTTTTACTATACATTTTACAGGATATGGGGATGTAGGCTGGATAACTGTGCTCTGTCCAGCAGGCCAGTAAGTAACTGCTGCTGTATCCAAAAATTATTTTAAAGCACTGTATTTTCTGATCTAGGTATGTCCTACTAAAGGAGAAGAACATGCTTTTAACTTTAGAACAAGAATCAAAACGACAGCAGAAGCCCATGCCAAGTCCAGAACGATTAGAAAAGGTAACTTCCATCATATTAGCTGAAAATCTAAGCAAAATTGCTGCATGGAAGGTGAAGTGCTTTCAGGCTTGTTAAAGGCCATTTTAACAATTTATTTTTGTAAGCGTGAACACAAACGCTTCACTCAAGCAACACAGGGGGAAGGCCTCTTCACTTGTCATATAATATTGAATATTTTTCTGTCTTCACTCACTGAAGCTGCACTACAGGATTTCTAGAAAATTCTTAATAAAATGTTCTCTATGGCTTTCTAACCAGTCAGTGGGCACTGAAGCTGTGAGCAGACAACAAAATAAGCTATATTAGCAAGTGGCTATTACAAGGCATCTGATAGAAATGCATACAGCAGCTACTTGTTTCTTCTGCTCCCTTCCTTTCCCTGCTTCAGAGCTCTCTATTTTCATCATTACTGTCAGAGCAGTCAGCTACTCTTCCACATTCATGTTTATTTTTACCCCCATCTGTTCTATTTGTAACTTAGCTTTGTAAAGCACCCATTCCTTAGTATGCTAGCACATAAACCCAATTAAGCTGTTTCACTTAGCCACAATTGTGAAAATACAATGGAGTTCCTGCTTGATTTTACCTATGCTTTCCTTTGGATTTTGTCAGATATCCATTTGAGATTTTTAAGTTGTAAGCAATGTATTTTGTTGGTCCATCATCCTAAAACCAGTTCTTATTTCCAGGTAGAAAAGTCTATGAAAAATATTGACTTGGTTGTCAGAGAAAGAGAAATTGCTTTGAGACTTCTCCAAACTGGCCATGAAAAGCCAGTACCTGGAGAGTGGAGAAATGACTTCCTGGGACGCACCTACTGGTATGGAAAGGATAACTTCTTTCATACATTTGAATTTTTCCCATGGTATCTCTCTTGGTCAGGAGAAGATCTGTGTATTACATAGAAGCATGTTTGCTAGTTGCATTTAGATGATGCTTTATTTATTTACTTTCATATGGCTGTAACATGCTCAATGATTCTTTAGCTAAACTCAACCATTAATTACAAGTTCTGGGCTGTACTAATCAGACCATGCTCTCACCCAAGAATTTTCTATTTCTGTATTGGAATTCTACCAGACTATGCATTCTGTAATCACTTGTGTGTGTCTTTAACAGGTATTCATACAAGGAATGGCCAATACCATGGTACCTGAACAAAAAATACAAAAAAAGGAAATTTTATTATTTACCTCATGTGAACCGCTTCATCAGGTGAAAAATCTTTTTTCATTGAAAATAGTTTTCGGCTATGTTCCTCCTTCCACTTTACAAGGAATTTTTTCTTTTAAATAGATAGTAGATTGAAAACAAGGCTTTTGTCAATTGCAGTTTGTTCTTATCTTAGTTAAGAGATTTAAATTCTTATGAAGTTGTAATGTAAGTTATTTCATATGCAAAATACATGAGGTGCCCCCTAAGACTGTAATCGCCTTAGAATTCAAAAGCAGAAGGTAGTAAGGAGTCTGCTTTGCAGGCATTTCTGCTTCCCAAAAGCAAATTAAACTAAAACTGAAGTCATACTCAATGGGAGTCTCTATTTGATTAGTGAGTTTATTAGGGATGTTGCACAGTCTCTGTTTCTAACCACACTGCTTTATTTCAGGCTTAGACTTGAAAAATACTTACGTCTAAGGAACAGAAGGCAAAGCTTAAAGAAGAAGCAGCAGAAACTCTTAGAAAAGAAGTTTCCTCACCTTGCCGTAAAATCTCAGAGCCAGTAACATCCTGAAGAGTGCTGCAAGCAATTGTCTGAGTGTCTTTGTACCCGGAACATGGAAGCAAGTTCTGAAACCAGTGAACAACTTGACTGAGCATTCCCTCATGGCCTCCATCTTTATTTTTATCTCACACTTACCCTAAATTAAATTCGTGATTTGAAATTAAAGAGCTGCTTCAGTACATAACTCAAAAATTGTCTGTAGAAGCATTTGGAAAGTTATACCTTAACCAACTACTATAAGAGTGAATCATACATTACTAACAGTAAAAAGCAGACAGACGAAAGTATGAAGTGTAGGGGATATTTAGCTGCTTTAGTTTAACAAATCTGTACTGAAAACAGAGTTTTGTGAGAGCATCTGAAGCTCACATCCCATACCTTGTTCCCTGATCTTCTGTGGCACTGGTATCATCACCTGTTATGTGTACATTCTACATAAACACGCAGGGAAAATACACTTAACTGAGCTCTTCCAATGAGCTGCGAGGAATTTCTTCTCTACTGTGAATCTGATTCATTAACAAAAATTAAATATTTAATATCAGCTTTTAAAAAATGCAGTCTTCATACCTACATTTCTAGATTTTGAATCTAGACCATTTCAAACACAGGTGCGCTGTTTTTTTGCAGGAAGCCAAGTGTAGGAAGACTGGGAGTAGTCTTCTCTGCAATTGAAGTAGAAAGATAAGGAATCTTTTCCTTATCACTATTGCTCTCACTTGGTGGTAAACACTACTTCATGGCAGATTTTAACCTTCAAATTCTTACAGTGTAAGAATTTAGAATAAAACCACCTTCTCAATAATTTACTATGCACTATCATCTGGTAAAACAGTAGATACTCCAGGGGAACAGAAAATGAAGCAGATAAATCTATCCCCACCACTGTGACTTTCAGTTAATTCTCTACATCACAGAAAATACCTAACCTACCTCATAGTCAGAAACTCTTTAAAATGGTGAAAAAACCCCAGAAAATATTTTGCTCCTCTTACAGTGTTAGACTATTCACGGATATTACCATTGCACTGCACTTTTATAAAGATACAAAGTAGATAATCACTGAAACTTAAGTTTCAGCACACTGCAGAAGAAAAACCTGAAATTTATATTCAATTCATGAAGAGAAACAAACAAGGCACCTACTTTCTCATTTCAAGCTACAAACTATCAGATCAATTTCAGTATTTCAGCAATGCTACCGTAACTTTTAACACAGTTCTGACCTGCTAAGATACAAGTCCAGCTGACATTTCACATTTACTTGAATGCAACCTCCATCAAATCTTTTCCTTCCAGCTTGACATCAGCAGGCAATTTGTCATGCAGTGTAGCTGACTTAAGTTTGCCTCATTTGCTGACAGTAGTTTGTCAAAACTTGTATAGTTTGTCAAAACGTGAAGCAAGCAACTTAGTCCAAGAATCAAATAATGTTTATTATGGTATGACAAAAACAGGCTGTTTGATAAATTACTTTATTGTTTGGAGGTAACATGAAACTTTCCATCTAGAGGCCCCATCCCTATTTACCCTTGAGGTTTTCTAGGATACTGAAAATATAGCAGTATTGTTCACATATTATTATATCAGTTAAATGCTATTTGGTTTTTCCACAGCCTTTAAAATAAAGAGCAAAACTCCACTGTGCCACAATACAGAACATCACACAGCTGTGAAATAGAGTAAGCTAAACAGCAACACAGAGCTGCAGCTTGACAACAGTTCCTGCTGAAGAAAAAAAATAAATCCCCCTACTTCCTCTGCCCAAGCACACACACCCCATGCTAAATGCAGGCACTTACTGACCTTGCCAACTGAGCTAAGGGAGCTAACCCAGCAATAAACAAATTGTGACTGCACCTCTAAGTTACAGTTCACTTTAAAATGTAAAGCCACATCACATCCTGAGGTCTACGACTATTCTGCTAGTCTTGGAAAGAATTCTATGCCTTACATTCCCTGTCTCTAAAAAGCTCTGCTTCTCATCTACATCACTAAGGCATTCAGCATGTTATATACATTCTTAGAAACTAGCTGGAAAGCAATAATGATTTACTGAATGAAATTGCTCTATAATGGAAAATTAGCAGACCAGTGTGTAATATAACATTCACGAAATGGAATGTAACACTGTCAGAGGGTAGAAATCTGCACTGAACTGACCCACCTATAGCAGATTAGTAAATACAAACTCTGATTTTTAAAACAGAAGACTAACTTTCTCTGCAAGTACTCATAAGGTTGCTCAAATACAGAAGAGCAAATTTTATTTTTAAGAGAGAAGAGCAATTTAAGGCCAAAGTACTAGCAAAGGAAGACTAATATGTGGAAGTAGGGTTATTTTAATAAAATGGTGCAGGTATCGCAAGGTTATACCTCTGTTAGTTAACCTGTAAAGCTATTCCCAGGAAAAGATACTAGAGAAAATAGACATTTATACAAAATTATAAAATACTTGTTATATGAATTATTGCTTTACAAAGGACATAAACATCCCTTTTCTATGATAGTACCAATTAGGTCTCTCAAAATTTCTAAGGTTTGTTAAAAATGGAACCTGAATTATGCAAAAAATCCAATATAAACTTTCTACAAAAAAGTCCATCCCATTCCTGAGTATGCTAAAGCTATAAGTCAGAAGAAGTGCTGAGGAAGCAGCAGTTTTCACAGCAAGAGGTTTAAGGACATTTTCTTTCTACACATTGTTTCCCTCCTTCTTCATATTCTTGTTTAGAAATCCACATTTGTTGAAAAGTACCCTACAAAAACAAAACAACAACAAACCAGAAACATCAAGGTTAGGTGAAACATGCTTCAATTTTCATTAATGTAAAGATTTTCTTGTTTTTCCATCAAGTAAAGAAAGAGGATTTGACTCCACATGCTTCAGTCATTTTCCTTTGATTTTTTTTCCTACTAGAGATTAAACTCAGATTGAACGTCACAGTACTCAAATCTGATTTCAGTCTGATACTGCTAAGGAATTCCCACAAACCACTCCAATGCTAAGTAACCTGGACAATCAAGTTCATGCACATGATAAAGAAACAGATTTGCAACCTTCATGATGCACTATCTACACAATATTTTTAGACACCATATTTCAAGCCTGCACACTGCCATTAAATATAGAAGGTGGCAAGTTACATTCAGATTGACTGGAAAAATTCAGATAATTATTGCTCCATTAGCATGAATTCTTCAATGCATACTTATCTGACCTTAATTTTTTGGCCAACACTGCTGCATAATGTAGTAACATGGGTTTACTAACCAAAGAAGCCAAAATTGAACCACCAATCCATGAGCTGAACCTCCGCTCCACTGTGGTGTTGTTTGCTATCAATTTCAGACGCATGCTCTGCACAGAAAATGAAATAAAACAAAAGGAAAAAATCAGACACAAATTGCAGGAGGCTGGTGCCCTTTACTAACATGAGGACAACACAAATAACTATGTATGTGCTAACATGCAGGTGGAAAAAATTAATCTTATTCAACTTACAACAGAGCTCATCTGCCCTGTATTTAGAATCCAAGAAAAGCTATGCTGCAACCGAAGTATATGCTGTTTTATCTTGTCTCCCAACAGAGACCATTAGCATATGCAGCAGAAAAGCAAAATGATAAACAGAAGAAATTTGAAGAGTTGTTTTACCGGTGGAGTTTTCTGAGATAGCTCTCTGTTCAGTCTGTCTGTGAAACTCTGTATTAGTGTGTTCCCTCCCGCTACAATCACACTGCCATAGAGGCCCTGAAAAGAGAATAAGAAACTACATTAATTCTGAAATCATTCTGAAAACAACTTTCACAGAGTACAAAGGACACTGTGACACACAAATACATATAATCAATAATAATGCATCACTTCATATAAATAATACTACCTCTCACAATACAATTTATTAATCATGTGAAAAACATCTCATGAGAGCTCAATAATGTGCTATACAAGGAAGATAGGAGCCGTGATTAATGATTCTAAATGACTTCACAGAATATATTCTTCAGTTAGAGAGCCCTACCGCCACACATATCCTCTATCCAAGCTATTGGTTTCCTTTCAGCTGAATCACAGAACCAAGCTGGGAAGGTCCTAAAGATGATCATCAACTCCAACTCCTGGCTCCAAAGGACTGCCCAACTGGATGTTCCAATAGCAAAGAAAAAAACCTCAGAGCACTCCAAGTTTCCAATCTTACTAATGCTGCACACTAACACTGAGTACAAATCATGCTCTAGTTCACACAGCCTGACACCCTTGTTAAGAGGAAAAGTTTTTCAACCCCCATGCACTGCACATCAAACATGAGTCTTTTCAAATTGACTCCTGAGAATGCGAGAACGATGTTTAAGCCAAAAGGTTTTCCTTTAAAACCTATTCCCTTCCTTTTATTCGCACCCAAAAGTTCCACTCAATTGTTTATGTTTAAGTACATTTGCCAAGCCCAAAAACCTGAAGATAACATGCAAAGGTATGACAGAAAATGCCAATCCATTGCATAATCTGAAGCCAATCCAATGTACATTATACAAGGTCAGTCACAAACAGACATTAGCTACTTACACAGACAGAAACACCAAGTTTAAATCCAATATCCTATCTTAGGCATTTTGTAAAACAAAATAGTAAGCCTATATGTTCCCAAACATGTAATACTTAGAGCATTATTATGCATTATCATTTTCCTAGGAAGTTCATATTCCTTTACCAACCACATTCAAGTAAAAAAAAACCACAATCAGTAAAAAAAATCTCTACCTTAACTATAGAACATGTCTAGCACTTACCGGCCTGATGTCTATATCACACATCCCAACGCTTGTCGTGACAACGTGACTCACACCCAACATCGTGTTACCAGATAAACCCTAAAATTAAAATTAGTAATTCATACATCATCACTTCAAACAAAAAAACCCAAAGTACATAAAAGGCCCAAATGAGCTGAATTAATCTAATTTATTAAAGAGAGCAAAACATTTTCAGTGAAAGTATAAAAAAATATTGTTTCCCCAAGAAAACATCCAGCACATCTCATTCTTGAACTGCATTCCTTCTGTTACTATCCCAACCCTAACAAATCCACACAGACCAATTTAACTGGTAAGATAACCACATAATATAAACACACACACAAATCAGGAAATTAGGGACACCATACAAAGGGAAGCTATGTGATAAGCCACTAATTTAAAGCCTCCTTGTTATTACATATCATAGTTGTTTTACCTTTACATTAGAAGGGTCAAATAATCCCTCAGGAATTTTTAGACGCTCAGCGCCAAAGTCACAGTTATAGCCATTGGGAAACTCATAATGAACTGTTGGCATCTGCGCAGCTACCCTAGAGCATTCAGAAAGCAACACATTAAAGTACAACGTAAACTGAATGTTACCTAAGTAGCATTATAAACCAAAGTTCCAATGAGAATACTGTGATTTATGTAAATGATGCTTTGGGAATATTATGATCTTACGGAATATTAAATAAGTTACCACCTGGATGCATGCTATTTCTGTACTTAAATAAATAGATGTGTCATGGTTTTGTGATTTTTTGTTTTCGGTATTCCACATCATAACATCATGTGGGACACTGGGAATTTAACTGTTAATGCTCAAGCTCTGGGTATCTGCCCTGAAGAGAAGAACTACATTCCCAAGGGGACTTTGCGGTCACACAGAGGAACTCCTGGCAAGGTCACCTGATGTGCTCTTCTCCCATCTCCCTGCTGCTCAACTGGACTGCACATCTCACCTCAGCGTTGTGGTGAGGCCTATCCACCTTTCAGACATTCCCTCTCTCATGATATTTGATTTATTAGCTTCAATTCTAATTATACTGTATTATAGTGTGTTATCTTGCATTCCAATACTATATTTAATAAATTAGTTTGTTTCTCCTCAGATTGTTGCTGCTGGTTTTTTTTTTTTTTTTTTAAATTATTTTGGGGTCCCCTGTTCCCTTTTTCCAGAGGCACAGATTTTGTGAAATCCCTCCACCCCGATAGTCACAGAACCGTCACAGAACCAGGCCTGTAAACCATTGACAAGATGTTATCTACCTTTGCTTCATTTCTAAATAAAACAAGCCAACAGCAATGAAAAGAAAAGCATTCCATGCACAACTGTTAACTAATTTCACAAGGAGGAAAAGAGTTACATACTGTTCATCATAGGTTGAATCTGATACTTGGAGGACAGAAGCTTGGAAGTCCTGAATGACACACTATGGAGATAAGAATTATATGGTTACAAGAATGTCAGTCAATAATTCAATAAAACTTACAGAACTGAGTTCTTTAACACTGTCTAGTTCCTGAAGAAAACCTCACATACTTGCAAACAAGAATTTGTTATGGGATGCCCAGGGAGGCTGAGATGGAGAAGTGACATACTTACATTACACATGTAGTTGTGCCAAGACCTAGTGACCTGGGGTAACTTCTCCTTTCTCTTCCAATTTGCTGGTGACCCCTCACGAACTGCCTCCTGAAGTTGCAGGGAACATAACCATCAGTTCACCATTTAAGCTCATTCCCCCCAAACACACACTAAATGAATGTACTTTCCCACCTTTGAAGCAATCATATATGGCGGAATTATCTCTATATTCATTTCCTGAAACAGTTCTCTGCACTGCATAGTAATGAAGTCTCCTGCTAGTGGTGATTTTACAATACCTAAAAGATAAAAACAACAACCCATCCCATCAAACTTATAAAGCACTGAAATCAGAATGAACTCCCATCAGAGACACAGTTGGACGTTTGGTTGTGTTTCATTTTTCATATGTAAGGGAACAGATACATTTAAAAGCAGTAGTTCAATTGTAAAAGCAGAAAACAAGCCAACTTGACTTTAATACTGCTGTGCTATTATCCAAGAAAACTTTACCTTGCTGAAGTACATATCCATCATGCACTGGGATAGCAGTGGTATGTGTTGCTCCGCTATCCAAGATAAGACCTGTAGATCTCCCATTAGCAAAACTAGTCAAAACAATTAAAGAAAATAGCGTAGTTTTCATCTTAAAAAAGTAACATACAATTTAAGCATAGTTAGGAACGTCAATGTTTAATTAGGAATGCCAATGTTTAATTCTTCAGCTCTACAGTCAGGTTTGCTGTTTTCCCAGGCACATCACCTTCCTACAAAGTGCATAACCCCACTGACAGAACACTTAGCTTTGGATAAAGGTAACGATCCAAGTCAACAAATCCAAGTCAATACTATCAGTAACTTCAGTACGCATCCAACTTATTTAGATTCTAACAGTGAAAACAAGTTATTATTTTAAAACAGCTACAAATATTTGTCTTAAGGCTATGGGAACATCAATGTCCAGTTACAGTATTCAGTAGTTTGGACAACACCATCTTGGTCCTGTAATGTTCTTACTCATGGTATAAAGTGAAAACAAAGAAAAAAAGGGAGGGGAGAAAAAAAAAAAAGGCAAATTAGAAAAAAAGACATCACCTCAAAAGACAACAGCCAGACTGGGAGAACTTCAAAACTGAACTTAAAGTTCAGAAATTGAAGCTGTTTATTTCCTCCCCAGACGTTTATGGAAAAACTAATTCAAGAAAGAAAAATTAGATACAGTGTTAAACTAGAAGTTGCCTGGAATAGCTTTACTGTAGTTTCCAGAGATTAAAAAAAAAACCCAGCACAACATTCTAAAGGATACGCTGTTAGAACAGCAGTTTTACACAAGAAAAAAGCAGGGATGTTGTAGTGTTCAAACATCAACTCAGTCAGTTTCTCACGCTTTGCTCTGGTATTCCACTAAAAGAAAAAAAATACAAACAAGTAAATAAAAAGAAGTCACGCTTATCTTGAAGATCATCTGAGTATAATAAAAGAAAGCAAACAAAGTAAAGTAGTAATTGGAATTATTAAAGCCATAATTACAAATCAAATTTCTACACAAAAACAGATTTCTAGTAATTTATTTCCTTAAAAACTTTATTATTCTAATATTATTTCAAAACATTAACGTATATCTTTAACTTAAATGTACAGAAAGCAAATATGCAGAAAGCAGGCAAAACTCTTGGATTACAGGTCTACTTTAATACCTTCAGATCTTATGCCCTTAGAGCATAACACTCTAATGTGACAGAAAGTACAGCGATAATAGCAGAGTAGCAAAGCCTTTAGCTGCAGCAAATGGGGACAAGCCCAAATGCAGCAGCCATAGACACAGAAATAAAGGGAAAAAAAGCTACCTATCTTCAGAAGCCTCAGGTACACAGGAAGTCCCAGCAAAATACCCTTACCTCCACTGCCAACCCTTAAATGAGGTCTGGGAAAGGGTGCTCCACCCCTTCTGGTCACTCAGATACACTGCATGCACCTGAGCTCTCCTGGCTTGCCCTGCCTTCCCACCAGGTGCTCAATCATTGCTTCAGGCTGTGACTTGGCATTTCCACTACACTGACCATTACTAAATGACAGTAACTTTGTTCACATTTTTCTCCAGAAATCTGCATTCATCCACTCAATTTACATTACAGGGCCACTTGCAAAAATGGAATTAAAACTCTTCTACTGCACACGTTACTCTCTGTCACATGTTAGATGGTAGGCTGAATCCAAAGATGGATTAAGTGTAACATAAGAAGACATGCAGACAACTTTTTGCTTTTATTCTAGACTGTTAAGTGAGAATATTATTTCTGATTTTATACTTTTTTTTTTAATACATGAAACACAGTAACACATAGTAAATACTTTCTAATAAAACTCATGAAAATTCTTTCAAATTGTTGGAGGTTTTCTGACATTTTTCTTATTGAGAATACTTTCCAGAACTCACAGTTTTAACACCCGTAACCTACAAGCCAGTGTTGGATTTCTCTAAAACTAATGTCTGTAGATTCAGCAAGAAGATACTGTTAAGACTCCTCAAAATGCAAAGCTTCTTTTACTCACTGGTGCTTCAGACATAAGGACAGGATGCAAACTCGCTTCAGATTTAATATGCATCTTGTAAGTGTGATCCAAAATCGCCTGGAAACTATCCCAGTCTTCAACTGCAATGACATTGAAGCAAACAGATCAGTTACTTCTAACTTTTGATCCACTTCATAAATCCACATAAAGGTTTCCTGATGCTTTCTTTTTTTTCCAAAGAGCTTTTCAGTCAAAAGCTGTCCTCAGCAGACCTATACCCCTCCTGCTTTGCCAAATTCTCTTTCTTTTTTTTATAAGCATCGTGATAGCAAATAAGTTATAATAAAAGTCCACCAACACAGTATATATGCTTTATGTATTTTGTAAACCAAGTATCCATTCTTATGGCTGGTAGCCTCTGTCCATACACGTTACAGGAACAACCTTAGGAACTATTTCCAAAAATTGCTTCTTTATTGTTTTATCAAAGGAGATAGCTAAATTAAAGCCATCAAATAAACTAGAATCTACAAGTCTCCTATTAAGACATAAAAATGCTCATTATCATATTAAAATTTCTTTAGTGAAAGCAGAACCTTTTCTCTATGAGCTTGTTCTCTAAGGGAAAAAACAGTTGACATGTATAGCATCTGTTTACATGAAAGCTATGACTTTTTGCAGCCCAGCAATGGTATCTTAAAAATAGGTAAAAAAGATAGAGCACCATACTCATTCCATTTTTTAAAGGTGAAATGGCCTCCATATTTTCCCTTGGGACTCTCAGGGCATTGGTGTCTATGTAGTAAGTTGGGCCCCCTTGTTTGCCTTTGTCACCATCTATCTCCATCAGAGTGCTGCCATTGTCTCTTTCTAGCACCACACCTATAGCTGTAGGAAAATCAACCTGTAAAGCAAAAGGTAAGAGATCTATGACAATTATTCATTTTCACTGTGGGTTTTTTTTTTTTTTTGCTAATAAAATTCAGAGTTTTCCTTAAATACTAAAAGTAATAAACAGTATATTCTAGAAGTTTATAACTAATAAACAAGTTCTAAGCCCCAGTTATAATTCCACTGAGTTCATAGAGATTCTTACCTTTGGACAGTCTTCGCCTGCATAGCCTGCTCTCACTGTATACGAGCCAATGTCAAAAACAAGAGCTCCAACTTCATCTGAAAAGATTGTTAACAAAGAGGTAGTGAACGGTTATTGTGCTCTACTGCAATCCTGACCTGAACTTTCTCTTCTGTCTACTTTGTTTGCCAGAACAAGCAAACAAAAAAACCCAACACAATAAAGCATCTTTCCCAAGACACACAGAAACTTCTCTATTCAGAATTCAAGCTAACTGAGAGCCAGCAGGAGGTTCCAGATAGGCTGTAACTAGGACACTGCAATACCTTTCATTGGCATAAATAAAAGGGTAATTTTAACAGAAGAGGGTTGTGTCTAAATACAAGCTTGAGAAGTGAGTCCACATGAACTTTGTGACATTCAACAAGGCCACGTACAAGATGTTGCACAGGACTTGAGGCTCATGCAGCTGGACATGAGCTAGTAGTGTGTGCCTGCAGCCCAGAAAGCCAACAGTAACCTGAGCTGTATCAGAAGAGGGGTGGCCAGCAGGGTGAGGAAGGTGACCGTCCCGCTCTGCTCTGCCCTTGCCAAGTCCCACCTGGAGTAGCACATCCAGGCTTGTGGCCCCCAGCATAAGGATGAGAAGATGTTGGAGTGGGTGCAGAGGAGGGTCAAGAAGACAATCAAAGGGCTGAAGCACCTCCTCTGTGGAGAAAGGGAGCTGGTTTTGCTTAGCTTAGAGAAGGTTCCAGTGATATCTTATTGTAGCCTTCCAGTACTTAAAGGCAGCTTATAAACAGAGGGAAACTGACTTTGTACGCGGTTTGATAGTGACAGGACAAGGGGAAATGGTTTCAAACTAAAGGCAGAGATTTAGGTCAGATGTTAGGGGGACATTTTTCAGAGAGGGCAGTGAGGCCCTGGCACTGCTGCCCAGAGCTGTGTGCCAGGTTCGATGGGCTCCGGGCAGCCCGAGCTGCTGGGGGCAGCCAGCACACGGCAGGGAGTGGCACAGGGTGAGCTTTAAACAGAGCAACTGATCTGCGACGCACGACACAGACATCTGAGCACTGACTCCGACACCAAGCCGTCAAAAACTCGCACGAACCAAGGCAGGCCCGGATCGCCCCGAGTCGGCCGGAACCCGAGCGTGGGCAGCCGGAGCCGGACGCCCCAGCCCCGCAGGCGAAGGCGCCACGCTCCGAACCGCCCTCCTGCCCGAGGCTCCGATCTTCCATGACTTCTTAACGAAATCCAAACCCTCAGACTCCCGCCCGGCACCGCCGCAGCGCCACCAGCCCGGGGTCGCCGTGCGGGGCCGCCTCTCAGCGGAGCGGTGCCGGCAGAGGCGCGGACGAGGCCCGCGGCGGCCTCCTGCTCCTCACGCCCGGAGCAGCGGCGGGGCCGGGAGCGCCGCGGCGGCAGGGAGCCGGGCCGGGGCCGCGCCGCTGCTGGGCCCTGAGGGAGCGGCTGGACGGGCGGGCACGCGGCGCCTCGCGGGACGGCGCGAGCTCAGCGGTCTCGCAGCGCCGGACTCACCTCCGCCGTAAACGCCGCCGCTCATGGCTGCGCGCCGGCCGCTCTCCTCAGCGATGCGGCAACAATAGCAGTCGGGCCCTCGCCCCGTCGGCCGGCCCAGCACAGCTCGCAGGCCCGCGCCTTCCCGCCAATAGCAGCGCCGCTACCGTCCGCCCACCCGCCCGCTCGCCAGCGCGGCACCCAACCGAATGGCTGCGCGGGCACAGCGGCCAATCGGCGAGGGGCGGGAGGCGGGGCCCGGCTACGGATAGCCAATCACACGGCACGAAGCGAGGAGGCGGGCGAAGGAGCGACCGAGCAAGTGTAGGTGTGGTGCGCGGGAGGGGCGGCGTGAGGAGAGCGGCGGGGCGGGAGGAGCTGAGGGAGAAGCTGAGGGAGGGGCCTAGCGCTCTTGAGGTGGGCAGTGCCGCTACTTACGGGGATGCTGAGGGGGAGTGGGCAGCTAGTTGGGTGCAGAGTAGGGGTGAGGCTTCTGTGTCCTACCACTAGGGCTTTGGGGTCTCCCTCTAAGAGTCAAACGTGTTTGAAGCACCTCCTGGTAGTCTTCGTTATGGTATCTCTTCTTGTTTGGGGCACCTCAGTGTGATCCCGCTGTTAGCCCAGCAGGTAGCTGGGTGTAAGTTACAATTATGGGTGTTTGCATGAGGAAGATAAGTGTAAATCTTTCTTTTCCCCTAGCTGTACTGTGTAAAGTTGGTGTGGTTTGCTTTATTTTATGAAATTCTGTAATGCGTTACAGTGATTTCCAGTATGTGGCACTAATACCCAAGGCAGAGTTGGTGGAGGAGGGTGAATTAATTGCAGTTGGGAAAAGCAGCTAAGAAAAATGGGTATTAAAGCACCAGGGGACTTTCAGCTTGTGCTTGGGTTTTGTTTTTGTAATGGTTCATCACATCCCTGTGGTAACTGATGCTTAGGGGCAGATCCTGCTCTCCACAAGAGCAGCTTCTGATGGATTTGTGTGCCAGACACAAGACAGCCCTCTACTGCTTCACTTTCTCTGTAACTTTTGCAGCACTGAAGATCTCCCAGTGATGCCAGCAGAAGATGTGCTGGAGTACAGAGGTGTGTGGCTGTGCAGCATGGGGAGAGGGCACTCCTGTGTGTGACCAGTCTTTCCTGCAAAGCAACTGCTTGGTGCTGATAGTGAGAACTGGAAGGCAACGTGTGCTGGAAGTCTTGCTGATATCTGAAAGCCTCAGGATTTGGTGAGCACAAATAAAAAGTTAAATCTGTGCAAAGAAGCCTGGAAGATCTGGGGAGGGAAACTTGAGCTGTTAGCTGCCTCAGTCTCTTTTCTTTTTTTTTTTCTGTGCCTTGCACTTGTGTCAGCACTTACATCAGTGTAGCATCACCACTGTGCGGGTAATATTATGCAGTGACTTTGCATTTACTTCACAGTAGTGTGGCTGGCCTCACAAAATTCAATGCAAAAGAGAAATAGACTCCAGAATCTTTTTTCAGCTTACAGAGATGTAAATCTAAGATTATTTCATTGAATTTTTGCAGGCTATCCTATCTAGAATTCTGCTACCGCTGCACATAATGTAACTGAATGCCTTTGTTTTATTTCATTATGTTTTGCATGCTTTCCTCAGAAACAAGAGTTATGAAGTCAAAGCATATGGAAGCATTGAATGTATTTTATCTGTGTTCCTGCAGTGGTGTGAATGGCTGTGGTATTTCAGTAGGAGTTGCAAGAGTAGATCTAGTGCAAACTATTTGCTTCTTCATGATAATATCGCATACTGATTTACTGTATGTGGCATGATATTTAGTAACTTTAGAATTAGACATTAACATAAGTTATCTGTAGCTGGAAATGGAAGAATCATTTAAAAAGTCAGATATGAATCAAGACTCTAAATTATGATGCTTGCTAATAAGGAAAAATTAATTTCATCAGTGACATGAGGAGAAAGCTGAGCTTTCTGATTATTGCCTTGCACTTCTTTCAAACTTCATTAAGATGTCATTGTTTCAAGCAAATATTTTTAGCACGTGTTTACCACATAACAAAGCAACCTTGAGAGTGATGTATAAACCAAAGCTGAACAGAATTATATTATGTTTCTCAACATGCTGCATTTCCCCACTGGGTTGTTGTTGTTGACCTGTTGTTTATACAATGCCATGCAGCCAACAGTTAACCTCCAAGGCTGCAGTTTCAGTTTCCAGGTTGTGGCAAAAGTCTATCTGTAGCAGTGGCTTACTCATAACGTTTGTCATCTTCCTCATTTGTTGATTGCAAAATGCATATTAAGTGTTTTCTTATTTTCAGAAGAAGTCTAAGATGTTTACGTGAACTGAAAAAATATCAGTAGATGCAAAATAATCATTAATACTCATTCACTCAAGAGCTTTGAGTATGACCTCTTAGTTTTCTGCTTTCCTTGCTAAAGATTTTGGGTACTTTGTTTTATTAAGGAAGTGAAGTATGAGAATAAACAGCTAGAACAAAAACTAAATTCATAACTCAATGAGCATTTAGCATAATCTCAGCATTGCCACACCTTACCTTTAGGCTCTTACCTGAAACTTGAATCTAAGCTAAGCTATGTTCTGTATAAAATGTTCTGAAGACAGACACTTAAAAACTAGATTTATGACAGTGTTGCCACTTGTATGGGAACTAAGTCATGGCCTGAACCACTGATTGAGCACCTGGGGAAAGGACCCCATCAGTCCTGGGAGCGCAGGTGAAGGCAATTCATCTGTGTGACTAGAAGGGGTGGAGCCTGCCTGCACCTCTCTTAGACCTCATTTAAGGGCTGACTGCCACTGGGGAAGGATCTCATTCTGGAGATTACTCCTTGGTGAAGCTTCCCTTGTGGAACCTAGAATCTTCTGAGACAGGTGAGCAATCTTCTTCCCTTGCTTCATAGCACCTTTCTATTGCGCCTGTGTTTCTGTCATCACAGCTCTGTTGTAATGCTTTTCCTGTTATATTGATCTGTCCAATTGCTATGTCACTGTACAGGGTCTTTGGGTTTAATGGTCAAAAATAACAAGGAGAAGAGACGTCAATCTGTCCGTGTCTTCAGCCAGAGAGTCACAGAATCCTCTTTTGGAGTTGGCGTGTTTAACTTGTCCTTTTGTAAAGAGACTCATGACTCACTCTGATTTTAGAACATGATTGAAGGAAAAGGTGATGGTGTTGCTGTTAGTATGTAGTCAACTTTGCATCACCAAGAGACGGCTTGACTTATTCTTGGAGTGGAGGAGGAGAAGAAAAAATAAGAAGGAATGCTCAGATTCCAACTGTCTGACCGAAATAATAGGAACTAGGACTGACTGGAGAATGGAGGGGGGAAAAAGAAAGAAAAACAACCACTGTAATATTAGTGCTACTTTATTTTTCTCAACCTTAAGTGGTTTCTTCAAACTAGAAGACTGTGGACCACTTTCCTTGTTCTTGATGTAATACTTACTTGCAGAGTAAGCTTAGGTGCAAAGCGGTGTTTGCCTGGAACTGGTACTGAGGTAAGTTTGCTGGGCTAAGCCAGCTCTGGCTAGAACCAACTTGAGTCTGTATGGCTTTTCTCAAATGAGTCCCTTGTGTACCGATATCTCATTGGCTCAGATCTGGCAGCACTTTCTGTTTCAGGCTTAGAACTTGGTCTGTAGTCACTTTGGATTCTTGCAGGGCTTATTAGATTGGCAGCAGGACCAAACCTCAGCTGGCTTAGTACATCTCATCTGCACAAACAAAGCTACTTTCAATTGGGTAGCCAACTCAGTCTGGTAAACAGAAGATCTTTGTATCAGCTGAACCTTACCATTGTGCAGGAGTGCTTTGATTCCTTATGCTTCTTGCTGCCAGAATGAAGATTTGGCCCCAATAGAGTATGTAGTGAGGAGCACATCTCCCATTTCTTGGGCAGGTGATCTGTCTTTAGCCTCAGAATGCTCAAATTACTATTCCCAGAGTCCCAGGAGGATGCTGTATTGCCTCAGTAGTTTTGAACTATGATACCATGCAGCTTAGAATAATGGCTTTGTGCAGCCAGAGGTAAAGAATTCAGAAGTCAAACTTGTTGTGTTTTTTTAACAATCAAGAATGCCAGAGAAAGAAAACTGCCTAGTGTTATGGGATGTTGAATAGAATTAATGTGAGCAGATCCCAGATGTTTTTAAGTTAGTGCTTTTAAAAAACTGTATTTGTACTGCTATTTGACTGTTTCTACAGATGATAAGGTTGTAGCATAAGTTGTTTTATGGTATTTGACAATATGTAACCCAACTAGAACAAAATGCATGAATATCTCTATCCTTGTTAGGTGTCTGATCAGATTTTGCTTTCCAAGATGCAGAGAATTAAAAAAAAAAAAAAAACCCGAAACATACAGCCGGAGCAAATGAGCTATTTTAAACTGTATTGCTTGGAGACTATTTTTGATTGCATTTTTACATATACCTTAAATATGCCCCAAAGTGTGTACTAGTGCTTTCATGCTCACTAAGATGTGCAGTCCTAGGTGCTTAAGATGCATGTAGCAGTTCAAGTCCTGGGGTTGCATCATGTATCCAAACTGTGGCTGGACTGACTTGGTGGTTGATGGCTTGTCTGACCTACCAGCTCTGGAAGGAAGCACCCAGTGATTGCAAGTACAGTCATGGTTGGTGACCTGTATGACTTTTCCCTGTCTTGTGCTGGAATGAATGAACTTGCCACTGTCCAATCCTGTTGGAATAACTTGTTTTCCATTACCCTGGATTCTCCAGTTAAGATGGCAGTCACTCATTGGAGTACTAGGACACAAACTTGTCTCTCATTAAGCTGTAATCTGAGTTGAAAAGCGTTAGATTACCATGCTGGAATTGGAATGAAGGTGGAGCAAGAATCAAGAATTACTAGTTTTGAATGCATCTGTGCTAAAGGACACACTGACTGTGAATTTCATTAAAACTGAATACTAAAGGATATTAACAGCAATGCGTTCATACTCAGATGTTTGCTTTTTCTGAATGTTGGTACTTTCTGTTCTTTAGTTTATCTTGCTGAATTTCAGTGTAATGTTAGTTAAACCACGAAAGCCAAAGAATGCTGAAAGCCTATAGTTTCTGCTACTGAAGAATGCTGTTATCTTTTAACATAGGCATCCTTGACATGAGCTAGTCCAGCTGTAATATGGCTAATGGAGTAGTGTAGGGATAGCAATAATGAATTTGGAATCATTTCACAAACATGTCTGTCTTGTACAAGAACAGTCAAACAGACAAAATATATCTTTTGTCTTGATACTCAACAGTGTATTGTTCAGAATCATATCAACTTAGGGAAGAGAAGTCATCCTTCATCCTTCCTGATGCTTTGATGGCACAGCACTACAAAGGCCTTTATATAAATAATAATGTTTGCTGGGTTTTTGCTAGACTTGACAACATGGCTGACGCACAGTGTCTTGAAATGTTTGCGAGAGTCTGTGGCAGTGCCTCCTCCTAAGACTCATTCAGAAGCCATGTTCTCTGTCTGCAGCTCTGCACCACCAATTGGATTTGTCCCCATTGTGCTGCCCTGTGCATTCATGTGAGTGAGCCTCATGTGCTGAGTCAAAAGCAAGTTGCTGTGGTTAGAAATGATTAACAAAGATTTACAAAGCTTTTTTATACTTAAAAGCATTTCATTGTCTTTTAGCTAGTAATGTTTCATGTGAAATATGCCCAGGACAGCTGCATTTGTTCTTAAAAAGGTAAGCTTCTTAATACCAAGGATAAGATTTTTGTACAGCCTGTGATAATAAATGGAAGGTAGGTGAACTATGTGCAGAAATTCAGGCTCAACTGCAAAACACAATTGTGGAAAAGAATTGGAGGCTTGGATTTGGACCATGAAAGAAAAGATTTATGAGAATCACAGAGCATGCATTGGCCACCAACGTAGTGGTGAACTTTGCCTTCTGTGGTTTCTAAACATGCAGTGGTGCTTTCTGTCCTTGTCAGACAAAATGTAATAGCAAAGGCAATGTTGTACCAGGGCTTCACTTTGCTTAAATCAAGATATTTCTGTAAGTTTTTTAACACAGTAGAACATTTGCTGATATGATGTCAGTGTTTAAATAATTAAAAATATTGTATTCAGCAAGTAAATAAAGTACATGTAATAGACCATTATCATCTTTTGAATATCCTTCCTGTTGATTACTTGTTTTATCATAAAGTTCACTTTCTTGCAATGGCTCATCCAGCTGTTTTTTAAAATCATCATGGTACAAGTAGTTTTAGAAAAATAATTAAAATGAAGCCCTTTCGTGTATAAAGCATTTCAGTGACAGCACTGAAAGTACTTTTTAAAGAAGTTAGCATGTTTATTCACCTTGGGGAAAATAATTTGTAACTGCTCATCCAACAAGCTAGTAGTACAGCTGAGAATTTGAGTCTCCTTGAATCTTAGCTCATACCCCAAAATCACGTAAAATTTCTTGTGTGAGCAAGCTGGGATTTTAAAGCCTGTCTCTCCTCTTCTTCAAGGACTCCTAGACATGCATCCATCTAAATTTCAATGAGTGCTAAATTTCACTCCAAAAAGCTTTAACTAATTGAATTTAGACAGCTAGATACAGAAATATCCTAGCTGCAAGTGCTAGCTACTTAAATTTGTTTCATTTCAGATTTGAATTGGGGCCAAGTTCAAATATATCTAATGTGTTTTCATCAGCTCATCTGAAAATTCAGTTGTCACGGTAAAGCCATTCCCATCCAACTTGTGCATAATAGCTAAGTGGTTAGAACAGCTACCTTAGCTCACTCACAGCTTCAGCTCTTCATATTTCATCTCAGAGGAGAATGGCCTTTTCTTCAGGCTGTGAGATGATCTGAGCGCTAACGCTTTCTGGTGTGCTCTTTGAAAAATGTCTTACGTTCATTTAGAAATCCAGAGATTTTGAAATCTAAAGAGGAGTGAGTAAAAGGATGTCTGATTCTGCACTGTAATTGGTAGTAAACTCATATTGGTGTGGAAGATTATCTTCTCCAATTTATCATCCCAAATTCATTTGTTTATATTTGATAGTGTAAAGAGAAGTGGTGCAGATATTAAGATATCTCAAAGCAGGTTACTTGTTACCTTACTTCTCATTTTTTTATCAGAGAAAGAATTAGCCACACCCAAATTTCTCTAGCTCTGACATACACATCACAGTGTGGTCAAATTCTCTGTAACCATTCCGTGTAACAATAATGTCCTTTTTAACTTGTTTCACTTTCCTGATGTATGGCTGGAATCAGAAGCATATCTTCTTTAGGGAGATTATAATTATGAATACCACCAAATAAGCCTGCTAATATGTTTATTTCTAATGGCAAAAGCATGAGATCTCCTGTATTGTTTGTACAAATGCATTGTTAGGGGAAAATTAGGGTAGGGGAGCTAATGTGAGTAACGTCACTCAGCAATAAGAAAGTGAAAAGAAATTCTGAAAAATACATCCACTCTTGTCTGAATTCTACTGTGAGCTATCTTAATAGGAAATTTTGACAGAATTGAAAAATAAAAAACAGTGCTTGAATTATTAAAATCATCAGCAACAATTTGCTTCAATTAAAGACTTGAAGATGCTCCCAGTGCTTTGATTAAGAAAAAAATTAGGAAGTTTCTTATTCATCTCATCAGGCATCTTTGTAAAATGGAAGGTCCCTTGTGCTCCTCTGGAGCTGTGTAATGCATACACGAGCATGGATTCTCAGAACTATCTATAATGCATATAGCGCTTTCTGCTCTCAGTGGCTTTTTTCCCACTCTCTTTACGTCATTTGCCATTTGTGAGGGTTGCCAGGGTAATGACCAATCATCCCTGGAGAGATGCCTGCTAGTAGGGACAACATAGGCTTTCTCTTTTTTGGTATTCTGCAGTATGTATTTGAGAGCTATTCTAGCATCAAGCAGAACTTTTATTTAGTTAGTAGGAAGTAAAAGTTGACAGAGCATGAAATAGCAGCTTACGGCCATTAAGGTAAGTGAGAATTTTTCTTCTCTCTTCTGTTTTATTAACATACTGAATGTCTGAATGCATTCAAAACACAGAGCATCATTACAGATTTATTTTAATTTTTTTACTATAGGTGTAACCAACCTTGCTATTGTTTATAGCAGAGAGATTTTACCTAATTTGAACAACAGAACCTTAGTAGTGCTATGTATACAACAGGTCTGGATTCTATTCTTTTTTAACTGTGAATCCAAGCTACTTTCCCATCTATTCATTCACCAAATACATCCAGTCATCCCGAAAATATTTGCAGAAGAATCAATGAAAAAGAAACAAAATCAGTGTGTTGTAATGCAGATTAGGCAGCACTAATTTTGTTGCCTCTAAGGCAGCTGAAAATTTCTGAGTAGTTCTGAATGTGTGTATGTATACATATAGATGTTTATTTCAGGAGAACAGGAAAACTGAAAATGTAGAGCTGAGCCTTATCCTGTAAGATGCTAAGAATGCTCAACTCCTTAAATTTTGTCAATTAAGTAGATGCTTGTAACTCTTGTATCACCTACAGACAATAAATATTAGAGCCTCCAAATTGCAAATTATTTTTCTAGGCTCGATGCTACCAGTGGAAGATGGTGGTCATAAATGCTTCACAGGCTAGGATTAAGTTTTGCAATTTTAAATGTGAGGGCACATTAAAAACAAATTCTCACTGACTTCCAAAGCTTCTGCAAAGTATTTGTGTAATCTATGACACATAAATGAAGGGATTGTGGTGGTGGTTTTTGTTTTAAAGGAAACACGTTGAATTGATCTTGAGTCAAACGCATGTATATTGGTGCAGACACCTGTATGCATGCTGCCTTCCTGGGAGAAAGGGACAATTGAAGATGTGGTTGTATTTTTCTTTCTGTAAAATTGCTAAGGTAAGAACATTCAGAATAGTAACTCCTCAAAATCTCTGCTTGCTGCTCAATATATTCATACCTACAAATAGTTCCACATGCTTTACATCCTGATAATCTTACATGTCACAGTGAGCACAACATAAGACTCTAACAAGAGAAAGTATATGTTTATTTCACTCTGTTTTGTGCTTATTACAAAAACATACAGTGTGAACTTGACTCATAGGGTCCCAAGTGAAAAATACATTTAGAGCATTTCATTTAGCATGTAAGTTCAAGCTAGTAAATTCTAGATGTTACTAAGTGTTCAGATGTGTTCTGATAATACAAAGCTATCATAAACAACTGGAGCACAAGTCTGGATGTGTGTGTATGAGGGAGAAGAAAATCGAGAGTAACAATTTTAGTCTGAGATGAAAATGATCTTTTCATCAGGCTGTAAGGAAAACGTGTTTATTCAAAATGTAGACCTGTTTCCTCTTTCTTAAAATTGTTACTGGTTGTTTGACATCTCTTCTGGGTATCACTTTCAAGCTGTTTAAGATGCCTAGTACTTATGTGTTATAGTGGAAGGAAAAATGATCAGTAAGTTGACAGACAGTTTAATACTATCTGTTTCTAGTGTATCAACATTCACATGATTCCACCTTTTTTTTTAGAAATCTGGGGGGAGAAAAACCACAATCTATTTTTGTGTTATTCTATGGTATTTTACGACAGAAAAGTAATATAATTACAATTAGGTTTTCAGATGAGATTTGGGGGTAAATCTTTCTGGAGAAGATGGTGGGCAGCAGGCCTCAGACTTTCTTTCTGATCACCTTTTTTGTGTCTATTTGCTTCTCCATTTCTCTCTCTCTAACTTGGAAATGCACTGTGACTTTTGTGCAGAGAATAGCACTTTGAGACAGTGAGATAGAATGACAGAAAGTGAAAGGAGAAAGGAATAACATCTGTGATGCAAATCGTTTACAGTATGATGTCTTACAACAATTGGGGCGAGGTATTTGTGACTGAGGAGCTGAGTGATGCATGAAACAGGCGGTTCTGCAGCAGCAAGTCTGAGAAAGCATGAGGCAAACAGGTTGGGAGTCATGAAGGAAAGCCATAGGGGTAGGTGGAACTATGTGATTTTTTAGCTGTGCTTGGACTGGGAATGCAGTAAGCTCTGCAAGTGGTAGAGACTCCAGGGAGCAGGCTAGGAAGAAACAGTCTCTGGAGCATCTTGATAAAGCTAATGTGCAGAACTTGGGGTGAAAAGCTGGAGAAAGTAGGCTGGGCACTAAAGCTTGGGATGTAGAATTTACCCACCATAAGTGCTGCTGTGTGGTTTGAGCCTTTTAATGCCTTGTCTGTTGCTGGAAACTGCGGAGTGGTGAATTTTAGTTGTTTATTTCACTTCTGAGTAGTAAGAAAAGAGAAGAATTAACAGCATAAATTGATCCCCTGTTAAAAAGTCAGGCTTCAAAACAAAAGGGAAAAATATGGTAAATGCTAGGAAGGAGATACTTAGCAGTAGGAAAACAAGTTAGGATAGCAAAAGAAGGGAATGCTTATCCTGGAAAAACTGAGACACACTGAATGAGTGCAAGAATATCTGAAAACATCCAGTAGCCCGAATACCTCATCCCTTGAGAAACAGAAAGCAGATAAATATATGAAGGTGAATAAGTTTCCAAGTATAGTGTACAGTAATACAAGCCATTGTTCATAGTATACTATCACTGCACTGGACAGCTCAGCCTAAACTCTAGTCTTTGCTGCTAGAGATCTAATTATCCTGAGCTCTGATAGATTATTTTATCTTATGGGCATCATCTATAAATGATGTCATAACAAATGAGTTTTTGTTTTTTTCTAATGAACAGTCTCTCTCTTAAAGAAATACTGTGAGGGTTAATTAATGGCTGTAGTCACTAATGAGACCGTCTGATTGAATGTTTAATATTCATTTAATATAATAATATAATAAATTTAATTTAATATTTTATCTAACCTAAGTCCTATGGTTCTTATATTTTGTTGCTGTTGTTGCATTACCTGGCTCTGGTTATCCATCACTACAACAAGTACAGCTCTATTACTTCTGTGATCTTAGCTCCTGGATCATAGCTCCAAAATTCTGATGTGGAATGTGCTTATTTATGGTTGGAGAACTAATTTAATTGCTTAGACTTACTTATAGTGGCACCAGAAGGCACAGGAGTAGTTGTGATAGGAATTTCTGATTTTTTTTAAATTGACACTTACTGACATTTTTAAAGAAGAGTGGTGAAACTGCTTTATCATCCAAAGCTGCAATCTAGAAACATGTTCTTTGCATAGGCACAACAAAGGCATGCAGGGGGGAAGCTACTGTTGTTTAACTAGGAGTATGCGTGGTCAGGCAGTCTTTAAATTTAGCATGTGTATATATTGGTACTTTCCAGAGTCTCTTTTAAATTGAATCTTAAGGTTTACTTTGAAGAAGAAATTAGAAAGTGTCTTGTGGCTTAAAACAGGACTGGTTGTCAGGTAATGGGCATTTAAATGCTTTACTAAAAGATTTCAATTTGTACTTCTAGTCCTATTTTCACATCTAGCTAGAGTTTCATTGCAGGAGACACAGATGCTTTTGAACATAGGATCACTTATTCTATTTATTTACTGTGTAATGGTGGACAAATTCATTTAACAGTTTAAGAGTTGCTTCATATATGTAAAGTGGGAGTAAATAGACTTTTCCTCATAAGACAAAGGATGTTATCTATTATTCTTTGTGTAAGCTTTTGAGTAGTCATCATGTTCAGGTACTAATTACTTAAACATGCAAAGTATTACAACTTGCAGCCCTTAGAGATCCCCCCCCAGTTCATCTGTTTTTCTATCATAGTTACAAGGTCAACTTGAAATAATCTGTATGATTATAAGAATTTGCATGAAAAACTTTCCTGGAGAGCAACATCTGTTATCTGGCAATAACAGTAGTTCAAAAAGAGCTCTTTGGGAAGAGGCTACAGTCTGCCTCACACGACTCAGTGGGGTGACTCAGTAGTTCATGTTTGCAAAGAGAAGTGTTCTGCAGGCCTCGCAAACATGGTTCTGAGGGCTCACTGCAGATGCTATTACGCACTCCAGTGAAGCTCCCTGGTACTGCATGCTGCAAGTGATGCTGATAGACACGATCCAGGCTTCCCTGGAAGCAGAAGTGACCCCAAACTGATGGCTGCCAGCCATCACCCCTCTAATTATTCCTCAGTGCCTTCACATGGCTCTGGTTTGATATGCCTGATGCTGAAGCTGAGTATGGTGTGCAACAGCTACAGCCCTGACAGCTGCTGAAGTCCCAGAGGCCTTGGATGTCCTGATGGTGCTTTCCTTTGTAGAAGCCATCTTGTAATGTGACAGGATTCTGCCCCAGCTGTGCAGATACACACATCAGAGTTCAACAGCTGAGAGCTCGGGTTAATGTGGCCAGGGAAGTTATATTACTGTGATGATGATGGTTGGGCTATGGGTGTGCACATAAAATGAAATCTTTGCAAGAGTTTATTTCCCATTTCATCTAACTCTTGAATTACATTCAGTCTCACTATTGCATGATTGGTTTTGCTGTGTCAAGCCAACAAGTCCAAGTTCAAACTTCATCCTGCCTTAATGTGCTACTGATGGATGGCTGCAGCTCAGCTCTGCTGCAGCTGAACAGCTGGACTAAATACAGGTGCTCCAGTCCTGTTGGCTTTCACAGAGCCTTGCATCTGGCAGATGTTGCCTTACACAAATAAAACTACTCATAGTTGGTATGTAGTAACATTATGTGAAATGCTATAGACCTGCAAAACAGCATAATTGAGTGCAATTCCTATTGACTTCAGAGGGTGTGTTACTCAATTAGGGACTGCAGAGTTTAGATCATTGCCTTTGGCTTACATCATTGCTAATATTACAGATGGTTATAAAGCTTTCAGGGCTCTTTCAGGCTTTTAGTCCACAAATTGACTGTAATGTGAAAGTCTTGCTTGGGGGTAAGAGTACTTATATCCATCTCATCTCTTTTGTCTGCTTATTCCTGAGTCTTTCTGTGCTATTCCTTTGGGAGTGCTCATAGGAAATATACAATTTAACAAAGGGGGGAAGGAAAGTTATCTCAATATAGCCAAATTCAAATTTCATTTTTACACATTAGACATGCTTCCTATCTTTTACCTATAATGTAGAATTGAAAACTTTAATTCTCATAGAGAAAATTAAGGCACTGTGAATTTGAAATGAATATTGAGGAAAATATTTCCTGGGAGCAAGGATGGATACAGTGCTTGAAACTTAAAACTAGGCTGCATGGAGCCATAGAAATCTTACTATAAAGAATGAACGTGTGTTGGCAAGAGGAGGGACTGGGTGGCTTTAAATTTGAATTTTTTACCTTTCTGATCTGCATGCAGTATTCAGCTACTGCAAGCTACTGCAGACACTGTTGCTCAAGCCAGCTCCTGAGTTGTTCCATGTGAGTGAGTAGCACAGGCAGGCTTTCCATCACATAATTCTGACAGCTCAGCCTCTGTTCACGGTAGGAATATGGATAGAAATCCTTATGCTGGTTCTGTGTTAGCCACTGAGAGAAAAAGGATACTATTTCTACTTTATTCCATTCATGCTTTGGGAAAAAGCAGTGAATGAGCCTCTCCATGTATAGTACATGTAATTGTATCTAACAATTTTTTGTTCTAGAATTGACAATGAAATGTCTAGAAACAATGCCTATACTTTAGTAAATAAAAACAAAAAGGTTACTAGGGGCACAGACACTTTTAGGAGGTTCACCATAGAAATCTGATTGCATTACAGGCAATATATTATCACTGTAGATCTTTCCAAAAGCATCTGCAGATAGAGATGGGATAAGTCTCACTCATACACGTGTGTATTTTTAGGTCTAATTAGTAAAAGGTGAGAAATGCATCTATGGGAAGATTGATTCATGTACTGTGGCTCTTTATTTAGCTGTGTCTTAGGTGATGCGAAATTGCACTAAAATAAATTAGTCTCCTTATACAAGGCATCTTTTTTTTTTTTGCAGCAGAGAGCACGATACATGTTATCTGTCAGGGAAAGAAACAGGCTGTTTAAATTCAGGTAGTGTAGCGTCTTCAGGCAGGTGGGCTATTTTTAACTTCAGATGTAGCTTAATTTAGAAGCTGAGCAGTTGAAGTCCCTTTTTTTCCCCACTCCTCTGACTGGAGATTTTTTTATAATGACTGTAGATACCCTTGTGTGAAGATAGTGAGTAGAATAAAAAATCCATTATCCTCAGCTTCAAGGTCATGGAACTACACAGCTAAACAAAGCAGCTTTATGGCAGAGTTGTCATATGTGTACACACAGATTAGGTTAGATAGATGCACTATTTCATCTAAGTGGAAGAATCACTCTGGCTCTCTTAATATTTCTTTATACAGGATTTTGCTGAGTCTGTATTTTTTGTAGGAAGTACTTTAATTGCATATAGTGATATACAGCACATGATAAAGAGACAATTCCAGTGGTTTCTAGGGGAGAAATATTTATGAGAAAAGTTAGCACTGTTTTCTTGCACTGATTTTGTTCTGAACCATTTTCTGTTTAGTTTGTAAGTTAATCACAAGATCTGAGAAGCTCATCTAGTTACCGAAGATAGTCAGAATGTAGAATTGCAGACTTCATGAACTGATTACAGGCTTTTTAATGCATTCACATTCCGAACATTGGAAAAAAAAAGAAATGCTCTCACACTTAGAAGTACTTCCGAGATGGCTTTTTGCAAAGTCTTTTGCATAGAACTGCACACCATTGCAAGGGTTGGAAGGGGACCTCAAGACACTGAGTTCAACCCCCCTTCTAAAGCAGGTACCCTGCAATAGATTGCACAGGTAGGCATCTAGACAGGAACTGGTTCTTGCATAATTGCATACTCTGTGTCACTCAACAGTCATCTATTGAATTTCAGTAGCATTTCAGCATAGAAGTTGATTCTTGTTGAGTTTTACAGTTTACATCTCTGAGCTCAGCTGAAAGTGATTCTGAAAGCTATTCTGGTTGCATAACAATGAAAAAAGTGATGTGTGCCACTGTGACAGAAATAATTCGGTTATTAATGAGCTGAGTCTGACATGGAATGGTTGGCTCCATTTCCAAGCATAGTGACACCTTCACCATTAACTCTTAAATAGCCACCTGCACACACAGCTGCTTAGAGCCCCTGAAACTTGGCTGAAATGTTCAACCAATTGTTCACTTACAGAATAAGTAATGTTTTTTGTAGCTATTTAAAATCCTACAATTATAAGTGAAAGGTTCTGCTGCCATTTCTTCTTTAATTTATGACAGCTGAAATTAGAGGGTTTCATTCTATTGTTTTTATACCCAGGGTAGCATGATGTAATGTAGTAAGAACATCATAAAATGAGGTAAAAATGCAGAGTTGTAATCATGGATGTTCAGTGGAGTTGAAAAAGATGTCCTCTGGAGCTTGTCAATTCCTTAAGTGCCTATGCTGTAAAGATTCTTTCCATTTGTTTCTGAGGAATGCTCCTTTCCTTGGCTTGCTTCTGTGTGGTGGGGAATAAGGGAGTAACCATTGAGGTTGTTAGAGATGCTAAGCTTTGTTAAGGGGTTTTCCTAGTTCTCTACTGGCCAAACAAATCAGAAGAAATGCTAAATTTAGTCTCTGGGAGGTATCTTAGTAGTGCTATCACAAAGTCAGACTATGACGCACAGTTTGAATTGGGGATTTGAATTCAAAGTCTTTCCTTTAAAAGGATTTTCTTTATAATACAGCAGATAAATTGCAGCAATATTTGCTGAAATGTTTTAACTTCATAGAGATGTTTTTTTATATCAAAGGCTTAATCTGAAGGTTGTAGAAAAAGAAACATTCAGAACATATTATACTTTCTTGTTTGGGTATTTTGGTATGTTGTCAGGAGACAGGATTCAGTTTGCCAATTAAAGAGGTTTAAAAAAAGACTAAAAAACATCCAAAAGGACTATTTCAGTTGTCAAGGAAAAAGTTGAAATCTTGTGGATTAGAGGGTAACATTTTCTTAAAGAAACACAGGCATGCTTTAAATAATTTTCTGAATGGCTTCATAAAATCTAATCAGCTTGAAATTATAAATGTCTGTTAGTATCTGCTTGGTTTTCATTCAGGTTTTTTAGTGAAGAGGAAAGCAACTGTTCTGAGAGCAAATGCAAGTTCTGTTTTCAGCCTTTCTTGCTCTTAAATGTGAAAATGCACCTCTGAAGAATGATGGTGACTTATGTAAAGCCAGGCTTCGGAACTTTAACTTGAAGTAAAGCCAGGGGTTCAAATAGAACAGCTTGAAAATACTTTACATTATTCTTTGGAGATTTCTGCCGTTGAGGTCAAACTCTTTGGATGAGACTATAATTATAGTCTCAAGTGAGGCTGAACTAGAAAACACACATCATTTGGTTCTGGATCCAACCTAATGTTAATAATTAGTTCTTAGTTGGTCCTCAATTTGGATTTTCCTACTTTGTGATTTCCTGCAGAAGTTCCATTTAAATGTCCAGACAGATTTGTGTCCCAGAAGGATGAGTGATCAGAGCAGGCATTCAGGTACCACTGTGTGAAGAATGGCAGAAATTCTTACACAGGAAGAAAGCTGGAGAGAATGGCCCCAAAGTCTCCTGGTTTTTACAGTCTGTGTTGTCACTGACAGGGAATCACATGCTTAATGTAGTGGCCATTCTGTAAGAATTTTTTAACAATCTTCATACTTTAAAAAGTTTAAGCTTTCTATTTCATATTACTTGTTGCAGAACTTTGTCACTCAGCAAAGAAAATGTATCAGTGTTTTCCATGCCTGCAAGTCATAGAGTGACATGCAATAGATGAGCTTTTATTAATCAGTAAGCTGTCTTCTCAGAAATGGAAATTGATTTTATCAAAGTGTGACAAATTACAAGAGTTAAATGAATTGATATTAAGGTGAAATGCAGGAGAGTGTAGCAGTCATACTGTGTATCTGATTAATTATAAAAATGCTATGCTCGTATGGGGATTTTCCTATGTCAGTATGTAGGCATTTTATTCCATGCTACATGGAGGACATCTTTTATCTTGGAAGAGGCTGTTGTAGATGAGGTACTAAAAACAGTTGGATGTAAAACCTTGTGCTCACCAGAGGGGATGAGAGACTGAGTGCTGTTTAGATATGCAAACAACTACAAGTCTCAGAGCAGGAAAGAATGTGGTTGAAGCAGTTAGTGCACTGATAAAATCTGCTTCTAGCTTCAGCAAAATTTGAGAATGAAGCAAATAAAGCATAGAAACACAAGGAAGGAGATGCGTAAGGCAGTTCCTATTGTATAACCCTGCATTCCTGACTTAGGTGCCTAGTTGAGGAAAACTTTTCCTGGGCTCTTGGGAGATTAAATGGAGAGGAAGTTCTTCCAGAAAGCAATTCTGAATCCAGAGGTATCACTCCACCTATAGGGGAGCCCAGTGCTCTTCACTGACTATACAGAGACCTTTTGGTAAACTACCTGTCTCTTAAGCTCCTGGGATGTGTATGCAATGTGCGGAGGTAATAGTGCAGTTCTTATAGGGTCACTGCAAAGACAGGTTTGTAGTTAAGGCCACCAACCTAATATTGACTGTTCTTTTCTCATATGCCATCACCTTGGGAAAATTCAGTTTTCCTTTCTGTTTTCTCTCTGTTCTTTGTGACATTCAGATCCCACATGTAGAGACCTAAAAGTTTGTCCGAAAGAAAAAGTCAGTGGAAGAGAATACCTTAGACCTGTGCATTGGGTTTGTAGTCTGAAGTCAGGCTCTAAGACCGTTCTTTTAAGTTCTTTGCAAGAGAAAGAAGCTTATTTCTGTAATCAGAATTGGCTTTTGTAAAAATCCCTGACAGAATGGTAAAATGTGCTGTTTAATTCATCAAGATATAGGAGATATATATTTTTTTTTTGAAAGAGAAATTTGTGAAGTTTTTCTGCCAGATTTGATTTAGTGAGAAAGCAATATTTACTTGAAAAGAACATGTGAAATCTGGCTATTCATTCAAATGGATGAAAATTTTAACTGAAAGAGGCTTCAAATGTATTAATTAAGATTGGAAATAAATTTCTTCAAGTATTGATACCAAAAACTTTGCATCCAAGGCCTAGCTCCTGAGGATCTGTTGAATTCTCAGTCCCTTGCATCTGACTTGCAGCTCTATTAACACTTCTGTGTTTCTCTGTTGCACTTGTCATGTTTAATACAAGACACGAAGGCACACTGGTGACAGCTCTATACCAACAGATCTTTGCAGACAGATGCTAAGATTTGATCCTGTTACTCACTGTGTGTGTTTTACTCAGTGCTGTACCTGGGACTTTAAAATGCACGCAGCACATTTTTTTTCCTATACATCTTTCCACAAATAATCTTGTTCTGATTTAATCTATAATTAGTAGAAAATAGTTTTTAACTGAGCTAGAGATTTTAACTAACCAGGGGATCTTCACATTAATGTTTCATTGTGCAAAAGAAAGCTTTTCCTTCTTTTGGATGGCATTCCTGATTCTTGCATTAGCGTTCACCATACCTACGTCAAGTTTCTTCTTAAAAGAAACTTCCTCCTCCTATGAAGTGGCCCTTCATATGTAAAAGTTAAAATTTAGCTGATAATATCATCAGGAAGTATGAGTGATACTTAAAGTCAAGTTGACATTTTAATTACTGTTGCAGAAGAAAAACAGCAGTTTGTCTCAGGAATGATGCTGAGAATTTCAGATTAGTCCTATGACAAAACCGAAGGCAAATTCACTGATTACTTTTTACCAGTGTATGGTCAGTATTAGGTTTAGGAGCTCTGGAAGGGAATCTGAAGGAAAAAATGTTTACTGGATGCTGAAAACCATTCTGAAATGCTGCTTCCAGACCAGCTCTCTGATGTTATGTAGTAAAAAGCAAGTTACAGGACTTGGTATATCTGGACAGAAAATAGTACGTGAGGAGTTAACTTTCATGTTAGCAGGAGGGTTAATAGGAGTATGTTAATTCTTATCTATAATTTTGTTTCATTTGATTTCATATTTTTGTTTTAGTGTGAATAGATCCTTTTTCACTAGCAGATATGATTGCAAGGGTCAGTTGACTAACCAGGACTTCTCTGGTCTTACAGTGCTTCATAATACAGAGGAGAGAGAAAAAAATTCAGCTAAATATTAGAGAGTCTGAGCAGAGGTACTTTGCACTGGAAAATTAGGAAATGAAAACCCTCATACTTCGCACAGAGTAGCAAAATTAGTGTGTATATTCCTCAAAAAACTGAGAAATCAGGAGTTGAGAAAATAAACATGTTTATGTGGTATGCCAATTTAATCTTGGGGATGACAAAAGGAACCTCGGTTTTTATTTTGGAATCTGAGTATTTTCTAGCATATGTCAATAAGGGCGAATGTGTTTAAAAAATGGGCTGCAAGAAAATTTCCAGGGCAAAATCCTGAGGCCAGCTAAAGAAGTGGTTTAAATGTATGAAATGAGTCTTGTTCAGCAAACACTGAAACATTTGTAAAAACCTGTGAAGTGGTAGCAAATACAGCTAAAGGGAAATGTGTTTTAAAATTCAAGCAAGAAGACATTTAAGTAACCAGAGAGGCTGTGGATGCCCTGTCCCTGGAGGTGTTCAAGGCCAAGCTGGATGGGGGCCCTGTGCAACCTGATCTAGTACTAAGTGGGAAGGTTGGTGGCCCTACCTGTGGTGGGGGGGGTGTTGGAGATTCCTGATCCTTGAGGTCCCTTCCAACCTGAGCCATTCTGTGATTTTTTTTTTTTTTTGTAAGTACTAAACTTAACTAACTTTTCTATGTCATTAGTTTATATGGAGGCACAAAGTATCCTCAGTCTTGTGGCTGTTAAATGTCATCAATTCAATGGAGAAGTATCCTTGCATTGTTCAAGGGCGCATGCTTTGTGCTGAAACAAGTCAGAAACAGTAAGCCCAAGCCCTTAAAATGCATGCAACCTATTTATATTGGTGCTAATTTTTTCTAATGAAAACAAAAATACATGCACACATGATTATGCTTTTGTATTCTTTTGAGTATTTTTTCAATGTACTTTTTGAAAGAGTGAATAACCAAGCGTAGTTGAAATGTGTTCTTCTCCAGGCACACCCCTTGGTGAGAAGCACACAGCCTCATCTCTGGGCCTGCTGCTCTCATCACATTGTTCTGGCCCAAGCACCCCTGTGCTCGTCTGATGTGGGTGCTCCTGCACCACAGCTTGCAACAAGCCCTTTGGCTGCCTTTAAGCAGGCTCTTTAAATGCCCTCTTTGATGTCAGCTCAGCTTTGGGGAGTGTTTGGTATTTTTCATGTGACCCATAAAAGGAAGTTTCCTGATAAAGACAATGAAAGGCATGGGCAAGGGAAATACAGCGTGATTCCCCGGGGGATATCAGCTCTGATAGTTGAAAGGGGCCTTTTCATCTGGGACTTGAAATGGTCAGACTGCACCCAACCATTGAGGCGTGGGTGTCCAACTTTTTGACTTGCCTGGGCCACGTTAAGTGAAGAGGAATTGTCTTGGACTGCTTATAAAGCATACAGTATAGTTAACAAAAAACATGCTGTAGTTAATGCATCTAGTTTGCAAGACTTTTATGTAGGTATTGTTTATTAAAACACGAAAAAGGCAGGAAAAGCATAAAACTAGTAGGTTGGGCACATATGTGCTTAGGGGTTTAAGACATCTGAGATTAGATTTTTGCCTTAGGAGATTACTCTCTGGTAGTTAAGAATGGACAAAATTGAATGAACTGTATTTAATTGTTCATGGTGGAAAAAGATCGTTTTACATGGTTGTCAGCTATGTGTGAGATTCCAGGTATTCAAGGTATCAAATGCAACTTAAAAAAAAAAGATAGTTGATTTCTTTTGAGTAATGAAGTGGGCCTTGCCTGCTTAGATTCAAAGTAGTAACCCACAGTAAATTGTTCTTGAATTTGCAAATGCTGGTGGTGAGCACAGCAATAGTGGGCAGGATAAAGGGCTGACTGAAGGTGATGCTCAAAAGAAAGTGACAAGACTGGAGAATGACTAGATGGGGCTGCCTAGAGTAGTGGGGCTGGTCTTGAGAGTTGTATTTGATGTATTTTCTGGTGTGTTGAGATGAAAATCCTAGATAGGATGTTTAGCCAATGCTGAGGGAAAATGGGTTGTCATTCAAAACAATCAGTCTGACTTCTTGACTTGCTTGCTGATTGTTTGGTATAGCTGTATAACATACAACGTCAAACTGTATAGTTTGGCCTTAGTAATAACTTCACCTATATTCTGAAGGTTTATGAACTGGAAGGAACTGAGGAGGAAATGAACTTGAGTGTACTGAATGCTCAAAGTGGAACGATTAATATATTAGACAAAGGCATATACTTATTGCAGAAAAGGTGATGCAGTCCTGGAAAGCAAGAGCTTCTTAACAGAGAGAGAGAAATATCGAAACCTTTTTACAATAAGCACCAACTCCTTTTGAGTCTCTCTTGAGCTGTATTCAGGTGAACAAACTGTGACAGGTGCAAAGAAGAGCTACCAGGATGAGCGAGGGAATGAAACTCCATCTTGCAAAGGGAAATAAGAAATGCCTCCTACCCAACCAAATGGAGGTTGCTAGGCAGAAGGATCATTAAATATAATGAGAGCAAATATTGATACATGGATAGGTTTGGTTTCCATGCTTACGGAGCCCTTAGCCTCCCTACTGAGATCACTAACAGAGCGACCCACTGCTGCCTGCTGAGGTGAGTGGTTGCTGATGGGAGGTGAATGGCTGACCAATGGAAGGCCAGCAGACCTCGGAGCTTTTGCATGCAATGCTCACAAGAGGATTGCCAATAAAGCTGTATTTCTGTCAGAACTGTAAAAACTGTTCAGCCTTTAAAAAAAAAAATCATGGCATTTAAAAAATCTTGCCTGCAGTATCACTTACGAAAGGAGGAAAAATCTTTCCTTTGGGATCTGGCTGGAACTCCTCTGTTTGGCCTTTTGAACTCAGCACTGGTGGTGTCACAGCCTACCCTTGCCTGAGCAGCTCACTGGATGCAGCTGCTGTGCCCAGTCGGGCCTTGATAGCTCTGTAAGTGTGAGTGCTGGTGACATCATGTTCCCAAGGGTGTCAGCTATTAGCTGCTAAAAATAGCTCCAGGCACACAGTAGAAAAATCAAATGTCTCTTTCAACCAGTAGTGAATGGGAAGGTAAAGAGAGCTCAGCAGAGGGGCTTTTTGCTTAAATACAGGGGCAGCGGTGTTACACCACAACCCTGGCAACTGCTGCAGGTGATGCTTCAGGACTGTGAGCTGGGGAAGCCTGCAGGGACAAGTTCATCCCTGATGTAATTCCAGCACTGTGATGGTAAGTGAGCTTTTGTGTTTATTTCCCACTGGCTCAGTTATCTTGCATTTTGCAGCTCTTAATGAAAATTAGGCTATGGGATTCACAGCACTAGAATGATGTCAGTAGTACTGCCAATATAATCACTGCTCTATGCAAAATATGAAACAAAGCAATATTAATACAGCAAAATGAAGTGTTCTGAGAAATATCATAAATATAAACTATATACAGGCATAAATGGTACATCTAGATTCCAAGCTGAAGTAAATATCCTGCTCTGCATGTGTTTTGAGGCTCTTTGGTGTGAGTTGTTTGAGATTGCTTGCAACCTTTAGGCCTTGATTTTACAGATCTAGGAGCTAAGATGGAGAATTCTGCTCAGTGTTTGTGATATTAGCTAGGTGGTTCAGATAAAATACAGTTCGATCTGCTCCAAGTTAAAATTTATTCTGATAAAGCGCATATAAATGCAGAGGTGATATAACATGAAAGTTAAGATGAAAGTAGGGCTGGGTGTCTCACAATCTTTGAAAACTCCACATCCTGAAGTTTTTATACTAATTAGGCCACGATCAGATGTGTTGGTCTAGGCTTATCAGTGCTTCTAGCCTCAGCTGCTCATAGCAGTCTTTGCTACACTTCTTACTTTGTCTAAGGGCTGGCAGTATCAGAAACATGAGGGCTGGGGCTCTTCAAGCCAAACACAAGGGATTTTCATTCCAAGTTGCAAATACATGGGCCTGAAACTCCCTTGGCTAAAGTATAATCTTTTTCTCACCTGTTTGGAGTCACCTACATGTAGTGAGTTGCACCTGTCAGAATCTGCTTGTAACTACAAGTGATTGGGGAGAAAAGTCTGTTCTCCAATCAGCTATTGCATCCTGGTCTGTTTGCAGCCAGAACTCAGGCTGAGAACAGAGGTCTGCTGCACCTGCAGAGCCCAGCTCATCTCTCTGCCAACTGCAGCCTTTCCCAGAGGGAATGCAGAGCTGGATATGGATGTAGGTTATCAGAGTGCATGCAAGTAAAGTAATGAATCCATTACAGCAACAGATAACAGATCCATAAAGCAACAGATACATGATCCATTTTGCAAGATCCAATTATGTGAACTTTGTGAAGTATAGTTTGATTTTTTTTTTTTTTTACCCTGTGTTCATCCTTTAAATGATATCTCTAAAAAATATTTCCATCCTTACATTATTTCATTGTGCTGATTCATCCATTCAAGATTGTTCAGAGCCGGGATTTGATTCTGCCATATTTCTGGTGGTAGAACTTTTTTTTACAGAGCTTGGTAACTGTTATGGATAAAAGTGAAGAATCCCTGGATCCTTCACTTGCTTGGTGTGACGTGTAAAGTCAAAATTCCTTGCTGTTATAGATTGCAAGGCAGGGGACTGATGTATGAATGGTTCTGTAAAATTACGTTGTCTCTGTTTTCCATAGGAATTAGACAGTGATTGTGACAGTCCGTTTTGTCCTCTAAAAATGAGAATTTACGACTTTAATGTTCCTGTGTCAGATACAGAATTTACGACTGTAGTGAATTTGATTTTTAAGAGCATAGATTTTAGTTGCTACTGTGGTGTTCTGAGTGCAGACAGACTTGCAGTCAGTTTCTTCAGTCTGCAAAACAGACAAAGAAGAAAATATGGAAGAGATTCTACTTCAGATCTAGGAGCTAGTGGTGGCACAAGGGGCAAAATAAAATCATAATAAACTTGTGGTAAACTCTTGTGTGAGTGATTTTTTTTTTTTAGTTAAAGTTCGGGATTAATTTAGGTAGCTACTTAAAAGCAACTCAGAGTACTGTCTGGAAGAAACTGACAACAGGGAATAGAAATACAGAGAAGTTTTTAGAACATGAAATACATTATTTTTAGCAGACAGTGGACTTCTTCCTTAGCAAGCTTTCCTACCACATAAATTTTCCTTGCTGTATCCCCCAGAAGGCTGAATGCTGCTATCTCCTACAGACAATGCAGCAACACCCTTATTTTGTACTAGTGAAACATTTTTTCCATTCACAAGCTATTTCAGTATTCCAGAGCATCTCGCTGCTCTAGCACGCATTTGTCTGAATTTCAAGTAATTTTGTTCATAAAAAGATTGTTCTCTCTTGGTTTGGGGTTGCTGTCAGGGATGAAGGCACACATAATAGCACAAACCACTGAGATCTTCAGGCAGACCTTTTGTCTGCTTAGGCCTTTCACTGTTGGCCTCTGCTAATAATAATGACTATAGAATAAAATATCCTCTGTAAAATATAATTTCCTTCTGAAATGCTGGTGAAGCAGTGCTGATGTAGGATGCACATTGTGCATCATGTGTGGATGATGATGACGCTGTATCCTGCATGTTTAACCCTGAGAACAAAACAAGGATGCTCATGAAATATTCTTGGCAAGAGGGAGAACTACTTGGGCCTTAGGTCTGACTTTAGCTGAGTATTCAAACATTTTTGTATACAAATGGACCTGATATTTAACCTGATATTTATGGAGAGTATCTCAGTTTCAGTAGAAGCAGAATAGGAAGCTATTCCGTGTAAATGGCTGGGAATGGATTTAGCTGTGTTTGTTAGAAAACTTTGGGAGATAGGACTTTAAATATCACAAGAATTGGGGTAAAATCTTGTTAAAACATCTATGGAAGTAGATAATTTTCAGTTTTATACATGCCAAGCTAGACCATGCTGCCGACTCAACAGGACATGGGCTGGGAATGTGTTTAGACCCAACAGCAGGAAGCTGAGTTTGGACAGATTTTAACTGGCAATGAGGCACGTGTATCTGTTTCCATGGGTCATTAAGCACTGGCATAGCTACACAACAAATGTGGGGTATTCCACATGCATGGTAAATTGGTGGCTTAGCTACACAAGACTCATGTGCCATCTGAGTTAACTGACGTTGACAAGGTGAAGGATCTGATGTAGCAACTGCTTAGGGGATAATGTTGACTCTTGTGCTGTAAAATGTCAGGCTAAAAATTAGTGTAGCATCTCTGGCTGGAAATTATGAGCCTACAGCTATGGCTCTGTCCTAGTTGTGCACAGCAGGCAGAATAAGAGAAGGGTTTTCTTCTGTTGCAGAAGGAGATGTTAATGGCATCTGTCTAATTCCTGTCTAACCAGGAATTTTCACACAATTAGGTAGCATCAAATCTTGGTTCATCACCGAGACTATTTGTCACAAGACTTCTGACTTCAGAAGAAGGGCATCCAAATTAAAAAGAAATCTGAAGATTGTCTAATGTGTGAGTTTGTGAGAGAATCCTTATCCAGGAAATAGTGTTGTCAGCAGCACTGTTTGAATTAAAGCTGCAGATTGGATCTACTCCTTCATGCTGATCTCAACTTTTATGTAGGACATAAATTGAATACATTACATTTTCTAACACGCCAGGCCAGCAGTCTCTGACGCAGATACTAAAGCTGAAGTAAATAGGAGCTGGCAGTGTTTTCCAGCCTGAAGTGTCAGAGCGTTTGAAACTTCAGGTGCTGAATGTAAATGTAGTAGAGATGTCCTAGTTGAAAGATGTCTCCAAAATACACCCAAAGATGTATATTGAACTGAGAATTCCCTCTGGAATCAGCAATTACTGCTAGCATTGTGCCAACCCAGCAAAGGAGCCTTTTGATGTATTTCAAGAAACGTGCAAGTTCAGTGTCCTGTAGCTGTGTCCGTAAGCACCAGGCTCTCAGGCAGGAAAAAAAAAATGAAGGTGTTTTTTTGTTGTTGTTAATTGTTAACTTTGCACTCTTGTGCCTTCCTTCCTCTCTAAGCTTCCTTTTTGTGAAGATGAAACCTAGCAATGCAGTGTTTGCCTACAGGCGTCCTTTTTCCTGTGAACAGAGAGCCCTGAAGAACAAATAAACTTTTTTAAGTTGCTGATCCTGCACGTTTGCAAATTCACTGGGAGATTTGGCTCCCATGTAAGGACAGAAGGATCCGGCTCCTAGGGAATAAACGTCAAAGAACATGAAAAGAAAAGCCTTAGCAGGCACTGGGACTATAAGAACAAAGAGTGCTTCCAAATGGCACTAGTGAAAACCACTGGGAGATGTGAAATAGTCTGACAGAAGCAGTAAGAATGATGGTTCTGAGTCAGGCACTGAATCAGGCCAAAAAAAAAAAAAAGATGATCCAAGTGAATTAAAGCCACTTATATTCCTGGAAATGAATTATTTCCTTTTTATCAAAAAGGAAAAAAAAGACAAAGAGGTTAAGAATGTAATTATACATTGCAGAAAGAATTATATGGCAATTTCTGTCTCCCAGGCTTGCAGTCGGTATACCAACCAAGCTCTGCCGTGCTGGCTGCCTTTTTGTAGTGAGTCTCAGCAGCTCTGCTTGCGCTGCCTATTTACTTTTCAGTACTTCCTCTTGGAGGCTTGCTTTTACTTCATGCTCTTAGCAGCCTTTTAGAGGAAGCTCTGGGTATTATTTTGTGTCCAGAATAAACAGTGTAGCAGTATAAGCTTCTATGCATAGGCTCTCTACTTCCCCTGTGAGTTTACAAATATTGTAGAAAAACAAAATGATCACAGAAATAGTGTTTTGAGACACAACCACTTAAGACTGGAGCTGAGCACTCCGTTCTTTGCTTTGCCAATGAGTTCAAGTGTATCAGTTGCATAATTTACTGTTTATGTCATGAAGACCTTCAGTGAAATACAAAGCCTATGAACCATCTTCCCCCCTTTCCTATCTCAGACTGAGAATATTTTCATTCCATTCATCTCTGCTTAGATGCAGAGTGTCTGGAGGCTGCTGCAGAGTGTCTGTTTTCAATGCATGCTGGTGTTTTGCCAGTCATATGTCACGAGGGAACATCCTCCCATGGGTATGAACAATATGGCCATGAAAGGAGGTGAACAATAACTGCATTGTGTCCTCCAGAAGGTGGATGGAAGTTAAAGGCAATATGTTTTTGTGCACTGTACTTCAGGGTCTTGTGTATCAGTTGCACAGTGCTGCTAGATGAGTTTCCTAGTGTTTGCAAATGAAATTAAGTCAAGGTTGTAAACAAGAAAATTGTATTTATGTGGTTTTTTGATTGATGATGATAGAAGTATCATAAAATGCTAAAAAAGAGCAGCTGTAAGGAACCTGATCACCAATACAGATTTATCAACCAAGATGTTAAGCAGTTAACTTGATTCTGTCTGGACTTACTAGGAACATCCTTTTTGGTTTTTTTTTCTTGATGGATGGAAGTTGATTGGAAATAATTGTATTAAGTTATTTGTAAAGCTCTATCATTTAATAATAAAAATCTCTGCCTATGAATGCATTTGGGTTGCTACACTTAACATTGGCATACCCAGACTCCTGTCCTCTGGTCACAGAAGAGGGTCTCTGTCATTCTTAATTGCCTGGAGAGCAGAAAAGGGCATTTCCTGCAAGTTTTCTAGCTCTCGTGGTGTGATGCCCCGATGTAGGTGAGCCCCTGCTACGTCACACAAACCACTGGATAAAATCAACCAGAGCCCAGTTAAGATTTCAAAAACAATCCCAGAGGTTTTATGGGGCTGCAAGCCGCTTTATCCTTCATTATCCAAAATAAATAATTTCATTCTTGCTACTTCTCTTGAGATAAGAGTTAGAAATTGCTCCGTTAGGGTTGAGGGCTGCTCAGGAGATAACTAGAAAGAACAATCTACAAGTGGTGTGGCCAGCTGGAGCTGTGTGTGGCTGTGACTGGTGGTCCCCTGGAACAGAACTGCAGTACAGGGAAGGCAGGGAGAGCCTGGCCCAGGACAAGCTGCCCAGGACAAAGCAAGGTGAATGAAAGAAAAACAGGAAGGGGAACAGTGGGAAGAATTAGCCTTTATTTTGTGTGCTGGAAAGATCAAACTGCATTGCACTGTTCCCGTGTTTTGAAATACGTTTTGTTTTGGGACCTGACTCTCCTTATGCCATCAGTTTAATAGACAGTGATGTAAATAGAAGCATCAACCACTTGCTTGTCTGCTCGTACAGACAAACATTTATGTTGGATGGTTGCTTTTTAGCACAGTACTGATCCAACAGTGCTAAAATGCCATTTGCTACGCTGTGTCAAGGGAACCAGATATCGCTGTAGCCACATCATCAAATTGCATTACAGCCCTTGGTCTAATGACATTTGTATAGATCTTCAGCTCTCCACTGTTTGTTGCTCATCACAGTAGGCTGAAGATAATCATGCTGAGACACTGTCCCATTTGATGTTCTTTCCTTCTACCTTAGCTAATCATCTCTACAATGCACACACATAAGCCAACATAATCCGACTTCTCCGGTTGATTTCTTTATTTTTCTTCCTTTTAGCAGAAATGCTTGAGAGATCAATGAGGTTATTGTGTCTGGTGCACTGCTCAATTCCCCAGCTTCCTGTTATGGTGGGATCTAGCAGGAAACTTTAAGACAGTCAAATCTCTGCTCGTACTCCAGAGTCCTACCCTGCCTATGTAACAGGGAAGGTTGAACAATGTGTAGCCTTAAAAGATTAAGTATCTTTTAATTACTGTATGTTTTGTTTCAATTGACATAATGTTGGGATTCATATTAGCATTGCTGGGTGCTCTTGTTCTCTCTTTCTACTTCAGCAATGCCAAGTAAAAAAAAAAAAAGAAAAGAAAAAGAAGAAAAAAAAAAAGATAAATGCTCATTAGGAAGGAATTAGGATTGTTTATGATTTTAATAATTGTAACTGCACAATTTGACCAGCTATTTTAAATTCAGTGTGTTTATTCTTAAGATTCAAAATGTTATATTGATAATTTAAACAACTGTAGGGAATGCACTGTTATGTTGACCTTGCAAGAGTTATTAAACATAGTAAATACAGTATTTACTTGCTAGAATTGAAAGGTTAGCAGCTCAGTCTCTTGGTGCTTCATATGGTAATCATTGGGAAAGCAGCTCTTCTTTAATGTAGCTGTCAGGCTGATGGGTTACAGAAGAAACAGATTCCCAGCTATGCAGTGGCTAGGAATCAGTAAAAGATCAAATGACCCAGTTTCATCAGACCATCAAAGAATGAGACTTGAATTCCCCGAATTCAGTTCGTTTTTTTTTCTGCTTGCTCACTTAGGCTGGTCCTAACCACAGGTTCATAATAAATTTGTAATTAACTCTTGAGCTATTACTCACTCCAGGATGGCACTGAACATCAAGTAGCTGTCACTTATAAGGCAGCAGAGACTTGAATAGAAATGCAACTGCCTTTTTTGAGAAATGCTTTGGGTTTACTAAGAACACTTTGACAGGAGATACAATTCTCTGTTAGTGAAGACAGCAACTGATTCTGGCATTTTCCTGATGGGAGCTTTTCCAGGGATATTTGATGTAAGCAAATATCTCTGAAAATTGGCAGTGGATGCAGTTGGATCTTGTCTGAAGCCTTGTCTGAAAAAAAACCACCTGTGTGTGTGCCACAGTTAGATCAGATTGTACAACTTTATTGATTCCTGACCCTGTGTCCCTGTCTGTCACTCAGCCTCCACTGCTCTGAACCATCATTACTCTGGATCGTATTTTCAGCTCGCCGAGACACTGGGGACCCCCCTGCAGAAGTGCACCTGTTCTGCTGCTTGGTATGGGCAGATACGTTGGCCAGGGGGAGAAGCAAAAATCCCAAGAGGAGCAAGACCTTTGAGTTTTTGAGTTCTTATTCCAAAAGTCTTTTGAGTCAGCAGCTGTGGGCCCTTCCCAGCTCTGGAAGGAATGCCAGATCAGTGCAGTGAGGAACAAGGTGTGTGCGGGGGTGGCTGCTTCTCTGTCACTTGTGAGAAGCTTTATTCTAAAAAATGCCTCTTTTTGTTGTCATCGTTGCCAGTGTAACAGAGACCTGAATGCTTCAGAGGAACTGGTAATGGTTTATGGAGTCTTCCTTGTCCATGGCCACTGGCCCAGCTAAACAAGCCCAGATCATTAGTGCCTGGAAGCTGTAAGCCTGTTAGTGTAGCCTGATGGATGTTGTGAATGTGCCTGAGCCTCATTTCCAGAAAAAAAATATCATGCATAGTGGTGCTACCACTGTCCCTCACTGACACACATGAAAGCTAGGCTGGTGCATCCACCAGCACTGAGATAGCACCTGGGGAAAAGAGAAAAAAGAACGCCTTGGCTAGTGGCAGAGGGTTGGAACTTGATAATCCTTAAGGTCCCTTCCAGCCCAAGCCAATCTATGATTATTTGATTCTGAGGGACACTGGTACCTTCTGGGAAAAGAGACACAGAAGAGTGTGGATGATTTCCTTCAGAAGTTTGGACTAAAGCCCTGAATATATGAGGAAAATCATTAACACGCAATTAGCAGTTACGCAGTTATAATGGGAATTACTTCTTCTTTGCAATCTCTAATTTATTTTATAATGTTTTTACATTCTCTCTCTCCCTTTATTTTTTATTTTATTTTATTTTATTTTGGAGGCTCATACTGGCCATTTTCACTTCACTTTTGTGTAATTCCACTCCTTTGTTTGCTCATTAGTTCTGCAGTCTGCAAAGCACTGGTGGTGGGCAATTTGCTGAGCAGCAGGGGCAGGGAGGAGCGGGTGGGCAGGCAACCTGGCTCCTGATCTTGGCTCTGCCTTTAGTCCCTTGGCAAACTGGTTCCTCCGCTCTATGCCTTTTTCCCCCACAGAAAGAGACTCATAGGTGAAGAACAGCTTACTGCATTCAGCTGCATCAACCAGTGCCACTTACTAAAGGGAAACACAAACAAAAACAAGTATTTTATTCCTTATGATCTTTGAAATATGCATGAGTTAATTAAATCCAGTAAGCCTCTTCATTTTGCTTTCCTGAATTAGACCTAAACGTTGAGTCATCACTGATGTACACATCCAAACTGCTACAGACATCTCAGCCTTTGCGTTTTAAGAAGTCTGAAATTATCTCGATTCTTCATTTAACAGATGTGATATGCAAGCAGTGAGTCCTGGTAACTTGCAGAACAGAGTTATCCTACAGATCTGAACAAGCATTGCAGATTGTGTCCTTCTCCCTCCCTACACTTCAGCCTTTTCCGTATCCTCTACTCTCCTTGCCTGATTTAATTTGATTAACAGGGTACAGTACTTTGTTGGGAGCATAGTTGTATCATTTGATATTACTAAATTTGTCTTTTAAAACTGCTGCAGTTGACAATAGAAGTACTGTAGTTTCTCTGTCTAGAGCACAGTGTCATACGTATGCACCTGTGTGTGTGACACCTGAAGGCTTGCTGTTCTGCAGTCTGCAATTAGCAACTGTGTTCAATGGCGCAGTACTGCAGTTATGTACAGTAGGGTTTGGCTGTGTCAGTGCATTCATTTACTGGTGGCATTGTGTGAATGCATCCACTGATAAATATCACACCTGTTATTTTTCAAGGTGCTGGATGATAGGGAATGCAAGACTCTTTCATTATAAATGTAAAAATGAGTGTGATTTGGTTGTGATTGGAAACTAGCCGATATTTGTAAGAATTTCTGAAGCTCATTAATAAACATGATTGTGCTTCTTCAGCTGGCTTCCTGTCTGCTTTTGCAGAAAGGCCAAACAATCTCTGACCAGCCTGAACAAAACAATACTTTAAAACTTCTCTCTTCTTAATTCCACATGCCTTTGCTCCCGATGACAGTTACTGAATGTTGTATTAAGCTACTTTTCATGACCATTCTCCTTTTCTGTTTCCATTCCACCTTATACCTGGAGCGCAATATTAATGTACTTTACACTCTCTGCTTTTTGTAGTAACTGTAAACTCACAAAAAAGTGATCACCTGCTGTTTTGTACAGCGAACTGGTCCTGGTTTGTTCCCTGTAGCACACACTGTAAAATCTTTGGGGAATTATGCTAGGTATATGATAATTTCCAAAGCAGGTCTAGGAAATGCCATTTATAATAGCCACAAGAAGAACTTTTTGGCTGTAAGAAGTAGGAGATTTTTCAATCTGAGACTTAAAAAGGGATCTGCATTGTTTCTGCCCCTCCTGTCTGCTGTTCCCTGCAGCTGAAAATGGGGCAGAAAGCCAATGCCATGACATTTGAGCAGACAGCAGCAGTTTATGGAAGCGTCTATTACAATTCCACACCCACAGCCTTGGTAGAATGGAGCCTTCTCCCAGGCCATTCCAAGTGAAGTTGCTGCCAGAGCTACAGCTGATCGAGACTTCATCTGAAGGCTGGGATTTGTAGGCATACTGAAACTTGTCTGTGTGGGTTTTACGTGCACATTCTTCTTCCACTGCTTGCCTGCTTCTCTTCCCCTCCAGGAAGAAAACAAAAGAATTTCCAAAACTGGCCGTAAACTTTTCTCAGCCCTCGTGCGCCCTCGTTACAAGTGGGTTGGACTGTGGCATCAGAGAAGAGGCAGAAGCATGGGGATTAACAGGAACTCTGCTTTCTGCCTCATTCAGTGTCCTGAGTGTTTGTGAGATATCTCAAAAATTCCAGGAAACACATGAAACTTGTTAGTGCTCTCTCAACTGCTCTTCAAAGGGAACAGGAACATCTGAGTGGCTTTTCCAACCCATTTGATGTATGCATATATTTTGGTGTTCTTTTATGCTGAGCACTTTCGGTAGTTCCATTATTATCCTGCATCACTTTGTCTGAAGAAAACTTTAATAGATATTATTCATAAATACACACACATATAGGCCATATGTAAAGCATCTATATATACGTATTCACTCCTTTCTTCCATCATCCAGACTTAACTGCCACCACGCATGTCATGCAGAGCATCAGCTTGAGCACAGAGAAGTCACTGCCCTGTTTACTGAGAGAGGTCAACCCTCTATAAGCAGAGTTGCTGACAGAATGGTAGAATATCATCTGTCCTGCTCCAGCTGTGTGACCAAGCAAGAAAAGGGGTTTGGGCAAGTTGTCTCTTCATGCATATAAACATAGTCTGTGTAATCCTACCTAACAGGGCAATTAAACATTATCAGTAAAACAAGTGAGCTTTCAGGCCTCCAGCTCCTCATAAGGTTTTAAGGAAAACTGAAGTGAGCTGGCTTACTTCCTAGCAAGGGGTTGATCACCTTTTTAATTCCTAGATCTGAAGGAAAGATGGAAATATGAGGGGAAAAAGAGATGGGTTAGCATATCTCGCCTGAATGGCTGTATGGATTGCAGAAGTAGGAGTGCTGCCCATGATAAACAAAGAATGAGGACAAAACAAAAGAAAAGAAGTGTTCCTCCTGTGGGAGGGTTCTAATTTAGCCAATGCTGAGAACATGGATGAAAGAAAAATGGTGTTGCTACTGTAGAGGTGTCAAGAAAGTGGATTGCTATGTCAGTACATTAATGTTGAAGTCTAGCAACTTAGTTTTTCTTTAGTTTTCCTGAAGTCCATGAAAAGGCTTCTGTGATTCATTCGTGCCAATGGAGGGGATTCCCTCTGGATCTTTTTGTCTCTTGGTTACCTGCATTTTTTTTCCTTGCCTCCTGAAGTATGATTACTTATTGTATATGATTACTTCTTGTATATCCTGAGGTGGTTTGGGAAGGAATTAGATAATGGGCTGATGAAAGGAGGGGGCTTTCTGGAACATGGAAAGTACCACTGATAATGAACTCTGCATTTTTCTGGGACTGAGAAAAGCATGCATGGACTTTGGTTGTATTTAGCCATTTAGCAATTTAATCTGTGCATGCCTTTCTTTACATCTTTTGGGCTCTGGCTCTGCCAAGACTGGGCTGTTTTTGGGAAAATACCTCATTGCTTCCTAATACCAGATCACTGCTCTAGCACACAGTGTTTCATAACAAATCCATCCAAAGAGTGGTTAGGGTGTGCTGGAGCTGCCTTGGCAGAGGTTTTCAGTTAGAGCCGAGTCAGCACAGCCTCCAGCAGGTTCCCTTCCTCTGCCTTCCCATCTGGGATGGCTCCAACTCACCAGGCAGGAATCCGAGCAGTGGGGACCTCCAGAAGGATTTAATCTATCAGAAACTGAATTGCTGTGCTGGCTGCAGTCACTCATAATTCAAAGAGAACATGTTAGAGAAACTGATCTAGATTGATTTTAAAAACTCATCTGGCACTGTACCTCAGCATTTCTTGATCACTGCAGGAAAAAACTGATTCTGAAATAATATAAAGTATATTGCTGAACTGGCATAAGAAAATCTCCATTAGGGTATCACTGATTTTGCAGAGTAGGATTTAGCATCTGAAACTGATGATTAGAAACAAATAAAAATGAACTGTAAAATATTGCCACTAGCAGGACTGGGGATTCACAACTTCTTTCTGTAAATAACTCCTAAACGAAGTGCACAATGGGTGAGAAGTTTAACAGAAAGAGATAATTCCTTTTATTTGCCTGAGAAAGGAGATTCCTTCCTGCAAAGAGCTTTGCTGTAAGCCCCAGACCATCACAGCTGCAGCAATGCCACTTCTGCAAGACGAGTTCCCCTGCTGAGAGCCATGTCCTGTGTGCTTCATTTTCCCATCTGCTAAGAAACTTCCCTGTCTCCCAAATGAGTCATGAGGATAAATTATGTAATTTTTTATAAAATGTTTTAATTTGCTCCACTGGAAGGGCAAAGACTGGTAATTTCATAAGATGCAACTACCTAAATACCATCTGAATGTTTCTGGGGCTTTGTTTACTGCCTGTGATTTTCCAGAGCTGCTCCAAAAGAGAAGATGAGAAACGATATGTCCATTCAGGGACCATATCTTGTCAGCAATCACTGCTCGGAGAGACAAAGATTGAATTAAGAAAAATGTAAGGGAACAAGCTTAGTTTAAGGAGAACTGTCTTTGTGCCCATATGTTCCTTTTATGAAAAGATGAACAACTTTTACAGCATGACAGTGACTCTGAAAAAAGATGATTTTTCCCCTTCAGCTAAAGTACAACAAACTGAAACCTGCTCAGTGTTGGTTTTTTCCACGCGATCACTCATTAAACGCAAAGTAAACGTATCGCTGAGCGACATCTGTCCTTCGGTAAATGGAGCACAGATGTATGGCAGCGGAGGGAAGCAGAACGCGGACCTTGCATCCAGGGCAAAGCTGAGACAACGTCTGAGTCAGTTCAGGGATGTGTATAATGGTTTTAAATATCAGGGCAGCCTGAGGTGAGGGCAGCTGTGGAGGTGTTCCTGGGACACAGTGGGGCTGGGGGAGATGTGGCACAAAGCACAGGGGCACCGTGTGGGCTGAGGTTGGAGCCTGACAGGCTGAGCTGTGCCTGATGGATGGCGCCCGGGCAGTTCTGCTGCGATGGACCCACGTCGTGGATTCACCACCAAAGGCCGTGGGTTTATGAGGGATACACGGGATTTGAATACCCAGTTGTAGACATCACAACCACCCTTCCTAGGACCAGGCTCTTCAGCAGAGGGTGGTGGGCATGGAACAGGCAGTGGAGCTCAAGGAGCCTTTGGACACTGCTCCCAGACGCAGGGTTTGGGTGGTGCAGCGTGGAGCCAGGAGCCGGACTGCCTTCCAACTCGGGATATTCTGTGACACGCTAGTCCAGATCCGCTGCCCCGAGCGGGGCAACTCCTCACAGAACAAAGTGCTGTGTTACAGGGAAAGGGAAGGGAAGGGAAGGGAAGGGAAGGGAAGGGAAGGGAAGGGAAGGGAAGGGAAGGGAAGGGAAGGGAAGGGAAGGGAAGGGAAGGGAAGGGAAGGGAAGGGAAGGGAAGGGAAGGGAAGGGAAGGGAAGGGAAGGGAAGGGAAGGGAAGGGAAGGGAAGGGAAGGGAAGGGAAGGGAAGGGAAGGGAAGGGAAGGGAAGGGCGCTCGGAGCAGCCGCAGCGGGCTCCGCCTGAGGGCCCCCCGCCCCGCGAGGCCACCTCCGGGGGGGCGCTGTCTCTTTAAGCGCTCTGACGTCAGCGAGGCGCCGCCATGGCAACGGCCCGTCACGTTGCCCGGGTCCATGCGGGAGGGGGAGGAGCTCCTCCCGCCGCGACCGAGCGCCATGGAGGCGGCGGCTCGGTGACACCCGCGCGGACCGCCGCCCGGCCACCAGGTACTGCCCGCCCGCGACCGGGCCGAGGCGGCGGGAGGCCGAGCCCCAGGGGCGGGCAGACGGAGCGCGGCCGGCGGGGCGGCGCCGCGCGTCCCTCGGGGCCGTGAGGGCGGCGGCGGGGCGGCCCGAGGAAGCCCTGAGCGCAGCCCTGAGCGCAGCCCTCGCGCCGCCGGGAGACGCGCGGCGGAGCGGGATACGGGGAGAGCGGCGGCCGCAGGGCGCTCCCCGCCTCGGGCGGCGCCGCGCGGGGCAGGCTCGGCCCTCGCGCCCGCCGGTAGGGCCCCCTCGAGGCAGGGCCGGGGAAGCCCCTCGGCCGCCCCGGGAGCTGCCCTCGGCCGCCGCGCCCCGCCCCGCCCCTGCCGGGCGGCCACATCCCGCGGGCGGGGCGGGGCGGGGGGGAGCGCGGGCGGCACCACCGCGCCGCGGCGCCGGGGGGAGGAGGCGGCGCTCGGCGGAGGGAGCGCGGCCGGGAGGGACGGGCGGACCGAACCGAGGCGGGCGGCGCCGCCAGTGCGGCCCCAGCCCGGCCGGCAGCGCCGCGAGCCGCAGGCAGCAGGCAGGTACCGGGCGGGGGGCGCGGCGCGGCGCGGAGGAGGGCCGGGGTGGGCACCGAGCCGCGGAGCCGCTGCGCCGTCACACCCCGCCGGCGGGGCAGGGCGGGGCCCCTCTGCGGAACGGCGTTCGGAGGGGCTCGGGGTGGGGAGGGGGGAAAATCCGCATCGGGCACCGCGTCCCCGGGGCCGCCCGCTCCGCTTCGGGGCCCCGAGGGGCTGCGTGGGAGCGGCGGGGAGGCGCCTGCCGTGCGGAAGCCGTCCCGGGCTGCGGGCTGGCGGCCGTGCGGCTCTGTCGCTGCCGGCACGGAGCGGGGCGGCCCGGCTGGGCTGAGGGAGCGCGGCGACGGGCGGCTCCGGGGCCGCTTATCTGCTCCCCTTTACTTGTTCTCCTGCCGTCTGCCACTTGTTTGGTTTTTCTCCTACCGGCTTCGGGCGCTCCGTGAAATCATCGTGGGATAACGGGGCTGAGCTGGGCGTGCGCGGTGGCGGAGCCCTGTCTGGAGGTGCTCCGTCTGTAGGAAAAATGCACCGTCATGAGGTGCTGTGGTGGCACTCCTCTGAGGCACTGCGCTGCTTTCGGCGTTCAGATTTTGTATTCGCTTCTTTTTGCAGTATTTGCTTTTCTGTCTGTGCTTCGTCCTGAGTTGATCGCCTGTACAGCAGCAAAGCTAAATAGGAGTTGAGGGAAAAATAGCTTGGAGTTTAATCTGGTTATATGTGATACTTTTCTGAACTGATAGAGCAGCAGCTGTTCTCCAGGTACCAGGAAAGGAAGGGAAGGGGTTGGCAGAAGGATCTAGAGAGAAAAGACAGGTAACCAGCACCTGGAAGAACAGCAGAGGAGGGTTGGGAGAGATGAGAACTGGAATCTTTTGAGTCAGATAGAACTCCACAGCTACAAAAAACTGCGTGGTAGTTCTGCGTTCTAGCCCAGTCTCTTCATTGAAAAGCCTGTGTTCTGCTGAGATTCTAGTTGAGAGATGGGAGCGACGGTGTGGCACAGCGTCAGCCTGGTTGTAGCTGGGATTTTGCTTTGCAGCTGTCAGCTCAGAGTCAGGCTGGTGCACAGGGCTTCCTTCTCCTCACCTGCAGCGTTACCACAGGAGGGTTTGGAGTGCCTGCCGGAACGCCTGTGCTTCCCTGGTGTGGGTAGGGCACCTTGGGAATCGGTAGTTCTTGCAGGGAGTTAAGTGGTTGCTGGGGGGTGTGGAGTGGAAACCCAACCCAGCACCCTGACTGGTGGTAGAAACGGGGAGTGGTGTAGAAGATGGTCACTAATCCGACAATCGCTTGGCAGGAACAGCAGGTAGAGCTGTTAGTTACAACTGGGGAACTCTGAAGTCATGTTAATAATAACGGTAACAACAAATAAAAAAAAAAACAAGCAACCAAAGGTGAAAAACCCCTAAAATTCTAGAAGTCTCCTAATGAGAAGGGGATCTTTGGCCTTTTTTTTCCCGCAGCACTTGTGATTTTTGTGTGTGATAGCTGTGATGAAGTTAACTCGCGTTCCCACAAGACAGGCTGATTTTTATCTTGAAGGAAGAGGGCTAGGAAAAAGGGGGGAGATCTTATGTATAAAAAACTTTAATGTTACGGAGATGTCTTTTTTGTATAATGTGAACTGATGTCATTAAAGTAGTACAGCAAATAGTGGGTGTTCTCTTGTTAAGCTTTCTCCCAAGTGCTTGAGAAGTAGCTCTCGACTGCTTAGGTCATATAAATCTTATGGGGAAGACAGTTGCCTATGTAATCTGTTATATTTATGTGGGATAATGAAAGTTTCAATTATGTCTTAATGTTCCTTAGCTGAGTGCTCATATATCTAGTGTTTAATTTGTCCCCGTATTTTATTTTTCAAACAGTTTTTAAAGAGAAGCCTGGGATTCACAGATAACATGAGGAAAAACTTGCAAAGTATCTTTGAGTGCAGTGTACATAGTTCTTTTCTAGAACATCAGCAACCTTGAAAATGCCACAGAATTTATGAATATAAGATCTTGAAGATAAAATAAGAAATAAATACAAAATCAGAAAAAAAACAACCCAATGCAGTGTGTTGTAAATCTTTCTCAGTTACTGTTCTCTGTCAGAGTCATAAATTAAGACTGTGTTGCTAAAGACAGATTCGTTTGATGTATTGTTTCTAATCTCAGGAGTCACTTTAGAAAATCTCATCAGACCAGTAAGAAATTCAAAATCCCTGGGCCTTATCATGCAGCTCTTCCTCGTGGTATGTAAGTGCTTATGGACAGTGATAATGGTGTGATCATTTATTTTATTTAATACTGTCAGAAAATATAAATCCACAAGTTAATGTGATTTCTGAGTGCCTTGAACTTGCCTTCTAGTATGGACCATATTGCTAACCCAAATTGTTCTCCCCTTTTCTCCCATCTTTAATTGGATGCAGAGCTGTCACTTCATCTTCTGAAGTGTGAAGTTAAATTTGTTATTGTGTTCTTGTATGAAACTTCTGTATTTTGTAATCGAATTTATGTGAAAGATACCGAACAGAGCTAACGCAAACAGTCAGGAAAAGCATGAACGTATGCTGCTCTCTTAAGGTTGCGGTTTGATTATCTGAAAGAGCTTCATAGAGCTTTCTAGATAACAAGAGACACTGCTATACAAAGCTGCAGCTTTTAAAATTAAAAAATCTGCTCTTTAGGATTGCACCACTATGCTCAGCGGTGTGCAGTGAGATGTTTGATATTTGAAGAGAGTCTGAAATGAAAGTCCAAGAGGTGAACTCCTCAGTATTTTGAATGGATCTCAGCTTGGATGCCACCTATGATGCCTGATGGTCTGATTCATCTGAATTGCTGTCGTTTGTGTGGGGAATACTATGAAGATGAATTAGAATTGACCCAAAGGCTTCATTAAAAAAATATAGATGGTTGGCCATAGTTATGTCAGTGAAGACAGTTTCACTTCCTTTAAGATGTCTCAGCTTCCCAAAGCGTGCCAAATGCTGACATACAGCAAATCCAGTTCTGATTCTGTTACTCTTAACTCTTGCAGTCTGTTACCATGTGAAAGGACTTCACCTAGGAAGGACAGGGAGAAGTACCCAGCATACGTATTAGTTAGTTAGTTTGAAGGTAGAATAGATTTGCCAGTTTCCAGAAACCTTAGTTTTCCCCTCCTCATTTTGTTGGATCTCAGACAAATATTAATCATATGGGCCATCAGTATAAGCCAAGCCTTTGAGTCGTGCTGAATGCTGCTGTTTAGAATCACTGTTAGAAGAGCTGAGTAATGGTAAGATTTAAATGATATTTGTATGTTTTTCATCTTTACGTGAGGAGGGAAACAGCATAATCAGTCCTAGTATTGGATGCGTTTCTCATATGGGCTGAAGATTTTGCAGCTACTCTTTGTGACTGGCTTGGCATCTTTGGGAAGAGCAGCTAACTTCATTGTTCCCAGATTTGGGGACTCCTGGGCACCCTTGGTTTGTTTTCTAGTGTAAGTAACTCAAAAAGTCAGTGCCTCAGCTCACTGCTCTGTGCACAAGGGTTCTGCCAGTAAGATTGCATTTACTGCATTGCTGCCCTGAAGAGCCAGAATTGCTGTGTGCACATTGGGTGGTTGTACCCTGAGGCACTTTGGGCTTGGTACTCATTTTGAAACCAACCAGCAAAAACATCCCAGAATTTGTTCCTTTTGGGAATGCTGTGAGAGTCACAGCAAGACTTGTGGAGGCTTCTCAGCACTTGGATGCTGTGATGCCCTGAAATAAGAGCTGTGTTCCCCTGTCCCATCAGTGCTGCTTTTAGGCTTGGGCAGAGCAGCTCAGCTGGTTGAGAGTAACCTGATGGAAAAGAAACCTTTGAACAGCTTTCCTGCTGCCCTCTATTTTTCTTGGGTACTTCTGCGCTAATTGCTTCTAATGTAAGTGATTTGTGTCATTTTCTATTTGGATCAAAATTGAAATGAAGTTTTTGATGGATTTGTCCACGTCTAAAGTCTTGCATTAAAACTGAAGCTGCTTATTCAAAACATATCAGAATCATAGAATCACAAGGTTAGAAAGGACCTACAAGATCATCTCGTCCAACCGTCCTCCCAACCCCATTACTACCCACTAAGCTACTAAACTATATCTTGAATATAGTTATGACCACACATGTGATTTAACAGTATTATACGGTTTTAACCATATCAAACACAGTATTAAAAGTTGATTAAACTGAAATAAATCATATTTGATATGAGTCTCTTTTTGGTGGCCCTTTGTCGTGGCTGTTGGCGTTATGTGATTGTTGATGTTAGCCAGATTTTAGAAAAGGAGGACTTTTCCCTTCAGACTCTTGATTTCAATTGAGGTTAGTTGTTAGCTGAAATAAATACTCAGCCTGCACAGTTAAGTGCTACACTTGTCAGGCTCTCATTTAGCACACTAGAGCTGTAGTGTGCATCTAGTGACTTGGATCAGTTTGGGTGATTTCACTGAAAGATTCAGACAGTGCAATATAATGTTTGAGTACTAAACATTCAACTGTGGTTTTAAGCAGAGTTATTCTAAAAAGCTTCTGTTACCCTCTTCCTCCCCCCAAAAAATTGAAAAAAAAAAAAAGGCAGAATAGTCTTAAGCAAATGTATTTATCTTGTATATTAAAGGGTAAATTGGAGTCCCTTCCTTTACATATAGATTTGGGTAGTGGGAAGGAAAGCAAGGAAGAACTGATCAAGTCTTGTAGCACCCTCAGCATTAGGTACACTGAGCAATGCTTTGAAAAAATGGTGGACTGAGTTTGCAGAAAGGCATGAGGTCTGTGTGGTTAGACAGTGTGTCCAACCTGCTGGGTTTATGTTGTTGTTGCCCTCTTTTTTTTTTTTTTTAAATGTGTTTTAATTAAAAAAAATAATAATAAAAAGTGTTGTTACTAATACATTAAATGTGTTATATATTTTACATGCAGCCCAAGACAATGCCGTTTTACTCAGGGTGTGCCTGTAGGTTGTGAACACCTGTGTGCTCAAGAAGTTGTGCTGTCAGTACTATTTTACTTCCACTGCACAGATAGGAGGGGGAGTTGGGTGCCCCTGACAGCGTTAGGTGAGAAGATTGAGGTGCACATGTATGTGCTACTGCATTTTATAGGGGATTAAATGCATTTAAGTTCCTCTCGTGGCTGACACTTTCGGGACAAGAACCTTCTTTGCTCTTACTCTTTTTAGAATTCTTTTAGTAGCTTGGATACAAAGTGCCTAAATGAAGAAAAACAAACAAAAAAAGCAGAAAACAATCTAAAGCATGCAGATCGAGGTGGTCAGGAAGTAAAGCTACTGTTTTGGGCACTACAAACACAATCTGAATCTCCAAGGTATGCAGCAGAGAAGGGGAAACTCTTTCATCTAAGCAGCCCAAAAGAGGGAGCTGAATTATTTTTAGTATGCTACAAGTCCAAGTAAAAACACTCTAAATGACTATATAACTGTGTCAGCTCTTCAGTCTGCTCCCCAGATGTTGATAAGCACTGACTTGGGTAGGTCAGGTAGCTGGGGACAGGAAGTCATTTGGAACTTCTTTTTCCTGTCATCTATTATGTTTTGTTACAAATGCTGATAGGCATCAAAAGTAAAATGTACTTTAAAAAAAGATGAAAGGAAAAATGACTTCTGCCAGCGGTGGTAATTCAGAAGCTTGAGCAGTCTGCTGCCTCGTCTCTGCAGTGACATTGCAGCCCTGGTTTGCAGACTTTCCTAGTGACTTTGTTAAAAGGACAGGCAAAGTGCTGAGGTCCTCAGCAAACAGTTCAGTTGCTTGGGGGTTGCAGTGGCACTGCTAGCGTTTCACTGAGTCTGATGACATTCTGCTTTGTGCTCAGTTTCTCGAGCTGGAAATTTAAGAACATTGAGCTATTTCTACTAATCTTTCAGCTGCAAATGCTGAAGAAAACTCTAATAGTTTAGCCAACCAGCCTCCTGGTCTAGCATTAAATGTGGAGGTTGGTAGCTCTGCATGTGGCGGGGGGGTTGGAGATTCATGATCCTTGAGGTCCCTTCCAACCCTGGCCATTCTGTGATTCTGTAAAATGGTAGTATGTGTGTCCAAAGGCCTAAAACAAAGATCTGGAAGAATGATGTCTGCCTCTTGGTGAGGGCTGGAATCTGAGACAATGTACTTGGCTGGGTTGTTGTTGACCCAGCCCGCTTTGTGATATGTTGGGAGTGTTGATGAGAGCAGGAGTTTTGGTGGGGCAGACTGATAACCTCCAGCACTGCAGGCTGTCCAGTGGCTGCGTGCTTGGCAAACACATCTTGTCTTTAGCTGTGGGCTTTGTCTCCAGCGGGGAATCCTGTTATTTATAGCCTAATGACTGTCATGCCTTCATAGAAAAATTCTCGCTCTCTCTTACAATTAAAAAAAAAACCGCCTAACAAAACCAACTGTAAAGGTGTGTCGCTTTTGTAATGTTTTCTTCTGCTGGGAGCATTGTATTTCGTTCCTTCTTTTTCTTTTTTTTTCTTCCATCCTGTTCTTTTGAAAACTTCATCTAGGACTGCTTTCCTTCCAACACCCAGTTAGGTAATTTCTAACTTTTGGCGACTGAACTCTACATGTTAACGTTACCTAAATGTATCTGTTCTTTTTTCTTTGAATTTTGAGATATGATCTCTAAAAATACATCTGGATTCTAAGGCATCATAACAGCGTGAAGTGGAATGAGTTGCAAGCTCAATTTACAACTTCCTGTTAGCATAATGCCAGCTTTATCTAGATGGGTTTTTATCTTTTCTAAAAGCTTTTTGCTAGATACAATCAGTATGTTAAAAATATTCTTTCTAGAAAGACAGACGTTACTTTGAGAACCCAGTGATTGTGAAGATAACTCAGCAGCAGCGATACACGCTGCTTCAGCAGAGCATCTTCCTGAAGTGTTCAGTGTGGTTTGTTTGAAAAGAGGCAGTACTACACGAGGAACATCAAAAGCAGTTCCCAGCAGGATATATATCTGAAACTGCATCTCTTCACAAGTGGTGCCTGAAGTGGCTACACGATCTCTGCACTCTTAATCCCTTACGTGCATCAGTAAGGAGGAAAACTGGTGCTTGAACAGTTTTCATTTTCCAATATGGTATTTGTAGTCATTCAGTGGTGCTCTAAAGCTGAGGCTTTTGGTAGATTTTAAGGCCTACAACAGTAAGTGTCTCTTAAAAAAATGTTTATATATATATTTATATTCGTGTGCATGAAAATCCCTAAGGTGGCCTGAACTCTAGACTGGGAGAAAACTTATTTTTTGTGGCTTATAATTGCAATTGCCCAGAAATGTATTGTGAACCATAAGCAAAATTTAAATCATTAAAATCAATGTGAGGGCAATAGCTTTATCTGATATTTGGGTAATCGGTATAAAAAACAAATGCTTATATTCCCTTGTTTTCTTATGAAGGAGTACAGCTGTATGCTGAATGTTACAGCTGCATAATTGTGTGAGCTGCATAATGCCTCGCTGTAGCTTTGGTACCAAGGGAGCGTGTGTGTAGGGCTGAATGGTGAGGAGGAGGGAAGGGTGCAGAATACTATGTATAGATCAAATGCAGATTTCTTTTTTCCAAGCTGATGGATACATCTGAAAGGAAGCAATGTGTGTGTGTAGCTGGTACTGCTGGGTTTTCTGCTCCTGCAGTGCGCGAGAATGCTCTACTCTTGAGATCTGTCAGCCAGAAATTATTTCAGTCAAGCATACAGTCATCTGTGTGGATCAAGACTCTTCCCTGCAGACTCTATTAGTTTCTCTAAATGTCTGTCTTCACCAACTTTAAGCCTGACCTTTTCTGTGTACGTAGAGCCTGTTATGTGTGCTGTGCAGTCTGCATGTGCCTAGAAAACAGGATGCTGCTGGAGTAGTGCTTTGTGCCTGTAGGAACCAGAGAAGATCTTACGTGCATACCATCACTTGGCTCTACAAAAAGAAAGGGGCTTTGCCACTTCAGTGAGCATCAGTGCTCTAGCCCCTTAAACAAATCTCAAATCAAGCTTGTAGAGGTGAGCTTTAATGCAAGTCGCTTCAAAGCGACTTTGGATTGTCCTTCTCTCTTTGCTATGAAAAGTGTATTGGGCAAGTTGGTAGAATGTCTTCTGGGGATAGGTGAGTGTTTGAAGAAGCAGCTAAAGTAATATTTTGGCTCACTGGTCTGTGTATGCCTGCCTGTCTTTTCAAGGAGAATATTGGGCTGGAACCACCCCTGTCTTGTTCCTTTGGTTTACAAGTTTTTACCTCCCAAAGGTCTTTCTTGCCACTGCTTCCACATTTTGAATTGCAAAACCAATGGCAGTAAAAAATCCTGTGGTCACTGAACAAAGTTTTCAGTGGCAATCATAATTGATAACAACTTGAATTTCACATGAAGTTCTGTGGAGGGAGTGTGATTTGGGGAAAAAAAAAAGAAAAGAAAAATCTTTGCTTATATACTGGAACATTTTGGCCTGGAAATGAGCAAAATCAACATAAGATGCAAGAATGTTACTTGTAGAAAAATCACTCTTTTGGGCTGTGAAATATTCATAACATTTAAAAATTCCTTTTTCCTGTGTTTTTTCAGCCTTTTGCTTAACACTGAATTTCTTGTTTTTCTAGAATCTAGTGTGTGTTGGCAAAGATGCGCAGGGGGTTTTAGTTTTACAAATGTACTTGGCTTAGACTTCAAGATGGATCTTAGGAATAAACTCATGCCTCTGAGCTTACCACACTGATCTGATGAACTGTCTACTTACTGTGTGTGTAATGCTACAAGCCTACAGTCACTGTTAATTCTTATTTCATGTTAGTGTCTAGCCTGTAACTTCCTTTGCCTGTTTTGTGACTGCTGTTAATAACCTCAGTATTTGTCAGTCTGTTTTTCTTCCATGGAGACCATAATCAACCCAGCAGTCGAATGCAGTGAGCTGCTAGAACCCATCGCCGCACCGTTCGCTTTCTCACGTGCAGGCTGTGCACGCAGTGTTGGCCGTGCTGCTAAAATGGCACTGGTTTACATCCAGCAGCACTTCGAGGTGTGCTCTCATTGCTGCTTCCTCTGCCCTCCCCACGTTCATGAGAAACACTCAGGGTTGATGCTTACAGTACTGAAGTCTGAAGGTGAGATTTCATGCACATCTTCGTCTGACGCAGATTACCTCTGCTAATACATCCAAGCAGTTATCGCAGTAAATAGAAGCTCTTTTTTTTTCATGACAGGCTTTATTTCAAAGTTCTGTTAAAATCCCCAGCTATCCATGTGTGTGCAATAGCAGGTCCTTATTCTTTATGATGGGTAGGAGGGCAGGGTGTTTCAGCAGAAGAAGGAAAGCAGCAGCTGGCCTGGCCCTGCTTGTGCCACACGGCTGCATGCCACAATTGGCACCCCGAGAGGTGAGGCTGTTCTCATGTCCCACTGAGTGCTTGTTTGCTCGTGGATCTCTTGTCACATGTGCCTTCCAGCTGTATATGAAACGTTGAATACGTATATTCAGCAGTTCCTTAAAATTCAGTGTGTTATCTGTTAGAGAAATGGGTATTTAACTGAGTCCTGCTAGTGCCATTCCTCTTCGAGGCGTTGGTTGATTATTTCCTGTTTTTGTACCAAAGCTATAATGGAGACGTATCACTTTAAAACACTTCCAAAATGTGCAGAAGTGCAACAATAGTGGTGACCTCAGAGAACAAGGTCACACCCAGGCTCGTTTCCTGTTTTGTTCTTGGGGAAACCGGGCCTGTGAAATGCTGGAGAGCCCGGGGTTACATGTGTGTGTGCTCTGAAACCCGGGCAGCTGCTTGCCTGTGGTACAAAACAAAATTGTGAAAACAAAATCGTACAGAACAATTCAGTTACAGTTTCTAATCTTATTTTTTTAAATGCTAATTATTTTTTTTTTAATTAATCATTATTCTGCTCCCTTCTGAAAAATCTGTGGTGTTTCTCCCAACCAATGTAAAGTGACACCTTTCAAAACTGTGTGTTAAAGCTACAAAAGGGAAGGAGGTGCACTGGGGAGGTTTGGAAGAGAGAAATAGGAAGAGAAAGACACAAACTGACATGTTTGCACGTCTTATGCACTGTTATTTCAAATTGTGCCTGCTTAGATTTAAGTGTATTTAGTTTCTTGATGCAATAATTCCTTGGAAAATTGAGTATCAGGTGGGCAGAAAGCATGTGTGGTCTTCTCCATTCATGACTTTGAGGAGAGAGAAATGAATGAGCTGAGCTGTGTAGGTCTCCAGTATTGTTGCTAGATGAGGAAATATTCTATAGAATGCTTCTTTGACACATCCCAGATACACAAACTATTGCTCTGTGTATGCTACCAGAGCTCAGCTTTGGAGAGAGAATCCTGCTGTCTGCCACTGCTGAGCAGCGTGCTGTGCATGGGCTGTCAGCAGTGACGGGGAGCAGGCAGGTAGCTGGAACTGTGTAAGTGACTTCAGTGTGTGGAAGTTCAATGAGGCCTGGATTTGTGTGTTCCCAGTTTAGCTCACTTGAGAGAGAGCTGCAGTATTTCTTGGTGCCGTTTTCCTATATTTAGTGGTGTTATAGTTAGCATTCCTTATGCTTAGCCACCTGTGTGATCACTAGCAGGGGTGATTGCATGGAAGTGAATGGTGAAGCCTCCTGATTGCTTTTACTGCGTGTGAGATCCTCAGCATATGCATTGAAAAATAGAGAACTGATATGTATAGCTCAGCACTTCAGTTCTGAAGGACTGTTTTTTTTGGTACAGACTATAGTTATTGCTTGAATGATCCTTTAGTTGGTAGCTTTTTAGACTCCAGGCGGTCAGACTGTTCTTTTTTTGAGTCTCCTTAGTTGAATTATATCTGATACAAAAATAGCAGTGCTTTGTTGTGGGGAGGAATGTATTTACACTCCTCTGCTCATTTTTTTCCCCTCTCTATATGGTGATTTTACATGGGAACAAGCTAAATGAAGATATTTTTTAAAGAAACCAAATTACTTACGATCCTCGTTTATAAACTGTAATCTTCTCCGGACAGAAATAGCTCTGCTTTGCAGCACCGAAGGCTCCTATCAGTCTGTGCCCAACTGTTTAGCAACCTGCCAAGTGTCAGCTGCTTCCAGAGCTGTGTCGTGCTCTGCTCCTGAGTCAGCAGCATTCCGGCAGCAGCACTGGGTTCCCCCTGGCACACGGAGCTCCCCTGGTCCCACTCGGGCTGTGCTCACCCGCTGCTCCAGGCGGCTCCTGACCACGGCACACCGTGTGCTTGGCTGTGTTTGGAAAGAGTTTTCGCAGACAAAAAGACAGCCTTTGAGTCAGTGTGCTACAGAGAAAGTACTTTCAAGATGAGAACTTGGGGTAATTTGCCTCTACCTGCCAATAGAACAAAGAATTAAGCCATTAGGCTGCTGAGTCAGGATGAGGGATAATTTGTCTCTGAAGTGCTCAAGCTTGCTGGTGGCTTTTGTGACACGGGATGTGCTGTGTAATAGTAGTTAATTATTTTGCCTCAGGAGGTGGCAGTTTATTTTGGTATCGCTCAATTCATTGATCCATATTCTCCAAGGAAGCCCGCAGGGAGCAAAGCTGAGCCTGCAGGGACAGAGCTGTTGGGAGAGCAGAGCTGTGCCACAGGGATGTGCAATGGCAGCTCCTCACTGCTCGCTCCCGTTGCTGCCGGCCCTTATGGGAAGCGTGTGGTGTCCCTGACCCAGTTTCCTGGCTGCTTGGCTATGTTGCAGTGATATACCCCCTGGCTAGCAGCATTATTAAAAAGTTCCTGCACTTCCTGTTGCTTATCCCCACCAGGCCTCTTCGCTGCAGCAGATACTGTTCATAGTACAGCGTGCACATTGGGAATTGCAGCAGAAAAGAAGCATCTGGCTTCATCTGATTTGGGTGATGGTCTGCGCACACAGCTGCATCTTTGCTGTGGCTTCTTCTCTTTTTCTCACTTTTACCATATCACTACAGAATCAGAAACATCAAGGTCAGAGATACCTCCACACAAATTCCTGCTTTGCTGTGCTGATTCTGGCACCAGCCGTGTGGTTTGCCAGCAGCTGCTGAGTTAGTGCACATCTGGGAAAGGATCCGTGAGAGCTTCCTCCTCGCCCACTCCATTTCCCCAGTTTCCTGTGGGCATCTCAAAATAGCGTTTAAAAAAAATTCCAAGTGGAAGCATCTTTCTCACAGCTCTGCTAAATACTTTATGGTGAATGACCACTAGAGCGTACGTGCTGTCACGGTGTGATCTGCAGGCAGCCAGCCTAGCAAAGAGCTTGGGATGCACTTCAGTCTGATGGTTACACTGTGCACTGAGTTTGTTTGCTGTAGTACCCCTGTGCTTATCTATAGCTTAAGAGTATCTCAGAGTTTGATGTTCAGCTGCTGCGAACTGCGGAAGAACTTTAAACTGGTTTCTCTGAGCTTTCAGTTCATCTGGGTTTTGTAGCAGTGCTGACTTGGAGGCTGTTGTGTGCAGTGAGGTATAGATTGACCTCAAACCACTGCAACATCCCTGCTGAGCAGTAACACCAATGGCCTTGCACGCTTCAGGAAGTACTGATATTGCTAGGGCTTCTCAACTAAAAGGAATGGGATTTTTTTGTTGTTTGTTTGTTAAAGGAAAGGTAGGAAAAGGCATTGTCCTTTAATTGGCTTAGGATTGATTCCAGAGATGGGTGAATGGGGAGGCGAGTTGGGTTATGTCCATGCACTGCCATGCACAGCTGTAACGCCATTTAAGCTGCTCAGCTGCTGCAGCATCATATGGAAGTGGCATTCACAATGAACAGTGCTGATAGTAATGGCATTATAAAGTCATTAAGGCTGACTTCATGGCTGAAGTGCAGAATGATCATCAGTGGTCTGTGAGCACTAGTTTTCTCATACACTCACAGTGTTACCTGTTGATAAAAAGGTGCCCTGACTTTACCTAATTGTGGCTGTTGTTCTGACTGTGGTACTTTTTGTGGGTTCTAGAGCAAAAAAGGGAAAGCATTTTAAAAAGGAAAATATGATGCTGTTGGAACTGACGGTAGGGCTGTATTTCATAGTGGTACAGTGTTCCTATCAACTGTATTGAAGTTATAAGTGAACTTCAGAAACAGTAGAAGTATCTGATCAGCAAGCATGCTAAAGTGATTACAAGTTTTAAAAATTGAATTTTGAAATTGGACATGTGTATGGATTACATCTACCTTATACCTGTTGTGTACTAAGCAACGTTAACATATTCTGACTTCTGAAAGAGGACATTGGTTGTAAATAAAGTAGAATATTCACATGTGGATTATAGCGTTCTCTAGTTGAACAGAGCGTAGGCTTAAGGAAGGGAAGGGTATGGGCTTCATAGTTGCCCTAGGTATAGCTGAAAAGGTTGGTTAGACCAAAGTCACTACACTGCTGTTACCATAGGATGGATTTGGAGGTGATCCAATTTGTGCATGGTTCTGGATTTATTCTGAAAAGGATTTCATAGTGCTATCCATGGAAAGCAGGGGAGGTTCAGTTGAAAAACAAAAGTTAAATAAAGGAGTAGATTAACAAAGAAATACTTCTATTTTACTGTAGCAGGAAGCGTCATACCTCTCAAACACATGAACTGTTAAGAAGTCCAGGGGTGATAGTTGTATTGCTAATTATCTGGAGGGAAAACCTTTTGCTGAATGAGATGGTTGCAGTCTGTAGTGACTGGACACCTGTGTCACTTGGTTGCATAGCTGTAGTGGGGATAAGGAGAACTGATTTGAGGAAACTGTTACACAGGCTAAAAAATTTTACATGCAAAGTTTGTTGGTTTTTTTTTTTAAATATATCTAAGAACTACCCTGAAAGTGTGCTTGCACATGGCCTCACCACTTTTTTGAACACTTGCTTTGTGTCCTTGTTCAGATGAGAACTGCTCTGGGTTGCTGTGGGCTGTGCTAGCGTGAGGATGTCTTTATAGAGTCTCTTTATAATCTCTTCTTACCATGTAGGTGCTTTTTAAATGAAAACAACATCATGTCTTGGCCAAGAAAATATGGGAAAAGTTATAGAAAACCTCTTTAAGCCATAGTCTGTGATTTAAGGTTTTCATCTTTAATTAAAATGAAAACTGTTTTGTGTATTGTGTACAAAGATGCTCGATCACAGCACTGTTGAGCTTAAAGGTTTTTGAATAACTACTTCAGTCTCTGCTCTCTGTTGCCATCTTGGGGTGAGGACTGACATTCTTGGAGGTTGCAGGATGGATGAGAAGACCAATGCTACAAATGCATTCAGTAACGTTTTTTAAAGTACTCTGGGTTTTTTTGTTTGTTTTTATATTAAAGATACACTTCATTTAACTATTTTTCCTTATAATTGAGGAGTAGAAATAACTTTGGTTTTGTCAGAGTTGTTAGGCAGTGTACTAAAGGAGTACCTATTTGAAGTTTCCTTAAAAGTGGAACAAATATAGATGCATAGTGATACTGAAACTTATTTCTCCTCCTTCTTATTGGCAGGTTTTCTTCACCAGTGGAGTGTGAAATAGAAACTGAAGCAAGATGAGTGAGCTGGAGCAGTTACGGCAGGAGGCAGAGCAGCTGCGAAATCAGATCAGAGTAAGAATTGCTAATTCCTTATTTTTCATGATGAAGTTCCTCCTTTTAAAGGAATAAAGTATCAAGATTATATCCATTATCAAGCAAATCTTTTCCTGCAACTTGGCCAACCGTGCAAATATTAGACAGATATTGCTGATATCTCCCTTTAAGAAAAGTTGCTTCGTTTAGTTAAGATCACATTCAGAAACCATTTTATGTTGAACACCTTGAAGTGTTTCAGCTAAGCTAAACAATTAAACTTGTTTAAAGTCCAGTGTATTTCTTCCTGTGGGTGAAGTAAGCCCTGTGCTAGGGGATTTGCTGCTCCGGTATTTTAAACCCCTCCTGATTCCAGACATCAACATTTTATAAATATTTCTACAGTTTAGACATCTTAAAAATAAGTGGAGATGACCCAGTCCACTCTGAAGCTTGCTTTTTGGGGGAAGGCTATAAAGGGTGGTTATAGTAAACAAACTCTGAAAATCGTTTAAGTTGTATATCAAATATCAAACAACTCTTGAGCCAGATCTTAAAGAATTTTAAGATCGTAGTCTGAATGTATCAATTCAGTTCCAAAATGTGTAAGTAAATACTTCTGTTCCTTCTCTCAAAGATGACACTGTCATTAGCGCATGGATGGAACACTTCCTGGGGCAGGGGGGCACACAAATTAATGGTAAAGGGGAGCCATCCACCTGTGTTGGATGCCTGCCTCAGTAGTTACAGAACTTGAGCCTTATTTGTAGAAATTACAGGGAACTGGGAAGGCTTGTGTAGTGGAAATGCTAAGTCACAGCCTGAAACAGTGATTGAGCACCTGGTGGGAAGGCAGGGCCAAGCCAGGGGGCTCAGGTAGATGCAATGCAGCTGCATGACCAGAGCCAGGATCCATCCCTTTCCAGACCCATTTAAGGGTTGGCATTGGAGGCAAACATATCTTACTTGAGGTCCCTGTCTATCTGAGGCCTTCCAAAGATAAGCAGCTCTTTTCCTTTATTTCTGTGTCCGTGGCTGCCGCATTTGGGCTTGTTCTCATTTGCTGCAGCCAAAGACTTTGCCACTCTGCTGTTACTGCTGTACTTTCAGTCACAATAGATTGTTACAGCTCTTACGGTTGATCCTTCGATGTTGCTGTTGCTAGAAATCCTATAGCACAAATTGAAGATAAAACTATTTAAATTTAAGAGAATTATTTTAAGCCATGCTACTCAGAAGGAGTTGCTGACTGAATACCTGTATTTGTTTTTCAGTGGCTGGAGACTGAGTCTGTTTGAAGTGTCTAATCTCTCTTACTGTGCAAACAGAAATAAAACCTGTTTTTTGGGTAGGGTTGAATAACGTGCAGAATGTAAGTATGATGTAAAGGGAGAAGCCAGAGAATCTGTATGAAGATCTGAACATCATGCATTCTATAAAACGAATGAGTGTTCACAGAGTATTTTCCTTCCTTTAGCATGAAGTGCATCAGCAGCTTAAGTTTCTGTAAGCCTGCTGTCAGTCCTGCTCCCCAGGTCCTGCTTCTCGTGCCCATTGTTGTAACACCTGCTGTGGCAAGAGAAGTGAATGCAGGACTTGCTATTTATGTATAGTCTGTGGTTGTTATTTCAGCTGGACAGTTCCTCTCCTGGGTGCTCGGTGTCCGCTGAATGAGCACAGGGAAAGGTGCTGGCTTCAAATGCTTTTTAATCACTTATTTTGTGGAAAGAGAGTCTTAAAGGTTGCTAGAACATAACTCTCCTTAAGTCCCACTTCTCCTGCTCCTCAGCTTGATGCTCAGTTTTGCATTTTGGATTCAGTTGTTCTGTTCTTTTGTTTCAGGATGCAAGGAAAGCATGTAGTGACACAACTCTTGCTCAGGTATGTTCCTGATTTTGTTCCTTCGTATTTAAACAAACCCTACAGTTTATGACTGTAACATGCTTCTGTTCAGTAACTGAAAGAATAGCAAAACAAGCATTTGGAAATGTACTATGTGTTTATATAATTTCTTTGGAATTGTAGGTGAATTAAGTGAAACAGTTAAAAAGACAATTGTTTATTTTTTCCTTCATGCCTAACCAAACAAACAGCCACAACAAAAAATCCCCCTCCCCCCCCCCCCCCCCAAAAAAAAAATCCTTTATCTTAGTATGTCCTGATTCCAACTTACCCTCTCAATAGAGCGTGTCAACTGTACTTACCCTATTTAGAAGGATTTGGGTAAGTGTCTTTTAGGTGTGCTTTGGGAATAAATACTTGGCGTTTAGATTTTGCCATGCTTGAAAAAGTAACAGCGCAGTAAATATTAGAGGATTTCCTTCCCTTTGTTTTAATAGAGAACTTTCAGATTTGATAATCTGAAGTAGTCTCAGTTTGATGTAGTGATACCTTCAGAAGCTTTTTAAAGCTCCACCTGTAGTGGTTATGATGTTATTCTCTTGTAAAACTTCTTTTCCCCAGCGTTGCATGGTTTTGACACTGATAATCCATTTTTTTCTTTTCTGTTGCATGCCAAGATAGCTTTTTTTAATCAAAGTCCAAATGTATTTAGCTATCATGCATATTAAAAATAGTCCTCAGTATCTCAAGGGTTTGTATTTATTTTTAGATCACAACAAGTCTGGACTCAGTGGGTCGAATTCAAATGCGAACGAGGCGTACGCTTAGAGGTCATTTAGCCAAAATTTATGCTATGCACTGGGGATCTGACTCAAGGTTTGTATAATTGGTCTTTAAACCTGCAACTTGAAGGTTAGAAATAAGGTTGTCAACAGCATCAAGTTTTGTGAGACATGTGGTGCAGACTTGGTGCCCTCAGAGGGACACCATGAACCATGACTAGGATTTTCATTTCGTTAGCCATAGTTTGTTCTTGTAAATCCAGTGAGGACTGCACAGTAATAAGAGAGAAGCACTGAGTGAAAGGAGAGGTGCTTTTTACTACCACAGTCATTTTCCTTTTTTCTTCTTTTAGTTTTAACAAAGTTCTTAGACTCTATTTAAGGAGAAGGGTTTGTGGTGAGGTGTATTTCTAGAATGATGGAGGTTATATTTTCCAAGATTTTGAGTAATTATGTAACTCCTATGATAAGAGTTTTAAGAAAAGTTATAAGGCTTCTAGGAGGGAGTTCTGTCACTCTGCCTTAGAGCAATTGATGGTCAGATGTTCATAGAGCTTTGTGTTCTGTTCTCCCTTGTCTGGATTTCTTATACCCAGTTATTTTATTTTTGTATAACTGTAGTTTTGTTGTATTTTTTTTTAAGAAGCATGAAACATGGGTGTTTTTTGTCCATTGTAATCACGAGCCCTTTTGGATGCAGAGATGTGTTCTGTGGTGTAACATATAGTTAGTATAGATTTTCCAACAAATGTTGCACTTAATTAAAAAGCAATGGCAATAGTGAAAGTCTTTCTGATTCACTTGGTAACCATGCACGATGTGTCTATTTTGAGAGGTTTTTTATACTAACTTATTTTACTCTGTGTTTGTATTTAGGCTACTAGTCAGTGCTTCACAAGATGGAAAATTAATTATCTGGGATAGTTATACAACAAATAAGGTATTTATAATTCGTATCAATAATTCATGCATAATTTGTGTGTTTGCAAGTCAGAAATGAAATGAAGCAGTTAGAAAGATGTTTCTTTGTAACCTTCATGCCTAGCTGTTCAGTGGAGATATACTTTAGGCTGTGTTCAAAAGTAATAGTCCTTGGTGATACATAATGTCTTTCCTCTAGTTTGCTAGTGCAGTAGCTTTTTGCTGTTTTTATCTGCCTTTGTGATGACGTTTATTTAACTGATTTGGCTTTAAATTGTAGAAATAGACAACCTCAGAATTTAATGCTTTGTCTGTGAGGTCAGATGGGGTGGGGGTGGAGAAGAAGCTGTTACAGGAGGGAAGCTTAGGCAGACTGTGGGGCAATGATTTGTTGCTATAAACTGTCCAATTTCCATGGGTACAGCCATTCTGTTTTGTAACCTGTCATTCAGAAACAGAAGAACTGCACAAAGAAATCTCACCAGAACAAACAAATGTTGTAGATGTTTAAGTTAAGAATAGCTTTACTATTAAGTAATGTTGTGCAGGAGTTCTGTATGTACACTCAGGAGACATAGTGGTATTTTTTTTATCCTGATATGTACATGAGCATAGATTTCAATACATTCTTAAAAAAAAAAAAAAAAAAATTATGCTGTGCAGTCTGTTTGCCATGTTTAATCTGCTGTAATCCAAGAATTGTTACGAATGACTGCAGTAAAACATGAAAGCAAAGGTATGATGTAGCACTGATGAGCTCTGTCTTTCTGAAGATGCATGCCATTCCTCTGAGATCCTCCTGGGTGATGACTTGTGCATATGCACCGTCTGGCAACTACGTGGCCTGTGGTGGATTGGACAACATCTGTTCCATATACAATTTAAAAACCAGAGAGGGCAACGTGAGAGTGAGCCGAGAGCTGCCAGGGCACACAGGTCAGCCACACGCTCGTGTCAGCTTCAGTTTTCTGTTTTTGTGTTTTATTGCAACAATGAAACAGTCTCACTTTGAGGTGTATTGTGAACTGTGAGATAGTTTTGTTGGCTTACAAAATAGCTGTGACAGAACTTTAGTAACTGCTCTGGGATGGTAACCTTCAGTTTCAGCTCTGACATCTGACATTTTTGTAACTGTTTTGTTTTTAGGATATTTGTCCTGTTGTCGCTTTTTGGATGACAACCAAATTGTCACTAGCTCAGGAGACACCACTTGGTAAGTTTTTTTCTCTATATTATTTTATTTTTTTTCCTGCCCAGTGCATCAATTTTAAATAAAACTGGAGCTTTAAGTAACCAACTACAGTGTGTTAACGTTGTCGCTTTCTCTGCAGCGCTCTGTGGGATATTGAAACTGGTCAGCAGACCACCACATTCACTGGGCATACCGGCGACGTAATGAGTCTCTCTCTAAGTCCAGATATGAGGACTTTTGTTTCGGGTGCCTGCGATGCCTCCTCGAAGCTCTGGGATATTCGGGACGGGATGTGCAGGCAGTCGTTCACAGGGCACGTGTCAGATATCAACGCCGTTTGTGTAAGTGAACGTTTGTGCTTCTGCATGGGAAAAAGGCAGGAGAATAACAGCAGTAGGTGCATGGATTTAGCTTGTAGTCTGTTGAGTTACCTTGATTTAAAGTCAGTGATGTAGGGTGGAGACTGTTAAGTTATGTAGAATGAAAATTGTCAAATAACCTATGATCTAGTGTATAACTGAATTATTGCCGTTATCTGTGATGCATTGAAGTGGTTTTGGCATAGTTTCAGCAATGTTCCTGTTCAGCCACTGAGACTGTACTTTTTTTTAAGAAGCAAAGAACAGAGGATGGGAACTTTTTTGCAGTATGATAGAGTGTTAAAACTGAAATTGTAGATAAATACAGCATGCTGAGAGGGAGCAGAATAGCCAAGCATCCTCATATTAAGCCTTTTTGTTAAATAAAAGCGTATGTGGTATTTTCTGTTGGGAAAAAAAAGCTGGAAATGTGCTGGAAGGCAATGTTAAAAAACAGTGCTTACGTTGAACGTTGATCCTCGGAATAATTTTGTAATATTTATAAACTGGATTATATTTCCTCTCTGTCATAATAACGCTATGTTCAGATCTGCAAGATACAAGCTCTGATAAATAGGGAATGAAATCTGAACTGCATCTGTTCTTGATAAACAAGAAAAATTATTAAGGCTGAGAAAATACCAAAGGCATGACCTGTACAAAAATGCAGTTCCTATACTTAGACCTGAATCTTGAGATGTGTTGAGCTCTTTTCATTCCAATTTTAATCAGTATGGTTGTTGTAAGACAGGCTTTGATTTGGAGTAGATTTTGGCAATTGAATTGCTTGTTTGCAATCTTCTGTCTTGACAGAGCCATCCTGGTTCACCATCTTAAGAGGGAACATAGTGTGCACTTCACATAGGTCTTCCTGGCCCCCAACCAGGGCACAAGTACACTTTGCTTCATTTCATGGGAGTTAGTTATATCCCTTTTGATGCCTGCTGAACTGCATGCAGGAACTTGTCTGAGTAAAAGTGCAGTAATTCAGGTGTTACCAGTGCTATTCTAGAAGTGTTTAATTGCATAGCTCTGCAGGTTTGCTGACAAACTATTTTTGTTCAGTACATCATTCTGTCTTTGCATGGTCACCCTGATAATATCATATTGTGATGTTTTTGAAATAATGCATGAGAAATGTGTTTTTCTGATTTCAAACTCCTGTCTCTTAATTAAAACTTTCAGTTTTTCCCCAATGGACATGCATTTGCCACTGGATCTGATGATGCCACTTGCCGACTCTTTGACCTGCGTGCAGATCAGGAATTAATGATGTATTCACATGACAATATCATCTGTGGAATCACTTCTGTAGCCTTCTCAAAAAGTGGTCGCCTTTTGCTAGCTGGTTATGATGATTTCAACTGCAATGTGTGGGATACTCTGAAAGGGGAGAGAGCAGGTAAGTGCGTGTAACTGCAGCGAGCAGTGGTGGATATTGAAAATCTGTGCAGGGTGGTTCATTGTCAGTGCTGTTGCTGATATAATGAACTCTGCTTGCTTCCTGTCGGCACTGTTCTCTCTTGGAATAATACCATTTCATTTGGTTGCATCTTCCAGTTGTTAGAGTGCATTGGCCATCTTCTATCTCCACTGAAAGATAGCTCTAAAGGTTAAGGAACAGCCACCAAAGTTGCATTATATGTATAGAAAGTTTATTTTGCTGAGACGTACAGAATTAGGCAATACAAAATGTTGCATTTGCATTGATTCTGGCACCAATCACAAGTAGTAATGCTTCTAATAATGCTTCTGACAAGTAGTTCTGTCTCTGTGGTATTGTTAAAGACACGACATTTGATTTTGAAATTGACTTGATGGCCAAGGTTGTGGACAGCATTTCTGAAAACATGAGATGAAACAGTACAGAGCGTGGCAAGGGATGAGGAGGCCTGTGGGGCAAAAAGATGAAGTTTAAGAGTAGAGGAAATAAATGGAGGCAGAGATATGTTTGTTTGTGTTCACATATCGTTAATAACCTCACTGTTCTTTTTCCTGATATGGCAGTTGTGATGTACAGTTCCTAAAGTTCAAAGGGAGGATGTTTAGACCTCTTGTCATATATTTATCAGCCTGTTGAAGACTTAATCTGGGAGGGCAGAGTAGCAGCTGAAGTCCTTGATGCATCCTGTAAATATTAACATTCAGTTGTTCTTTTCCAGGTGTCCTTGCTGGCCATGACAACCGTGTCAGCTGTTTAGGTGTTACTGATGATGGCATGGCTGTAGCTACAGGGTCTTGGGACAGTTTTCTCAGAATCTGGAATTAACTGGGAGCCAAACATGTACATTCTCCACTTGAGACCTGGAGAGATCAATGCTGCAGCCTATAGCTGTGAAATAACATTTCTACCTTGTATTTGCAGGTGAAGTTTTTCTATTCACTGATTATTACACAAAAAGGCTTTCTGTAAACTAGAAAAAAATCAAGTGAAGAAACAGGGGAGGGGGGAAGAAATCACTGACTTTTTAAAAGGGGCCAGCACACATAATCATGGTGACCGACAAACTAAGAGCCAGTCTTTTTGTTTTTGATGGTTTGGTTAGATTGTCTTTGAAGGGTTTTTGCTTGTGCTCAGTCTGCTAATCCTGTACCTTTTTTTGTACATAACAGAATATACACATCATAGCAGCCAATCATGTAACATTTGTCTGTATGTAAAGAAATATGTTTGCATTTTTTAAGGAACTACATTTATAGCTTTGCTTTAACCTTAACCTGAGGTGTCACTTCTGAGTTTTGTAGTGGATGAACTATAATTGCTGTTTTAAATGTTTTTGTGAATTTACTGTAGATAAAGTGAAGCCAATGATATGTATGTGTTTTATAATGGAAGGCATTTGAATTTTTTTTTTTTTTTAGAGGCCCTGGAGACTCCCAGTTAATACCTACTGCCTTACTCACTCACTTCTTGACCTGCTTGCCTATTTTTAATCGTGGGGGTTCTTCCTTAAGCCAGTGGTTCCTGGTTCATCCATTGGCAGTGACAGCCTCCAAACACCAAGGAGTTAATGCCAGGCAAACTTGCAACAACAGAGGGAAAAAAAAAAAAAAAAGTCCAGTTCCAGAAGTATTAACCTCCTTACTGCGGCTTTCCGCATCTGCTGTTCCACCCAGCCCTTGGGTATGGAAACCAGGTGACCTGCACTGCTGTTGTTAAGCGGCTGAGTGCTTTTCTTTTTGACAGTTCAGCTCTAAATGAGATAGTTTGGCCTGTCACAAACTCTAACAAAGTGATTTGGCATGATGCTCTGTGCAGAAAGCAGTGTGCTTGCGGAGCTTGCTCAGTCATCCCAACAAGCAGAAATTCAAGAGAACTTTGCTTAGAATCTTAAAGATTTAAATGTGCAGTTAATCACCTATAATTCCCCTCCAAACTGGGGGTTTGCCAAAGCATACCACAACCAAAAGTGCTTGTTGTCAGTTACGTGCAGTGTGAATTATGAAAGGAATTGTGTAACTTACAGTGAACCAAATAACCTTACTTACTTGTGTGGCCCTTTAAAACTTTGTGCTATAAAGTTAGCGACTTGCTTGTTCTCCTGTGGTCACAGGTCTGTGCCGTAGTGGCTCATTAGATGCTGATTGTTCTGCAGTTCTCACACTGTAAATAGCCGTCTCCTCTTCCTGATTTATTCAGATTTTGGTGTCAGCTGCTTATAAATGACAGGTTCTGATCAAGTATGGTTGAGTGTAGGTAGAAGAAAGAAAATCAAGTGAGTGATGCCCGTTTGAAACTACCCAGGAGGACTGCTTAACTTCTTGGTGCCTGGCAGCATGCTTGTGGCTGCAGTGGATGTTCCCTTGGGAATCTCAAAGCCTGTGGCGTTTGTAGAAAGGGGAAATCAAGTCTATTGGCTTTTCTGAAGTGACTTGTCTTAAATATATGTGAATTTTAAATTACCAGGTTGGAAGATAATGTTCATCTGCCCTCAGCTGAAGTTACGGAGAGTCTGGGTATCGGTGGGTCAGGTACCAAATCTAAGTGCCCAATATTTTGTAGTATGCCAAAACAGAGGTGACTCTTTGTCAAGTTTATGACATTTGTAATCCTAAATTTCAGAATTTCCAAACTGTGCCTGTAAACTTGCCATGTCTGAATGGCAGAGGTGCCAATCAATGTACCAATCACAGTAAATTCACTTTAAAAAAGTAAAAATAAAGCAGCACATCTCATGCTGCAGAAGTGTACATTTACTAACAGCAGATTGTGGTGTAGGACCAAAATCACACAATATTGTATGTCACAGGAACTCCTCAGCATTTTGCTTTTCGATCTGTCTGCATTTACAGAACTATTATGGAATACTTGTTACTCTTCTAAGTGAGCAAGTTGAGAGCTCTCAGATTTGGTTCAATTTTTAGTGGTGCACTTAACTTTTTTTTTTTTTTAACTCACAGCTGCCTTGAGTGAATTTGTTACTATAGAATTTTAAGAAAATATTCTTTTTCTAAAAAATTTTTTTCCATAGAAGTGTGTTTTGAACCAATTTCCTAGCCAACACTGTTGCGAAGACAGATGCCATTTTTACATTCTGGTGTTCAAGCTGGTTTCTACTTGTGAAACTCCAAAAACAATTTTACAAATGTATATAACTTTTCTTAAAAGTTTGGGTAGACTGTAAACATGGTAATGGCTCTCGTACAGGTATTACTGCAAATAACTTCACTATCATTGGTTGATGAGCAATTGTTGGATTCAGCTGCTAGTAAGGAATGCCAACTACTTGCCTGTGATGTTTCCAAAAGCATCATTAGAATATCTGCCTGTTTTTGCTGTTTGGTTAACTGGTTCTTCTAGTGCTGCAGGTCCCATGGTGGCTCCTTTTGTGTTGGTGCACAAGGAAAGGTGGAAGGAGCCTCAGCACAACTGGAAACAGTATCTGATGTGTCTTGGGAACTTGTAGAAAGCTTGTGATAGATCCTGCCAAGGTGATGTTTGCTGTTTAATTATTGTCCTGTATTATCTAAGACTGAAAAAAAAAAAAGTCTACAGACTTGATGTAATGCATTGTTGCTATTGTATGAGGCCAAATAATGAACTTGCACAAGCTTGCTTTTTCTTTTCTTATGGCTGTCATTGGTGAGTTCACTCATTAGAATGGATGTGGTTTAATGGTTAAATGCTCAAACTCCCTCTAATATGAGGAAGTTAAGAAAATGAGCCTTTGTAGGTTTTACATAAAAGATGTAATTCCCAGCTTTGCATCTCAAAGAGAATGGTATGTGCCTCTGTGCCTATGGTATGGTGTAGGCACAGGTGTGCAGCTTGTGCAATTTCTAACTGCTCCATGGCAGCAAACTCAGCGTACAGCAGATTTTGCAGCCCCACTGGGTACATCTTAAATTGTAAAAGTTTGCTGCCAACCTGCATCATTGTCTGAATTTCAAATACCTTGTGTAATCACAGAAATGTAGTAACTAAGACCATTGTGCCAAAACCATTGCTGGCAAAGTAATTCATTCCTAGCCTCTCTTCTAAAATCCTATGGTTATAGCTTGAAAGGTGGAACTCTGTGCTTTGCGTGGCAAGATTTATTTCATTTGGGTACAGTTGTTGTTTTTTTTTTTTTTTTGTCAGCATTTTCCAGTGTTGATTTATTATTGCAATACAGGATACTAATCAGGCCAGGCAAGCACCCAACCTGGGCTTGTTCTTGTGTAGATTCAGACATCTGTTTATTGGTGGGAATGTTGATTGAGATTCTGGAAACCACAAAAGCTTCTAAATGTATACTCACTGAGTACTGCGTTGTTGGCCTGTTTTCATCTGTCTCCAGCCCTTTTTTCTTCCAACCATCAGCACCATCTGCCTTGCAAAACTGCAGCTGCTTGGCAGTATCTGGCAGAACTGATAGGTTTAAGCATTGACACCGATCTGTGTATTGAAGCGGAATGTGGATTGATGGGCTGCCCCCAGTCTGTGAGAGGGCCTGACCTGGACTGTCCAAAGCTGAATGGATGTAACAGCTGGTCCTGGCGTGCTTACTGTTGTGCATGGGTTGGAAATAGTTAACTCTTCAGTTTGTGTCCCACAATGAAGTTGGCGTTACTTTAAGGTAGAATGAAACCATTGTGAAAACATTCCAAGCGTGCTTAGTCTTTCCTCTTTGAGGACACTGTCACCTCCACTAGGTTTAGTGCTGTGCTTTAAGATGTTGGTGAGAATAAGTATTGGCTAATTCAAATAGTTGGTATAAATGGTTGTGTAGCAGAATGACTGATTTTTGAGATAGCATTTCCTGTAAAAGTAATTAAGCATGGGTTGATGGTGCACTTTGTATACAGTAATCTGGCATGCATGCTGGTAAACTACTTCCTACACTTCAGAGGCACCACAAGCCTTTTTATCCAATTGCTGGTTATGTAAAATACATGCAGAATGTTAATGCAGTGTTGTTATGGTAAATGTGTGAACAGTGTTACTAATTGATATAACTGATAACAGATTACATGTGCCTGACATTCTTATACCACACAGTATGTTTAGGTTTTAACTAATATGGACTTCGGTGGAATAGTCTTAGATATTTCAAGCCTTTGTTTTACTTACACAATGGTGCTCTATTTGTGTTTTTCTCTTTTTTTCTTTTTCTTTTTTTTTTTTTGAAAGAAGAAAAAAATAAAAGCATCTGAACACTTGTAGTACATATTACATCCAAAGGAGTCCAAAACAAAACTGCTTCTAACCATCTTGGTTTTAATTTGCCTTCAGTTTCTGGCATTTCTCATCAGCTCGGTTCCTTCTGTCACTTGTTGCTGACTACTTTGGATAACTGCAGTCATGTTACCAATTATGAAGTGATTCTGCACTGCCTTTGGATCGTGTATGTATACAGAAACAGTCTTAAAGCTTTTATTTAAGCTATTGAAAAAACCAGGGACTTGTGCCATTTGTTCTTTAACAGTGCTGTTGTAAAAAGACTTCCCTGTGGAAAAAAAAATCACTTGCTATGAACTCTGTTTATAGCTTTTTTTTTTCCCCCTCACAATGGATCTTTTCTTTGTATTTGTACAGTGGCTCAGTGAAAAATGTTGCCATGAGTTGATATTGTAACCAATAAACAAGTGCTTTTAACCACATGGTGCCAGGTGTGGATGCTCCTTTCCAATGCCACCCCATAGACCAGGGCCAGGTCAGGCTGCACTGTAGAGAGCAGGAAATTTGTTAGGGACCAACCCTGGACCAAAACTATTTTTTTTTTTACAATATTCCTTCATTCCTTACAGCAGAACTCCTGTTGCACAGTGCCATATTCCACTTTTTTTTTTTTTTTTAAAGTCTGCATCACTGATTCTTTTCTCCACAACTGAACTAAGTAATCAATATTGCTTGGTGAAATGCAGGCAAACACTGGTTAAATTTAACCTCAATGGTTCTGGGTTTTGTCCTCCATGGAAGCAAGGGGGTGGCTTTTCCCTACTGAGACAGTTGTGAAGTAACATTACTACAGGAGAAAAGAGATAGTTAATTTTTTAATAAATAACTGTAGAACACATGCATGTAAAGTTTTCATCTTGGTACAATCTCTGTAACAATGCTTCAGACAAGAGCACCCACACACCTGTGACCTCACAAACACAAAGGCTGGGCTGTAGCTCATTTTCACAGTTTTCCTCAGTCAACCTGAGACACCTCACACACTGCTAATGCCAGTTCAGAGAGCTGTGCTGCTGCGCAGTCAGAAACCACCACCATGTACACTATGGTGAAAACAGTGCTCTTCAGCTTCAAGTTATTAACAACATTCCATTACTATTAGTTTTTAAACTCTACCTCCTTTTAGGATAGCCCTTATTTACTGGAATATAGCAAATCCTTAACTCTTAAGTTTTGAATTTGAGTATTTCATTAGTCTTGTTAATACATCCATAAAAATATATAAATATTCTGAAAAGGCTTTCTCTTCTAAAATAAGTTATTCTTAAAAAGTCTGGTTAGAAAAATGAAGGTGCTCAGTGATGGCAGGTGTCAGCAGCCACGTTAAGAGGCCTTGCACTGCTAGAGGTGAGCAGAGGTGGAAGTACTCCCATGTATCTGTCACTCAGCTTATGGCAGAGATCAGTGCTACAGCAGAACCGAGGAGCAGGTCAGAATGAGGAAATCCCATCAGACAGCCTCCACCTCTGAGTGCAGGAGATGAGTTCTGGCAGAAGCCTGACACCCAAATATTTCCCTCCAACATGCAAAAATCAGGTCAAAACCACTGACTCAGCCATTTCTTTGCTGCACTTCACCTGAAGGTGAGTTCCAGCTGTGCTCTCAGAGACAAGATCCATTTTACCAATTATTTATTTTTACTTAATAATGCCATGTTGGCTAGAGATGCAGGAGCCTGTGGGGAAACTATAGCCTACTGCATTCTATGAGTGACTGCTCTACAGTTACTTTTTGTTTCCTTATCCAAGAACTGGAACATCTTCCCACAATTCCACTTGCTTCCAAAATAGTCAGGACTCCTGTCCACCCTGCTGGAGTTCAGACTTCCCTTCCTTAATAAACCACAACAAGCACAAATGAAAAAGCAGCATTCTTCTTCCCTGGCTATTCCTAGTCAACTGAGAACAGGAGAGAGACAGCAGTGATAAGCACTCTCCCTGCATAAACTCCTGGATGCCAGGAAGCCAGACCTGCCCCTACTAAGCACTAACAAAAATCAGAAGGGATTTGGGTTTTTATTCTCAAGTGCCCAAACAAATTTAGTGTTAAAGATTTTTAACCCCAAATCTTCAAAACAAACATAACACTTACAAGCGTCCCACAGCTCTTCAGTTTGGTTCACCATCAGAGTCCAAATTAAGCTTTACAATAATCAATTAAGTGTAATCAAAATAAGATTAAAAATATAAATCATTTCATGTGACTCCACAGAGAAGTGTCATCTGTAAAATTTCTACTTTGTCCTACAAAGGATCACCGGGAAAGGTAACGATGATGCTTCATTTACTCTTTTGAAGAAAATGCTTTGTAAAGCGATCTAGTTCATTCTCAAGGTGAATGGCTTTATTTCTGTAAAACAAATGAAAGCAAAGTATTCACTTCAGTGCAGTACAATCACAAAGAGGGCAGAAGCAATACTTCTGTTTGGTTTCTATTCCTGAAACCCACAGCACTGAGAAAACTGGAACATTTGCTCTGGTTGGAGCCTGGGCCTACTCCTGAGTCCCTAAGCCACCCATTGCTGCAAGTTTCTGTTCCACAAACACCTACTGCTGGTGGCAAAAACAAAATAGTATTGAACTGAAGGACAACCTGACAGCTGCTCTAATGCTCTCCTGTTCTCTGGGAAGGTGTCACCCCCCATTTTACCTGTGGGAGACAAACACTCTTCAGAAGGCCACCACTCCTATATTATAGAGTCTAAGAGAGAGCATTTCAAGAGCTTTTCTCATTCTCCTTGGAAAAAGCCTGCACGTATTTAACACTTAACCAAAGAGCTGTTTGGTTCTCAGTAAAGGAAAGAGGCATCAGTGTCTGCACCTGTGTACACCTCACTTTTAGGTTGAAGGTAACAGCAAGCATCCATCTCAGAGATCAGCAGTGCCAGAAATTGCTCTGGGCAGTCACACACAGACTCACCTTAGTTGCTTGGAGTGACTCTGTATGTTCTCCAGCTGATCTATTTCTTTGGAAAGACGGGCAATTTCTTTTTCCAGGTTTTTCTGGGTAACATCCACCTGCTGACAGAGCCGAGCAAAGGTAGTGGCCATTTCCCTGAAGGAAAAACGAGTTTGTAATTGGAGCTTACAGAAGTCTGCCACAAAAATAATACAGGATAAATCACACAGTGTTGCAGTGCACAACAAAACACTGCAATCAAAGCCTCCCGCTGCCAGGGGATTATAGGGCAGCACAAATCAGGAAAATCACCTATTTTTCAAATTTAAAAGGCAACTTTGATCATAAAAAGGTACCACAGTCTATTCTAACATCACACCTGTCAACTTTTGATTGAGTGCCTACAGGTGTTAAGCCTGAGATGGGGATGGTGGCAGCAGCCAAATCCAAAATGTGTCCACAAGAACTGTGCCTACTCTTATGTCCATCCACACAGTAATGTGTTAAAGAGTCTTAGTCCACAACTACAGACTCACATGTAAATACTCATGCAGAGGAACATGTCTTACCCTCTCTAGGTACCAACTTCACACTTATAACCTACCAACATCTATTGTTGCTACAGTAACACCTTCTCCCCATAACAATATTACAGATGTCCCTTACAATCAATGCTAAGGGGCTGCAAGAATATTCTGCTGCCTTCCCACACCACATACAGCCAAGCCCACTGCCAGAACAACCCAGCACCACACGGACAAAGGTTTCTTATCTTGTGTAACACTTACTGCTGCACCTGGTGGCTGCAGTTTGCACTCGTAAGGCTGACGATCATCTGCAGCTTTTCGGTCGCATAGTTCACGAACTGCTGCTTGAAGGCTCTCTCTTTTGCTTTCGTGGTCCAAGTTAGTCTCTCATAGAGATATAATAACCCATACATACTTAAGGAGAGAGAGATGAGTTTCCAGCCAACTGTTTTCCAAATCTGAAAAGGAAGACTCATTAGTTTAAATAAGAGTTGCCCTATAGAATGCAATTAGACTATAAGTAAATCTATTTATTTCCACCTTTTTTTTGTTGCTGTTTTTGTCTTCAAGGCCCTTTTACTATTAGATTAGCAGATATATTACTGTCAAGCAATACAGCTCTATCCAAATCAGCTGGTACCCCAACAGCTTGGAGAACAACCAGGTTACAGAAGGAAGAAGGAAAAAGCAAACTGGCTCCCACCAGTTCAGCAATACGTAAGGCACTATCAAATCATCCCACAGTTCAGAAACTGAACACAGTCAGAACACGCCCAGCTACGCTTGGTGTCATCACAGCAATTTTCTCATTACAATGATTCCTTGTATCCAGTGTACCACAAATGCTCATCCAGCCCAGCCATGCTAATAAGTTACTACATGCTTCATGCTGCATGGTACGGAATCCCAGAAAGGAAAGGACAGCCCATCTCTGCCATCAGTGAGTGTTGCTAATTCTACTTGCCACTCCGCCAACAACGATGATGCTCATAGAGGTCCGTGATGTCAGTGAAGCTAAACTCATTACCAAAGGAACCATGAAATCATCAGGTGATGTGTTCTCTGGAGTTGCAGCAGGAAGGCTGGCAGCAGACGGGGTGGTAGCTAAGGGACGAGGGATCTAGAAGAGTGGAATACAGCAGCCTGAGTCAAAAGCATCGTGGAACTACATAGGGATTAGTTTTACTTTCATATATTCAGGGTTCCATTCATTTGAAGGGAACTCTTCAGCACAGAAGTCTGAACAATGTTCCTGGTAAGCAGTGGAGGTTCTGACAGTTTCCTGTCAGTCCCAGTTCCTAGGGACTAGGTTAGAATGAGGGCTCTGCTCAAGGATCCAAATGTGACAAATAAAGAAGTTCTCCAGAGCGCTCAATCCAAAGGAAGACAGAACTTAGGCAACATCTGCAGAAAATATGGGAAAGATTTTTGGTTCCCTTTTAACCCTGAATATAACTCAATAAAACAACCCTTGCCAAAAATATTTCACACAAAGGGACTAGGGGAAGGCAGCAGCAAGCGGGGAAACAGTAGAAGCAAATAGGATTAAAAAAAAAAAAAAAAATTAATAACAAAAAAAATCAATATAGCCTCATTAAGGTAAAACAAGGCACTTAAAAGGCCAGCCTCATCTCTGAAGCACTCACTTGTAAGTTGGGATCTGCCAGTCCCAGAAGTACCCTCTGAGCATGTTTAGGACCCAAGAACCGGTTTATGAGTGAAGTCCATCCCAAGGAAAAGTGGAACATGATATCCTCTTGAAAATCCGCACACAGACTGTGACAGTTTAGATCATAGCTGAGGTCAAACTTCCTGCATGGAATCAGCAAGTGAAGCTGATTCTGAGCACCAGAAGGCAACAATGGTTTCAGGTTTTCTAGAAACAGAACCGATAGTGAGGATGAGCCTGACAGCAAGTAGAATCCTTGCAGTACTGACCAGCTTTGAGAACTACAAGTACCCAAAGTGACTTTTTAAACAAACAAACAAAAACCCAGAAAAAGAAATCCTCGAGCGTTTTAGCAGTCTGGATCCTAACACAGCAGCCCATTCACTGCTCAGATAAAACAGTCACATAGAAGCCACTTGTAGATAAAGCACCACTGTCAGAAAAGGAGACATTAACTTAAAGTCCTCCAGCAATGGTAAAAGATGACTACAAGTAAGTTTGTTTATCCAGCCATTTGGTTGTGTCATACGGATAAGGCAACATTACTGAGTAAGATAACAAGGCTTCATGTAATTCAATCATCTTGCTCTGAATCTTCTATTGCCAGAAACAGACCAGAGCAGAAGAAATGCGGCTCGGAAGGTAAATGGTATCCTGGGCTCCATCAAAGGAGGGGTGGCCAGCAGGGACAGGGAGGTGATTGTTCCCCTCTACTCTGCTCTTGTGAGGCCCCATCTGGAATACTGCATCCAAATGTGGAGCCCCCAGTACAAAAAAGACAGGGAGCTGTTGGAGAGGGTCCAGAGGAGGGCCATGAAGATGATCAGGGGACTGGAGCACCTCCTCTATGAGGACAGGCTGAAGGAGCTGGGCTTGTTCAGCCTGGAGAAGAGAAGGCTGTGGGGTGACCTCATTGCAGCCTTTCAGTACCTAAAGGGAGCCTACAGAGGGGAGGGGAATCAACTCTTTGAAAGGGTAGATAACTGCAGGACGAGGGGAAATGGTTTGAAGTTGAGGGAGGGAAGATTTAGGTTGGACATCAGGGGGAAATTCTTTACAGAGAGAGTGGTGAGGTGCTGGAACAGCTGCCCAGAGAGGCTGTAGATGCCCCGTCCCTGGAAGCGTTCAAGGCCAGATTGGATGGGGCCCTGGGCAGCCTGGTCTAGCATTAAGTGAGAAGGTTGGTGGCTCTGCATGTGGTAGGGGGGTTGGAGATTCATGATCCTTGAGGTCCCTTCCAACCCTGCCCATTCTGTGATTCTGTGAAATGGATATGCATTAACATTACATAGGAAACATTGCTACCAAAAAACCTCCAATATCTCAAAAAAAAAAAACCAAAAAAAACCAGAGTGCTAAATCAGGACCCTACCACAACTGCTTTGTGAAACTATCCTGTAAATTCAGAGCAACATGGAGAGAAGACAGGACTGTAGAAACATTATGTGACAATTACTGTATTTCATGGCTAAAATGGGGTTACAAAAGGATTAGGCAAGTTCCCAGAGGGAAGTCCATTATTACTTGCTTAAACCAATAATTCAGATGCTCTATTGGTTCAGAAGTCCCTCGGCAGGGCATGGATCACTCTACTGACCATGGTTCATCCTTGTTCTCCCAAGGCAGCTGTTACTGGCTATTACCAGAGACAGTCCTGAGCCCAGGATGGTTTACCCTTACTGTTGTATCGTGTAAACATTAAATCACGTTCAGAAAGAAAATTATTCTGGAAGCACTTTTTCCCAAGTTGCCTTCTCTAAACAAAAAGTCAACATTCTGTTTTTCCCACATTACCAATGATCTCCTGCTGCGACTGATGCATCGACTCATTGACTTCACTGGAGCAACGATCAGCCAGGTTCTTTCCCAAACCATCTTCTATGTGTTTGTTGAGTTCCTGAAGGTTTATAAAGAAAATACGCTCATCAACTTCTATTTAGCTCATCATTTACATTACATTGTTCAGAGGTATGTTAAACATTAGGTGTTATTATTTGCAGTGGGAAAAAAAGCAGGTTACCATGAAAATAAGATGCCTTTAAATTATGACTGAAAAATCTAATTGACGTGACACAGGGAGGATTTCTCTAGGCTTGTTATCACTAAAAGGCATATGGAAAAGCAAGTATTTTCAATAAAAATGTGACACTGAAGAGCACACCAGTACCATGCTGCCCTACAAAGCAGTCAGTCACAACACAGTAGGCAATTTCATTGGTCTACATAGAGATAGACCAATCCCACCAACACCATGGAGTCTGTTCTGGGCATTTTGGAGAGCCAGGACAGGGCAGAGAGACACATGTATCATAAAATAAAGTTCTGTAATGCTTAAACAAAGTGTCATATAAAAGATAAGCAAATGATGAAAATATAGAAGTTAAAAGAAAGACAAAGAAAACTTACTGTCTTATAGAGCTTCAGTACTTGAGGAGAAGGGTGAAAGTCTGAATAAAATTCATCAACTAGAACCGAAAGTCGGCAAATCTCATCAGTCATGGCAGAGGAGACCTGAAAGACAAAATGCAATCCTCTCCTATCTTTTCCAGACAGAATGGAAACAGGCTTCTGAACTAACTCAGTTACAACAAGTAATTCAATTACCTGACACTCAGCAAGGACTGCCAGCATGTCTTTTTATTTCTTTTCTATTCTTTGAAATGGAATAGATGACAATTCAAATGTACTTCACAAGCTTGGGCTTGGGGTATGTACCTCTGTCATGACTGAAAGGGACTGCTGTTCAGAAGGGAAAACATTTGAATCTGAAGATTTTTGACACTGCTGTGACCTGCTATGGTCAGGACACTTCAAGGTCACAATATACTCCCTCCAATCAGCTTCTGCAGCTAATCAGAAAAACTCCATCAGTCCAGAGGTAAAACCTGCAGGCTTCTCCTTACAACCACAGACAGTTTCAGATGAGCTGATCTGAATGCCAGAGGCCACGGATAATGCAATTTTTCCCCAGCAGACACTGGAGATGCTCAGTATTTTTTCTCTTGTGTGCTCAGGACACACACAGAAGTGGATTACAGTCTAGCAATCTCTTACACATCAATTAGCACTGCTGATGTGAATTAAAACAATGTCTTATCAAATACTTCAAGCTTCAGTCCAGCCAAGCATCCTTGACTAATATAATCTGATAGTCTGTATTCATTTATACACTCTTTGAACATAAATGTTGTCTCCAAATTTAGGAGAGCAAAAACCCACCCCAAATTATGCTACCACTTTGAAAAGTGCCTATTCCAAACACTTCAAAATTCACATCTACTCAAGCTGAAGATTTGCTTTGTTCATCTTTGCAGAATCTCAGATCAAACTTCTATGAAACTCAGAGTGCCTGTGGTCAGCCACAGCTCTAATGCTGACAGTGAAGTCATTTGTAAGAAGTTCATCTATTGCTCAACATCCACATACTGACAGATTCACTTATTTATCTGCCAAGTTGCGTCATGCACACACTCCTCCCTCCCTGCATTACTTACTTTATTTTCTACTTCCTCAGTAACACGTTTGATTTTTTCCTTAGTATCTTCTGTCAAAATGTTCAGCTGATTTCGAACGAAGTCCAACCTATCCTTCTGGTCTTCTCGCTCTTCCATTGAGAGCACTCTAATGGAGCAGAAAGGAAATTACCAGCAGGTATTCTCCCAGAAATGAAGCAAGCATGTACCATTAGGCATGAACCACCAAGCTTACGGCATACTGCACAGCCAAAAAAGTTCCAAAGTTACAGTAGTGGAGCAAAGCAGGAACACTGACTGCTTCAGAGTGACTGCAACGTAGATATAAAATTTACAAGTGCACTTAAAGGCTGCACTGATTGAATAGAACTCTAATGGCTGGGCTTTGATATATCTTAAAAATTAGCATTTGGAGTTGGAACTAAATAAAGAGGCCTTTAATACTTAGCCTTTCCTGATTATAAGAGAAAGAAAAGGAAAAGATAAATCCAATCAAACTGTCCTGCTGCTGCTCGCCAGCACCATACAACTATTCCTTACCAATGACACGAGCCCAATGACCCTGCAGAACAAGAGGCAGCAGAAACTAACCTTGTCACAACAAACTCTTCAAAGGTGCTAGACCTATTGTTGAAGTAAAACACACACAAAATCTAGAGCAGTTGTATCTTAAAGGATCAGCAGTTACATTAAAAGACAATTCAGACTAAGAGGGATCACTGTACAGGTTTGGGTTGGTCAACTGACAGAAAGGAGGAGGTATCAAAATATTTTCCAACAGTTTCACAGAAGGTTTTCACAGCATCTGACAAAGTTAGACAGATTAACATGTAAACAGGCAGCTTGGCAATGCTAATATGTTTGGGAAGACGAATGCCTGACAGGAACAGCAGAGTCTGTTGGGACATAAAGACACTTTATTAACAGACACAGAAAGGAGGTGGATGGAAAGGAATGTATGAGAAAGAAGAGGCAGCAGCAAAAGTGGAGAAAAAATATTCATATCCCAATCTCCAAAAACATGGAACTATGAGAGAGAAAAGATGAATTATTACCACATGCACCAAAGGATACTTTCATGAGCAAAGAGAGAGTACAGACAACTTAAGGATACAATCTGAAAAGAACCAGTGATACAGCCCAAAGAGCTCACATGGGCTCTTCCCACCCCTCTCAGCACTCTTAAGCACTACAGCCTCCCATGTAGTTGCTCAATGTTACCATACACAAACATCTACAGGTAAAGCAGCAGGCCCAAACGTGACTGGATACAATGAGAAAAAAACTTTAAAGTTTTAAAAAATGATTGGAAAACCCATAGATTATCTTTGTGACCATAAATCAGTAAGAAGGAAAACAAAGTAAGCCAAGATCCCTATGCAGGAGTCACAGAGCAAGGGCAAGACTGAGCAGTGCAAGAGAACAGTCAGACTGACACACCAGAGGAATTCTCCATTTCTTATCAATAGAAAAAAAAAGTGCACTTTACAGTCCAAAATGACCCAAGAAACCACCAGCATGGAAATGGCTCCTTAGATGACCTGGAGAAACCAACCAGCCCTCCAACACACCTACCTTTTTTCTGCTGCAGCTACGTTTATGGCGTCCATAATGTTTTTCACAGTATCTATTATCTGTTTAGCTCTGATAGTGTGCTGTTCAAACTTGGTTTTCACGGCTGACTGCGAGATACACTCCTGCGAGGAGCCCAAGCCACAACACATTACTGCAATTCCATACCAACACTTTTTGGAATTTCACTGTCAGAAAGCATTTGCTGCTATTAGCATGAACTTAAACCCACGGAAAACAAAAAGAGAAGGTATACAGAAATCAAAAGACAACAGAACTGAAATCTCAAATGAATCTACAGCAGCAGGTCTCTACCTTCATACCTTCATGTTCATTCACAGTAATGTGCAGAGGTTTTTTATCTAAAACAAATGAGGAATGGAAACAAAAACCAAACTCGGTGTCTGTGTTAAATAAATCCAGCTCTTAAGAGAACTCTCCTAACTGTCTATTGGGAATGCTGAATGTTTAATGTGACCCCTGGCAATACTGCCTTGCACGAGTTCTTCTCTTGCAATAAATATTCACAGCTTCAAGCAGCAGCTCTGAGTCAGTAAAATATTACAAGCTATGTCAATACTGACAGTTCAGGCACAAACTATAATTAGGAATTAGAAACAAAAGTTGTCCAACAGTCCTTAACATATTGCTGAAGTGTTAAATCTATTAGTACAGAACACTCAAAAAATTTCGAATCAATATGCAATCTTGAATATTGTACAGCTATTCTGGTGTTACAGAAAATAAATTGAAAGATGCATAAATGTTAAATATGGGCAAAAGCAAATCAGTTGTGATCACGAATTAAGACTTTAAGTAAGCGTGCATCATGAGGCATGTGGCCAGTACAAGGTGCTGGAGCTCAGTCTGCACTGTGACCACCAAGCAGCAGGATCTTCTGTATTCAGGGGGAAGAAAGCAAGCAGCTAGTTTCCTTAGATCAGATCTGTTTTGGGGTGGTGATGTTTTTTGCAGGTTTGTTGTTTTTTTAAATTAATCTGTGGATAGCACAAACAATGTTTAAGTTGCTTTTGAAAGACTTGCCTATGACCTCAGCACTGTAAAAACAAACTGCAGCTATCTACAAATAATAGAGTAAAACAAAAGAAACAGAATGAATAAAATATATTCCCTGTTCCTCGATGAAGCAGATCTAGAAATCAGCAATGAAAGGCCAGAGTTTCAGAAATATCAGCACATTGTTAGAGCTAGACTAGACACAGAGGAAAGAGTCTTCCCAGCATTAGTATGTGGTAGGTAAAAGGATGACAGTCACTCACAACACAACCAGACAATCCAAGTTAGAGCACTAGGAAAAACACAAAGGTTAATTATATGACTGGAAAAGGTAAGAGGAGGACAGGAGCATTTTTGCTGTTATTCTGTAAATAACCAACTATTGAAACAAAGATAAAAGCTTTCAATGTTCCAATAACATAACCAAACCCACTGTAAGTCTACTGCCTTCCAGCATAGCCAGACAGTCTTTTGGTGTTAGGGAAGGACCCTGCTGCAGGGTACTGATTCAGGCTGTGTTATTCATTCTACATTACAGCCAGAACTACTATTCTGCCCTGCGTGTCTTTTCCACTCCTCCATACACCACTTCTGTTTGGTGAAGCAACTCTGCCAACCCTACAACCCGTGACATAACTGGTTGTGGTTTTATGTAGAACATTCACTCAAGACAGCTGCATACAGTCCACTGGATGCAGCAAAAGGTTTATTGTGACTTCAGGATGGATCACTGTGGTGGTTGTGACCTTGGGACAGAAGTTTCTCATCTTAGTGTCCAGCTCAAGACACTCAAATCTGATTTACTGATGTGCTGAGCATTTGTAACACCAAACAATTTAATAAGTCACATGTCTGCCAATTTTAAAATATCCTGTGTTGAATGCATAACTGTAACTATGAGAGATTTTAGAGAAAAAGAAGCGCTTTGGATACAGCAAAAATACATGGCAGTAATTGATTTAAAAACTTAATTTCCACTTTTTCCCTACTAGTTGAAAGTACCCTGCTCTAAGGACAAAAAAGACAAATTAAAATGTGCGTTTGGTTACAAGTAGCAACCCAAGCAAGAAACTTCAAGTCTCATGGACTTATGTGCTGTCTGTATTCTGAACTAATTATTTCAACATCTCAGTCATCTCCCATAGCAGTGCAGATAAAGCCTAAACAATCAAGGCATATCCAAGACTCCAACTTAAGATAACAAATAACAGCTTTAGAGTTATTGAATTCCACAAGATGAATGGATTCTATCACACAGGAATCAACTGATTATCTAGCCAGACCTACTTCCGAAGAACATATGAACTCAGCTATGACTACAGCTGAACTGGGGATGAAGGATGGTTTCAGCACAGCACCAAGGATGCAAAAAGAGTGTTAGAGTTCAGAGTATCAGAGCTAAGAGGTAAATAACAGTGATAATTTCAAAACTCCGGCTTTAAAAATGCTAGTAAATTTTTACTTTTACATTAATGAAACATACTACCTTACTGCTTGAGTGCTGGATTGCAATAATGAATTACAAAGCTACAAGTGCAGAACAAAATAAGTCTTACAGTACAGCAGGCATTTTAGCAGCTAATGGTTATTAAGTGATACAATCATTTCTAAGAATAGCCTCTTATCATCTATACTATACTGGTATTAAGATCGCAAAATATGAGCTTAGAACCCAGCTTTGACCCTTTCCCTCACTGAACAACACTCTGTTCTACCTGCTGCTCTAAGAGGCAACTGATGAACAGAGCCAGAAGATAAGGCACAGCTGTCACGTGGTTGGAATAGTTGTCATTCCTCCACTTGTTCACCAAGGTCATGCTCAGTAAAATTAAGCTACGCATAAACAGAAGTTACCTTCACATCAGTAAAAGAGGCAGTTAAAAAAAGCCCATCATAAATACCTCAAATATCTGCTCAAAATTTTGGAATTCTTGGAATCTTGTTTGAAACCCTTCAGCAAGCGCTCCGCCTGTGGACAATAGCAGACCATAAGGGAGAGAACACCACAGCACAATGACTATCTAGTTCACTTCTATCAGGCTTTGTGACATTTTTTTCTGCATTGGGGGGAAAAAAAGAAAAAAGATTTCCTACACACCGCTCTCTGGCATTCCTTGGGCCTTCTGTCTCCTGGCACTCAGAACTTCTTTTGCTGAAACAAAAAAGATGCGATTCCTCGCTTCTACAGGATCAATAACTTTGAGCTCATCAACGAGAAAAGTGAGGCAGCGCTCCATGTGCTGCCTGCGCACCTGAGGAAAAGGTGGAGAGCTCATGAGAAAGAGGCAAAAACAACTGAGCTGCTATCAAATCAAAACATCCGAGCACAAAACAAACCATGCCTGACCCATCCTTAGACCTTAGATGCCTTCTAATCCTACTGATGCAGCAGCAGCTGCTTTTAAATCACTTAATCAGTCCTGGAAGCAAACATATTTCCTTCTAGAACTGTCTCTATTTATGCGTGTTTCCTATCTCAGTCAGGTACTGAGGTAACTGATCCATTCCCCATATGCAGAGTACTGAGCATTCCTGCAAACCAGATGCCCTCAAAGAGCTGAAGAGTACACTGACAGCTATTCCAACATGCTTTATCATGTATCATCTGTACCCTCAGGCAGCAGTATCACAAAATTAAAAGGTAACACCAAGAACATTAAAAACAAGCTTACTGTGGAAGACAAAGGTTTTAAACAAGCCTTCCACTGCCTGCCTGCATACACAGCAGTTTGAATTAAAGCAGCAAATTATTTCCATTTTTGGATCAAACAATCTATCCTTTAACCAACAAGACAAAGCTGTTGTTTTCATTCTAATAAGTGTATTACCATAATGATTTATACATATATATACCTCCACGTGCATAAAAGCATGCACACACAAATATATTACCATCTCTTTGCATACATGTATACATCAATCCAAGCAAGAGCCACCAGATCACTTACATCTTCCATATATTCTGGCTCTGATGCAGAGGCATCCCATCTATTGTTCAAGATGAAGATATTTGGCTTAGAGAGCCGTTCGTTCACTTTATGGAAAAAATGTTTTTCCTAAGAATTAAAACACAAACAGAAAACTTGCCAGGCCTCTGAAACAGTCATACATTCTTCTGTAAGAGATCTGACTACGAACAAGGTTGTTTAAAGACTCATATTAAAAATAATTCATTAGCATTGAAAACCACAGACACCCAGCAGAAAACAACAGCTTCTGATAGTTCAAGAGTCATCAAATCTCTTAAAACCAATGCCAACAACACAAGCCAACAGTGCTGCTAACTTGTCTAAAATGGGCAGAAGTACAATTAATAAAGCTTCCAAAACAGATATTTTAGAAAACACTGCGACAAAAAAAACCCAGCTCCTCTATACACCTATCGCATCATTTACTGACTGTCTTCTTTGTTACAAAACTGAATCTCCTTCAATTTTTCTCGCATTCAGTTTGTTCCCAGTTATGTGACAATGACAATATCTGTCAGGGAATAGAAAAAACACAAAATATGACACAACAGTATCTGCTCTTTTTTTTTTGCCCCCAGTAAGATGCCTGGCTGAAACTGCGAAGCCTTCATTAGTTGTAACACCAGCATACTGTCATCCACCACACCAACTTTGCTTTCTACAACCAGAAGCTATTCTTCATCTCTAACTGTATTCTTCAACTAAATTATATTAGCTTGAACCACAAAATAGTTACATTTCCTGCTTCAGCTTCTATGGCTTGAGCCACAGAAAAAAAAAAAGCCACTGCTGAATGTCTCCATTTTCAACATTAAACAAAGAACTAATGGGAAGTCACTGCACACCATACCGTGTTCATGAGAGTTGACTCAGAATTGGCAACCAAGACAAACACATCAGCATCTAAGCAGAATTTGTCAATCCAGCTGTCCAGCTCTGTAGTCACATCTGTGCCAGGACTGTTGATAACAGAAAACAAATTCATTTATACAGCAATGGAGTACCCAGTTTCTACAGTGATAAAAATAGATTAGGATCACTTAAGGACATTACGTTTAAGATATGAAGCTTTACACCTTTGATCTAATGCTGAACTCAAGTTTAAGGCAAAGAAAAAACTCATTACCACTGAGCACTTATTTGTCATTTATTTGACCATCAACTTGTTACAAAATGCAGCGAATAAACATGCAGATCATAACAGCCAGAAAAGCATCAGGTCTGTCAGCAATCCAGGCAGAATGCTCTTCCTCCCCATATCCCAAGTTTTTGATTGTAATCAGAAAGAACAGTTATTCATTATGTGTTTTTCCACTAATAAAGGCCTATTTAAAGTTACAGGCCTACGCACAGTTTGCATAACATAACGATTAAAATGAAGTTAGAACTATAAAGCTGTCAGTTTTTCAAAAACAAGTGGAATAAAATAAACATTAGCTCATATGTGCAAAACCTCAGTTATTTCTGGTTTGAACCAGGGGAAGTGGCAGCTCAACACATAAGTCACATTAACTGACAGTGACAGTCAGATTTTCAGGGCACTCACTAGAGTGACATTTACGTCCTGCAACCCTTAAAATAAGCTTCTAGATACGAAGTCCAGGCCGCTCGCTCTTCACGTGATCGGTTTGGAGCATTTAAGGACAAGGAACGAGCAAAAGGTTTTACAGCTGCAGTGACCTTGGTCACACTTCTATGCTGTTTGTTTTAAAGGTGACAACAGGCTCAGCCAAAAGCAAGTCCCTCCTGCAGCACTCACAGGACACCTTTTTGTTCCAACCGTTACAATGCCAGAATCGGCGGAGCAATGACAGGCAGCACTATGTACCAAAGAACAAGCTCTGTGCTCTTGGGAGAGGAGGGGGAAAAAAAAAGCACCACTCAGTAACTCTGCAAAGAGCACAAGCAATCAGTCAACAACTCTTTTTTAAATGCTACAGTGGCATATTTATTTGAGGAAGTGCTTATTGCAATAGAAAGCATACCTGTCCACTAAGACCAAATCGTCCCTCAGCAGCGCACACTTGGACTTGGGCCAGAAGACATGGACCAGACAGCCAGCCTTCAAATCTTTATCCATGTGAAGAGCATGAGCAAGCTGATTGACTGTCTATCAGGAACATGAAGAGAGAAGACAAACATGCAGTGTGTACCACAAATGAGTCTGCAAACCAGCCTAATTCAGTTCTCCCGCAAATTGTCAAGAGAGTGATATTCACTTTTGGTGAATATTTGTGCCTTTCTTTTAAAAAGATTTTTTTTCCCATCTTCTTAAGACTTGCTGCTACTTGAAGAATGAGTTGTGCTTCAAAAAGTACACGGGAGTTTTGAGTATTCCTCACAGGGCTACATGTGATACTGAGAGCTGTCATGAATTTGCCTCAGAGCTTTAAGGCATCGCTGTGAGCAGTACAGGAAGGTAAGTGCCCTAAGGCCAACGAGAGATGCTGTTGATCTTTAGCAAGTAACAGAGCTTACTGACAGTCCTACAAAAACTCTCAATATACTCTCTGCTACAACGACACACACCTTAGCCGTTTTCAGTTTCACCTGCTAGCTTATAAATGATCAATGAGTAATCCTTATACTTCCATTAGACTTCAAACTGTTGTTAAAGACAGAACCTTTGAGAAAAGGTTCCTGTGAAAAAAGACCTAAAAAGACCTTTTTTTTTTTTTTTTTCCCCCATTCAGGAACTCTACCTTGACACTCTTCTTCTCATCCGACCCCTCTGTCATGAGGTAGGCCTTATCTCCATCAGTCCCTTCCACGCTGAGAAAGCAGTTGGTTGTGTGGCCAATCCCACTAGGAAGTACCTTATCCCACAGCATTGCATTAATGACCGAACTTTTTCCACTGCTTGTTCTAAAGAAAAAGGTAATGAGAGCACTCTGAGCACAGTGAAGCAGCATCAAGCACACCTTCCTTCTGAATGCATTCCCCTTTAATCACATTAGGCCCACGCTATTTTGGGGTGTGAGAGAGCATCAAACAACTTCATCATGGCTTGCCAGAAAAGAATAGAAAGGAAAAGAAGGAGAAGTTCATCAGAATAGCAATTACAGCACCCTTTCTTGATACCAAAATTTCCTGTTCTATCAAGAAAGCCATGTGCATAACTCGTGCCACCTGAACAAGCCCAGCCTGTACTGAAAAGTCAGCCTTTACATGGCATATCTGTATCTATATAAGGAATCTGTTAAAAAAAAAAAAAAGAAAAAAGCAGTTCAATTTTGCTGCACCAGAAAAAGCATCTAGCCTAAAACAATGCCTCGGATCAATGCAAAGCAATTGCTAAATACCACCACCCTGTCCCACAGAAGGGGCAGCCTGCCCTCTGCCTTGTGTCAGTGCTGGAATTCCCAGAGAAAACAACTGATGGAAAACCTGTGTAATATTTCGGATAGAATTATTTTTTGATCAGGTAACAATTCAACATTCCTGCTCACAGCAAAGCTAAGGGAGTAATTCCAGGGATGCTGGAGAAGGACATGAGGAAAAGGTTGCATTACAGGGGCAGAAGAGGACTTAGTAGCCCCTACGATGGCATTAACAGCGACTATTTAAAATGCTTGTGAAATTACCATCTCTGTAACTTAACACACTGCCTTCAGAAAACATCGATCTGTGCCAGTCAGGAAGGAACCAGTGCTTCTGATATAGCCCTCTAAAGCATTAGATGTGGTGCAAAAGGAGCACTGTACCAATGCCCTGAGATTGTATGGCTCCAAGTACTGCTGTCTGGGAATTCTCATTACAGCCAACTCCAAACAATTTAATCAACAATAATCTCAACTTAATCAAGATCTCCAAAGGAACACGTAAAGCAGTGTGCAAAAAGATAATCAAATTTATTTACTGCAGTTCATATAATGCAAATGCTGTCTTTAGTCATGGAACTTAGTCTTGTCCTTATTTCAGAAAGAAAAAGTAGCTCAATTAAATCAGTGTTCTCGACTCAATGCAACTGCTCACCAACTCAGTATCTCTACAAGGATGTGAAGTTCTCAGCAGTGCCCCACTCTGCAGTAACCCTCCCCAATAAGATTTGAGACTTAACTCTTACACAATAGTGTGAAGTAAGCACGGGCTGTAATTTGTTAACGGAGCTACTTCCTCTAGCAGAAAGTTCAGTACTCATTCTACAATGCTTTACAAATTCATTCAGAATGTCAGAGGGAGAGTTCAGGTTAAGGTTTAATTAATCATCTCCTGAGCTGAACTTGCAAAAGCAAAATTCACCACGTAGCACAGCTAGTAAATGCATTCAGCTTTTAACTTTGTGAAATGCCAAGGTTCAGATACAAACAGCTTACTTTTTCCCAGCTCCTTTCATCATTTTTCTTTAAATAATGGAGCTACTGCTAGCAGAGGGAGAGTGCAACCACATACAACACTCAGTGCTGTACGTACCTTTTTCAATACCAGTGCAATTTTTTCAATTAAAAAGAAGATTCATATTCCGGAAAATATACGTAATCATTTAAATAATCTATAACTTTGAAAACACTAACTAAATATGCAAAATATTTGATACTCATTCTGTAATAATATCAGAGACTGTGAATTCAGATTTTTCCTTGTTAAGTGAGTCCAGGGCAGCAGAAATTCATGTTGCGTTCAGATTTATCTGCAAGCCATGTAATGCATTGTTACTGTTTTCCCTAATAAGCACCACACAGACCTATCAAACTAATGGCACAGCCAGCACAGCAAGGGCCTCTAACACTGCCTATTTTTCTTCAGTTGCTTATATGTGGAAATGAACAGCTCCAATTTTTGTTTTTCAACGCTTATAATACACACCAACAGAAGGTCTTAAAATCAGTTGTTCAGTACAAATACACTGAACAAACAAAGCCACCATGTTAAGCAAACAGAACATTCAGGAGAAGGCAACTAACTCTCATCTTCCTAAGTCAAATAATAGACCGACACACAAAAAAATATTTTATGTAACCTATCCATAAAAATATGCAACAAGACATACATTATTAAACTACACAAATAGAACAAGATGGTGTCACAGAAATATTTAGCACCTATTAGGAGGAGTGAGCACGTTCAAAGAATAATCATATAATGAAGAAATAATTCTGGTACAGATAAGTTACAAACATGGATGTTAAGTTCTGAAAGAAATCATTCATTACCTGCCAAAAAATGCCACTTTCATGTGTCTTCGTGAAAGCACCTCACCAATGACTGCTAACTTCTTTTTATATGCCTGTATTTCTGCTAATTCATCTTCTGTTGCTATACGTTCAAGCTCTGGGTTCCTGTATGTTGCTACACGTAGAAAAAAAAAATAACAAAAGCTATCACAGCAGAATGCATGCTCAGGGATACAAGTTCTACATTATCAATACTTCACGTGACAAAGATATGTCTAAATTTTAATTATGCAGCAGTAGGAAAGCAAAAATAACTCCATAAAATGAGCCCATCATTTGAAGTTCCACAGAGCACTTGGGAAATCATCTTAAATCACTACAGATGAATCAACAGAATCACTACTACAGTTAAAAACGATCTACGTTTAAAGAGAACGCACAGATCTCAGAACATGAACCATCCTCTTCAGCACACCAGGCTGTGTCCATGGGCTTACTGCCTGGCCTTTGTGACACTGTCTCCTTCAGAAAGCCAAACAAGGACTGCCACGGACACCAGAGCTGGGCTGGGCTGTCCTCTCAGCACAGAGCTCCTCAGCAGAGTAGTGAGCAACCAACCCGTATGGCAACGTGCACCTCCACACTGCTGAAACCTGTAGTGTTGTAATCACAGGCTTTTTGCATCATATCTTTATTATTTACTTTGCTATTAGACAGATCAGCCTACTTAACAGGTAGCAGAGCCTGTTGGTGCTTTTTTTTCTATGTGTAAGGAACTGAAACAGGGCTGTAAGTGGCCCCAAACCACATGAGGTGGCTCAGCCTCCACCATCACAGAAAGCACCCACTGTCACACGATGCAGCCAACTGTTATTAGGCACAACCACCCTAGGTATGGCTACTAGCACAGCATTTCACTGTCCTCAAGCAGGAAGCACCGTGATGTCTGAAGGCATACATTCACACACATGAACACATGCTGCACTACCATAAAATCAATTCAGAGCAACGGACCAGGCCACGCATCACACCAAAAACTGACCTTCCACAAAAGCAGCCCCCTCAGTGACGTAGTCCAGCAGCTGCTCAAAGATGGCAGTGATGGTCTTTTTGGCCAGCACGAAGTGCTTCAGCGGGGACACGGTGGCTTCTGCCATTATGTAACTGTGGGGAAAGTTGCATGAAGTGACCGAAACACGCAGAGAACCCACGTCAGTGAAAATCAACGTGCTCTCAGCCGGTAATTAAAACAAACAACAGCGTAGCCGATGGAAGTAAGGCTGGCAAACCCTTAACCTCCCCCCCCACACACGCTGACAGCTGCTCACAAAGCACAGCTTCAGCACCGATTTCTTACGGCTCGTTTCCAAGCACGCCTCAACCCCAGCCCTCCACTTTAACCCCGCTCCCGCCTGGAGGTCACAGCCTTCTCCCTCGGCCGGGCCCGGGCATCACGGACGGGGCCAAACAAGGCCCGGCCGCAGCTCCCCGCGCAGCCCTGCAGGACGGACAGCGCCGCGGGCCGCGGCCCCGTTCCTCCTCGAGCCCGCCGTTACCAGGCAACCGCCGCGCCGCCGGCGGGGCCCCCGTGCCGCCGCCGCCTCCTGCCCCGCCGCCGGGCCGCAGACTGACGTCACTTCCGCTTCCGCCTCCTCCCCCTCCACCTCCCGGCTCCGCCCGCGGCCGCCATGTTTAGTGAGGGGCCGCGGGGCGGCGGCCGCCATCTGCAAGGAGGGCAGAGGGGATGGCGGCGTGTGAAATGGAGACGGGGCGCTGACGGGAAGTAGCCCCACTCTGGCCTTTACAACTGCCAGGGCCTTGATTAATTTCATATATATATATGTATATGAAATATATATATTTACACATATATTTTTGCCATAGCTTCTTCCCCAGGCAGCAGTTTGTGCGCAGCCAGTCGCCCGCAGGTACACCTGCAGATGAAAGCTGTCTCCAGCCCAGGCCTCCCCGTAATCCCTCACAGCCCCCCGCCCCGCTGCCGGGAAGCCCAAGGAAAGCACGGGAGGCAGGGCTGGGTGCCGGCAGCACCGCCCTGTAATCAGACAGCGTTAGCTGAGGTGACAAACGCTTGTAGGCTTCATAGCACCCATCGTTTGTACGTTTGGTACTTCTGCATGGAACACAGCAGGACAAAGGCAGCACAAAGGACTGTGACGAGCAATAAGCGTTGGGGAGAGAGTAGAGAAGCAGTAGGGCTCCGTGCTGCAGGTCTTCTTGCAATAAGAAATGGGATTTTAATCTTGTTTTTAGTCTGCCATATAAATTCTCTCGTTTGGTAGCCAACGTGCCCCCAGCTGTGGTACTCGATGCAGATCTTATAAGCTATAGGCTCAAATGCCTGAGCACTAACTAAACCACTTCCCAAAGCAACCCTGAGATTGTGCAGAGCTTCTTGTCACTGCAGCAGAGGAGCCCTGCAGGTATCAGTGCAGGAAACAGCTGAATTTATTTTCATAAATGCTTACCTAGAAACTCCTGATCGCTGCAGCTGATAGCTGTAACCCAGGACCGATCAATTAATGCTAAAGATGACCTCAGTGTCCGGCAGCACTAGGCATGTTCCAAACTCAGCCTGGCTTTCCACCCAGCCCTGAATTCACAGCGACTGCACGGTGCCCTCCCTGGGAGCAACAGGCTGTCCCCAAACATACTGTTATTCCTTCCAGCACTCCAACTTCTAAACACCCTCCGCTCATGACCTATTTTTTCTTCCACTACATACCTTTCTTGTTTAGGCAGGCTGGTCATGCAGAAACAAGTAACTTATTTCTGCTCCCTCTGAAGCGAGATGAGATCAACTGGTCAAATACATTTCCATTGACTTTCTGATACAGTAAAAAAAACCCACACCGCACTCCTGTATTAGTGAAATCCTAAGTAAAACCTGAATGTATTTCTTACCTAGACACCGTGGTGTGCATTTTAGATTGGAACTCGCTTTCATACCACTCCTATGGCATATTCTTATAATCCCCATTTTAGAGATTAGAAACTGACATATGTCAACAGGAAGCCACCCTGGAATCCTGAGTCACCAAGAGCAGGGTGGAAGAGAAGCTCCAACACCCCTCCTCACTCTGTTATACCTATATGAGCAAAATCAGCCTTCCATATATAGAACTTACTAGTACTCCATAAACTACATTACTGCTACCATATTAAGCCAGGCAATATGAAATTAGTGATACTACTGCAGACATTGCCATTCCCTCTACAACAAACTAAAAAAAAAATACAGTCAGGATACGATTGGGTTGTCTTTTTCAAAGATTACACGTAGGATTTGGTACTAAATCAGCATTGTAATACAGTGAAAATAAGTCTTGCCTCCTACTAAACCTGTATTAAATGGCTTCAGATGTTCTAGAAATACTTCTCTAGACATCAGAAATTCCATAAACCCACTATATTCAGCCAATGTTTATAGCTATGAAACTCCAGTGCTAAGTCCCTTGCATACTTGGGAGCTGATAACACTAAGTCTCACCAATCAGGAAATGTTTTATACATTAATTATGCCTATATAATACTTACATTAGACAACCTTACAAATTTACAATCAGTACAGAAACATAAAACTCCACCATTTTATGGATTATTTCACCCTGATAGCTAACACAATCTAAATGACCTCACCCTTAACTATCTGTACAACTATCAGTCACTGAGAAATACAGCTATGAACTGAAGCTTAAAAATTCACTTAGTAAGACTGTAATGCCCAAAGAACACTATCTATCTAATCAGAATAGCTGTACTAAATCACTTTTAAATGATTTTTTTTTAACTATACCAGTGTTTGAACCAGTACATTTAAGTTTATCACATACAGATTTAAAATCAGTTCCCTTAAATTACTAGTCATAGAAAGCTAGTTATAGATCTTCAGAATTATAATAATTATGAACTAGTTTACTTATAGAGGCATTCTCCAAATGAGGTTGGTGACATATTTCAGAGCTAAACTAAGATTTTAGATATTAAAATTACACTGTCTATTCTCAGCTGGATCACTTCACACATCTCCTTAGAATTGCTCCTTAAAACACAACCCAGACTGCACACAAACAGTACGTGTCTCCTTTGTGCATCAAAACAAAGACAGCAAGTGAAGGTAAATAAAAGAAATAAAAGTGATGTTGGCAGTCCCTACTAAATGTGTGGATGAAAGCATTGTTGGGACAGGATTTGAAATGAACGCTGACCAAAGACTGAAACAAGTGATGAGGTAGGATAGGTGCCCGTGAGAGAAAGACACGCCAATTTTAAAAGCTTAGGAAGAATACAAGGTGGTCAATACAGATTGACATATGAATTTTCACATTCTCAGGCCCAGGAATTTTTAGAACGCAGTTATCTTCAGCAGGCTGGTGCCATTTTCTATCCTGTGGAGGGTAACATGAGTAGGAGATGCAGCTGAGATCAGTATGGTATTACTTCAGCATGGAGGGAGAAGCTGGCTTTCTCTTGGTCATTTCAAACTCCAAAGAGCTGCTGTTGTACCTTTCATGTGAAAGTGCAGGATAACCATCGGAATTATTATGACATGCAACTATTCCCACTGTCCCTCCCCCAGAATGTGATCCATCACATTGTACATGTGATTATACCTACTGAAACTCCTAGGAAAGGAAATTCGTAACACCAAGCCGTTATACATGCTTTGTTGATGTAAAAACATTAGAATTGTACAAGTGCTGTTAAAACTGTATTTAATATTGTGTTTTTAATTCCAATCCTAACAAGCTTATTGCAGGGAAAGAAAATAATCAAGCTGTCTCATGTATCTGAAGATGACTTAGAAGATCTTTTTCATTTCCAAATCTCATTAAGCAATCAGTACATTTATGTGGCAAGTCTGTTGAATGCCTGAAATCCAAATGGGTTTTAAGGTCTTCAATCTGTCCTGTTGAATATTCACAGTACTGACACAAATAAATCCCTTCAGATAAATGAGAGCTTAAATGCTTGCAATACTCCAACATACCTGAAAAGCCCTTTCCACAGTCATCACAAACATGAGGAAATATTTTGGTGTGTTCAATAGCTACGTGCCTGTTGACGTTTGTATGCAGCCTGCTCCTAAAGCCACACACTTGGCATACAAAGAAGTTTTTGCATTTGTCAAAACTGATTTTGTTTATGAGGCTGTACTGTCCACGCTCCTTGTTATGATAGCTGTCACTGAGCTCTATCAGTCGGCACGCGTGTTCATTCACCACGTGGCTGTGCAGATCTTCTGGATCATTTGTTTCATGCTCACAGAATTGACACAAATACTGCTCGTCACAGCTATGTTCCTGGAAGTGCAGGTACAGCTCGCTGCTGGAGGAGAACTGCATATCGCACTGCTCGCACCAATAAAGGTGGTCATTGAAGTGAGTGTCTGCTATGTGCTGACTCAGATTCTCAAATATCACCGTTTTGTAATCACAGTATTTACAGATGTATGGGTCCTCCTCATGCAGTTTCACGTGTTCAATGAGCTGCACTTTGCTGGAGAAACTTTCTTTACAAACTTTACAGACATGAGTGTCCGCACACGTCTTATGCTTCAGGATCATGTGCTGTTTTAAATCAGAGAAGTACTTGCTGTTAAACTCACAGAGCTCACATTTGTACAGGCCGCTGCTGTTGGCTCTCAGCAAAGGCCATTTCTGCTGAGCTGTGATATTCAAAGCCTGGTTCTTCTCAAAGATTTTACAGGTTTCAAGAGGGATCTCCTCTAGGTCCTCAGCTTCTAGCTTCTCAGGTGATACAGTTTGTGTTTCTATATCATGGACTTCTACAGCATTAACTTCTGTTGTAGAAATTTCTACAGTTTGAATATCAAGAGGTTTTTCTTCTTCTGTAGGGCTGTCACTGAATATAGGTGAGTCACATATGTCTTTGCACATTCCATTATTAGCAGCTTTATCTGTTGGGGCAAGTAGATAATAAAGGTCAGTTTAAAAAAACCCACAAAACAATAACAAACAGCCTGCAAAGAACTTGGGTCCATATTTAGTTGGTTGTAGAAACCTATAAGTGCAAAAAGCAGACATTATCACCCAGGCACTGGGAGTACAACTAACAAATAAATAATGTAAGCTAAAAAACTTTGATCTCTTCTGTCAAACCAGGAAAGTAAAGTATTTGTTACATTAAACACCGGTATTCCTAGTATGTAAGCTGCAAATGCACACTTACCTTTATCCCTCTTTTTAGGGTCTGTATAGTGCAACCCTATGTTTGAATGTGACCCACTCCACTGAGAAGTCCCAGCATGCACTGGACTCCCATCATCATCTGTATCTATGCTCTGCACTGGACTGTGGTATCTACCTGCAAAGATAATTAAAAAAAAAGGATTTTTTTTACTTATTATAGACTGAAAATCATATTTCAATTAAGGGATATCAAATCAGAACAATGCTCAGAAGACAACCACCATGTGTTTTGTTTTCTATTTACTTCTACAAATCGGAGCACAATACGCTTAGTCAGGCATTACATAGCAAGACCCCAAAATGCACTCTTACCTCTGTTTTCAGAATACTTTATGTCTGGTTGTTTCATAGAACAAACACTGTAGCAGTGGTCAGAAAAAATCCCACTATTGTCTATGTATTTAGGTGCACCTGAAGAATCTATATTAGAAAAAAAAAAAAGGAGATTTACACTAACGAACTGATATAGCTACATATGGATTTAGTATTCACCAAAATTCTCACTGGCTACATTTTTACTTCTTGCTTTATGAGCATTCTGTGCTGGTCTGCTAATGTTCTTGTTCTGATTTACAGCTTTCTGCAGCTGCTCTGGTATTCATAGCATAACATATGGTTGTTGTCAAACTGCTTCCACTGAAGACAGTGAAAGGAGCACAGCTAATGCGGTGCTTACAGACTGGAATGCTTACGGACCCTTAATCCCAACTTCCAGGTAATTTCTCCCCTTGTGTGTTAGTAGAATCATCTGCACTTGATGGTTTTGCAAGCTTTCCAACATGCAGGGAGTAGAGAATAAACCTGCTCAGACGCATGGACTGAAAGTGGCCTAAGAACAGAGCATGCAGGGCAGGTACCCTGCACGTTCAGTAGAAAGCATCTTAACCCACCCCTTGTATGTTCATTATTTTCCAGGTACAAACGTAACAAAGCTATTATTCTGAGAAAAGTTAAATGAATTGAAGCGTACATAACTAGAGCTCTAGGCTGACCTGAATATCGAGAAGGGTGCTGTGTCTTCCGTTTCCTCTTCTTAGGATGCTCATTCATTTTGAACAGTCTACGTTAACCATAAAATGAAAACGTTCAAGAATTGGCTACATTCGTATTTATCAGCTTATACCTTTCATGAAACAATACAAGTATTCTGAAACCCCGAACACCACACAAAGAATTTTTCCTTACACCCCTTCTATCTATTCTGTTATAGTTCAGAAAATATTAAAAGCACACAAGTAACAAAGAGTAGTTCTGTATTCCTGCCCCAGGAGTAAGAAGGTTCACCATACAGACTGCAGCCACTGCATGGTGTGTTAGAAGCAGCTCTCCTGCACGCTGCCTTCTGTCAGAGACCAGATACCCTGGGGCAGAGACGTTCAGACAACACTCTCACGCTGGAAATGAAAACAGAAGCGATGCCATCTTACCAAAATCCCACACTCTTCAGCATCAGCAAGCAGAGCAGCTCGGAGGCTGACAGCTGCACCGCTCCCACGTACAGCAAATGCAGCAGCACGAAGCCTTCATCTGTGGAAGGACAGCGTTTAATATACTTTAATCATAACACAAAGAAAAAACAATCCCCCAAACAATCACATCAGAAACAAACGCACAACTACTGCCAACTGTAAGGCTGAAAAACACCACACGGAGTCGACAGCAGTGCTCGGCTGGGAGCATCAGCGCTGCGGAGCGCACAGCCCGGGCTGCCCTTTGTCTGCGGCTCCCGAAGGGAGAGGAGATGACACCAAACCGGCCGGGCCGATGCGTCGGCCCAAATAACTGCAGCACTGCAAACGGAACCCGAGGCGTTCTGCAGCATTAGGGCGCTCACAGGCCCCGCTTCAGGACCGAGAGAAAAAATCCACATCGCCTATCGCGTTACCGACGTTCTCGTGAGATGAAACAACCGGTACGGAGCACAGCTTTATTGTAACGGGCCAACCGCTTCAACGCTGCACCGGAGGCATCGAACGCCGCCATCGCTTCGGTCGCGAGGGAAGAGCACACCGCGCACCGAGAGCGCGGCGGGGTGAGGCCGCCAGCGCCGCCGCCCCTCCCCGAGCCGCGGCCTAGCGGTGCCGGAGGGGCGGGGGCAGAGCGAGGCGGCAGCGCGGCGCGCGCGGGCTCCGCGAGGGAGGGCCCAGCCACGAGCCGGGAGCGCGCGGACCGAGCGTGAGTCACGGCGGCGGCCGGCGGGATGCGGCCGGCGGAGGGGAGGGGGGAGGCGCGGAGGCGCCGAGCCGCGGCTTCGCGCTTCAAATGGCGCCGGGGAGGGAGAGGGCTTAAGATGGGGGCGGGCGGGAGAAGGCGGTGAGCGGCCCCGCGGGGCGAACGGCCGGAGGGAGGCGGGCGCCTGCGGGTGCCACGCCGATCCCCGGGGCTCCGGGCGACGCCGCGGCCGCCCCTCCCGTGCCTCGCCGCCGGGACTCACCTTCCGCTCCGCGCCCAGCCCGCACCGCAGCCGCCTCCGGACGCGGCGCGCCCCGCGGGGGAAGGGGCGGGGCGGGCCGAGCGGCGGCCGCCATCATGGCGCCCCCTGGCGGGCGCGGCGAGGAGGGCGCCTCCCGGCTCCGCTACGGCGGTCGAGCGGGGGGGCGGCGAGGGGCCTTTCCGCTGCCCCGTTATTATACCAGGAGCTGCCTCTCGGCCCTGGAGGCTGTGCTGTGCGCCGAGTCTTTCACAGTGGAGGCTGGCGTCGTTGTGCTAGACTCAGTTTATGAAGTCCTACCTATGAAATCCTTCAGCCTTTTCTGACTTCCAAAAAAACAGCTGATTTGGTTACAAGCGTGCAGGAAAAGCTTTCACCATGTGGCCACGCGCTTTGAAGACAAGCAGCACGAATACAAACGCGGTGGCCCTTTTGAAAGCACATTTCTGAAGGCTCAGAAAATAATGCATCACTCCACTCTTGAGAATTACCAATCAAACAAGGTTTTAGCATCTCTCTGGTTTGTTCTGCACTGCTTATCCCAGCTATAGGAACCTGGGTTTCCTCCAAGACTGGTTTGGATGAAGTCCCCATAAATTAGCTACACTCATCCAGCTGGGTGGATGCTTGCATATTTCTGTTCATGGCAAAGTTTCCTACGTAAATACTGTGGAAATGAAAAACCACTTTCCCTAATGCCCAGTAGAGGGCAGCAACACAATCCAAAACCAACCCCCCCTCCAAAATAAAAAAAACAAATCCAAACAAAACAAAAACCAAGAAAACCAAACCCACACAACCCTTTCCTTTGAATCCAGTCCTCAGTAAGACACAGTCATGCTAGCCAAGCTACTTTCACATAAAGCACAATATGTCTTCTTTATGTTTTGACTGGATTTCTCTTCCACAAAGAACAGCACAGCCTGACCGCACAGCTAATAAGGCAAGACAATGAAAGAACAAAATATGAGGAGGATCCCCTTTGAAGTCATAGATACAGTTCAAAGCCATAGGCACCAAAAGGTTTCATCAATGCTTTAGAAAGAAAATTCATCTCGCTTTTGAAACTGCCACATTCCTGAGATCTTCAGACAGATCAGGGTCAGGTTTAATCACTCTGAACTTGCTCTAACAGGAAACAGAAGGAAGCCCAGGCATAAGTAACCTCCTGGTTTAAACAGGCAATGCAGGTCATGTTCTTTTCAACCAGCTGAAATAAGAATGGGGTAAAGTGTTCAGTTAAACACATAGCACATGGTAACTTTTACCTACCTGTAGCAGCAGAGGCAGGCTGCTATTGGGATGGGAGGCACTTAAGCTTTGAGCTTGCAAGCTGCAGAGCTAGAATATCTTGTTGTGCAGCCAAGAGGTGACAAATCTTAGGCATCTTAGCTCCTTGTGGGAGGACTTGTTCTTTCCTTTCTGGAAGGCCCCAACCTGACCCGCATTTCACAGAGAAAGCAAGGGAGCTGTGGAGCATATAGGTTTCAGGGCATCCCTTGAGGTTTGCACCCAGAGGACAACAACAAAACTGATGAGAGAAAGACAGCACTTTTTTATACTCTGCCACCTCAGTCAGTTATTGGATATGTGAGGAGTACAGAACAGATATAAGTCCAGCAAAGATCCTCCTCTTTCAACATCAGCTTTTGCTGAGAATAGATTGGGTGAAATCCAGGAGATAAATGCTGTCTCAGGTTGCCTTTCACTGTTATTGACAAAGGCCTCTCCATACTAGAACTCCGTTTATGCTTTGAAATAACTGAGTGAACCAAAGACACGTAGTGGTGACCTGATTACACCCTGATGCATTCCTCATGCCTTCAAAAAGTCAAATCCTCAGCAAGAGAACTCGAATCCCTCCCACAGTAACAGTTTGTTGGATGTTGAAGGCTAAAATAAAGCATTTTCCACAGAGCTTTTGCAGTTCTATTACAAGCCCACATTCTCACACTTGCCAATTCATAATTTCTGAGATATGCTTCTCACTTTTTTTTTTTAAAGTCAGCACTAGATACAAAAATACATCCTAGTTTTTATTTTTAAAAATAGTTTTGGTGAAGTGTCTTCACAGTTTTCAAAACCAAAAGAGGATCGACTTCAGAGAGGCTTTGCCGCCATTCCGCTGAAACGCTTCCATGCTGCCTGCTCTCCTCACAGCTTTGAGACAACATCTGAACTACGCCGCTTATTCGGTGTATGCAACAGTGAACACCAGTGCATTTAAGACCTCTCACATAGCTATACCCATAAATAAGGCTAATTTCAGTATTTTCCCCACCTAAATTAGCAGATGTAAGCATTTTCTACCTCCTTTCTTCAAGCCTTTCCAAGGAGGCCCAAAATACCAAATCACACCTCCACAACTCGAGCTGCTATAAATTCTCATTTCAGAACAAGTGTACCAACCATATTATTTTAATTTAGTTTGCAGTATATACAGTGACACTCAAAAGTGTGATAAAAACCCCAAGTAGTATTTTTTTTAATTAACAGCATGTGATACAGACGACAAGATAAATAAAAAGACTTTTTACAGTTCCCCATGAACATGAACTACAATTAAGTGGCACAGGCCAAAGTTTGCTTGTTACTTGAATAGCACAGCAGAAGAGATTTTTTTTTAAAATGTGCTGCAAGACTTTCTCAGTACAACAATACATGCATTTTACTGCATATCTTAAACTTGTTTTGGCCTTTTTTATTACTAAAAATTTCTTGTTTTCTAGCTATTGTACCACAGGACCTGTATTACAGAATGACATACACATCCCAACACCACCCCCCCCATAGTGGTTATTTCAGAGATAACTGTCTTGTTTTCAAAAAAGGTATTCAACACTGGTGGGTGTTTATACTCTTTTTTTTGATGCAGACATGAACTGCCACTAGCTTCAATAAAGCAGCATAAGCATCAAGAGAATACATGCTTCTGGGCTCTGTCTATGCAAAATGCCAGCAGAATAATCCTGGTCAAGGGACGCGATCCCTGATCCTCTGCTCAGCACTGGGGAGACCAAACCAGCAGTGCTGGGCTCCCCAATACAAGTGACATGGGCATACTGGAACTGGTCCAGTAAAGAGCCATAAAGACACGGGATACCTACAGTGTGAGACTGAGAACTGGGATAGTTTAAACTGGTGAAGAGAAAGCTCAAGGGCACCTTGTCAGTATATACACATACCTGCCGGTGGGGGTAAAGAAGACAGGCAAGGCTCTTCCTGGTGCCCTATATAAGGGCATTAGGCAATGAAATAGGAGGAATTTCATTCGAACATCAAGAAAAAGCTTTTAGTGGGAATCCTCCTCTCTGGGATGGCTGGGGCAGCCTGCTCTAGCTGACCCTGCATCAAACAGGGCAGTCAGACTGGATGATCTCCAGAGGTCCCTGACAACCTCAGTTCTGTGCAGTTCTGTGACAACTCTTGCTGTCAACGTTGCTGGTAGCAGTGACAGCAATACTTTCAAAACTTCAAGCATAGGAAACCCGGGACATTAGGCTGCAGCCGTATGTTCTTTTTCAGCATCCTTTTCTCCAGTGGCAAAGGGATTTTGTAGCGTTTGTGGCTATTCAGTTAAAACTTGCAGAGGTGGAATGGGGAAAGGAGAGAGAAGATGATACTCCCAGATGATGAAATTATACATTATATTCACACACACTATAAGACAAGAAGAATTAATCTCTTTCCTCCCTTCCTCTCACTCCTGCCTCAAATGAAACAGTAAGACAACTCAGGACAGCTTGGTACAGTTGATAATTTAGACTTTAGAACACTATTACTAAATCCAAATTGAGCTTATATATAGACCAATGAAACAAAGCAGAATTAGACCACAGCTGTAAACATACACATCTTGGACCTCATGGATTGAACTACAGCAGACGTAAGAGCCTCAGGAGATATAGCTTCTGCTTGAATCAGGCTTTCAGTAACTTCAGCAATACAATTGCCAGGTTTAACCGGGAGTAATTCTAATACTGGAACAGATTCCTAATTAAATTGACAGTGTTACACTGAACTAAACGGTTCCTAAACTATTTTATAGTTACTGGGGAATTGGCAACAGAACGTCAGGAGTCAAGATAGTATATTTTTTGGTCTCCCTTAGGCTGAAAAAAGGTTGTATCACATACAGAAATGACAGCAAGGACACTTAAGACATTAATGCAAATCAGTGGGAAAGCTAACGGAGCAGTGCTTAAATTAATCTTCTCTTGCAAATATTTTAAGTTACTCTTAGACTATGGGCTTGTCCACTTTCAGGGAGAGGAGTGTTGGAGAAGGAAGGGATGTGGACAGAGGGGCCCAGCTCTGTACTGCAGTCAGAAAAGCTAACACAGCACATCTTGTACTTTTGAATTCTATCTCAGAAAGCTCAGAAGTTAAGAATGCTGTACTCTAAATACTGCATTAAGAACAACTGTGTTTCTCCCGAGTGTGGGTTCACAAGTAGGAAGAGGAAACATTTAAGAGGCGTTTTTTTTTTTTTAAGGTAATAAGCAATAAACCTCAAAGTCTCACAGATAAAAGCTACTACAGACAAAATTACCACAGTTATGAATTAGAGAGCTAAAAAGGCTAGTTAATAAAGACAGACTATTTCCAAATAAAACAGTCAAGGATTTAATGAGGCAGCTAGTACCCATTCCTATCATTAAAAGAGCACCCTTCATACTGAATCATATGAACAAGTAGTCTGGGACTTCAATATACACCGAGCCTAATTCTGATCTCATTTACTGTTGTGAATCTAGAGTGTTTCTAGTGACATCTGTGTTAGAACTGCACACAGTGAAATCAGAACTTCGCAAAACCAGGGCACCTAGACTTGGTTAGTGTATGCAAACTGAAAACTTCTATATGCAGTTTCTAGTTGGCTTCCTTCAAGAACACAGATTAAAAACCAACCCACACACTGTCAACTTCAGGGCTGGGTGGTGAGCTACCCATCATTTTGGACAGAGAGAACCTTATCCTATACTAAGACAACTTCCAGCACAAAAAAGATAAAAATTCATTATTTGTATGAAACGTATATTACAAAATTAAAATGGGGATTCAACAAACTGCAATGATATCTACAGCTACATAGTATTAAAAAAACAAATGAAAGCCATATAAAACCAACAATGAAAGTGTGGTTCTTCTTTCAAGTAAAACTAAAACAAAAATGAAAAAGAAACCATGGAAATTTAAAAAAAAGATCTCAGAAGCAGCAAATTACAATTCTCTCTGTAATACCACACCATTTTCATTAACTTGTAATATTTTAAAAAATGTTAAAGACATCAACAGAACACTCATTTCAGCGGCTTCATTTTTGTTTTTTTTGAATGGGCCCAGCCCACATCTGCAACCTGTACAGACATGCAAAACAGGAGGAACTCACAATTATCATTTAGAACAGGTGCTGGAACGTGCCATTATTAAATGACAAGGAACATGCCAGTTGTAGAATGACAAAGAAGACGCCTTCAAGTTGTCAGCAAACACATGCTACTGACTCCTAAAGGGCTTTTAACATTTTACATGGAAAGGAAAGCTGAAAAACCAAGCCAATCCTCCAGAAGACCAGCAGCAGGGTCAGCACATACAGAGTTCTCTATGAGCTCAGTAAATTCTAAATTGTCTTTAATATGCAGGCTTATCTTCTCCACAAGATACCAAAGCACTGACAATTTTGGTTTTATTTAAATGCTTAAATGCCTTCTCTCTCTTCCCCCCAATTTATGCTGAAAGTATGTCTGAAAAAACCTGCCAATGCACTCCTTTTGAACAGAAGTTGTGCGTAAGTCAGAGTTGCTTTTTGAGCTACCTCCAGGAAAGCAAAGAATGTATTAAAAAAACTAATCAGCAGCAACCTGCTTGATCTGTCATTAAATCAAACACGACCAGCTTTACAGTTGATGAGGTTAGTCTTTAAAGTGATATTTCACTAATTTCTTCCTAATGCTTTGCAATAACACATACTACCCACTCCTGGGCTCCTTGCTCCAGCAGTTTTCTTACGAAGTCTTGCAGGAGCAGTGTGTTCAGATTTAACTCAAGCTCAAAACAAGCTGCTTAGTGCTTTGTGCGTTTGATACTCATAATAAAGGGAACATTTTCCAATGTCCACAAAGTTGGAATAGTTAAAGAAAATAAAAATTCCAATTCCAAGCAATCCAAAACAATCTAGTGCTCAGTTACAGGTGCTTTCACAGTCAATAAGCAGATCTTATTTCTGATATTGAGAATAGATGACATCACCCTATTTACATCAACCTAAATCAATAGTAACTCCATTATCTTCAGTGAATTTATATCAGAAAAGTGGTGTAACAAGGTAAGGTAATTAGAATTAAATGCTTTGAAGCTGAAAAACCCTTTCCCCCCCCCCCCGAAACACCAGCAGAATGTTTTCCAAATGCCCATCTTGGTTACAGTAGGAACAATAGCTTAACGCCACCATCTTCCCCATTAAAAAAATAAAACCAACTATAATTACCCCGCATCACAGTATGTCTATATCACTATGTTTCCTTTCTTTTATTATTTGATGTCCATATGAACTTCTACAGCTCATGCACAGCATTTAGTTGCAGTAAGTTTTGGAAACAGAGCCTGATTTCTCATACCTTTCTGTTTGTGCAAAAAGGGTGCAAAACACTGTATGCTTGAACTGAAAGACATTTATACCCATATTTACACAAGTATATTGTTAAGAAGGGGTAAAGTACAAAAGAGGGTGGGCTCATAGGATGCAAAAGATTTGAGTTATCTTTCCATCTTGGTTGGACAAGTCCAACCATCCTCCTATATAAAAAAAGTAAAACATTGTTTCATTAATAGATAAATAATGATCATGTAGCACCTAATGTGGCATCTGTGCAACAATTTTACTCTGTTAAATTAAGAGTTATAGCCAACAGGGTTTCAGATTTTGCAAACAAAGCAGTTTAAACTCATTGAAACAAAGCCATGTTTTCAAAGAGCTACACCATTAGTGTTGACTGCAAAGTAATATGTACAAAAGTAATTTTGCTCTAGAAAGTATGACCAAGGTTAGCAGAAGTAAAAATATTCATATGAAAAAAAGGAATATGTAACAGTCAATACAGAATAATGGGAAGTCTGTTGGACTACTCCAAAGGGTTTAGTAGAACTAAGGAAAAAACTTCACATTTCCCACACTATTCCTGGAACTTCTGTAGTTTTCACAAAGACACCTTTCCCCCCACAACATTGTCAAATATCTATGTGTACAGTAATTAACTGCAAGAGCTTGACTATGAAAGGATCTTCAAAAACCAAAATCCTGGCTTTACAATCCCCAAAGTTTTTCATAACGTAATTGATTGCACATTTTTAAAATATATTACAATTTGCTAAATTAAGCCAACCACTCATTACCTCATCAGTACAGCCTGCACAAAGTACAGTTTATTTATATACTTATATTCTAATCTAACACCAGCTGTCAGCATATTTTATATTACATGTGGTATTGCACTTTCTGAGTGGCACCTCGGTGTGTGTTTGGAAGTGAATGAGTTGAAACCCCGAAAGCCCCAGACCTTTGGAATTCACTTCAAGTGCTGCCAATCTAGCAAGCTTCAAATGTTAGGGCAAACATCACCCTCAGAATCATGGGTTTCACTAATTAAAAAAAAAGAAACAACCTTTTTAGTAGTTAGAAAAACAGTCCTACCTGAAGTTGTACATGAGGGCAATCTGACATCCTTTTTACTCTGAACAGTTTCAAAAAAGTGGTGCCAATTTAATTGATTGCACACATCATAATTGTGTTGGAGGACAACAACTAGATTTACGAATATATATTACACGCACACAAAACAGACAAAGCTATAAAATGTTTGGTAACTCCACATGCTTTGAGCTAGCCAACATATCTGCTGCATGTTGAACTGCTTGTTATTGATCATATTGAAAATTTAAACAGCTATTTCTGATGTATCAGCTACTGGATTAAACAACCACTTCCAGAGCGGAGGAAGAAAGAGGAGAAATGATGGACCCAAAAGCTGAGGGTTTAAACATACATTCCTTGAATAGCCAGCGTATCACTTCAGTAGCGTGAAGAGTGTTGTCCCAATTTTTACTTATTTTTAAAGAGTCTTAGGCCAAGTTCACCTCTGGCATTAGTGGGTGTCTCCCCCACCATTTCATTGGCACTTGTGTCCTCTTTCACCAGGGTTGAATTTGGTCCTATAACTGGTCTCCTTCAGTAACATTAAGGGAAGTGGGAGCCTTGGACAGATAGAACTGGGCTGCAAAATTAAAAGAGTGAATATTGGACAAATCATGTAAATAAAGAATATATATTAATAATAGTTCCTATTATATAAATAGCCTTTATAAAAAAATAATCTTTCAATAATTTTAATAACTCACCTTTTTTTAGGTTCTTGGAAAACATGTATGAAAAAAATCTATTCAGTTCAAGTTAGATTAAAGCAAACCTAAGATGAACACTACAACTCTTTGTTGCACTAAACCCAATTCTGACCATTCGGTTTCCAGGTTAGTCAGTTTTGGGGGATGATAAGAAAAGTTTCTTTGTGAAGGTATGAATTGCACCCCTAGAAATACTGAGCAGAAGAAACACCATACTGAATGGGCCTATTTCCTACTGTTTTCTGAAACTGTGCAGATGACAGACCCAGAAATCAAAGGATCATCTAAACCCCATGTATGTTAATGCCTCTGAGCACATTTAAAAGGCACTGTCCTCTCACTATTTTTAGATCTTTGAGCTTAAACTCCTTCCCTTCAAACTACACTGCATTTAAATATTAACTACCACTTGAACTTTCTTTCAATTCTTCTCATTCCAGCATAGTCTCTACCTACTGTACCAGACCTAAGATAATATGTGATGGACTCTATACTCATGCTGGCACTATTTTCTTTTTCCTTCTAATTTATCCTATCAAATGAAAAAAGGAAACATTCTTCCCAAGTTTACCTTTTTGGGCTTAAGGCATAACATGAAGTCACACATCATACTAAAGCTTAATTTTTGAAGTGTACAATTTTAGTGCTATCTGAAACCCTGTTTTACATTGTTTTTCAACAGTTGTCTGAACAGTTCGTCTTTTTTCTTGCCATAAGTTCTAATATCATTCATGGTTTGTGCAATTCCTATGCAACCAGTCTTTGCTGCTAACAGGTATTAACAGTGTAGTACCCACAAAGCGGGTTATTAGTTCTCATTTTCTTCACTTTCATTTCAGTTCAAAGCATGTTGCTTTATTGTGTGGAAGATCCAGTCCATTTTTGTTGTCCAGCCACCATGGTGAGCATCATTCATTTGCTTCATGAAGTACTCAAGAGCTTCCTGCTCAGTTTTGTCCAATGCAAGGGTCTTTCGAATGTATGCAATATCGTCAAAGGACTGCAGTTCTGGCATTCCTGAGCCAAGCATCATGGAGAAGAGATTTATGAACAGATTGGCATGCTGCCGAATTGCTAGATAAGCCTTATAACACATCTCTTGAAACCTAGAAGAGATAGAGAAGAAAAACCACACCCACAAAAAGACAACACTCAGTATATTGCCTTGTTAGATGCATTTTCTTTTTCACCTCTAAAAAGATTTTCAGCAACTATATACAGATAGAAGGTAGACATTCATAGTTTAACAAAATCCAACCAATGTTAAGAAAGACATCCTTATCTTCCTACTTAGATTATTTTAACTGCTGTAAGACTGAGTAGCGGTCAGATTGGCACAACAGTCAAAATTTCTAGCCTCAATTCTCAATTTATGCAAACGTTCAACAACTCTAAAGAGGTACAGAGAGCCATTTTACTTATTTGTGGTGACATTTCAGATCATAAAGCAAGCTTCCTGATCAATTGCTGTGAACAGTGCTTCCCTGGTGATCATCAGTGAGAGATACACTTCTGTCCCACACTCTTACAAAGCTACTGTTCATCCTTAGCTACTCTTCAGAATGCACTGAATACAGGAACATTTGCTCTCTTACAGCACTGAGTGAGAAATATTTGTTTACGTGAAACAATTAAAGGTCACCAGAATTGCATTCTATGTATAAAATTCCCTGAAATTTAAATGGTTTTAGAAAGGTACTTACCTTTCAAACTCCCTTGTTTTGGTACATTCTTGGGCTCCTTTACTAATCACTATTAAAAAGTCCTGTGTTAAGACAAAGGGCACACGCTCTCTTTTGTAGCCAAATTTCTTCTTCTTGTGGTCAAGGAAGTGGCCAAAGTCGATATGAAACAGCTTGGAAAGACAAAAAGGTATTTTAAGATTAGTAATTCCTTGTTTAAAGGATGTAATTGTAAAATTGCTCATCCCTCATTTTTCAGGTGTTTTGTTTTTTTTTAAACAAACTCACATCAAATTGAAAGGTTATATTAGGCTATGTAGTTGCAAAAATAGATCTTACTTGTCCATCATCTTTCACCATGATGTTACTGTTGTGACGATCACCAATGCCCAGTATAAAGGTAGCAACACAGTAGCCAGCACAAGAACGTGTAAACAAGTCAATAGCTGCATCATACCTATTGAAAACAAAGAAAACATATTGCTACATATACTTTAATAATACAAAATTATCAATTCATTTATTTAAAAGGTATGAACCAATTTTACCATTTTCACTCAATGAAGTACAGTTCTTAGACTTAACTGAAGGAAGAAATTCAGTATACACTGGAAATAGAAGTACTTACAGTTAAGCATATGGAACAATAAACAAGCTATTAAAATGACAGTCTGTCTTCTAAAGACAGGCACGAGCTTTCACTTGGAGAAGCTACAGTTAAGCCATGTCGCCTTAATTCTTCTGCCTTCAACTTGCTTTACTGCTGAGAAGTCATAACTACTCAAACTCATTAAATACAGAGAAAATACAAACAGGGCTATTAGGCAAATGAGAGCAGGGAAAAATACAGACTATTTCCCATTTGGATACGTTGTAGTTCTCTTGAAGCTTCCATCAGAAAGAGCAAGTGAACAAGGAAAACCCAGCAACAAGAAATCTCACATTTCTCCTTTGTTCTTGTCCTTGAGCCACTGATGCAAGGTATGGCTGTTGAACTGCAATGCTCCCTTTAAGCCTCCTTTACACTGAATTTGCATGATTGTATGAGAACTTCTCACTACCTCAATGAGTCCCACACAGTCACCAATAGACAAACAACCGTAAGGCAACATCCTGTAAGAGAAAAGATTTTTCTTTTTCAATAAAACATTTTAAGACAGCAAAAGGCATTGTTTTATGATCTTGACTAGTCAACTTACTGACTTTATGTTACTGACTTTAGGATATGAAAATCTGATTTAATGTTTTATAATTGTGTTGTATATTGTCATTGGTTCTGTGAAAAAAGCGTAACGGACATTAGTCCTGTAACATGTATCCATCAGTGCTACTCTTTAGTTTTGTATCAGGATAAAATTTTTTTTTTAAACTTTTAAAAATGCATTCTTGGAGGCCTTGGAAATCCATTGGAGAAGCCTCTTAAAAAGGCAAGCAGGATAATTTGACAATATCTATGCAACTATATTAAAACTGAAATACCAGAGTCAGAATCTAAGCATTCAGAAAGTGCATTTTAGGACTTATGAATTCCTTTGCAGAAGTAGCAGGTAATACACTGTGTTGCCAGCATGAAACATTCAAAATGAGTTTTCAAGTAGCACCTGAACATAATACAAAATTGTAATTGGAATCTATAATCAGCAACATTATTATTCATCCAGATATTAATGGACTAAATATACCCAGAAAGCCATTTACTCATGTGCTCTTTAGAGTTCATAAATTATTCTGTAATCTGTAAGTGAAACTCAAAGGATAGACTCAGTAACTTATTTCTTTTTTACAAGTAGAAATTACTTATCTCCCCTTTTTCCCCTCCCCACAGTTCTCTGCCCCTACCATCACCAAACCTGCATTTCTTCTGTCAGTTGGATTTGAAACATTTTTTTCTGAGATAAGTCAAGGTAGTCTTTTATTCAAATACTTAAAGAAACAACCATGTTCAACACCCTCTCAAAAGATTTTGGAGAAAGTCATGCTTCTAAGGAAACCCTTTTCTCTCCTGAACTTTTTTTCCTTATGAGGGTAAAAATATCTCACTAATAGAGGGAAAACAGCCTTGTAGCTACCCTGGAACATCAAAGTTTTTGGTGATAAAAAACACAACAAACCCACAAATCAACAATACTTTGTTTGATCTAAGAAACCAGAACACCAGTGCAGTGAGTAACCAGCAGAGCTGACCGCTGGTATTGCCATGGAGGTGAGCTTCTCTGCTCTGGTTTATAAGTTGTTTATTTGCTGAAGACTATAAGTTTGGTAACCTGTTCAAAGCAAATGCTACAAATACCATCGGCAGACTATAAGATGGCTCGTTTGTGTGATGTCTGGTAGCCATTCCTGGTATGTAGATCCTCACAGTAACTTGAATGAGACAAACATTTTTCAAACAGGATTGTTACCTTCACAGAATCCAGTTGTTCAGCTAACTGAAAGTTATAAAAATGTACAAAAGCATTCATACTGCATTTTACTTACTACCTTTAGGTAGTAGAGAAGTAATCTCTAGTAACAAACCAAAGCATAAACCATTAGGAACAGAATTGCTTAAGAATGACCTCTAATGCTTACCGAAGATCAAGACCTTGGTTTTGCCAGATGTTTTCCATAATTCTAATTATCTGAAGTGTCAGCATGTCTTGACGTAAGTCTGGAATAATCAAATAGATAAGACAGCAAGTTTCATAACACAGAATACTGTCACATCTTATTTCTTTTAGAAATAACCACTTTTGAGTGGTAAACTGAAATAAGGTTTGTATAGATTGATGTAGGTTTTATTCTCTGGAGAAAAGAATGGCTGGTAGGTAGGTGAGAATGAACATAAACTTGTTGTGGTGGTTTTAAAGCTGTTTAAAAATACATATTAAAACATAACAATGGAATTGTCATGTGAACCTTACCATCTCCATTTTTAAAGATTATCTCATTGTTCTGAAATAGCAATTCAGACATAATATCTGGGTTTTCCCAGTTTAACCACAGGGGCCTTTTCGCAGATGACATTATTCTGCACTCCTCAAGCCTATAAAAAAAGATATATATGAAATAGGGATACTTAGATTCTCATATCATGTTTTCATAACACTATTACAATCTCCATTTTCTTCAAAATATTTGAACTGGTATCAAATTAAGTATGCACGGGTAACTGAAAATCTACCACTGTTTTCATCTTCAAATTTACATTAGTAACTGCAATGCTAGTCATTGGCTAACTACAAGTGAAGAGTTAGCTACACTAATTTTTCCTTTGGCAGTGAGTGTTCCTTACACCCAAAAAAAAGGGCCGCAGTTCTACCATCTAACAGGTAGATAGCAAATTATCACGTTGTTCTCTAATTTATTACATCATTGCATTGAAACTACTTCACTTAAATAAACCCAATATTTAGTATGTTAGCATTTAACTGTAATGCTGTTGATGTTAACCTTACTAAGCATTTACTTAATTATCTGGATAAATTTCAGAACTGAAGACAATACCGAAGATTTCCTAGTTGATGAGCAGGATTAAGAGGAGAAATAAAGCCTTGCAAAGCATCCATAAAATCTGGACGTCTCATTTGTTCAACAAGAAACTTCATCTGCACCTAAAAAAAATTACATTCAAATTGTAAGAACACTGACTAAATGTAAAAGAAATAAGAATCAGGTTTCAGCTTTTGTTTTAAGCATGGTTTTGCACAGTTCCACCATCAGCAACTCTGCTTCGCCACAGGTTACAAAAATCAAAGCTCTCAACTCAGGTTCCATTAGATTAAGAGACAGACAGTAGCAAGGTGCACACAAAATACTACAGCTTCCAAGATACTACCTACTGAAGTTAGTAGCATAAATATGTTTCTAGTTAATTCAGTAAAATAGTTCTAGTGATTCCTATGACTAAGTAGCAAAAGTTTTGATGTGTGGACAGCTTAAAATACCTTCTGGGTCTCATCTTTCTTTTCCTGCTTGAGAATATCTGTGAGGTTAATCAACTTCTCCATAGCCTCCACCTGCCTGCTCAGATGCTTTAGGTACATTCCACACGCTCGACAATAGGACTCCAGAAGTAAACCAAACCTCTGACTTACAGTTTTATTGTGCATTTCAGACCTACACAGAGAGGAAGAACAGTTATAGTTTTAAGACAAGATCACTTACAGGTGCCAAAAATGAAACTATACCTGTAACATCTTCCTGAAGACTGCCTCTGGGTCCTTCCCAGTTAAGTAACTTGTGTTGATCTCCCACGACTCATCTCATTTTGACTTAACTGATCAGCAGAGTTCTTTACCTTTTACAACTAATCCAGCAGTTTTCAGACTTTTCCTTTTCTCTTGATCCCATTCCCCTTCTTGCTGCAATCCTGTCCTTCTGTTATTTATACTTTATTCAAAATCCATTCTTGTCAAAAAATGAAACAAACCACTAAGCCTCCAGTTTCAATTCAAGTTCCAGCTTTCTAAACAGTTTCATCTTCTCCTTCTGTCATTAAGACCAGGCTAGTTATATTGTTCTTACCTACTCTCAAACTTCACATAATTCTACATTCCCTCATATACATTAGTCAGCCAAGTTATTCCATTATCCTTGGTCATTATCAAAACAAGTAGAAAACAAGTATTTCTTATTTCTATATCTTATCTTTAGTGTTTCATCTTAGAACAGCATTTTCAGATGAGATCTGGATACAACTCAGAATGCTAAGTCTGAGTTATATTCAGCCTTCTCAACAATAGAACTTACAAGAACCCATACTAAATACAGAAGAACAGAGATATTTTGGCTATCAATCTCTGTGGCCTTTAATAAGGATTTATGAACCGTAGTTTTTCAAAGGTTTATCTGATCTAGTTGCGTGACTTGCTTTATGTCTCAGCTATGTGTAAATGCACAAAGGTGTTACAGCCTTCTAAAGACAAATCTGCAGAGATAGGGATTTTTAAGGAACATTTTTCCATAGCTTTCTGGCTTGATTTCAGAAGTAGCTCAGTTTTGAGAAAAATGCTTGGAAAGACTGGTGGAAGGATCTATAACAAATCTAGAAAGTTGTAAGCAGCTAATAATACAGGAAGCTTCCAGCAATCTGAGACTCTCCTGCTTTTAGAATAACTGCTATTAGAGGAAAGAATCAAAATGAAGCAGATGATATAAAGATTCATTGTCTATTACTAATTTGCTTTAAAAACTGCAAGGAATGCATTCTATTATCAAACTATGCATTCAGACTCTTAAAATAAAGTTTGCTTTGTATTTGTCAAGTGGTAACATTTTCCAAAAGAAGAGTATGTACCATATGGAACTTTTTTTTTTTAAAGCTTGTAGGAATCTTATCACTACTATTCATGATATTATTAAGCTTACTTTAAATGCCAAAAGAAGAAGTGTCCTATCCGTTGATTGGTCAGTGCCTTCTTGAGTAAAAATCTCACGAGTTGATTATCTAAGTACTGCTCATATTTCAGAACCTAGTGAAGGACAAAGAGAAAAGTTGGAAAAAAATCACCTGCATTTATTATTTTGGTGAACAGCATATAGATTAAGACTTTAAGACTAGATTAAGTTAAATAGAATGCAATTCAGATTTGATATAGAAGTTTTGTAGACTGCCTGACCTTGGTATTTTAATACACATGTTAGCATTTAAAGAATATCTGCTAACAGAGTGCACTGCCTGCTTTTATTTCAAAAGCTTACCATCTGATGCTTCCCATACTGTTATCAAATATTTTAGCTTTAGCATGCTTAACATTTTAAAAAAGATGCTTCTGTGTGTGTGTTACCATATGCAAGACAGCTGAAACAGTTGCTTGTTCCAGTTGGTAGAACAGTTCTGCATCTCTGCAGGATTTTGACATTTCATACCAACACCAGAAACCAGAGTACAACAGAAAAGTAACTATATTTCATCTTTCAGAGCTCCTCCTAATGTAATCTGCACTGAAAACAGGATTCTTATTATCTTTTTCACAATGTCTTAACTTTTCTTGTATTTTAAACTTGCATAATTATCAAATGTACGTAAGGCATCAAGAATACCAAAATGTTATATACCTGTACTAGCTGGATTAAGTATTGAGACAGTTTGTCATCTGTTAAGTACTTCTCTAGACACCGAACTGCAAAAGCTCGCACCATTGGATCTGGATAATTACAATCCAAAAGCTCCATTGCTTGCTCTGGCTTGATTGGAGGCCAATCTTTCACCAAACAGTACATCTGTGGACAATAAAGTTCAAGTACATTACACATTCACATTGAAGAGGAAGAGGTTGTAATACACATCCGATAGAAAGTATAACCACACAAGCTGCTGCTGAATATAAACTGTTTACTTGTCACTCCCTTCTAAAAAATAATTTGATATTAGCACCAGTTGACTTATTTTATCCACTATAAAAGAACAAAAACAATCTCACACTGAAATAATAATCAGCAATATAACAAGGATTCAAGTAATGCCACCAGAAAAAAGCTGAGACTCAGACTGAACTCAAGAATGGGAACACAAGTCCTTTCCTGGAAATGAATTGCATACAACAAATACAAAATGATCAACTAGTTACAGTGGCAACTCAAATTATCTGTTCTCATTCAACATATCATAAGAACAACTTATGTTATTTTACAAAATAATCCAGATTTTAAAGCTTCTTCAGAACTTAGAACTTCTTCAGTGACATTTGTTTGTTACCTGAGCCACTTCATCTCTAGAATTCCATTTAACAGACAGAAGTAACTTGGGCAGAATTTCCGGGGTATTTACACAATAGTGTCTGAAAAAGAGAATGAAGGTTGTTTGTACAAAATGTCATTTTTGTTTTGTGCATTTGCTTTTGTTTTTCCTTGGTACCTGTGGCTCCAGAGGAAGTCCTTCTCTTGCTCAGTGATTTCAGACAAAGGATCTCGTGTACATATGGCTCGCAGTTGCTCCTTGTCACTTTCTCTTAATTCATTGTCTCTAGCTATTCTGTTACTCTGCAGAGAGAAAGTGGACCATTAACCCTCCTCATTCTACAGTCATACAACGTAAGACTACTTTTACAGCGCAGGAACATTTATACGACACATAATACCACTTTGTTTCCTTCTACTATAAGTGAGAACTTACAAGTTTAAAATAGAGAAACTGAAGACTAGGCCTTTGATTTCTATAACTGCTTTTATTCACTGCTGGGACAAGAAGTACATTTCACCCGTCAGCTTTGTGGAGAAATAGTAGTAGCTGGCATGTGATGAACAACAGCAGCCTAGCATGGCACAAAATGAAACAGATCGCTTCTGTCTCCAGTTTTGAGATTTATAAGAACTGTTGAATAGGCTGAAAGAATCAGAGTTGAAAAAGCAGAGTACAGGAGGGTGAGGCTAGGTAAGTAAAGGTAGGAAAGCTTACATAACAGAATGACCAGAAAATATTAGCCAGAACTAGTGTAAAATACTCCCTAAAGAGCAGAACTAGCTCAAATTCATTTCAGCATGCACTAAGACTTTCTATTAGAACCAGCTAAGACCAGTGACAGAAGTATTGATACTACAGCTTAAATATTTCTCAGCTCATGAGTCAAGTTCAGTTTTTCTTCTCCATCTCCCATTTCTTACTCCATATGTGTTTTTTGCAAAGCAACATTTGAAATGGTGCAATCTCTAATGTCTCCATGTCAGAATCAACTACACGCAAAAAAATCTTAGACTGCATTACTGTTTTTATGTATAATACAACTGTAACAAACAAGTTTGACACTTAAAACTTTTCCAAAAATTATATGCAGATTGAACAGCGTTATTAAAATTAACTCATTTTGACCTCTATACAATACTGACTTCTACAAAAAAAAGAAAAAAGAAGAACCACCAATTCCATTAATGTTCAAAATGCCAAAACTGTAGAACACTTCAAGAACAGAAAAACACAGAGTAATAATCTCCTGTTCTACATTTTTCTGATTTCCACTAAAAATATACAAGGCAAGAATGAGCTGGACTTATCAACCAGTTTCGTTGATAGTGATTTTCAGCAGACTGAACTAGTACTTTGGAAGAGAGGCAGGCATCTGCCTGGCTTTTATAGAAAGTCTTTCCAATGCATCTAGCCTAAAAAACTCAAACAAAACTCAATAACTAGCCGCAAAACCAGGAACAATAGCAAATAAACTCCAAACAAAAACTGAAGAAAGGAACAATCTGAAGTTTTCAGACAAGGGATCGAGGCACTTCTTAAGAGGTAAAGTGTATTATTTCTAAGAATACAAGCAAATACAGAAACAGTTGTCAGATATGCACCATGGCATATACTACAGACTCAATTCTCTATATTCACGTTCTTGTGATGTGCTCAGTCCTGCCACACAGGACAAAAATATTCCTGCCTTCAAGCTTCCATCTAAAGCTATTACTTCAGAGCTTTTAGCACCTTTACCTCTAGCACTGTGATAGCTGGCATCTCAGTGCACCAACATGCTCATTTATTAGCATTCTGAAGCACATGGACAGGACTCAAAAAAAAAAAACCACCAGAGGGATTCAAGACTACTCTGGTGGCACATGAAAGTTTCCAGAACATATTCTAAAATATGTCTACATATGCAGTGCAAGTAGTAAAGCTAGAGACATTCAGTAAGGAAGTGAATAGATAAATGACTTTACAAGCACCCTAACACTTGATATAAGATCAAATTGATGGTACTGAGCAAACAATTAATTGCACATATGCATCTTGATTTTGAGTTACCCCAAATTGTAAGAGAAAGTCACAAAAGGATAAAATGTACTTGCATAATGGGTCAGAGAGATCATAGTTTAAGTCCAAACCAGAAGGAAAATGAATTTACCCTGTTGCAGTCAATATCAGAAACTTGAAATTCTAGAACTGTGGGACAGTAAATTAGATTTAATATTTGAGAATTGTTTCATATTCAAAATAATAATGGACCTATATAAGTTACGCCTTATGCAGAGTACAGTAGTTGATTTTAAATGCAGTATAATGCACTTCATGTTAAAGTATAGTTATGTTCTCTGTATTATAACATCTATATAGAAATCATACTTCAGTGACCGCTTGGCTAATTTTGACCGTTTCAAGCGAGCATTCTATAACTTTCAGATAAGGCTGGACAATACTCAGTATTCTAGTATCTGATTTTAAATATATACTGTATTGCCTCTTATCTCCCTAACTAAAGGGAGTGTTAAGAATAGCCATAAAACACACAATACTTGAATATAGAAAGCCTGGGCCCTCAAACCTGAGGATACCACAAATTTAAAGGGAACAATCACAGTACAGTTCAAACCTACCAAACATTTAAGAATTGGGAAAGGATAAGTAATAAAAGTTTTCTGGGAATGAGCCTACAAAAAATGAAATTGCAATAAAGAAACACAGTATCAATGAACGAAAATCACAACTTTTCAGAAGTTAGACTGAGCAGTTCAGACACCTGAATCAATTATTTAAATATGTCAAAAACATGCTTACAGTTTGCATGGTAAGACAGTTTCTCTTCTAAGTGCTGGTCAGTAATAGATTAAGATAATCTATCACTAGCATACTGAGAAAAAACAAGGCAGCAAATACTTTGATGTTTTAGTAGCTATTCTTAGAAAGCAAGTTCTTCTTACCAGTCCCGCATAGCTGTAATTAAAGCCCAGTTCACGTGAGATCGTCCAATTGGCATGCTCTTCAATCACTGTCATATCTGGAAACTTCACAGGATTGCTAAACCAATCAAATTCCAGCTCTAAACATGGAGTTTCCTATGTAAAGGGAATTTAGATTACTACTTCTGTTGAATTACGCTAACTAGAATATAGCATATTTTAATATACGTTCCTGAGGAGGCAGTTCAATTGCACATGCTTACCTTATTCGGATTTGATCCAGTAACACCAATAGGATTCAACAAATCCTCCAGTCCATGGGGTACTGCCCAAAGATTCAAAGCCATTTTCCCAGATACAAGAGTGTCTGTGTAGTCAAACATGTTTATATTTCCCCAAGCCAAAGGACAGTGCTCCTTAAAGAGGTTAAAAGGAGATTTTTCAGTTTCAACTTTTAATTACCGGATATACGTTTTCAAAAAAGAAACATTAAAAAATAATAATAGGGATTCACCATAGGTTTAAGTACTTACTAGGTCCCTCCCAACTGAACATTTCTTATTTCCATCTGTGCAGTAGAGAGATGTTATCAAAACCAAGTAATTCTGATCTATCATAAAATAAACACCAGGCTGCTTTCCCTACCTCCCTAAACTCTAGCTGATAGTAAGCTAGCAAGTCAAGTAAAAAAGATAAAAATTACATTAACAATGAAAGGCACGCTTTGAGTGGACTCCATTGCTACTTCAAGCAGTTTAGGATGGGGAAGGACACAAACGGAAACTAGACTTCAGAAAATAGTGAAGTACATAACCTTGCTATTATGAATACTACTTCACTTGGGCAACTGAAGCTGGCAGTGAGCAAACGATTAAAGAAGTATCATTATATCAGAAATTGCTTTGTGTTTCTTTTGGCAACACTTGTTCAGGTCCACTTTTCTCTGATAAATCACATATCTAGCACACTACTTCACTGTTGTGGAACTACTGAAATTGATCTCTGACATCAAATCTCTGATTGCGAGTCACAAGAAATAACATTCTTATCTAAGAGCAACTTGTTACATTTCCAGACTAGCAGAATGAAAGTTACAGAAGTTATATTTTCTTCTTATGTACTCAGACCTCAAAAGACTACCACTGATTTTTCTGGCCAGCAACATAGTACTGATATGATTTAGTGTTGAATGGGCAAGCTTCTTTTTGTGGTTTAAAATAACACTGACAAATGAACGATACATAAGAAAAACCCCTATTTTAATGAGATTCTAATCAAACATTACATTGAGACGAATAACCAGAACAGCAATTGCCAAGTATCTTTCCAAACTTTGAGTAACTTCTGCTTGTTAGTTTACTAAAGCTATGAAGCATTTTACCTCTTTAGCACCCTTCCGGCCTTTAACAGAACAGATAGAAAGGCAGAGCCGAGCAGCACGTGGGAGATCAGGAATGTACATGTCATACAACAGCCATTCATTCCATCTGCAATGTTTAAAAAGCAGATTAAAACCAGGTTAATAGAGACTGTGTTAGACAACTGCATGCAGTCAACTGTTATACTAAAAACAATGTTATATCCCTAAAAATAATACTGTTAATTCCTAAAAGTAAAAAACAAATGATTTAAAATGTAACATAGAAACCCAGTATTTCTAATGTCTGGCTACATTTTTCTTATGCACAACAAACACTATAAAGAATAACAATTTTTTTTTTCTAATATATTATGCTTGGTATAATTAGAACTTGATTGTAGAAAAATGTTTTAGAACTGCAATTTACAGAGCTAAGCAAGAAAATTATATATTGCAAACCCTTTCCCTAAGTTTGAGGGGAATTGTTGAATATATGGATGAGATTCCTCAGCAACAGTGACACAAAACACTGCCATAGCTGCATAAAGAAAAGAAAACCAAAATTGCTAGCAGCAATTAGACACTCTCCAAATGCTTGCTTAATTCTACTTGACTGTATTAACTATGTTGCTTTTAAATAGTAAATAAATGCAATAGGACGCAATTAACAGTCAAAATGCAAAGAACTGCAAAGTCACAGCAGACTGAAACATGTTACCGCTTTAAATGACTGCGTATTGTATCACTAATTGGAATATTGTCTCATTTAGTTGAGAAAGTAAAGGTTTCCTCAAATCCTTTTAACATAATGACAGGTTTGCTATCCCACAAGCTTGTAATGCATTAGCAAAACAGTACTCCACAGAAGGAAATAAGCATTTCTTCACTGCACTTATTCCTTAAGCACTTCAGAGCCTTGTACATAGTCACTGTTTCTCCTACTTCATTACCATATAGTCCCTCCATCATTATGAAGTAGTTTGAACCATAAATAATAAAGCCAGTGCTTTTATTCTGCTCTCAGTTCTGTAGTTCTATGATAAGACTGTTGAAATAACTCAGATATCACTCTATTTATCATAGTAATAAGAGCAGAGATTAGTTCTAGAGGAGTATATGTTCATGAACTTCTTTAAGGACTTCTCTCTCAACATGCACAACTGTGCTTTTGAACTGCTAAATACAGTTATTTTCTCAGTTGGAAGCAGCAGCAGCTTCCAAGGACACCATTAATTTTTTCTTGTGTTAATTTCATATATTATGTATCTGTGTGTGACAATATCCATGTTTTCCAACTATGTCCTTGACCATCTTTCCCACAAGATTCTCCCTCAAAAACAGCTATGCTTGAACAAAAAGTTTAACCATCTGTGGGATAAGCAGGAGGGATAAGCTATTTTTCCTAAAAACCTGCATGTATCATTAAACCCTTTACTGTTAATACCTAATCATACTTAAAGAAAACACTCTGAAACCTCCAAAGACATGAAGGCAGACAGAAAATGCAAGTCAGAACTTATTTTTGAACACACATCATATCACACCTAATCCTAGCAGATGCTAACATTTCGCACCTCCTTATTCAGAGTTACAGGCAAAAATTGAATCTCTTAAATATTTGTTCTCAGTATGCTTATATACACTCATATAAAGCTTCTTTTTGCACACTAATAGCACTTTAAAGTTCAAGTGATTTTTTAAGATAAAATTCACAGCAATTCAAATCTCCTGGAAACAATCAGCCCAGACCTGGCAGTCACTTTCACATTACCAAATGATTCCCATCAGTGCTTCTGCTTTAGCACATGCTCTGCAACCACACTGGAACAAATTTGTGGATTGCATTACATCACATTGCCTCTTGCTGATGTTGGAATCTGAACCTGCAACTGGAACACCAGCTATAGATCCAAAGGAAAAATCAGAGCTCAGCCGCCCAGAGCTATGCTAATTTCCTGGTACTAAAGAGTAATTACATAGGAGTTTCAGAGGCAATCATGAATGTGTTTGTAAAACAGACCTGGTCAGTACAGGGATTATATCAATATACATAACATTACAGGACAAAATACTTATATTTGAATGAATTAAATTTATAAATACAGGAATATGTAAAAATATTCTTCAGCTAAAGTATTGCCAGCAATGAGATATATCTGAATAATGCTAAACAGTGCCTTTATTTCTTCAATACTATAATTCATAATGCCCCAAAAGTTAGGTTCTCTATAGTTTTTCTAGTACCTTACCTGGGATTAGAACAAGGTACCCTCTGAGTATTCACATTATCACATAAAGGTTCTCCTCCATGGTAGATACCTGTTCTAACGTAGATCTGAAAGTAATGTTAATATCAGTACTATTTTTGAAACTCTACTATAAACAAAGTTTTCATTCCTATCAACATACAGCATGATTACAAGATATTGCTTTCTTCTTTCTATTACAGAAAACACCCATCAATACTTCTCCCCAACAAATAAATAAAAACAAACAGTTTCACCACCACTCCTCAATCCAAATTTATTCATGCTCTTCAAGTACATAAGTATACTCTTATGGGAAAAAAAAAAAAGGTTTTGATCTTCTTCCTCACTACTGTTGTAGAAGTACTTCTTAAAAAAAATACACTAATGAACTTGAAAGGAACTTCTAAAAAACAAATTGGGATGACGAATTCTTTATGAGCCAAACCACAGAAAGAAAAAAGACCAAATAAATTCTGGGCAAGGTAGAGACTTGCCATATGACTTCAGCAGGATTAAGCTGCACATACCTTTTTCTCACTGATCTACCCATACCTCCCCTTCTAAGAACAAAGATAGCAGCCTGCTATCCGGCATCTTCTCATCAGATGTATTCTCACTTACTGTACAATACTCTTGAATATGTTCATAGTTTAAAATGTGGAAGACAGCACATCTATTACGAACTGAGATGAAATAAACTAGACCACTCCGTTAGCTGTATACCACGATTCATGCATTTTTCAGTATATACAAAAACTTGTAGATTTTAGAACATGGCTCTATTTTTAAGCATGGAATGCTTAAATTTAAGTAACAAAGTGGTCTAATCTTCTAACGTTAGAAATAACACTTCTTTCCTAATGTAATTATGGAAAAGAGGGAAAACTACATATAATGCTATACAGCATTTGCCTTACCTTGTCAATGTCTCTAATGTTCACATTTACATAGGTTGCACAGAGAATTCTTATTCTGAGAGCACTGTTTATAGTCCAGAGCGATTTGGCTGTAGCTTCTCCATTCATGTAAGGTGTTGCTGTAGAGATACGCCTGGAGTAAGATGGCATTGTAAAGGTATCCAGTGGCAGCTGGGTATATAGACTTTCTTTAGCCATCAGCATCAGATTGGGCATGCGACCAAGCATTATACAACTTCTTATGTACTGTAAGAAACAAAACCAAAATTCAGTATATTTTCTAAGTGCATGCTCTTGGTAATCGGTACCTAGAAGTGTTCAGAATAACATAAAAATAAAAGCATACTTCAAGAGCTCAGGTCTGTTCCTTTACGTAAATCCTTCAGTGTTTTTTGTTGCAACATTCAACAGTTTAAATACATGATTGGGTAGAATGGCACAGCAGTATTTCAAGCAGATTTTGGATGTATGAACCATGTCTACAACAGCTGAAGGCTGAACTGCAGATACAGAACAGAGCTGACAGAAAGACAAGTGTCTTGTAGGGCTCTTAAGTTCAGGCACAGGGCAGAGAACGGTTCCAGATTAGGGATGTTCCCAGAAGCAGGTTAGCTATCTTCTGCCTTGCATACTGCTGTTATAATCTACTGTACCAGCCTAGCACATGTGCCTCTAACACTCCTAGCCACAGTTAGAAAAAGCACAGGGAACATGCAGAACTGTTCATTTTTGGTTCAGACACTTTTCAGCTTTACCTCAACACTGATCCTGCCACACTCAAGCCTGTATTGTGTCTGCTCAGGAGTGACTGCTGAAAATAATTCATCTGGCAACAGTACTACAAAGTGTTAACATAGGTTCAACTCTGGACTGTAATTAGTAAGCTCTTCCGTGGCACAGAAAGGCATACCACATACTTTTGAAGAAACCACACTAGATCAAATAGGTCTAGTGTTTGATCTCATGACTGTACAAAATTAGTCACATATGCCTGCACTTCTTCCCCAGCTTGCATAATATTAAGTTCCTTTTCCCCGTATTCAGGATCTCCTTATCTCCTCCATAGCTCTGAAGAGCAGAATGTCAACCATTTTAGATAGAGGAATGAGAGCTGTTATTACAGCAGTAGGTTTCTCAGAGATAGCAACAGCAGTCTGTCAGAAAATATACAGGGTAACGTTGTTGTCTACTTCAGAAAGGACTGCTCTGAGGCTCTTCTGCCACTTCTGCTACAGGTATAACAGTAAGAGAACAAAGACACTGAAGGGTGGGTAGCAACAAGGAAGATTTAACTGATAAATACAGTACTGAAAGTTTACCACTCCCCTTTCATAAGATCAAGAAGTTTACTGATGTAATTAACAGTAAGCCAAGAGAGCTTGCTTATTTTTTTCTCCCAACCCCTAAAGCAGGGAGGGAGAAGATTCTCAGAAGTAATGGTTGCTTCATAACTCAACATCCGATCTAATTTCTTTTTGCACTGCATCAGCCCCATTCAAATGTTATTCATCTCTTGCCATCAGAAACGTAGAATACTTCTCAGAGAACCTACCACTGATTTATTGCTCATATTAGAGCGAAACTCCTATTGCATTTTTAAAACGTTGAGTGAGTGACGTAAATTCTACTTTAATTACCTTCCCTGGCCACGTATTGAAGCACATACAGCAACAAATACACACTTGAGTCAGATATGTATAAGCCAATTACCCTAAAGAAATAGATTTTTTACTTTCTTTGTTTTTGACTATACATAATGAGACTGATCACTTTTCTTCCACACACATTAGGATTTTTTCAGCGTACTTTAAAATAAATTCATTATGTTACTCACCTTATACTGGCTCAGAGGATATTTCTCTAGCAAGTATTCATCACAGCCGCACACTTTCAAAATATACTTGCCCTGGTACTCCAACACACAGAGCTTCAGTTGTTCAGATGACAGCAACATACTTCGTGTTTTCTTCCTAATCGCTTCAGCGATAACTTGCTCAGGCACGCAGTCATGATTGATTTTTAAGGTGTACTTCTGCTTATCATTGTTAGGTGAAACTATTACCCATATCACCACTATTATTTGCCCTAGAATAAATATGAAATGTTAGGCCTACTATTTTCAAGACAAGCAAACTATCACCCCTTCACACCCTAAGGAAACAAAGCCACATAGAATTACTACTATAAGATGACAAAAACAAGATCCATAGCCCAATCCAACATAGGATTGATAACTTTAGCAAGGAACTAGATGCCCTAAAGTTTATTTATGATTCAAGCATAAATTCAAAAACTTTTACACCTTGAGGTTAAGAATGTTCTACATCAAATAGTACTGACTATTCATAGAATCACAGAATCATAAAACGGCTCGGGTTGGAAGGGACCTCAGGGACCATCAAGCTCCAACTCCAATGCTACAGGCAGGGACACCAACCTCCATATCTAACATTCAGTCTTCAAGAAAATAGCAGTAACTGTTCTATGAAATTACTAGAATAGCAAAAAAGTAATTTTAAAGTTTTGCTGCTTGCCTTTTGAACCTACATTCTAGTAAGCAAATTTTTCTGAATAACTCAAGGTTATGATACTAATGCAGTGCATCAAATATACTACATAAATCGGTGATTTGCTTAATTCACCAGCTGTGTTTTTTGATTTCAATCACAAAAATATTGTGCCTACAGTGAATATTTATCTTACCTTTATCTAGTTTATTGTATATGTGTTTGGGTAGCTCAGGTGAAGACTCTACATTTGGAGGACAGACATATAAGGCTCTACTGTGCGGAGCATTGGCATCTCGAAGATCTACTGCTTCTTTACAAACATTAAGAATATTTCTTCTGAAATCTTGTACTTCAGGATCCTTAACCATGTCAAACTCGCAGATGGGCATGCCAATAGCAAAACCTACAATGTTGCAGAAGCATGGAAAGAATTACAACAGACAACTAAATTAAACTAAAGATTCCTTCTACCACTGCCTGAAAAAAACACATTTAAAGGAAAATACAACCTAAAATATTTGTGTTAACCACTGACTTCCACTTCATATACAAATTGTTTTTATGTCATTCAAGAACAAAGCGGTAATCACAAGAAAGGTTAGAAGCCTGATACATTTTCACTGAAAATCCTGCAAACCTTAAATTATCACTTTCATTGCTAATAACCCTCAGGGAGGAAAAGAATCAGTAAAACTTTTTTGAAGTCAGCAAATAAAGTTTTCTGAGTGGACCACAAGAGCTATGGTGCCTGACTTTCCCTAAAACTGACAAAATCATTGATAACTTTTAGAGTCATGATCAGCTTTGCTTACAACTCAGTGACAGGTCTTCACATTTTTTGTGAGCTCCCATAGCAGCCTAAGAAATAATGAACTTAACTCTTGGGCAAAAATTTGTGTATTCCTCTCAAGTCTTCAGTCTCAAATCTAACTCCATTTATTTTCATTAGATTACATTCATGCATGAATGCTCAAATTTGAAAACTTTCAATTTATCTCCATGCATAGTCAGGTAGCCACTACTCTCCCCAAGTCCTGAACAGGCTATGTTTCACAAAACAGAAGTTTACCCATGATGCATTTACAACAATTAGATAATTTAACAATTAAGAGCAGCCTAGAACAAGTATTTCCAGTTGATAAGTCTCTACCACTGCAGCATACACCTGTTAGAAACTAAGAGGAAGGCAGTATCCTTGCACTGAATGTAGATACTTAACCTAGATACCAAAACACTTGCTAGTTTACCTGTGCCTCCTGGATAATGGAAAAATTATGGGCTTCCCCAGAAATGATTCAAAACAATGTACTCAGGTGTTTTTATCATGATCCTTCCCACACCTACTAATGCTCTGTCTGAAAGGGGGAGAGGGAAGAAAAACACCTTGTTTCTCAGATTTTGCATTCTAAGCAAGACAAAGCAGTATTAAAAACTGTACTACTGCAAATGTAGTTAAATATTTGCAATTAAATTCTCTTGTACCTTCCCTTAGTTATCGCTGTTCTGTAAAATTCAAAACAAATCAAGATTTGCTTCCCAAATAAAACAAGTACAATAAGGCTTTGCTCTGTACTAATATGAAATCCTGCTAACTGGCGACTAGCAAAAACATGCACTATCAACCCATGTACAACTGTATATATATAAATATACACATGTGAATGAAATAAAGAATAGTTTACAAATAATGGCTTAACTGTGATCAACATGTTGGGACATTCGATGCAACAACTCTGAAATGTAATCTTTGACAGATACAGCAAAAGGTAACAAACACAGCACATCAATTCTTGTTTTCTATTTTGAAGAGGAGAAACCAGTTAAGCAGATTAGCTATGTTTAAATACAAATAATCTCACCTATTTCTCTATTAAGGATCTTTTCTTCTCTGTTACCTACTGGTTCAATGACTTTTAGGAAAGGTTGAAATAGCCGCAGGTCACAGAGTCTCCGTGTTTCATCAAAAAATTCTTCTCTTTCTGCTTCTTGTGTAACACTTACAAAAATGTAAGAAGATTCATCTTGAAGGAGCTGATAGAGAGGGTATTTTCTTGCTTCTTTAAAAAGTTCATGTTTGATAGTTAGTAGTGTAGCCTCACGGAGGCATTCTAGAGTCACTATCATTCCATTTGGGAGAAGACACTCCACAAGGATCCTCGGGGGCATCAAGTGGATGCCCCATAGTTCACCAGATGATGGTCGGGGTGGCATTTTTAAGTCTTTTGATAATTATGTACTTGAAGTTTTTCAAGCAGTGATTCGTATGAGTTACACCTACATGAAAATCAGAGATTTAAACATTAGTACTTTAAATACAAACATCAGAATGAATTTCAGATAAAAGTTTTTCAAACATTTCTTACAGTCACAGATATATATCCATGGCTGGAACAGTGTTTTGGATTATCTACTGGTTGCTTTTCTGACTGCTCCCATGCATCACGACATTTTCACTCAACTACACATCACTTGCAGAGTAGCAAATTGCCTCTGAGGTCATCATATATTATGCAGATCTTAAACAGTGCATTACTTAGCTCATAATCTCATTAAATTCAGCATTTCCATTATGAGAAAATTCCTTATGAGAAAGGGCAATATCAGACTTCTAAAGAACTGTCCATTATGCTCCCTCCCTTAGCCAAGTGTCCTGACAGCACAGGGCTAGGAAACTGCTAGGCTACTATTCCAAAAGCCACATACTATGTATGTATGCACATAGGTATATAAAACATAATCACAACCTTGCTATTCTTCAGTACTTCTTTTCTGAAATGTTTTCTTCTGAATTATGACCACTTTTACCGCACTGCAGTTCTTAAGATGCTTAAGAACAGAATATTTTCCTAAATGCACTGCTTCCTAAGTAACACTCAGCAGGAATAGGGTTTCTTTTTCCTTCCTTCCCCTCCTTTGTAGTTGCAGTTTGGACTTTTAAAATTATCAGCAAAGAATACTAAAGGGACACTGCAGGTTTAGAAAAATGCTTTTCCACTAACACTTCATACGTATTTAGAAGGACTATGCTACTGACTTCTTTTTGAAAAGCAGCTTAAAGAAGCTATTTTCCTTATCACTGTAATGGTCTCAGCAAGCAGATGCTGAAATGGAAAGTTCTAAGCACACTCACAGCGTGTTTGAAGAGTCAAACTGGGAAAGCTTTCCAGCTACAAAACATTACAAATGAACCCTGATAGAAACATTCAGAGCAACTTGGAAAATCACTGCTAACTCAGCCTACAGATAAAAAGAAATACTGAGAAGGTTAAGTGGCATCTTGTTTTTTTAATCAGGTAAAGCATAAGCAAGACTCTCTCTATATATAAAATTACACGTTTTTATCTACATTTCTTAACTACAAGCACAGGCAAAAAACACATTACTGTTAAGGTATATACCAGCATTAAAAACCAAGCAAGAACATGCAGTCGTAAGAACTTTCTGTCCACATACACAAACAACAATATAGGTGGACCACAATCAAGTTAAGTATTCACAACACAGGCTGAGTTTCTACCAGCAGTCTTTTAAGTTTGGTGCCACAACCCTGGTTCAGCCTTTCTGAACTGATGGTCATCAGGGCTCATCTTCTTGCTGCCCAAGGCAGGTGTTCTCATTCCACATCATGCTGGCACCCACACTCCCCAACCCAGCTCCTTGCAGGCTCAGATGGATTAAAATGGCAAAGAACTACTCACTCTACCTCTCTTGGTTTAGTTTCTGTTGTTTGAACTGCCTTGCTGAGAGACAAAGGTGAACACTGGGGTCTATGCAGAGCAGAAAGCACTACTGCAGCAGTGCTGAGCTAACTCTCCTTCAGAAGAGATGGTTTCATTGCCAACCTTCCCTCCCTCCCCACCAACAATTGCCAACAAAGAAATGGAGGCAAAACTGTGAAACACATGCACATATTGAATCCTTCTGTACATCATGTTTTCAAAAGAAATGTAAACCCTTGGCTTTTGAAAAGATTCAAACGTGAAGTGCCAACTCAATATCATTTCTTTTAAAGGCTTGAAAATGGACCAAAAAGGACAGCCCAAATATCTACACTGCCTTTAAGAGCAACTGCACCAGAACAGCAGCTTTTGTTTTAAACTGGGTAACAGACGTGCTGGGTCTGTGTGTAGTCGCTCTGTACACATTCACTTGTGCATGTAAGCACGCCTCCAGGGTTTGGATTTGGAAAGCAAAAACATAAACAGAAACAGTTTTGAAGTACAGTTGGCAGCTTGCATTACTGTGTGCACTCCAAATCTGGAAGGCTGCCTGGAATAAAGAGAATCAATTATGTTCTTCGACAGTCAAAGTATAATTTTCAGAGAATTCTGGAGAGATGTTATTTAGATCCAACTAAGGCTACATGCAAGCACTTCAAATGAATGCTGCACCACACCTGCAATCCAAAAACACCTGAAACCTTGCTCCTGAGCCAAAAGCTTTGTCAGAAAAGAAAAACAGAAAAGAAAGGCATCAGCAGATCAGACCATGGCTTTTTGAACTCATTACTGCCTTCCTGATTCGTTAAGCATCTTCTCCATCACTAACCTAGATAAGATAACCTAACAGATTGAATTTTAAAACTCAATTAAAAAGTAATCAATATACATGGAGGAAGAAAAAGGGAAGCTCATCAACGTATTCCCCAAAATACTTATTTCTACTCACTTCAACAGATACATTTATCATGCTAATTTATATAATCTATTTTCTCATATGATACAGTGAAACTACAAAATTTAGTTTAAGGAATTCTAAGACACAAGTCTTCAAAATATGTTTTTGATGAACTCCAGCACGGTGAGCTTACCACCATACAATACTGAATCATGCAGAACTGAGGCAGCCCAGTTAACTGAACTTCATTCTGTTGAATGTTTTATTCAGTTGCAGGCTACAGTTAGCTTTCTAATGCCTTCTCCATGACATACAAGTATGTTAACTCTGAAAACATTTACCAGACACTGAAGTTTGCTGCTACTACTTTTGAGAATTCCTTCCCTCTGAGGAATGGAGGTCAGTGGAGGAAAAATTCAGTAAGAGCTGTACCACACTCCAGTTAGCAGAGGTTCCTAACCATAGCATGTTCTGTGTTCACAATATATACAAACTGAGCTTGGAACAAATGAACTCTAGTAAAAAACGCCCATATATTTGCCCTAAAGACCTCTGAGCCTACTGCAGCTGTTACAGCCACACTATCACATAAGAACCTCATGCATCCACAGCCCAGTAGGACACCCTGGCAGTGCTTTTTCCAGTGCAAGTATTTTTGCACAAAACATTTTGTCAGAAGACTCTCAAGAGTCTTCTGCTGGTCTCAGTTCTATGCATTTTGCTAAAAAGAACTGTTATCCTTCAGTACGAATGGAATCCACATCACAAAAACAGCAAATGACAACAGAAGTGACCTTGCATGAACTCCTCTATTAGAAAATCCAGACAAACTTTTTGCTAAGAGAACACTGATTTTTACAGATTAGATTAATTTTCACTGCAGAGACTGTTCACAAATATTCTACTAACTTCAGGTGGATGACAACATTTGGCTAGTAAGTAACATGGTTAACATGATTTTCTTTCCTGTTTTGTAACTTTTCTGTGGAATGGCATTCTAAAGACAGGAGCACCATATAACATTAACACGTGTTTTATAAAGCAGATATAAAGACTCACCATGCAATTCTGTGGGCCAGTCCAGCAAAAAAATCTAAATCATTTTATTCACTTTAGGAGACTTATTCTGTCATCCACAAGCACCTTCTACTATTCTTCAGGCTTTGCAAGTAGGAAATTCTTCTATTACGTACCACCTACCAAAAAAGCTAGCAAATACAGAGGGAAGTAAGAAGCAAAAATGAACTGTACAGAAACATCACATCAAAGGCATAAAATATCTTTTTGCATAAGCCTCGCATATGTAACTGAAAGAGGATGAAACTGAACAATTTTGCATTGCTGTGAACATCAGCTAGCATTTCAAAATCAATTAGGAAGGGCATACTAAACACTCAATACAATTGTATCAGTCCATACTTGAGACTGAATTAATCACTCTGACTTCTACACTTCAATTGAAGACCACTGGCTTTTCCAATTTTAAGACAAATCTCATTACATGGCTGTCATAAACAGGATGTAGTAATGTTTTATAATAATTTGCAGTATCATTAGTATCAGAAAGTTGCTCAATAAGATTGGTATGTAAATTTGATTTCTTTGCCAGTTGGAAGTACCTTCTAGTCTTTTAGCACTGTCATCTATGGAAAAAAAAGGAATCTGCTCATTAAACAATCCAACTATGTTTATAAATTCCAATTTACTACACACTTGTGAGATCTATGTTCTGTTCCAAACCAGTAGAAGAACAAAGCTTTAGCTATTTCCCCCCAGTTTCTCCTGCTTGTTTTTTAGAAAAAAAGATTCTATGGAATCCCCAAAACTAATGTCATGAAAAAGAAGTTGTGTGGCAAAAGTAGAATTTTTGAGAACACCAAAAATCTATGTTCCATTTTGTTTCCAAAATTTCAAACTTTCAAGATCAGAATATTTTATTCTCATCTTTAGAGAACAGCCACTCCAGTGCTTACCATGAAGAAAACTGGGCCAGACTGCTTGCCTAATTTTGCTGCTGTCCCAACCTGATGTGCAGTGACGGTGAGGCTGCCTCCGACGAGATATTTTCAGTCCTGTCCTTTTGTTCTTCCTGCTTGCCAAGCTGGCACTTTTCCAAAATCCAGGAAGACAAAGATGTCTGAAACTCCTCTATGACAACACTGTTACACACAGTAGCAGCGCTGCTTTGTTCATAACAGAAAGCAGGAGAAGACTAATTCAAGCTAATGAGTGTGAATTTCTTACGTATTATTTTTGTCTTTATCCTTCCACAGAAGAGGCAAATAAGCCGAATTTCTTATCTGATCACAAACAGCAGCTCAAGGGAAACAACGTGCAGAGGGATTTAACAACCAAAAACACATCTTCCCAGCGTTTTGTTTCCTTCTGAAACAGAAAAGCAACGATACCAATGTTAGCTGCAATTACCTACTTCTCTCCCCTTACCCCCCAAGCAGCACCTTTGCACTGTTCTACACCAAGCTAGAAAAATTAACATTATTGCTGGTATCTGTAGAATTACAGCACAGAAGAAATAGAAGAAATACAAGGTCATTCTCTCCTGTGAAGAGGAAATCTCACTAAAATTCTGTTTTAGTTTAGTTACGTATGAGAAGATAGGCTTTATCAGATGTTTCTTTAAAGTTCTCTTGCATGCAGTTATTTTTTCATTTCTGGATCTAATATCCTTGGGTTCTGGTTGTAGTGACATTCAGACACTGTGAGTAATACCAATGATGAGATCACCCAGAAAAAAAAAGGAACTCACTACAGAGCCTTGCTGGGCCATTCTGAAAAATTACTCAAGAATGATATAGTATCAGATATCAGAAGAAAAAACCCAAGATGAACAGTTGTTTTTTCATTTGCCTTTTTTTTTTTTTAAAAAAAAGCCTGAAGTATTAGTATTTTTTTCCTGTAAGAAAAACAAAACACCTTCATAAATCCTAGGGTTTTGACAACACATTATTTCTATACCCCCTTAAGCAGCCTCCCCTAGCCATGCAGGCACATTGTTTACAGCCTCACTATCTGGGAGCCATGAAAACAAGATGACAGGAAAGAAGCATTTGCAAGTTGCTGGTGACCTCTGCAACTCCCACCACGATTGTGCTTTCTCCCTAGGGAGCCCGTGACATACCAAGAGCACAGCATCTGTCCTAGAACATTTTCTTCCAGTTTAAGGCAGATTTCTTTTCCTTTGTTAAAGAAAGGAAAGCCTGGAATTAAGACTCTTTTTAGTTCCAAGTCATTCAAGAATTCCATTTCTAGCTTTACCTCAAAGGATCTTGTATTTATAGAGGACTCGTAGTCATACAGCACAGTGAAGAGCTACTGAGGCAATGCATCTGCTCTTTATGCTTCCTTCATGTACTTATTACTCACTGCTCCAGGGCTGGGGGAGCAGTAGGATGGGAACAACTCTCCCATCTGAGTGCTGGGATCAGGGCCGTGCTGTCGGAGCCAGCAGTGTGCTGGAGCCCAGGGAACAGCACTCATGCTCTTCTAAGCTATTTAAGTCAAAAGCCTCGAAGTTAGGCAGTAAAAATCAGAGCAACAAGTCATTTTGTACCACTAGAAATAAGGCTTTCCTTTCCTTTTTAAAAATAATCTATTTTGTATGGGTGACAAGCATTCCTTACAAGAACTTCAGAGAGAATGCAAAGTAAAAGCACCTCTAACTCTGTTCCTTGCTACAAATACCCAGGACTTCAATTTCAGTTTCTGTATGCAGAAGTCTTCTCTTCTTTTTGGAAATTAGTACAGAGCAACATCAAGAGAACAGGACAGTCTCTTCCATGCCACTAGGCTACATAGTAACAAATGCTAGCACATACATACACAGAAATACAAAATTCCACCTTAAATAATGCTGTTTACTTTTCTTTCTGCTTCTTCCCATCCTCCCACCTTCCCGGGCTATTTGGAACCCAGACAGTAAACAGAATCCGTACAAACAGGAAGTGCTGGCACACAGACAAGGACAAGGAGCAGCAGAGCGAGCCCAGGTGCTGCACACTCCTCCAGCCGAGCCCTCACCTAACGCCTGCCTTTTAGAAGTCATTCCCTTTGCTGCAGCGAGATGAACCTCTAGTTCTGTTGAAAAAGAACTGCCCGCACCCAGAAGGGCAGGGAAAGAAATACAGTGACGCTGGAGGCACTGCAGTCCTCAGACTGCTACACTTGCCCCTCTGCTACAAGCAGAAGTAGCAGCAGAGTCAGTCAACAACGCTCACCCTACTGGCTCATATGGACAGAGAAATGCATGTTCCTACAAAAACTGGACTGAGCTAAGAACTTCTGTTTATAAATTTTAATTTACCTTTTCTCAGCAGAGCATCCCATCAGCCCTTCCTCTCTAAGCAGAAGCTGAAAAAGCCAAACTCGACAGATTTTGACTTATGACACATCATATACTATTCACATAACATTTCTTAGAGCCAAGGCTGAAAGCAACTGTAAATAGAGCTAAAAGGTTTCCGCTACACTGAAAGAATTGCTCCAGACCCTGAATGCAGTTCGTGTGTAAAATAAATAGGTTTTGAGGTGGCAGTGAATAGCAGCGTTTCTGCAACTGTGCAGATTTTTTGAAGTTAAATATAGGGGAATGAATGGGAGCACAGAAGCTTCTGTTTCACAATCCAAATATAAGTTCGGTTTCCTCTTCTACCTTCATCACTGCAGCCAAGCACTTGTAGAAGCATAGGCTTGGTTTCTATAGACTCAGTGGCTTCCTTTAACAACAAGCATTGTTTGCAAGTAACAAATCAACAGAAGATGGGATGAAGCTTTACTTCTGACAGAGCTTTTACAAAGAATTGTGTGCCTCAGCAAAAGTCATGGGAGTTATTTGTTGTTGTTTTAAGCTTCTATGCTAGAAACAAAACCTCCACACATTTTCCAATGAGGTATTTCCTAACTCTCTTTTTAAAATCATTTGTGGAAAGTTTGTGACAGAATTAACACAAAGGCACAGCTCTTTAAGTGAGATATCTCAACTCTGCAGCTAAACTTTCTTGCTCTACAAAGAGCAGACAGTAACACAGTCCTCAGCATATTGTCCTATACAGACACAGAGCTGTAGAATAAGACAGCAGACAAACCCATGCAGACCTTGAGAACCCTTCCCTGCAGAGACTGCTGCCTGATTCTTCACCAGCTACAACCACCCCAGAAGTGTACAGTGGCTTTTGGAGAATCAGTTAAAAATAGAAACACTACTGACCGGTTTTGTATCACAAACAAGTTCATTGGAGAGTAACTAAATATTTATTTAGCCATAAATGACAGCTCTGCTAATAGGTAAGGAGCAGGAACTTTCTGTAGAGGATTACTGATGGATCTTTGCTCACCACACCAGCAGATGGGGACTAGTGGTACTTACCCACACACAGAGTGGCACAGCAGGACAATGTTCAGCTGTGAAACTTTTAGCACCAATTCGTACTCCTGTAGGGCTTCACCTCTGCCCCTAAGGCTGCTTAGGCGCACTGCACCTACATGTGTCGGAAGATGGAGGAGGGAGCATCTATTTAAGGCAACACTTTTGACAGAATTACTGGTTTTGTAAGTACATTTGCTTGCTTTATTTAAGCTAGAAATAAACCAAAAGTTTCTGTGAAGCCTGAAGGAGCATAGGTTTATCCTTGTTCAAACTGTCAAGGATGCTTGAATAAGACTTCTCTCTGCACTTCCAGGTTGAGCTCCAAGGTAACAATTATGATTCCTCAGACAGTAACATATTTGCATTTGTTTGTTTGCTCTTCCTGAACATGACTCATGTTGACTATGTATGTCATTAGGCCTTGCCTGTTTCAGCCTGAAGTATAAGAACAGCTATAGTTAATTGCAACAAAGGGTTCTTCAGCCTGTTTTGATCAAATTTTCATCATTTCTGTACGCATCTGTAAGAAGCATCTGCTTTGCAAACCTTGTGTTCTGCAAAGAAGCGCTGCTGACACATGCGCTTGCTGTTAGTGCATCTCCTTTTCCTGCTCCAAGCTGCTACCCACATTGTTTCTCTAATGAGGTCAGGATACCACCCATTCATGTTTACTACATCTGAAAGAAATTGCTAATATTTGTCTCAATAGATATGTATAAATAACAGGAACTTTCCTAAGAAGTGACACGAGCTCAGAGGCATTTGAACAGTAAATACCACCAACTTCTCTGCAACAATTTCAAGACTTCTCAACTCTCCTGCTTGGAAGGTCACTTTCACATCCATAACAGATTAAATTTGACACTACAGCATATGTTGCCTATCAGTACAATCGGAACTCTGTTAAAAGGGACATGTTACAGTGACAGAACTTCCTTTTAGGAAAAAAAAGCCCAGTGAAGATTAAGCTTGTGTGATGTCCTGTTCCGTCCCAAGGTTAAGTTGGGATTAATTTAATTCCAGTCCATAAAAAACACCAATTACGGAAGAGGAACCATATTGCAAATTACCTAAATCATGGCTCACACATCAGGACATCAAGACATCTGAAGCTGTTGTAATGATGGTTACAGATCTCAAATCACTTTGCAGTTGCTTGCGATATCATTCCGTCTGCTGATATACAGTAAAGGGTTTGGAAAAGAGGTGGTGAAAGAAGAGTTGAAGATCTGGGTTGCAAAATAATTTGACAACACACTTAAGCAGAGCCTCCAAAGTCAGGAATAGGTTTTGCTCTCCTTCTCTTCGGGTAGTTTCCTTGCCTCCCAGTTCACATTTACATCTTTTACCCCTAGGTAGCAGTTATGCCATCTTCCTCAACACATCAAAACATTCCAAGCTGGAGACCTAAGATCAAGGGAGCACTGCTGAGCAGTGATAACTACCAGAGTGCTTCATCCTCCATTTCAGAGCAAGATGAAGAGGAATATAACTTAATAGAATTTTACTAAAAAGCAAAATAATTAAATTTCACCTACTCAATTAAAATGTTGGTGTCCACTTTAAATACTTCATTTTAGCTAAATCCATGTAAAAAAGAAATCACAACTGATTAAGTGTATCCTCTACAGCAACAGCATCTCAATTAGATGCTAAAAGTCAAAGAATCAAACCATTTTGATTCTACAAAAAGTGCTCTTCAATAGTACCTGACAATGAAATAGAAGATTGCACAGAATTGACAGCAAGAAACCATTAGAACAAAATACAGTAAGTTAATTGCTTGTGAAGACTGTCTTCACAAACTGGTGAGCAGAACTGGATGTTCAGCATCTGCATCAACTTCTCAGAACCCAGTAGAAGTTTTTAGTCTCCATTCTTAAAATCTATCAATAGCATTTGCTGGTTACTGCGTTCAGACTGGGAACATAAACACAAAAATGAAGAATAAGTAGTATATTTTATAGTCTAAGCACTTTAATGACCACAATGTGCTTATTTTAGAGTACTATTTGGAATGGAAGTATTTACTTCCTTCCCCAAAGGAAGGTTTATCTAGAAACTTCTTAAGTTAACATAATCAACTGTAATTTTTTTTTTTTTAAAAGCTATGCCTGTAGTCAGAAGTCAAGTTAATGCTTCCCAGCCTTAATAAAAAGTTACTTAATAGCACAAGCACCAAAGTTGCCTAACAACAAATCTCACCACAAAAAGTATTTTTGTAAAATCTGTGAATCAATTTATTACCACTTTGCTTGCGTGGCAAAGCAGTCCTTACACCCTGCTCATTATTCCTTTGTTCCTGTACCTGCAGATGTTTTGTGCTTAGCTTGCCTGCATCTCCGCAGAGATCAGCATCACTGTTTTTCTAGAAAGGCAGAGGCTTAAGTCCCAGGGCACAGAAATTTTGTTCTACTACACTTGAATTAGAAAACAGGCAGGTATTTCTATTTGTGGTTAATTCATCGCAGATGAAATGCTGAATCTCAAACATTTCAGTCCTGCTCAAGGCTTTTTGCATTTTGAAGATGTTCAAGAACTGCTTTTTTTTTTTTTTGACTGCTATTATTTTGAAGACCGATTTAGATTGCTCTGTTGAAGAAAACCAGCAGAGGTATTGCCCATCACAAGGACTCACTTCTAAGCAGCTGACAGTCAAGACATTTGCCAGACAACTGGGATCATAACAGGTACCCTGTGCTTCTGAAAAGATCACAATTCAAGTTAACAGTGTGAGTTAAAATCTGGGAAGTGTCTTGGAAGAGTAAGAGGTATTATCTGCATTAATTACCTCATCAAGTACTAGCACAAGACTGACTAGCCTGCACATTAAATGATTAGTATGGAAAAAAGTTTAGTTTTAGCCACATATCTGTGTCCTTTGAGATACAGTACAGTCTAGGAGGCAACCTTCCAGTTCCTTTTCCTTTCTTTTCTGCTTGGACTTGCAGAGAATCATGCCATATGTGTATTATTTTTCATCTCCTTGCCTTAGAAAAGGGTCATAATGTACAGCCAATAATGAGACTAAGCTGTCTCAGTTTCAGAGAACTTTACCATATGTCTTGGCCAATTCAGTAGACCCCTTGTATCCAACAAACATGCTTCATGGTTCATAATCCCCAAAAGCTCAGTTTGTCAGCATTTATTTAATTGAAAACTACAAGTAAAATAACTGCCAAATTCATCTTATGTAAAATCCATAAGGATAAAGTTAATATAAGGAAGCTTGTCAAAAAGCAGACTAAAAGAAGATTTCTTTGACATATACTTAACCTACTACTGGTGAAAAAGCAACAAGGCACAAAAGAAAAGTACGCCAAACCTTAAGTTCTTCACTTGACTCAACTGCTCTTAAGCTACACTCCAGCAGTGCTAATTTACTTCTACTGCTAAATTAGCAACATGCCAAAGAGGTGAAGCTACACTAAACCTTCATCATTCTCTCTCCTTCTATTTTGTAAAGGTAAGTTGGTTTCTTTGAACTTTGTTTCCACACTTCTAGAGTTCAGGTACTCAGACATAGCCTCTCTAAAACAGACCATAAACATTCCCAGTGAGTGTACTTGCTCAGTCATGCCTGCCAAGTGCTTTTATTCCCCGCTTTATTAGCTTTGAGAAAAGTACACTGTTACTAGAGAACAAGTGATTATTTCCACTGTCTCTCACGCTTCTTGTTTGAAGTACACAGGGTTTCTACACTACCTTTCACAAAGGGAGATCAAAATTTACTAGGAAAATACCTCCTATGCATGCTACGTAAAATAAAAACGCTTGGTTGAAAACCACTGCTTAGAGATAATAGATCCAACTTCACATAGTACTCAATCTGCAGCATTTCAATTTGCCCACAGGTTTGCTTATATATCTAAAGTAAGTCCAATCTTTTAAACAGTTTAGCTATCCTTACCCCCCTCAACCCCACTCTGTTTTTTTTTTTTAAACTGTAGCAACACAACATGGAAAACAAACAGTTAACACATCAGAATATTACTTCTGGTTCATATAATATTCCATTTACCATTCAAAAGTATGTTTACAGAATAATTTAAGTTGGAAGGGACCTCTGCAGGCTATCCGAGCTCATCCAGAACTCAGAACAACTCACATATGATTGGCATCTGAACAAACACCAAGAGAAACAAAGCTGTTCTCTCTCTGCACCGCCCCCACTTGGATGAGGGCACCGGGAAGAGAGATTTGTAACAATTATTTGCCAGGACACATTCAACTTAAAGTAAAAGAAAATTCCACCCAGTTCTACCACAAATAATTTTGTTGCCTCTTGTCCCCTTAGTTACAATTTCAGACAAGTATCATCCCTTGGAGGAACAAGAGGTCTTTTTTTCCCAAAGGAAGAGACCAAACTCCTAAAAGCAAAGAATGTGATGACCAAAAAGATATAAAAACAACTACCTTAACTTACACTTCAAGCCATCAGCCCGTTCCTTCAGTCTGTGGAAATACAAACACTTCCTCTCTCTAATGCTCCTCCTCCACCTCATTTACATGCACAGAACACATGTGGCCCATTTCTCCTCATCTGGGTGATTTAGTAAGTCTCACATGTTTTCCAATAGTTACAAAATTATAAAACTGACTTTTGCTTTATTACTTACTTTTATTTCAAATTTTAAAACCCCTCTTTGCATTATTTCCATTAATATTCCTGCTCTGGTTATATACCACAAGAGAAAAGGTAGCATCAGTTTTGACTGTTTCCTCTTCAGTATCAAAGTTAAAAATAAATGGAAAGCCTTAGCTCCCATTCACCCAGAGGTAACAGACCATGCATCTCTTTTTGAGTGTAATGTTATGGCTATTGATGTTGTTTAAAACTTTATGATATCAACAAGCATAGCACGCATTTAAACACAAGGAACAACTACAATCAGAAAGAAGTCCATTCTTTGCATGATAACACCTTTCAAAGGTATTATTTTTTTTCCAATACCTGGAAAGCTCTTAAAGCCTACTTGGTTTTGTGAAACAGCATGATGGTGAAAGTATGAAACTCTTGCTTTTGCATAAATCCTATTCCAAATCCTCCAGCAACTTCTTACAACAACTGTCCAGAAGCAACTACTCCCCACTTGCTTCCAGAGAGCAGTTAATTCTGGCACAGAAACAGTTAAGTAGGTACTGAACTGCTTTATGACTTCCAATAAAGCACAATTGCTTTGTAAACAGCTCAGCTACACCACCTTTTCCAAGGAATACTCCAGAAAAGAAAACAAAGTGAAACCAAAACAGTCAGTTTCATTATCAGTAGAAGCAAGCTGTAACAAAAAGCCATACGTTTCTGCCATTCAAATGGAATGAGAATTGGAGGCAGCAGAACAGCTAAAACATCTGGGCGTGGGTCTGTAGGCTGGGCTCAGTGCTCCGAAAAACAAGAAACGTTGTCTCCAAGTTGCTAAGAACAGCATCAAGTTCACACCCCTGAAATTCAGGGCACCTGCCCCAGCAAAACTCCAGCTAAGCCTCTGAAGCTGCTATGTTTATTGTCTTAATGACAAAGACAACACTTCCCAGATCACAGACAGCACCGTGTGGTTTCACCAATTCCCCTGCAAACACTATGAGCTTTGTCAATGCAGGGTTTCACAGTGACACTGTTAAAATATGCTTCCAAATTGCTGCTCTGGAAGAGCTTGTTGTTGGAGAACATTACTTATTGTGAAATTCTACATTCACACCAAGCATTATTTCAGAACAAATTATCCAATGAGTTCCCTGCAGTGTATAAACCATTAAAGCCCATCATTCTGAGGGCTGGAATATTCCTGGTCACACATATTGTTTATGCACAGTGAGAGCTGGACTTTGATTATTGCACTGCATTATAGAATTGGGGCATAGAAGGAACTGGGGCAAAAGCTATGAGAACATCCCTATAAGTTAATAATGAGGAGAATAAGTTGAAGAATAAGTTGAAGAACAACTCAGGTAATGCTGGCAAAAGCAAAGAACTTCCCCAGCACGATGAATTTGGAAACTCGTTACCACTCAAAGCTAGGAACGCGTGGTACAGGTAGGCGACGGGCCACAACTCAGCACTCTCCCTTAAAGCAGCGAGAAACTCAGCTCCCGAAGCCAGCCCAGCACCCCCGGCTCCCCGCAGCAAGGCCTCAGGTCGCGCAGCCCGCACGGCCCGCTTGTAAACACAGCTCACGTGCGTGCGCCGAGAGCACGCGGTGCTGCGGGGCGATGGCTGTGCGGGCAGATCCTCAACGCCTTCCAGAAGAAATAAAACAGACCGAGGAAAAGAACTTTGAGCAACAGCAGCTCCGATACCTCAGTAAGCGAGGCACGCCCACAGCAGCAGCACAGCCCCTCGGGGAAAACAAGCACGCCGTCTGCGTTAGCAGTCAGAGTTCCACTAGCAGCCTATAAATACCCGAGCCCCAAAAAGAAGCCGCCTTCTCGCCTTCATCACCGGCGCGCAGAGGCGAAGCTCCCACCCGGCAACGCGGCACAAAGCGCTCTGCTCCCCCGCTTCCCAGCCGCGGCCGCACGCCGCAGCCCCCGCCCCGCCCCGCCATCCGCAGCGCAGCGCAGCGCCCCGCCCGGGGGTCGCGCTTCCCCCGCGGGCCCCGCCGCCGCCTCGCTCACCTCACGGGCGCGGTCTCCCCCCGCCGCTCCTCGCAGCCCCCGGGCGCCGCCCCGCGGGACCCTGGAGCGGGCGGACCGCCGCCTCCCGGGCGCTGGCGGAAGCGGCGCCGCAGTCCGCGCGGCACCCCCGGGCGAGCCGCCTCCCGCAGCGGCAATAACAGGAAGGCAGCGGGGCCTGACCCCGGACGGGGAAGGCGCCGCCCGCCGGAAGTGGAACCGCGGGGGCGTGGGGGAGAGAAAGGCGGGGGAGGCGAACGGCGCGCGTGCGCCGCCGAGGGAAAGCGGCGCGGGATGGTCGCGGCGTGACGTCATCGCGAGACGTCACGAAGATCGGCGCGGCCTCGGGGCGTTCGGCGGCGCGCCGCCGGCGCCGTGCTGCCACCTAGCGCCGGGCCTCCGCCGCGGCACGGGACGCGGAGCCCCGCGCCGCGCACGCGTGGTGCCCGCCCCGTCCCGCCTCACTTCCTGCAGCTGGGCCCCGCCGTGCCCGGCGCCGGCTTCCTGAGGCCCGGCCCGCGCGGGGAGGCGGCTCCGGCCCGGTAGGTGCGGGCTCGGGGCGGTTCCGCGCGGTGCCGCGGGGCTTCGTTCTGCGCGGGAGGGCTGTGCGCTTCGGGGTCTGTAGCCGCGTTTGGTCTAAACCGGCTGTGTGCGTCCTTGCCCGGATTGAGCCGTAGAGTCTTAGCGCGGAGGGGCCCGGCCCTCGGTGCGAATGGCTGCGATGTCCGCTGCGTGTGCGCCGCGTTCGGCCCCTGCGGCGTGACGCGGTGCGTTTCGGTGAGGCTCCGTAGGGCTGCGGCCGAAGGGGCGCTCCGGAAGGATGGAAGCGCTGGCAGCGTGCTGGGAAACCGGCCGGCTTAGGAGGAAACCTCTGCTGTTGTGGGAAGGCAACCCACGGCTTTTTCATCGCTTATATAAATCCCTATCGCTGTTGTTAATTGCCGCCCTGCACTTAGAAACTGATTTCTGTCAGGGCGCTGCTTGTCATGTGGGCATCGCGCTGTGAGCTCCGTCTGTGGCTGCGGAAGGTCGCAGGGAGGCAGTGCCCGCTGCTGGGTGCGATGCCCGCACTTAAGGCCGAGGCCCAGCTCGCTCACAGGAGGATTCTTTGCTTATTTGCTGTTTTGTGAGCGTAGCGAATCTTGCAGCTTATCGTGTGAGTGGAAAGGAGGAGTCCAGGCGTGCTGTGAGCTTCTGGATGGGTGTCTGTGGTGACCAGCAGTGTGATGTTTAAAGGACGCGTAAATAAGATGAAACTGAATGGTTTTGTTTCTTTTAAACAGTGTCTGGAAGGAGGAAAACACTGTAATTAGAGCAGTTTTAGTGACAGATCATCTTTAGGAGATCACCAGAGTTGTATGTGCAAAGCCAAGAAGTTCTAATTTTAAAATTGCCCATGCAGCCTTAACTCTATCTTCAGAGTGCTGTTTACTTTGAGGAACAGCGAACAACCTCATAAATAATGATTTCTCTAGGAGTATTGCTTCATGCCTTTTCCCCTGTGGATGCAGATCCTTTAAGCAGTGTCCTGCCTTGTGCTTGATATCCCAGCCTCGTCCATTGCGTATGGAAGACGTGGCACAACAAGCACTCATGCAGAATTAAGCAGATGGATCCTGATTGCCATTTACTGTAGGTTGCTTTATATTGCTCTCTGAAGTATTTATCTATAATTGACTCTTTAAGGTAAGAGGCCCATTATGATATTGCAGTAAAACTCTGAAGTTTAATGGCATGTTTAGCTACTTGCATAGCTGATGTCAAGTGCCTTGAGAGGTCTGTGGTGTGATGTGTGTAACTGTTGTGAACACGAACTGGTTCCATCATCAGCACCACTGAAATTGGTTACACCGTCTACAAGGCACTTGCAGAAACTAAAGCTAGCAGAAACTTTTCCGTAGTTCTGTTAATCTAGCAGAACCTATGCCAGAAGTTGGAGAGAAGCTGGGTGGCAGTACAGAAGTTGGCCTGCTGATGGGTGGTTTACACCATGCTCATTCTTTGTTTATTCTTTGTACAGCATACTGTTTCATTATGTTTCAGTTAGTTTTCATGGAGCTGCTTTTGATTTTGTTTTTGTGGTTGCATTTTGATTCATGTTAGGTTCATGCCCTCCTGGAATTTCGGAAAGTCTCGACAGTGGAGAGCAGTTTGAAACAAAAAACTTTCAGTGGCTCTGTTACTGATTCAAAAGCTTGTTCCCAAGGCAATGCATGCTCTTCTTTCTTGCTGTTTTTTTGTTCCTAATTCTAGTTATAGCAGTAATTGAACTTTCTCCAATCTTATATTGTTTAGATGTAACAATTCCAGAAGTGCTTATGTCACTTGAGAGTTTTAACCCCATGGTTTCTTTTTTCCTAATGGAACATAAACCTTTATGAGGTCAGACTTTCAAAGGTAATAGAGGATCTAAAAATGCAATCATCAGCTGGGATTTTCCAGAGCTTGAATGCAACACGGTATTTATCTCCTGCTAATTTTAGCAGATTGAAAATCCCAGAAGTTATCCCAGTTAAATGCTGTCTCCTTCTCCAGGTTCCTAAATGCCTTTGAAGTCAAATTCTATTTTCAAATGTGATTCAGAACCAAAGTTCCTAGGTGGCATTTAATTTACCTTTCCCTCAATCTTCCAGAAATCTCCTTTTTAAGATGCAGACATGGCTTGCTATTTGCTTAAACAGTGAAAGCCCACAGCACAGACATGGTTGCTACCAATGCAGCCTTAGCAGAAGTCATCAGCAGACACCACAGATAACGCAGCTGTCTACCGCAATGTAACAGTGAATGGGATTTGTTATGATAAGAAGCTAATAAGACATTAACAAAAGTAGCTGTGCCTCAATTCATAATATCACTGCTCAGCATTATTCTGGGAATGTTCATCCCAGGCTTTAGATGTGATTTATAAACTTTAATTAAATAAGCCTCTCAGAACCCCTTGTTGGAAATGTAATGTTAGTTCTGAGAACTCAAATTAACTGAGAAATAATAGAATAAAGGTTAATATGGGATAAGCACTCCATTTTTGTAGAAGGAGAAGATACGGCTGCTGCGTAGGTTGTGCATAGAAAGGAAACGCAGAGAAGTAGCTCAAGGTCATTCCACAAGACTATGGAAGATCTGGGAAAGGGACGCTTGAGAAATGATTGTGTATGAGATCTGCTCACGTTGTTTCCTGTTCTTCTGCTTGTTGTTGACTCAGATGAGGAAAGTTAACCTTGGGATATTTTTTCTGAAGATTTTTGTGATTATTTGGATGATGTAGATGTGTGTAGATGTATTCTGAATTAATATAAAATAAATATGCTTTGAAATATTTCTTTCTAAGTTATCCTCTAGTATCATGTAGTAGTTATGAATTGTAGTGTTGTTTATGTTTTAGATAGTGAGCTTCTCCTTAGGCTGTCAGAAGAGGATGTGGCTAACAGTCGTGTCCCTCTCATTCTTATTAACACAGCTTTAGGTGCTGTGTGTGTTGGAGGCCACATCTTCTAGCTCTTCTAGCAGTCATGGAGCAGTGGGGTGTGTGTGCTACGGCAGGGTCTGCTTCTGGGTCAGGTACTGTGAGGAATCTTCATGTGTCTGCAAAGGTGCCCTGGGGTACTAACAGCTGTGTTTCAAGTTGCTGTCTGTTTCCTATACCCATATTTTTTTTAATATCTTGCCGTGGTTATCTGTTATGCTGATGTTTTTACAAACTGACTTTATACCTGCTTGGCATTGTAAGAAGGCATAAAGCACAGGCAATACAGTTGCAGAAGTTGTCAGTGTGACTTAATTCAGCGTTTGTGTCTTTTTGGTCTAGATTGGAAGAGGACTCCTCATCCTTCAGAAATAGTATGCCCACAGTCATCTTGGCCAATGATTCTTCTACAGCAAGCAGGACTTCTTCCTCATCCTGAGAAACCTTCATCTCTTCCTATGTCAGTGGCTACGAGGCCCAGAGCCACCTCACCACTCTCCCCACCAAAATCACTTGGACTGGGGCCTTCCTTTTATCACGCACAAGACGAAGAGCTTGCAAAGGTGGTGGAGCAGGACCCTATGCTGGAGGAACTATGTAAGCCTCTGTGCTGTAAACTCTGCAATGTTACTCTGAATTCAGCCCAGCAAGCCCAGGCTCATTACCAGGTAAGCAGAATAGTAGGGGGCATGGATTCCAGGGCTGCTGCATCTGCATTGGGTTTTGAGTGCTGTGTTGAAGTAGCTACACAGTAGCAGCATCATTTAAGTTAACTCATCTGAAGCTACCTTTGCTACATCTGATGGACTGGAAGCTGTGTCTAGAACTATTGTACACACATAGCTTCACCTTGATTGAATTTGTTGGTCATCCAGATAAGCTGCAGAGCTTTCTTTTAAGGTATGATGATAGGATCAAATCACAAAAACTTTTTCTGTGCGGACAGAGAAGTCCTAGTAGGATGGCATGAAAGGTAGACATACCTACTTTTTCTTTGTTTTCCACCTCTATATCTTCCCAGTGAAACTGAGCTTCTGATTCCACAAACATGATTTTTGTAAGGCCTGGACAGATGTTTTCACTGGAACTGGCTGTGCCCTTAGGAGAGAAGTCTGTTACCATGCGCTTATCACTGCCTCCTTCCTGAGGCTATGCACACCACTGCTTTGCTGGAGGCCGTATTTATGCAAGCTCTCATGTGCTGGGAACTGTTGAGTCATGGCCTGAACCACTGATTGAGCACCTGGGTAAAAGACCGGGTCAGCCCTGGGAGCACAGGTGAAGGCAATTCATCTATGTGATTGGAAGGGGTGGAGCCTGGCTGCACCTCTTAGACCTCATTTAAGGACTGACTGCTGCTGGGGAAGGATCTCTTTATGGAGATTTCTTCTTGGTGAAGTTTTTCCCTGTGAACTTAGAATCTTCTGGTAGGGATGAGTGATTTATTTTCTTCTTTTCCTTTATAGTGCCTTTTTATTGTGCTGGTCTTTCTATTATCACGTCTCTGTTGTAATGCCTTTCCTGTTGTATTGATCTGTCCAATTGCTACAGGAATTATCAGTTGGATCAGCTCAAACTGAACTCCATTTGCTCAGTCTGTCTAGTTGATTTCTCTGAAATTGGTTAGGAACAATTTGCATATTTCTTTGCTGACATTAAATAAATCTTAGTCTTATGTTATTCCCTATATCAGTAGCCTGCCTTCCTAGTGCTAAATTCTTGAGAGATGTGGATATGGTAACTTCCTTCACTATCCAATACAAGAGGGTGGTTTTCCTGTGTCTTCAGGACATCAGGCCCAGACCTCATGTTTGCTGTTGGCACTAAAAAAAAAAAAAAAAAAAAAAAAAGTGTTTTCCTGACTGTGAAGGAATAGTTATGGTTTAGCATAGGATTTCTGCAGTGTTTCTGTCACAGTAAGGCAAAAGTGCGTTTGTAGTTAAAATGTATGATATTTATTTTACACATACACTTTAATATATATCCACAATACATATATTTGCTCTCATACGTTTCTCTCAGTTTTCAAAGCACCAGTAAGAACTACAGTATATATTTTCCAAGAGAAAATAAAATACAAAGCTGAGTTTTTTAGAAGTTTGGTTTCTTGCATTATCTTATAGTCGCAGCCTCATGAAAATGGATGTGTGTATTCAGGCTTATTGAAAAGTGGTTAATGTTTTATGTTTAAAACGCAAAATGCTGGTTTTAAGTGAAATAGAAGCAGATTGAAGAACTAATTGTAACCGTATTTGTTTCAGAAAATTGTTTGAAGATTAGGCTTAATGTGCTAACTGGTGAGCATTTTGGAGCAAGGGGGGGGCTGTCTGCATCTCTCAAAGTCACAGTGCTGTTTTCTGAGCGATGGTTCCTTTACCTGAGGTGCCATCTTCCTGGCCGTTTTTCTTTTTATCTCAGTCTTGTTTTGCATTCACTGTAAGGTGCTGTTATCGGGGCAGTGATTAAATTGAGTTCTCTTTGCAGGGTAAAAACCACAGTAAGAAACTCCGAAATTATTATGCTGCCAATAGCTGTCCGGCACCCGCCAGGATGAGTAATTCGGTTGAGCCTGTGCCACCTCAGGTTGTTTCCCTTCCAGCTCAGGTAAGGCATGGGGAGGTGACTGAGTTTGTGATGTTTGCTTGCAACCTAACCCTCATTAAGAATAACTAAGTCTCATGCTTTGAGGATTACTGCAGAAGTTTGGAAAGAATTTTCTTTATGATGACACAGGAAGGTGGTTATAGACTGTTGTGAGCTGTTTGCTTTCCTTTGAAGGAACAGATACCAATCTGCTGTTGCAGCAGAATTTTGAACTTGAAATAGTCTATTTCTGCATGGCGAATACTTTGTTTCCTATTTAAGTCTGATGTCCTGCTGATTAAGATTGTTTAAAGGCAGGTATGAAAGAAAATAGCTGTAGCTGAATTTAAGCATGAGGGTGTGGATCTGCTTTGCAAAATCGTACCTCCATTGTGTGAGCGAAGCCTATGTGGAAAAAATGCTTAGATGCTCCTGCACTCATTGTCCAGGGTTATTATGTAACTCTTGCTCCTTCTGCAGTGGTTATTCCTGGGTACAGGGTGAGCAGAGGGATGGGTCACTCTGTGATTCAAATCCATTTGCTCTCAGGCATGTTAGAGGCAAAGGAGATAATGTTTACTTGGTTCTTCTAGACTTCTGATTGTCATGGGGCTTAGCAGCTAACCTCTCTCTTGTGTGTGAAAGTGCAGAAAGCCATAGCTGAGCAGCAGGGATAAAAGTTATGCCTGTCACCTCCAAAAGTTTTAAGCCTCTGTCACTACAAAAGCAGAAAGCATTTGCTCTAAGAAGCAGATTGTTACGTGTTCTGTCAGAGCCACCAGAGGGAGACTTAGCCCTGTGTAAAATGGCTTTGTGGCTCACAGGGCTGAATCAGGGTCTTAAGAGGGCACTGAGTCCTGTCCTTCGTGGTGGTACATGGGTGCTGTACTTGCTGGGGTGTTTGGTGCTTTTTTTGATGGAGGGAATGGTCCATGACAATAAAAAGGTCATTCTGGTGCCATGTGAGGATTTATTTTATAACTCATGGGTCAGAATTGTGTATATAAGCTTGTGTGTAAGCATGTAAGCTTGAAATTTCAAAGGAAGCATAAAAGAAACTGGACTTTGCAAGTGCTGCAGTGACACGGCTGTATCAACCTCTCACTGCTGCAGTTTACGGAGCACTCTTCTCTGGATGATGCACAAATACTGAGGAGACCTCATGCTGCCTCAGTCAGTGTGCTTGTCTGATGAAACAAGCAAGGTATTGTTTTCAGTGGTAGGAGCTCCTTGTGTGGGGCTGGATCTTCCCTCTGAAGTTTTGGTCCAGGTGTCCCTGCATCTGAGGGGCAAGGCTAAGAAATTTGGTAGTTCTGTTATTGCTTTTATCTCTCAGTATCATCAGGGTACTGTGGAGAGATTGGCTATACTGGAAACACGAGTGAGGAGTGCTGTTACATTTCAGTGAGTCTTCCTCAGTATGGAAGTCATTATTTGTTGGCTCCCAGGAGTCAGGAATAGAGGTGTTAAATCACTGCTGTGAAGTAAACAAGCCTTTGTGGCTGTTGAAGAAATACAGAGAGTTTATTCAGATTGTTTTCCTCTCCATCTGTAGCATGGAATTTATATAGATCTCAAGGAATTTGAAGATGCTGTGGAAAGCTGAGGCAAAGAAAACTAAGTTGTCCTTGTAAAAGCAGTTGGGTAGGGGCTGGAATGTCCTAACCCAGTGTTTTAATTTCTAGTGCTCTTGCTGTCTGACCAAGGTGATACTGATCTCAGACACTGTGATTCAAGAATTGCAACAATTTAACTTTCTGTTTCACATTGTGTTTTTCCCTTTGCTGCTAGATGGGATCCAGTAAACCAGGTGGCCGAGTGATCTTGGCCACAGAGAATGATTACTGCAAGCTTTGTGATGCCTCATTTAGTTCTCCAGCTGTGGCACAGGCACACTACCAGGGGAAAAATCATGCCAAACGGCTGCGTCTTGCAGAAGCACAGAATAACTCATTCTCGTAGGTATTGTTCAACTTCACGCTCAGGCTGAAAGCATGTGGCAGTATCTCTGGCAATCTTTTTTGTCAGAAAACTCGGACTTGCAACTGTTTGTATTTGTTTAATCTTCAGGGATGCATCAGAACTAGGCAAACGGAGGACAAGGAAAGAAGGGAATGAATATAAAATGATGCAGAACAGAAGAAATATGTACACAGTTCAAAACAACACAGGTAATCACAAGTTTGCACCTGTTCTATTGTAAATTTAGAATAATAACGAATGTTCAGTAGACTTGTTTCTCTTCTATTTCTGAGCTCTGTTCTAGCAGGGACAGGTTGTTAAAGGAGCTGGTTTCAGCTCTGTTGATTCTTCTTGTCTGCATATATCTTCCCAGCTGCTAAAGTTACTTTGTTTTGTCAGCCTGCTTGTTATTCTGTTTTCTTGGTTTGTAACTTAATTTACCATCTGCCCTGCCCGTCTGTAGGGTTGCTCTAAGTGATGACAATTTTCCTGCTTTATTTTCTTGGCAAGCAACCAGATGCTTTGACTCCTACTGTAGCACAGCAACCTGTGTGTGCACTCCTCTGTCCAGAATGAGAAAGTGTGTTAGCCTCCCTGTAAGACCATCTGTTCCTAGAACCCTTTCTCAGGTGTTAGTTGCTAACTTTTCCTCTTTATTGTTAAAATGTTTTAGAGTGTCCATCCCAGCATCTGTTTCTCTTTTTCATTTTAAGTTGTGTTATGAGCACATATTGGCTGAGATCCTGCTTCCTGGTGAAGCTTGGTTTAATATTGTTATTTTAGTTGTTATCCTTTGGAAAACATTTGTTTTAAAATTCTATCAAATGTTGTTTTGGGATGACTTTAAACTGGGTTAGACAGCTTATTCTAATCAAAGGACTGCTCAATTCTTGAGTTGGGTGATTAAAAAAAAAGAAATTGATTAATCACTTAAATGATGAATTAAAGAAGCTAATCTGTGGCTTTCTTTCATGCGTTTGTTGAACTTGAAGTTGTCAGTGAGGTGCTTCAACCTTTTTTAACTAGATAAATAGACTTTTCTGTTGTTTCCTCAGGTCCCTACTTCAATCCCCGCTCTCGTCAGAGGATTCCTCGGGATCTGGCAATGTGTGTCACCCCCAGTGGCCAGTTCTACTGCTCCATGTGCAACGCTGGGGCCAGTGAGGAGATGGAGTTCAGGCAGCACTTAGAAAGCAAACAGCATAAAAGCAAGGTGTCCGAACAGCGGTACAGAAACGAGATGGAGAACTTAGGCTACGTACAATGACACGCCACCCTTGGTAGTAGTTTGCAAATAGAGCAGCTTGTCTCTCGCCTGCTGTTTGCCACATGCCCTGCTTTGTGCTCCATTTGATAGGAGTATGCTCTTGAGCTATACATGTAACACCTGCAAACTCAATGGTATGGTTAAATTTTTTTTCTATCATAGTTGGCAGGATGACACTGTGCAGGACATGAAGTGTTTTTGATGTTTGTTTGCTAGTTATCTAAGGCTCCTCATTGTGTTGAGTGGCTGAGGGGACTTTGTTTTCTCCTTGGCCTGCTGCATGAATATGCAAAGCCCAAGAAGTGCTGGAAACTTCTGTGGTTCTACCGCATGGGTGAGACCACATGCAAAGTCTGTTCCTCTCTTTGCGCACCACAGAGTAGTGCTCCAGAATGTATTTCTCCAGCAGAGTCAGTCTCTGAACAGCTTGTAAAAGAGGAGCAAGAATGGGACCTGTAAATGTGTGAGTTTGGGGTGTACTTGTCCACAAATTGCTAATTGTGGCTCTTGTTACAGCCTACAGTAAATTCTTTTCACGTGCCTGTAGAAAGGCTGTGCACACCTCTCTACCTTGGAGGGTCTTGCCTCTTACTCCTTTCTGTGATGCAGATTTCTCTCTGAACATCTGACATTATTTATCAGCTGATTAGCCACATCCAGAAATATTCTTCTACCAAACAGTTAAGAATGAAAAAGGGTTCTTGGTACTGTTGATAAGTACTTTAATGCACTGTGGGTAGCTCAACTCTCTGTGGCTTAATGAAGTGAATTGGAAAGCAAACCTGCTTGGATGGGATGTGCTGTGCTCTGATGTTAGATAGAGTAGGGTTAAGGATAGGTTGGAAGGAACTGTCAGGTGTAATTTCTTTGCATACTGATGTAGAAGAGAGCATTAGTGCCTAGCCTGCAGCTTTGTTGCTCTGGGAGAGCAGGGCTTCCTTGGCCTTGGGAAGTAGATGTCAGTGTATCCCACCTCCACATCATTCCTTGGAAAAAGCCAAAGGGATGTTAATGAGAAGAGGTGAAATGCTACCTGTATTAGATTAACTTTTTCCCCCTCTTTTCCCATCTCAAATTGGGTTTTAATTCCATTTCTTGATGTGAATTTCGCCATTTAGGGACCATAGAAATTTAAGGTTGGTTAGGATGTGAATGTCCACAGTGATTGTTTGAGTAACAGCTTTTTGGTGATGCAGAAGTATTCACAAAACTTTTCAAGCATCTTTTTAAATGTCAATGAAGAGTATGTGTCTGTTTTAATTTTCCTAAGCAAAAGTGGAAAGGGGATAAAGAACAGAAGTAGGGCTGGCACTCTTCTACCCATTAAGGTAGATGTGAGGAGCTGTGATTGAAACCTGGCTCATGATGTTTCTGTTGCATTAGCTTCAGTGGCAAGTGCAGCATGTAGTGAAACTTGGTTGGACCTTATTCATCACAGCACTGCTGCAGCTGATGCAGATTGGGGGTAAAGGAGGGACCATGTCTTCTCTCTTACTCCTCCATAGGTAGATAGAATTAGGTGCAGCTTCATCAGTTTCAGTAGCCTTTTGCCAGGGATAAACTTCACCTGATTTTGGAGGTAACCAATCCTGCCTTTTTTTTTTGCCATTCTGATCCCTGCCTCTTGCATTCCAGAAGGATTATCTGCTTGCCTTAAAAAATGAAAAATGACTAAACAAAAAATCTAGGTAGTTTTTATTAGTCTTTTTAATCCACTTTGGAAAGGCTTGTCTCACTTGGCTGCTCAAAAATGAATGCTTTTCTCAGAAACTGAGTATTGTTGTCTCTAGCTAGCTGAGCACCAGGTAGCCATGCGACCTTAGCACTGCTTTCCTATATGCTGGCAGAGAGCTCTTGCAAAGTAGATGAAAGCAATCTACATCATTCCAGGCTGGTCCTTGCTGTGCAGATACAGGCAGGGCAGCAGACATCCTCTTGAGTGGGATTCCTTCTCTTCCTTTCTGCAAAGCCCTATTAAATATGCTTTGTGCACAGGAGTGTATTAGGAGGTAAAACAGGAGCCCAGACTGAAGAGAACTAACTAGGCAGTTTTGACAGCTGTTTGTTTCTCCTGTGCTATCCAGCCCACGGTTCACCTTTGCCACCCTGAAGAACATTCTCCTTGCAAAAATCTCCTGTCAACCTTCTCCCCTCATCTTTTGCTGTTGAAGGGCTGGTTTTCCCTTAGTGCTATCTTTTGTTTTCCTAGTCTGACACCACTGTGCAGGGCCAGAAGGAGCTGGATCAGCTGTATCTTAAGTATTTCACCAGTATGATTCATGCTTTGTAGTTAAACATCCCTCTTGCTGTAAATTAAAGCATGGTATTTCCCACAGGCTGCAATTAATAGCAGAAAACCAACACTCTTTTTAAAAGAGGAGCTGGAGGTACTTATAATGAGGACCAAGAAGGCTTTTTTGGTCTGCTTTCATATAGCTTAAAATCAGCTGTTCACCTCTTTGCTTGGGTTACTGCTCCTGCTCCCAGCCCAACAATCTGCTCCTCATTTGGCATTTTCAGTGACTGTTCATGTCCTGTGACTGAGTGGCTGCTGGAAGTGTCAAGACTCATTTTGCTCCATGTGACATTACCTCCTGGTACAAATGTGCTTCGTCCCATTCTCCCTTTAGCACAGGAAACTGTTGATTACAAACACCTTGCTATCATCATTAAGGTTCAAGCAATCCAAACTCATGCTTTTCAGCATGAGAAGCAGGATGATGGATTCTGGTTTTATTTTTTTTGGGGGGGGGAAAGCTGTTCTCCAGATCATTGTTCAAAATGCGTGTTGTGGGATGGGAAGGATACCATACAGCTGCAATACTATTTTCCAGACCCAGCAAATAACTTTTTCTAGTTAATCAAAGTATCAAAATCAAGAAGTAGAACTTCTGTGGAACTGTCACATTGGCCAGTAGGTTAATGACCTTTGCTGCTAGAAACGGAATACAAATCAATGTCTTCATATTTATTTTACTGTGCTGACCACTAATTGACTTGTTAGTATTTAAGGCATTACTAGGTTGTTTTTGTTTAAGTAGTAAACTCTACATCGCACTTTGCTTTTGGATCAGAAATGATATTTAATATATTTGTGAAAATGTTTTGCCTCTTATGGATGTGTTGTTTTTTTTTCCCTTGATGCTAAAAGCTCTACCCTCCTTCACCCCAAAAAAACCCACACAAAAAAACCCAGCAGTGCAGCCAATGGATATTCTTTGTTTATTTTCACAACGAGCAAAACTAGGATTTCCTTTCAACGCTTAAATATCCTTTTTAGTTTTTTGGTCTGGTTGTTTTATTTTTTCCTCCGATGATTCCTTTGGTTACTTGATGATATCTGTGGGGAATTTTTAAGCATTTCTTTTAAGGTAAGGAAGCAAACTGTGGAATCGATGTACTTGTGAGAAGTATGAAAGTGATATTGTTTTGTTTGATTTAAGCATCAGTTGTTATTTTATGCTCTGCACTGATGGGTAAATGCATTGTAATTTTGCCTAACATTGGTCTATTTTTGACATTTTGCTTTTTTGGAATTTCTCAAAAGGAACCCTGAAAACTTCTGTGGAGTTGCTTACAATGTTCATTAGTGCAACAAAATGCATTTTTTTTCTATGAAGCTTATTGTCCTTTTTCCTTTTCTAGATGCTCATTACAGGGTATTAGAAGGGAAAGCTATTACCATAGCATGGATTTATATTTTGGCTTATTAATGCATGAGGTCCTTTTTCTTCATTATTTAAGTGATACTCTCACTGTAACCAATGGAAATCTTGGCCAAGTCTGGAATAAATGAAATACTCTAGCTAAATATGTTGTGTTGGCTAGGGCCAGGGGAATTATATTGCTAAAATTTGTTTCTTACTTCTACATTTGGGTTTCAACACTCTTCAGGTTATGAGGTTGTTGTTTTCATTTTTTGAGGAATGTGTGTCTTACTCTGTAAAGATTTGCTCCTGCTGTAGTAGTTTAAAATCCATGGACTTTGGTGGATAGGAGCAGGCCTTGAAACCTTTCAGGAATCATGCTGCTAGTGTTTTCTCATAGATACACTTCTTTAAAAAAAATTTTTTTTAATTTTACAACCATGTATACAAGGATGCTCTGGATCTATTGCCAATTATGGAAAAACAAACACCGGGGTTTCTAAGGGATTAAGAGAATGAAAAAGTATCGGCTTGATTAACTTGATTTCTTTGAATTTAGTAGCTAAGCTTCCATTTTTGTGAGCTGAGCCTTTTTCTTTACCATCTGCACGAAGTTGGAAGTGAAGATAAAATACATTTTCAAACAAATGTGGTCAAATAATAGTTCCAGAATTTCTTCTTTTAAAAAAAAAAAGTATCTCTGTTAAAACCTATATCTTTTTATCTGAAATATCTGCAGGTAAAGGCAAGACTGAATTTTTTTTCTTTTAATAAAATCAATAAAATCAATTTTTCAGTCTGTATTTTGCAGGAGAAGAATGATTTAATTTCCTTCTGCATCTGTCCAGCAAGATCATTTGCAAGTGCTTTGAATGTGTTTCATCTAGAGCCTTCTTGTCAGGTTGGTTTTGTACATTTGCCCTTCTTTCCTTTATGTTCTACTGATCCCCCTGAGGGAATAGTTGATGAAAATGATTTTTTTTTTTCAATCTATAATAAATCATCTTCCTCTTACCACTGTACAGCCTTAGTGTTTGGTTTTGCTGCTGCTTGTGTTATGATGCCAGACAGTGTATCACTGAATTGATTTTAGCCTAGCATTGAATGGGTTTAAGTATTATGTTTTAATACAGTGATAAAGGAGCACAGCCATTGTAGGATTTGTTACTCTGGGTGATCAGAGCTCTTTGAACTGTTACTGAAAGCCAGCAGGGGGCTGAGTTTTCCCTCTGACTGTATTGACTTCAGGAGGAGTTGAGATGGGAACCAGAAGGTATGGGAAGGGCTCTTTTTTTCATAAAGTACTTGTCCCTAGAGTAGACATCATAAGTTCTGAAACAGCCCCAGGCTGAACCATAGACTTGCAATTCTAACTGCAAAAACGTTGGGATGAGCTGAGCCTGATGCATATATTTGCATATTTTTGTTGCCAGTGTGCTCTTTTGCCCTTTTGTTACTTGAGAGCTCTAGAAGAGCATATGCTTATGCAGCAGAAATGACTTTCCAAACAAAGTACATCCTGAATTGGAGCATTTACACTAAGAAAATCTGAGGTTTGCCTGGTTGAATTCAGGTGAGAGAAAAGCTTTGGTTATCCTTGGTGCTGAGAGCAGAACGAGCTGCTGACCTGAAGGGCAGTATCCTGGCACCTAAGGCACCTTGGGTTTTGCGGCAACTCTTGTGGCACAGATCTAGTCTAGATGCAATTGTCTGAACAGGCACGTGTATGGAAATGTTAAGTCACAGCCTGAACCAGTGACTGAGCACCTAGTGGGAAGGCAGAGCAACCCAGGGGAGCTTGGGTGTGTGCAGTGTACCTGAGTGACCAGAAGGTGTGGAGCCAGGATGCACCCCTTCCCAGACCTCATTTAAGGGTTGGCAGCAGAGGCAAGGCAATCTTGCTGGAGATCCCTACATAACTGAGGCCTTCCAAAGGTAAGCAGTTTTTCTTCCTTTATTTCTGTGTCCGTGGCTGCCGCAGTTGGGCTTGTTGTCACTTGCTGTAGCCTAGGATTGTGCCACTCTGGTATTATTGCTGTGCTTTCCATCACACTGTAGCATTACAGCATGTATCCCTGCACTCCCATGCCCTCTGTGATTCAGGGGATGGGGGCACTGCAGTCAGTAGTGACACCATGGTGGGGTTATTTTGTGGTACTGTTTTGTGGGAATAGGAGCTGCCTAAGTACTGAGGTGCCTTCTCCTATTGTAAGAGTTAAATGTAGAGTGTTTAATGTATTCTTGTTTATAATTAGAGTCATTTAAAAAAAAAGTAGAGCTTTGTTAAATTGGATCCCAGCCCCTCACTGTCTCTTGTTGGACTGTGGTCCTTACAGTTATAGGAATGGATGAAACCTGTAAGGAGCAGCACCTTCCTGTTATGGAATGTTCAAGTACTGTCTGACTTTATAAGATGCTTTTTAATACTTACAACTGATAATTGTATTCTTTGTTAATTCCATGGCAATTTAGTACAGTTAAACCTTAGTGACACATAGAGCAACCTAATTTAGGTTCACAGGTATTTGTTAAATTATGCAGCAAATAAAATAATACAGAAGGAAAATCTTAGACTAATTGTGTAATTTAAAAGCATAAATAGCCCTCCTTCTGTTTCTCCAATTAGCCTGGTGTGTGAAGAGCTTTTTTAGTTTCGTGGCATTTTACAGTTGAGGAAGTGAAGGAAAAAATAAGTGATTCATTCAGAAAGGCTGTGACTGAAAAGGAAGATTGAACTTGAGTCCTTTAAATACCAGGCTTCTGCCCCTGCCCCTTTTCCATGAATCCTCTTTGTTCCCTGCCTGATGAAAATTACAGGATTTTTAAAACAGTTTGCTTGATAGCTCTTAGATTTTCATTTTTTTATCTATGATGACTTTACCTTGTATGAGGAAATGGTCTTTAGCAAATGGCTTAAAAAAAAAAAATGAAGCTTGAGAGAGAGTTCTCCACAGAGATTTTGTGGTAGAAGCAGTACAAAGCAGTGAAAAAATACTAGCAGCTTTTAGAAGAATTGTAGATGCCCTATGCTTGTGAAGTACAGGTTCAGAATGCTCTTCTGTGTTCATTTATGTCCACTTCATATAAATTCTCTCTATTCCAATTGCTAGTTCTCTCAAAGTGTTTGAATGGGATGCTGCTTGTCCTTTTAGGAATTCTAATGAACTGCTGTAACAGATAATACCTACAATTCAGTTGGCCTAATCCCTCTTTGAATGACATTTGTTCTCTTGGCCTTATTCTGCTGGGCTTGCTTCACCTCTCTACCTGCATAAAACCAGAGCAGATCTACTTAAAGTTGTTGGAATTACACAAGTGTAGAGAGACTGGAAGATTATCCACTGTATATTAGCTGAGAGTAGAGTCTGCTTTTGGTGGGTGCTTGCATTACACATACAGATGTTAAAAAGTGTGAATTTAAGCATCGTGTCTTGCTAACAAGGGCTATTTTTTTTAACAAGGAGATACTGTGAATGAAAGAGTAAGGTGTAGAATTGTAAGAGGAAAAGAACATAGTTGCATATAGAGCTAAATATGCTGCATTCAGTGTGTCTATAGAATTTTATGCATGAATGCAGCATTTACCTGAGGAGGCCTAGGTATGTACTTTGCTAAACACAATGAGACCATGTGTGAAAAACAGCACTTCAGCTTGTCTATTGCCCTGAGTATTAAAAGATTAAATGTAGGTATGAAAAACCTGTGAAAAATCAAATGACAAAACTCCCATGCACCAGAAGATGAAGAGATATGGGCTATCACCTGCTATTCTGGAGAGACTGTAAATGGTATTTCAGACTTAAGAGACTTGCAGAAACAGTAACACAATGACAAAAATCTTTGATTGCAACCAGCTAGTTTGGGAGCTAACTGAGATGTCATTTGTGGCAATGGCTCATTATTGCTCTATATGAACTTGTGCAGATGGGATTAATCCAGGAAGTTGTTGTGTGAGACAGGGCTGGCTGAGCTCAGTAGCTATGGGACTCATCCTTCTCTGCTTTGACCTGCTGTGTATGTGCATGTGTGCACAAGTGAAACAATTCTTGTAAGGACTCTTCCACCTTGGTATTATCCACTGTTCATGAGAGGAGAATGTAAATAAAAATGTTTCAAGGTTTTAGTGACCCCAGGATGAATGCAACAACACACAAAGGTAGAAATTAGAGGCAGCAGTGAACAGCAACCATTTGTCTTCTGCCAATCCCACTGTCAAAAGACGCATGTTGGATATTCAGCTTTCATATTTGCAGTTATATTTTTGAAATAGTATCTGGTAAGATCTGAGTAATACTGCTGACCATATTTCAATTAGCTTCCCTTGAGGCTGATCAACTACTGTTCAGGGCAAAAACCAAGACATAGGAGGTTTGGGTGTCATTATGCTTGACTGAATGCACTGAACCTTCCTCTTTACTCCTTTTCCCACCAGGCAAAATGCAACGGGGCTGGGCTGAGTGTTAGCCCAATATCAGCAAGCATGGAAGACATGACAACTGTTAAAACATAAGATGTGGCCACATACCTGAGGCTCTGAAGGTAGTATTGGAGGTTGTAGGTGAACAGAGTATGAAGAGGTATCAAAAGTTCTGGCTAGGTGTGGATGCTTGGAGTGTTATCTCAGCTCTGAACAGGTTTCTCAATTTAGAGACAGTTATATCAGTCTAGAGACCTTCTGTGCATTGCTGTGTCTGGTACATGAGACAGATTTCTGAAGACACAAAGTTAATCTAGATTAGCATTGATCTCCATACAGCTTCTCATAGCTGCTGAAAAATTTAGGGATGGATCATACCACAGCTAGAAGTATGTATGTGCTGGATGTATATCAGAAGATGATAACCTTTCAGGGGAGTTGTTTCTAATTTGGGTGCAGACTAAAAATGCTAATTATATGACAATGGTCTTGACAACAAGCATGCATACTTCCAATTTGCATTTCTGATTGAGATAACAAAGTTGGCATTGCTTTCTTCTCTCACTAACTTCAAAGGCATTGACTTGATGTAAGAAATGGTGTCTTAAAGCTATTCGGAGAAAGTGAAGCTGTATTTCTGTAACTGTCAGCTTGCCCACATAACAAACTGCATGGTAAATGGATGAGCAGCCAAGCTCTCTGAAATGGTTTGTGGAAACTTTGAAATTATAGATGCTAGCCAATGTTTATTGTCATTGGTATATGACACTATATTCCCACAGTGAATGCAGTGCAGGTCTTCCAAATAGAACTAGATGTAATCACCAAAATATTAGGACTGTAAGTTGTATCTTGAGCTTGGATCATAGGCTGTAATGCTTAGAAAAGAGTATAACGTGTGTCTCAGAGAGGTAAGTAATAATCAGAAGGAAAAAAACCACAAACAGAAACATAGAGAAGTTTGCAGTCTTTGTATTTGCAGTGTTCCTTCCAGCCATCAGGCACAGATATAAGTTTCACAGGATCTGCTGAGATTGCAAGTATTGTAAATTACTGTAGGATTTTGGTAAAACTAACTCTCTAAGTCTTGTGAAAACAAGGCTTAGAAACCAAACTGAGTTAGTCTTTGGCAAAATGTAACTCTACAAGGAGAGTTGCTAGCATGCAATTGCGCAAATGCATTTGGGGGCAGCTGTAGCCTTAGAGCTGGCCTAGAGATATCCAGAACAATTCCCTGGAATTGCTGGAGCTGCCTACATGAAAATTAAAGACTGCATTACCCTGTGCCCATGAGGATGTGACACTGTTTACCAGTCTCAAGGTAGATGTTCCATATAGAAGCCCATCATCTCAACGCTGCAGTGCCTCAGTCAAATTAAAAATATCTGAGCATTTTCATGGACACTGGTCAGGGTCACCCTGTGCTCATCTGGACCTTCTGAAGATGAGCTTGGTTTATTCCAGAAGGAAATGAAGCTGTGCCACATCATGCAGGAGCATCACTTACATTTGGCATTTGTGATAAAACTGTTCTACAATTAGAGCATCAGATAGCTGGCAGCAGTTTTGCCAGATGAATACTGCACATCTTTCCCAGAAGGATTCAATCTTTAATATTGTTTTGATGCTGGAGGCTTTTCCAATTCCTGTTTATTAGAAATGATTTGTTTTTGTTGGAAGTGCTGTCTTTAACCCAATATTCCTGATGCCATCTACACTGCTGTGGAAGAATTGTGGCTGCAGTGCTTTGCTTTCATAGAGGGGCTGTATGACCAAAGCAATGGTCACCTTAAAAAATGAAGCCTCTGAGGGCTGCTCAAGGCCAGGTTGGATGTGGCTTGGGTAACCTGATCTAGTGCTTGATTTAGTGGTCAGCAGCCCTGCCTGCAGCCAGAGGGTTGGAACTGGATGATTTTTGAGGTTCCTTCCAACCCAAACCAATCTATGGTAAGAACTAAGAAGTCTAGCCATGAGGCAGGGACAAGCCACTATGTCCTGGGGGTTTTAGAGTCACCTGCAGATGTGCTCCAGTTTTCTTCTGTCATAAAACATCTGTAAAGGCAATTTTTTATTGGTTCACTATTTGCTTAGTGAAAGGTAAGTAAATGCATGCTGGATCTGTACTCAGAAAGAATGGATTTTGTTAGTTGAAAAAGTTGTGATTCTGTGTGAATTGAGTTTGCTAATGTAACACAGCCCTCAGCATTCCTTCCCAGAACATTTATCCTCATTGCTCCCTCTGTGTTGTTAATAAAGCCTGTGAAAGTCAGTTACTGATCAGGTGGAGCAGAGGCTTGGAAATAGCTGCTTGCTCAGTCTTAACCAATTCCAGTCACTGTGTTTTCATTGATGTGACCTTGGGGAAACTGTGACATTTCTCTGTTTCAAGGGAACCTTTCCTATCTCTCTGGAGAGAGTAAATGTGAGGTGAGGGGATTCATAGATATTTCATAAGAGTATAAATAATAGACAAGGGGTAATACATGAGAGAGAACTCTGGCTGTGCTGAATATTCATGGCAGTGCAGTGATGTGCTTGATCCTTCGTCTGAGGGCTTTCTCTGAGCAACTCAGGCATTTTCCTGACACACTGGAGGAGGAAGAAATGGCAGGCAAACAACTGTGTGGTGAGATGAGAACTCACCCACTAAGATGTTCTAACCAGCACTTGATTCTTCTTCCCTGGAGCACTGTCTGTAGTAACTGAAAAGTCAAAAATAGCACAGAGCTGTGACCAGTTCTGGAGGAAATGGGTCACAGTAATTCATAACTCCAGAAGAAACCCTATCACCTCTGCAGGCTGTTTTCCACACTGATTCTGCAGGCAGTGTGCTGTTGGGTGAGCACCAGCCCCCCTCAGACCCGTTGCAGAGGTACAGGAGGAGGTTTTCTACTGGGTGACCAAAATCAAACAGTATGATTTCCAGAAGTCCTGTAGCCTCTTGGAGAACTACATATTATGTGCGCCTTCTGGCTGCAGAAGTCTGATCTGCCAGGTTGAGGAGCCCTGGCACCATGGCCACGTTGCTCTGATGGGTTCCTGGAGCAGTGCAACATGTGCAGTGTGCCTGTCCCCATGGCTGTGCATCAGTGTCAGCCTGGGGCTCAGCTCTCACACACTGTGTTCACACCTCCTGATGGCAGTGCAGCTGTGCTTTTAGAAAGGACTGTTACCTCCTTACACTCATATTTCAGGTTTTTATTCAATGTTGCCCCATTTTCAGAGGTTTTTAGAGAGGTGACAGTGTGTTATGGATGCTGGTTTGTTTTGAAACAGGCAAAGGGAAGGTATCTTATTTTCATTTCAACAGTATGCACAGTAGGATTTTAGAAGTGGTAATATCTCATGGAAACAGAAGAGGGCAGCTGTTTTTTGCAAAACGAAGAGCGCATTGACAGTTTTTGAGAATGAAATAGCAGCCACTGATCTCAGCAAAAGGGCTTTTTTCTTGTGAATGAATAAAAATAGTGCAGCATTCCAGGGCCTGTGGTAGTGTAATTAGTGTATGAAATAATGAGACCCCATCACCTTCTGCTCAGTCCCTGAGCTTCGTCTGGCAAAATTAGATTCTTTGCAATTTTATTGCAATGTAATTAAAATGTAACCAAGGGAATACAGAACTCAGTCTTCAGAGATGTTCATCATCAGGCTGAAAAGAATCAGAATGAGAAGGATTCAGTAACTTGCTGGCTTTGCAGCTGATTTATTTGCTTGCTGCTCAAACTGAAGAAAATTCAAAAAGTTGTGAATTGTACATATGGAAAGCTATGGGAAAAAAGTCAGATTTAATAAAATGTTGTTCAAACCTCTAAACGGATATTTTTAATTGAAAGTTGTTTTCAATTTGTACTTGGCAACAAATGGATGAATTCCAAAACAAAACATTCTTCTTGCATGAAATCTTTCTTCTAATGAAGCATTTTGTGACTTCTTACTTTTCAAAGCTTTGATTTCCAGTGAAAATAATTATGTAAGTTAGATGTGAATTTGCCACTAGGTTCAGTCCATCTGAACCTCAATGCCCTGGGGCTGGCTTGGTCCAGTGTTATGCACCTGTTTATATGCTTAAAGTCACAGCAACCAACCAAGGGAAATAGTGCTGGAGCACTGAAGGCTAAATACCTGCGTGAAACTTCCACCTCCCAATGCCTTTGTTGTTCCGTCCAGTAGGAAATTTGGAAAATTCAGCAGACGTCCCTTCCAGTGCCTTCCCACTGTCTGTGTGTCTTTCTGGCTCTGAACACAAATGGGAGTTCTTGTATTTGGCACCAGTGAGGAATGTGTGATGTCTTTCTTTTTATATAGCTCTGAGGCAGAAACAATTAGAGACCCACAGTAATGAAACAGTACTGACTGAAAAGGCTAACCCAGAAAGACTACTCTTCTGATGCAGAAAATAATGAGGACTGCCCTAAACTTTTAATCAGGATCTCAACTTTTATTTGCAGCTCCTGACAAGGACTGCATTCCTTAATAACATTTCTGTCAGTTCCAAACTCCTGAAATTAATATGAGAGCAATGAGGATTTAGTGGAAGTGCTAATTACAGTTGCTGGAGTTATTCTGCTGCAATTCAAAACCTCTGGAGTGGAGAAACTCTTAGCACGGATGGGCTGCCATCTAATTTCTATGAAGTTGTGCTGTGGAAGGTGACCCTGGCTTTATGCACTTTCATTCTGGAAAACATGGGCATCCTTCTTTCCTACTGACTTCACACCTAAATGGGTACCAATAGTGGGGACAGCTTCCCATTCTTATTCATGCTGTGAGCCTGGTGCCGGCCCAACAAGATGCTCTGGGTGCCCAGGAGAACCCTGCCAGCACCCCTCACAGGGTTTTATCATTCTTGTGGAAGCTGGGTACGCAGCAGCAAGCCCACACTACCCTCAATGCAAATCCTCAATACGCTCTGTCATTTGGTAGCTCAGCAATTAGGGAATTAAGAATTAAGTTTGAAGGCTTTAAAGCTTCTATTTCAGGTTGCTAGTTAGAATCATAGAATGGCTTGTGTTGGAAGAGACCTCAATGATCATCTAGTTCCAACCCCCTGCTGTGGGCTGGCTGCCCAGGGCCCATCCAGCCTGGTCTTTGCACTGCAGTGGAATTGCCAGGTCACAGCTGGAACCAATAGCTGAGGTCCAGGTAAGAAGGCATGGCTAACCTAGGGAGCTCAGGTGCAAGCAATGCTCCTAAGTGAGCAGAAGGAGTGGAGCCTGGATCCACTCATCCTCATTTAAGGGTTAGCAGCTGAGGGTGTAGCGTCTCTCTTTGGATAAAGACTGTGTTCCTCTTGAACTGTCCCTGGTTGTTGGACAGGGTAAGCTGATTTTCTTTCTTTATTATTGTTGCTCTGTGTGCCTGTATCCCATGTGTAGGTCTTGTAGTTGCTTTCTTTTACTGTACAGACATTTCCTGGGATGGGGCACCCACAGCTCTCTGGGCAGCTAGAATGTCACGGACCTGGGCTCTTACTGTCTTTCCTCAAAAGGCAACAATTTTTGTGTGATTCTTCTCTGCCTGTTTTGTAGCCAGCTCTGAAGCTTGAACCTTAATATTAGTTCCATTCCAACTGTTGAATAGCATTAGATGATTCATCGCTTCTATTAACACAAAAAGTAATACTGCTTTCTGCTTTGTGCGTAATGCCTTTTGAGAAATAGATGAAGACATAAGGGACGTCAAAGAATTATTTAATCTAAGCCTTTTTCTCTAGCCCTGCGTTTTCTCTCCTTATTGAATGATTATGTGCTGGTCCCTGGCCTTGCCCCATTGTGCTGGAGATGATGCATGCTGACAGTGGCCATCTCTTGTGAAGGAAGGCTGTGATAGGAGTTGCACAAAGGCACAAATGCCCCTGCATGGAACAGAATGAAGAAGAGGGGGAAAAGACAAACTGTGTTTTCTATGCTCTGTTAGTAAGCCAAAGCCACTATCATCAGTATCATAAAAATGCCAGCCCAAACTTTGAAATTCAAAGTGAAGTCTGAATGATTGGGCTGGAAGCCTCCTTTAGTGAAGAGGCAGTATGGAGATTTTCTGCACTGATCAGTGTCTGTAGAGTCATACATGCTCATAATCCCAGCAAACATTCTGAGGAGCCAGTGTGCTCCATGGCAATATGGATGGAGAAGTTTTTATTGTTGGGGGTGATGGTTGACAAGTGAGATGGGTTTTGCAGCTGGAAGGTGAGGACCTGTTGTATGGATTTTGAGCTCTCATTACATGGTGAGGGCCTGGACAGAAGGGACACTGCGCACTCTTTTCCTTTCTCTCCCTTCTCTGCTATTAAGAAGGGGGGAAATAAATCAAATAGGAAACGTTAGAAGTAAAAATGAGAGTTAAGAGGAATCCTATAGCATTAGGTTTTGGGGAAGGGTATTTGTAAACCCAGTACTTGGTTTCAAATAAAAATGTCCTGTCTCTTTTTTTTTTGCTGTTGTCAAAGGTAGCAGCTCTAACAAAACAAAGCTGCATTTTCTCAGCAGATCATTATTATGGTTATTTCCCCAGCACTGTCAGCATCCTCATTGCTTTCTCATTATTTAATAGATCTGTAAGAACCTGGTCCATCTTCCATTGAAGTCAATAATGATCTTTCTTAATTAGCACTCAAATCACTACCAGTCTCTTAATGTAGAGATGCAACTCCTACTCTGTTCTCGGAGCTCTCCATGGCCAGACTCAGAGCTTTACATGGCACCCAGTGGCCATCAGGGGCTCTCTGAGATGCTGCTGGAGGAGAAGGACTCCAAAATGGCAGACGCAGCAGTGGACCAAAGGATGTGGTGGCTGTGCCTGCAAAGGGGCAGCTTTATTGCCCTGCTCCACTCCCGCAAACATCCTGTGAGTGTCAGAACTGCAATTTTATTCACAGAATAAATTCACAGAAAGGAGCCTTTCCTCCTTTTCCCTCTGAGCTGGATCCCTGAGGGCTGCAGTGACCTTGGCGCTCCCACCAAGAGCTGGGCTGGGGCCCAGGAATTAAGACATGCAGGTTTCTAAGGCCAATTACAGCACCTGGGAGTGAATGATAACTGGCTCGAGCTCTGCAGCCTGGAAAGCTGCTGCGTACCAGTGCCAAGTTCACTGCAGTGGGCACAGTGCAATTGATGTAGATACTGAGGAGGTGCAAAGGGAGATGGACCTGTTCAGCAGTGGGTGCTGAGATTGCAGCATGTGTTTGCTGTGCGAGGTTCTTTATTCAGATTGTGATCTGAAGTGTTTGCAGTACTTCAGTCAAAAGGAGAAGAAAAAAAAAGGCAAGGAAGAATGTGCTTTGATGAACTTAAAGAGTAGAGCAAACCTGGCTCCCTGCTGACTGTACCAACGTTTGCTGAAATTTAGCTTATCAGCACATGGTGATATTTGCTAGCAAAACAGACTAAATGATCTAAACCAAAGCACCTGGGGCCATTATAAACCTCCAATGCCTTAGAATAGAAAATTGTCTTGTACGGGGGCTCTCAGGCTTCTCTCATATCATCCCTCCCAGAGGCATCTGGAGACATCTGTCTTCAACTAGGATTTTGAGGGCTGCCACCTATTTTCTTCTCACTGCAAAGCCTATTTTACATTTGCACTATTTGCACTCTTGACTGCTGATTTTTCACAACTACTGGTACAATTGAATTAATTCTATATATGGGATACGAAAGCAGAAATACGTGCTTTGCCCTGAGTTCCATATGAGATTAATGCTGGAGCTTTGAGCACTTTTACTTAAATCCCAGACCCACATACTTTGCCCCCTCCTTCCTCTCTGAGTTGATAACAAGACCCTCCTGACAAGGACAGCACCTGAAGTGACCTATTAATGTATGCTGCTGGCTTGAGTGCAGGGGCAGACATCAGTAAATAAGGGCAAATATCAAAAAGTACTGACAGGACTAGGATTTTTCTTGCAGGGTGGAGCACATCAACTAGTGATAGGACATGAGATAATGGCCTCAAGTTGTGCCAGGGGAGGTTCAGGTTGGATATTAGGAAAAGAGCAGTGCTGCATTGGCACAAGCTGCCCAGAGAGTGGTGGAGTCAGTGTCCCTGGAGGTGTTCTGGAACTGTGCAGATGTAGCACTGAGGGATGTGGCCAGTGGACATGCTGGGGCTTGGTTGATGGTTAGACTTGGTGATCTTAGAGGTCTTTTCTAACCTTAATGATTCTATGACTAGCTGCAGCAGATTGGGTGCATGGGGAGCAGGGCCCCTTGCTGGCACCATGGGCTGCCCCAGCTCCAATGTATTCTTTGTTCACTCACATCTCACAGCAAGGTTTCATTTATCTATATGTGCTAGCTCAACAGAACATCCATTTCTTAACTGCTATGATAGACTCACCTCTGCTGCCTTTTGAAAATAGAAAAATCCGTGCAGTAAAATGGAGTATTTTGATGAGTATCTTCATGCTTTTTCAGCTCTTTCTTTGCTTCACATCATAGTAAACTTCAGAAACTCACCTTGGCACCTGCAGGACTGCCTTCAATTTACATTAATTTCAGACACCACAAAATAAATCCCTAATAGTTTCCTGAGCAATGTTAACTTTTTTTTTTTTTTTTTTTTAATATATATAGAGAATGAAGAAAAGAGTCTGAAAGAAATCCATATACTGTACATAATAACAATTTGCTGTGAAGCAAATACCCTTAATGTCCCAGTGAAAGCTCTTGCAATAAAATATATACAGTTCTCTCTCTTTGGCTGTTGATTCCAATTTCATAATGTTATCCCAAGCCTTTCAATTTTTGGAGCAAGAAGAAAATAAGATCTCAGTTCTTCATACTCTGGAGCAATACAGCCTCAGGGCTGAGATGATTCCTGGACTTGCCTGGGTACAATGTGGAGAGGGAAATCCCCTTCCCCTCCTCCCTGATGCTTTTCCAGCCTGGAAGGAGAACTTTAAAGAGCAGTCATTTAAAATTATGATATATATTCCATCAAAAAGGGTCCTGGCTTATTTCTAAAGCATAGAAAACTGAAAAATGACTTTGTTTAAGCAATGTACTTATCTCCATTGGAATGTGAATGAAGATTAATCCTTGGTCATGTTGGAAGAGACTTAGCTTTGAAATCACAGGTCCAGTGATTTAAAATTAACATATACAGCAGAGTGAGCTCTTTTCCTCTGAATTTGTCCACTATGGACACTTTTTACCTCAATTTAATTGACTGCCAATTAATGTTAAGCAGTCACACATTTTTAAGTCTGGTATAGATACTTTCCCATATTAATCTCCATGTTATCTGAGATACCTACCCCACCAACCCCAGAGGCTGTTTTGTCCATTAGATATATGATATACAAGAACAATATATGATATGTGATGTTAAAAAGAACAACTGATGTTAAAAAGAACAACTGTATCTTAAGATAGCTGGGCAGCTTTCTATAAATGCCAGAAATGTGCATCTCATCTAATCTTGTTCTGAGAGCAAGTACAACCACTTGCTGATGGCTGCTAATGATGAGATTGGGGCTGCATGCAGCTATGGCTGAGCTAAGCCAGTATTTGAGAGGGAAAAATTGCTGGCAGAACCGTTTGCTTTCTGGTGGTGAGGACCTCACGTCCCAGAGTGCCAGTGACTCATTCTTAGATCTCAAACAACAAATGTGTTGCCTGGTGCTATCATGACAGATGCAGCAGAAATCATCAGGGACTCTTTTCTTTGCCTAATGAAAGCAAAGTATTTAATCAGGAGAGACCAAATGAATTATTAGAACTACTTCTTCCAGGACACGTGCTGAACAACTTTCATCAGGACTTGCACCAGCACTTCAATGTCTTGGTCTGCTGAGCTGACAAAGTCCCCAAACCACAGTGAACGCCTCAAAACCGGAGTGCTATGGGCAGCAATGCCACAGGCTGGGCTGGGCAGACTTCCTAATTCAACCATACCAAACATAGATTGGCCATAGCAGGGGAGTACATCATGGGGAACTGGTGCCTTGATACAGGCAACAAGGACATTAATTCCCCACCTCCCACACAAAGTGACAACAAAAAGCCATCACCCTTAAAGATGAACTTTGTCTTCGCAACTCAGCCTCAAGCAGATCTGTAGTTAACCCTATAGCCTGAGGAACAGGAACTTCTGCGAATGTGACTGAAGGAAGCCCCCATAAAACACTGAACTTGTCTTAAGCAAGGTCAGTAACAGTGCCACAGTGAGTTGAGCTTTAAGGAAAAAAATGCCTTTTACTTTTAATTATTATTTAAAGAAAGGTGGATAGTTCCTATTGATTTTCTTTAGTCAGGATTTTTGGAGTGATTTCATGAAGCAACTTTCACTGCAGTGTTCCTGAAAATAAATGGACCACATATTATGCTCATTCATTTAAACCCACCAGATCTATTTAAAAAGAATAGGAGCTGATTGTGTTAGCTTTCCATAATTGAAAAGGGGCTGGCTGCACCACTCTTCTCACAAAGTAATTTGTCTGCTTGGGAGCTGGATCATCAGCTGCAGTTAAAAATCCTGCTGCTTTCAGGATTCTTGTTTTGTGTCCCACTCTGTTGTTTTTTTTCCCAAGTCATACTGATCTGGTCTTTGTAACCTACAGAAACCATGGTGAATGAAACCAAAGCCTGTCTCCTCACTGACCTTTTTCTCCACTGCCACTTGGATGGTGGTTCTCCTACTGCCTGACTGCTTCCCTTTGATGTCCTTCCTCTCACACGGAGGCTAATACAAAGAAAAAAAAAATAATCATCCAAAAGGAGCCTCTCTCCTTCCCACCCATGTTATTTTGGAAGCAAGGAAGTGGGAAAAGCTTGAGCTGTAGAACCCCACATTAAGATCTCAAAGAAGAGCTGCTGAACGGGTGTGCTGCCAGGGTCTGACAGCTTTCCTCCTGATTTGTGACTCTGTGGGAGGAAAAGCAGTCAGAAATCAATGTTAGTGGATTTTAAATGAACTCCTAAATTATCTCACCTTCGGTCATAGTGGATTAACTCCAGAATGATTCCTAAAAATTATATTGGTTTTAAATGCATGGTGGGTCCAGTATTATATATCCCACTGCCAGAGGGGGGGAAATAATAAAAGAAAATACTAGAAAAAAGCAATAACATTTTTTCTGTTAGATTCCATGTAAAGACCTCTAGATTTACCTCCCAGAGAGCTACTGATGAAAATATCACAATGCAATAACATTTGTGGAGTAAGAACCCCTGCACTGCTGCTGCTGCATGTGGCACAGAAACCATAAAGATAACATATATCAAATAAAGAGGCTTTTTTAAGTATATGAATAGAGGGTCATTTGCAAGTTGTTTTTCTTACTGGCTTTGGAACCAGGTGTCAATAGGTTTAATCAATGTACACTTATTTGTTAGTGTGATACTAGTGAGTCTTTATTACAGTGGAAGAGAAACACCTGTGACAGAAAAAAAAAGCACTATAAGTACTTCATCATTTCAGCCACAGCTGCTCCGTGGCACTTGTGCTGAATTGTAAGAGATAGTAAAACCCATAATCATTTCCTTCTTCTGCAGCTTCTAGCCAAAACACAATTAGAGTGAAACGCTGAGCTTTGCAGAAAGGAAGAGGTGAAATCGTGACTCCCAGTGCCATCCCCAGGGTGGGGTGGGTATGAGATTGAGGACGGCAGCCCCCAGAGTGAGGAATGTGGAGGATAAGGTCAGGCCCAGGAGCACACAGGCAGGTGGGAGGATGGGGCTCCAGCACAGCTGCTGGGGTCAGGGAGTGTGGGGGCCACAGGTGGGCCTGGTTGGGATGGTTAAGGCCTGTTTGGGCCTTCAGTCCCAGGCTTTAAAAGTGCTCAGTGTAACATTTTTAAGTTCTTTAGAAGGTTTTAGGCTTGGATGCAGCATATTGGCTTGTTTCCTGGCTCCGAGCAGTGCTCCCCAGGTACGTATCATGCTATGGATGAGTCTGTATGGGCTTGGAGACCTAAATAAACTTATTGCTTTTGATGCTGTAAGTGGGGTGAGAACAGGTTATCGGTGGAAATAGTCTTCTAGGACTAGAGTGCTTCAAGGAAAAGCAATACGTTTCTTCACCAGCTGTAGTTCCAGGCTATAAGCAAGGAATGCATCTCCTTTGGCAACTGCTTGAAGGATCTGCATGAGGACAACGTGGCCTTCTGATGGTGCTTGGGTCTTCTGGCACCACTGCTCAGAAAGTCAAATTTTCTTACAATAAATAAGGCTGTGGGTGGGTCTCAACCTATCTGCTCTCTTTTTTGAAGTACTTCTGTTTGTGTCTGGCTGTTACAAGAACAGTGTGGCCCTTCTGCAGCTGTGTGGGCAAACTGACTGCTCTTTGAATGGTACTGGGTGTGTAGGCACACGGAGATGTCAATGGGTGACCACGTGGAGGAGCCCTTGGAGGAGGTATATCACTTGTTTCCAAAATCTGACTGTGAGTTGTGCCCTTGGGTCAGTACTGGAAAGATGTGGCACCAGCAAATGCTGTAGTAAGTGTTGGGCTGTGGACAGCCTGTGAGGGGACGTCACTGGCCCCATCCTGACCTTGCCATGTGTTCAGCCCTTTGCATTGCTCTCTGGCATTCTCTCCCCTTTCTGTGGAGCAGATGGTTTCCCCTACTGAACATCAGAAACTTTTGGTCATAAGATGTCATACCCGAGTACTTTTTTCCTTAAAGAATCTTAAAAAAATAAAAAAATAAAAAAATCAAACTCCGTACCCTGATGCACACATTTTATCTACTAATTAAAGGCTCTTATCAAACCAAGCTCTACTTTAAAAATAGTTCATAGTTTCTCTATGGACTGTGGAGGAAGAAGATTTTCTTAAGCAACGCATGGTAGAGAAATTTATGCACTTCCTATCACTTCTGCCTCTGGAGAGGCAAAGTTGGGGAGGGCAGAGGGAGTCACAGCAGTGAAGTATTTATCCCTTTCTTAAGTAAAAATAACTTGACCTCTACTTATTTATCCTCTCAACTGACTGGAGATGGGAAGACCCCCAGTGTGAAAAGAAGCATAGGGAAAAGGTGATGATGTCCTGCTTGACTTGAAGCAATGCACTTCAGGACTGAAGGGCCTGAAGGTTTGGTAGTGTCACCAGGGCTTGTTCCTTTCCCTCTGGAATTGGTGGTGGTTGTTTCTGGAGCTCCTTGCTCCAGTGGCACCGGAAGGAGGGCTGCTAGTTTTCCTGTGCACCATAGGTAGGTAGAGTAAATGTGGCACTTAGGAACATGGTTGGTGATTATGGTGGAGATGGGTTGATTGTTGGACTCAGTGATTTTAGTGGTCTTCCAAGAGTAATGATTCTATGATGTTTAGCTGAGAAAAGAACAGTTGATGTGCTGAATGAGGAAATCTAGGTGGGTTTTGGAACAAAAGAAACCTGCCTTCCACCTTGTCCTCTGCAAACCAGAGCATTCTCTGAGGGTTTTCTGAGTGTTGTCATTGTTAGCACCTGAAAAATATCAACATTGGTGTGTGGAGCATCTGTAATGCTCCAGTTAGAAGCCCAATCCTAAAAGGTGACCAAAGAACAGAAATAGGGATGTATTATTCTCCTATCCCTTCAGCCTGATGTTGTGACAAGGATGAGGTGGCCCCACACTCTGGTGGTGTTGGGGAGATGTGTGGCTGAGCAGTACCAGGCCTGCACTCGATGTGGAGACCCCTCCTCTTTGCCATGCACATCACCCGATTTATATGCACAGCTGTTCCAGCACCAATTAGTCATGTGACATTTGAAACATCAAATATTCTTTCCCTGCTTATCAACACTGTAATTATGGCCTGTCGGGGCTTTATGATCTTCTTAAAATAAACACCCAAACGCTGGTGTTAACCCTTCAACACTGTGCCTTGGCCAACTTGTGACTTGATTTAAATCTCTAGGATAAATTGAGTTGGAGAATCTGTCCCAAATGCACAGAGCAGGCTTGGTTGGCAGAAAGGGCTGTGTAAGCCTGGTCTTAATTATTTGCTGCCAAAGTATACGTGAAAGGGTTGCAGCTCCCCCACGGCACCCAGTCCAGGAGAGTGGTGGCCCTTTGGTGGGTGTTGCAGGACTTGACTCAAATCAGGGATGCATTGAACTGAGCACAGTTTCTTGCTCATTTTTTCAGCTGCATCCTGACTAACTGCAAGCCTCTTCTGCTGGCCAGGCCTATATTTTGCTGACTTGAACCACTCCAGATCTAAAAGTCCCCAGAATTGTGTGCGGACAGTGCACTTGCAGATACCAACAGATACAGTTATGGCCTCTACTTCTGCAAGCAAATGCAATGATTTGTAAGGCTCCCCCTGTGCCAGCACTTCTACCCAAAGGCCATCTAAATGCACAGATGTGGAGCTACAGCTCTGGAGCACTGCTTTGAGCTCTGCTGATCCCTGTTCCTTGCGCTTGCTGCCTCCATGGAAGTGCAGTCAGAGGAGTGCTCTGTCTGAGCACTCACTCCTTTGGACTGGACGTAGCCCTGGAGACCGCAGAGGTCAGCATGGCAGATGCAGGAATATGGGGCTATTCCTTTCAGTACTTGCTCTTCTTGCAGCTTCAGTGCCTCTTGGACCTGCAACAGTCCTGTAGCCTGTGAACCTACAATCAAAATCTGTGCCCTTGAGGCACCCCAAAGCTAATTGCAATTACTCGTGGGCAGTGAGGTTCAGGTCTGGACTGAAACTCATAGTTCTGAGGGCACGTCCAAGCTTTGAATGTCTGCACAGTCCTTGTCTCAGTGCACTGCCTTATTTGCCAGGGAAAACTGTCATGCTGAGTTGGCAGGTGTAATTCTTTTTTTTTGTTCTGTTTGTAATGCTTGATGTTTCACAATGTGCATATGCTTATTTGCTTCCTGAGGAACGGGAGATACTACATGGTGCAAGTATGCATTGAGATTGTGTTAATTCTTTGCATTTCCTATGCTGGAGATATCTTGGAGTCAGTGAGCATGAACTCTGACATATTCAGACCAAAGGCTTAATAATAATAATAATAATAATAAAAAGCTGGAGACATTAAAAACAAACACGAGTGATATAGACTCTAACAGTCTCTGCTGCCTGTGAAGCACTAGTCACCATGGGGAAAAACATTTAGAAAAAAAATCCAGGTAAATCAATTAGTTTTACTTCATTTCCTCCTCATTTCTTTCACTGCCTTATCGTGTTTCACCACATTTTGCTGTGACGTGGCGATGTGCTCCGTGGCTGAGAACTGATTGCACATCATGGCGGAGATGGTCACGGCTTGTGGAGAGTCCTCAGTCTGTCTGCAGTGCTGATGGCTGTGGTTGACCAGTTCCTATCTTTCCATGCACACAACCACCCTCCTCTGTGACCTGTCCTATAGACAATGCCCAGATGAACTGAGAGAACATGGCCTCCGGTAGCTGTTGAGTCTGTGTTGGTAGATTTGTATTTTACTTGAGGAATAGACAGACCTAGGACTATAGGGGAAGTCTGTGTGCTGGTCTCATTCTCTTTGATCTGCTCTGACAGACCTCTATGGGAGCGGTGACAAGAGCTGGTGGATGGGATTTCTGGCACAGCTCTGCTTAGAGCAGAGCCCAGCAGTCTTATTTTGCACCAGCCTGGCCATTGGAGAGTCAAGCAGGAGAAGGATCTGCAGGATTCTGGGGGCAGAGAGGCTCTCCATCAGCCTCTCTTTATCCTCACCGTGTCCTCTGCTGAAGGACATCAGATGTTGTCTTCTGTCCCTGCACTGGGTACAGAGGCTGTCTTTACATGATACTGTGTCACAGAAAAATGCTCAATCTGCATGCTTCCGGTGCCTGCCTCTGAGCTAGGCTGCTCAGGGCTGGCATGGCTGTCTTTGGAGAGAGCCTTGAGCCTTGGAGAAGGAGACATAGGGTTCTGCTGGGTGAGCAGCAATTGACAGCAGCTCTGTCAGACGTTGAGGGCATACACAGAACAATAAGGATTAAAAGAAGTAGAGCAATGACTTATTAACTCAATTTCTTCCACTTGGGTCAGGGCTGGGGGTCCTGTGGAGAAGTGGTATATCACTGTATGGTTAAAGTCTGTATCATAATGCATATATACAAATGGTGCTGCATGAAGACTGTTCAGGCAGCTCTATTTCTGGCATTTTGAAACTTTAGAGTGCTTGCTTTTGCAACCCGAATAATGTTCTTTTAAGTGTATCGTTTGGGTTTTTTTTTTTTTTAGTATGTAATTATAATCTTGTTCTACATAATTTAATAGCATCAGAGCAGGAGATTTTTATCTGAGGCTGGAAGTAATTGTTGCCCAAGCTTATTGCTCAGCTGAGGTGACCTGAGGAAAGGTCTAAGTGCTACTATTGGCCATACAACAGAGCACAGGATGAGTCCACCCCTGGCTGTGCACTCACAGAGGGATGGCTCTTGGCTTGGAGTGGTGATTAAATCTTTGCCATGCTCTGGATCCTTGGGGTGATAGCAGTGGGTCCATAGTAAGCTGCTGGCGGGACAGTCAGCTCCCGAGACAGAGGACTGGTGACACCAAGGCATCCTTGGCCAGGCATCTGGATTTTGATTAGTGCTGACTCCAGCTACGTAGCACTCTGGGAAGCAGATGGCTCTTGGGCTTTGATTTTCCTGCTGTTCTGTGCGTGTAGACCAGCATGGCCACATCATCACAGGGAGAGAGGCCAGAAGGGGTGGGAGGTGACTCAGAAAGGATATGAGGGAGCAACACATTTCCCAGATCATTAATCCACTATTTGCCGCCAGGATGATATTGGCTCGAGATGAAGGACTGCCAGAGATGGCAGCAGAAATCTGGGACTGCAGATGTTCTCCCTCCTTCAGGTGACTGCTCAGCAGCACAGAGCTAATGGCAGAGAACAGGGACATCAGAAGCAGTGTGTGCCTCCTGAATTTCTGCTAGCTGACTGTACTGTTGTGCACAGATATAAAGCAAGGCATTGATGGCTCAACTCTGGTTGAATTTCCTTAACTTCAGGAGGAATTGTGATGGAACAAAGGCTTCCCAGTTTTGACAGAAGAGTATCTGAATTCCTTTTAATGGCAGTTCTAATTTTGATACTCTTTAGCATGGGGAAAGCCTTTTGGTTAGCTCTGCCTGTGACCCTAATAGGATGTGTCAGAGTTAAGAGTGAAAAATGGAGTGTGATGGTGTTAGCAGAAAATCAGGCCTTGAGTGAGGTCGATCAAATTGCTCACTTGCAGCTAAGTCCATCACAGCCCCAAATATGGCTCCTTCTTGCTGGATATATCCTGTACTATGGAGGCTGGCAGCTCTCTCATTGTGCGTCTGGTTTGGCAGTGCTTGTGTTCTTTTCTTGCCCGGCACCTAGCTGGGAGCACCCAGCTCTGCCGTTCATTGTGGTTCGTCCTTTGATCCCATGTGGCCATGCTGAGTGGGAATATGAGTGCTTCAGTGTTTGGCCCCCAGGCAGCAAAACATCTTGGGTTTAGCAAACTGAAGCCTGGTGTCAGTTTACCTGGCAGCATTTCCAATTAAAGCGGACCTCTCCAAGCTGTTGGGGACATTGGCACTGGGAGCTGCCACCAGCTGTACCACTGCTACCCTGGTGATGGTGGATAAATGCTGCTTTTCTCCTTCCCCTCCCGGTGCTGTGGTGCTGTAGGCTCTGATGCTTTGCTTTACTCATGGCTGTGATCAGTGATGTCTCTGGAGCTTGTTAGGGGGGCTGCTGGTGGCTGTGTCCCTGTGACCGATCCCATGCTCCTCTGATGGTCGAGGAGAATGGAAGAGAAGAAACATGTCACCAGTCAGCCTCTAAAAATAAATTCTTCAAAACATTCACTGAACCGAGCAATTGCCGATAGCTTTGTTTCGCATCAAAGGAACTATTATATTTATTTTTCAAGCGTCCCTAGTAGGAAAGCTGCTCCTCTCCTGGATTTCAGCAGGCAGCAGTGGGTCAAACTGAGAAATGGAAACACTGTGTTTTCAAAACATTTCAAACTAAGTAGTTTATACTTTTTCCTCAGATAACCCAAACCACTCAAAAGAGTCTGTATGCAGTTGTGAAATGTTTGGGTACACCACAAACTGCGATTTCCTCCTGGACTCTCAGTGCTGGGAAGTGACAAGCTCAGGGTGCTCAGTGAAGCAGGAAAATGTTCTTTTCCCTGGGTCTATGATAGATGATGAGCAGTGCAGCAGCTAATGGAGAGCTGATGCTATCATGCTCAGGTTCTGAGGCTGCAAGGTTGCATTGCTGCAGAGATATTGGTTCAGTCCCCTTGGAAAGCTGCAGCCCTCTTAGTATGGGCATTATTGGATGAGAAGGAGAATTAGCTGTCCAGTTCTTGAAGTGCTGTCACACTGAAATTGCTGTTTCCACTGGAGGTTTCACTGCACTGCTGTAGGGCTGCAGTTTCTGTAACACAGGTGCTGGAGTCTGCCTGGCTGGTCAACAGCAGACACAGCTTTGAGTCTTTTCACTGAGCTGCACTGTACCTTGTGCCATGCCAGCAGCCTCTGCTGAGCACCACTTTTGGGATGCACGCTTCAATGTGAGCAAATGTTGATATGCTGCTCCAGAATCCCCTTCTGCACACACAAGGCTTGCCTATGGCTAGCAATGATCTCTTTGTGATGTGGCCATGATGAATGAGCAGTGAGTACCCAAGGTGGGGACTGTGGCCATGTCCCCAGCCTTGCCTTGGGACTTTGTGCCAGATCTGTGATTGTGGCACTGTGTCTTCTCAAGGTGTGCAGCGCTCTCATTTCTCGAGCCCTCTTTCTGCCTTTCTGTAGTTACCTCCAATTTCTACTGATTGCTTTCTGGATACGTTTTGTGAGATAAAAGAGATATCTGCTCAAACAGAAGAGCTAAATCTAACTGTGCTCTCTGTTGTCCTAGCTGGTGACATTTAGTAGGTCTGCAGCAAAGTGCCAAGTTTCAGAGAAACTGCAGCAGTGTTGGTCACACTTCTTGTTCACAGTTGTTCCAGAATAGAAATAAGACCTGAAGTAAATATTCTAATTAAGAAAATGCCTATTAAAGGGCTGTGTGAATGTGGCACCTGCAATATTACACATGCCCTAAGTCCTGTGAGTGGGCCCCAATGCATCCAGGCACTGTGCTGACATTTTCCTGTGACACTTTTCCATTGGTAGTTTAGCAGCCCTGGTTGCTCCCTCCTGCCCCAGCTGGATATGGTGTGAGATGGTTGTGCCAAGAAGCATATGCATTTAGTTGGCATGGTGATGGTTGGTGTAGGTGATTTTAGTGACCTTTTCCGATGTGGTGGGTTTGTGTGAATACTCAAGTTCACCCCTAGAGCTGTGTGTGGATAGGGGATGTTTCTCATTCATTTGTGCTGCCTACAGGAATATCAGTTTTGCTCAAAATGATATTGAAGTGGTGATAGAGAAAAAGAGCAGCACGTCTCCACCAAAGCTCCTCTTTGGGGCAGCACGAACTGTCAACATTTTGTTTGCAGTGCTAACGGTTCTGTGGGGGGTTAACTGTGCCAGGCAGTTAATTCCCTTTAAAATTACTGTTTTACCTCGCTCCATCCAATTACTCGAGTTATTTTGCTATCGCACGGATCTCTCTGTTAATGTCAACAAAATGATTACAGAAAGCAGCAGCATCAAGGTGCATCACCCACAGGGAGCACTGACAGCAAGAGCAGCATGCAGTGTGCTTCAGGAGTTCCATCAGCACCAAACGGCACTGATGTGGGCAGCCTGGTTGTCCTGGGGTGATGTTGGATTTGTGAGCTGAGATTGGCAGTGTGGCTCTCCCTTTGGCATGGGTGGTAGCAGGGGGGTGAATGGGGGACAGTTGAGCACCAGCACGGGGCAAACTTCTCTGCTTGAAGGGAAAGCAATGTTGTAAAGGAAGAAAACTAGGAGCCATGTGTCTGTATGGGTCCTGAATTTGTCCCAAAAGGGACAGCTTTGGCTGAGGACAGCTTTGGCTGAGAAGCTTTTTGCTCAACAAAGACTTTGCCACACCAGTCCTGCTAATGGTGGGAGTGCCCAGAACTGCTGTGATCCATGTGAATTGCACAGACTGATCCAGAAAATATTCTACACAGAAACCTTCATGAATTCCCTGTTGCATCAGCACTCCTGATTTCTTAGCAGCAGGAGCTATAAAGGAAAGTCTAATGAAACAAGCCAAATCTGAATGCAGAAGATATTGAAATCTGGAAGATTTAATTTAATATTTTTATTACATATCTTTGGAACCCTGATTATCCCCCCGCCCTTCAGGCATTTATTTACCTAAGGAAAATTATACTACTGATTACAAGATTGCAGCTCCATTTTCACTGCTTAGAACTCTTTTTTTTTTTTTTTTAATAGCTCATGTTACACTTGCATGACTTGTAAAGTTTCATAACATCTTGAAATTTTTAATGCTATGTTGCAGAAAGGTACTTACATAGAGATGAAGGAGGCAGAAGATTTGCTTTGCAGTCTTTTTGAGGGGAAAAATGTTAGTTTCTTGGCTTGGATAGGCCTGTGAATGATTCCTTTGAATCTGGGCAGTGAGTTCACACCCTGCATTTGTCCTTCAGACTAAGTGCAAAGTGAGAACAATGAGAGGTAACCTTAAACACAGCGTAAAAAGGAATGTTTTCTATGTGGGGAATAAGAATAAATTATGCAGAAATCATGACTATAGTGTGTGTGTGTTTATGTGTATGAAATCAGACCTGCAGTATTCCTGTGGTAAATAAATGACAGATAGGGCAACATATTAGAAAAAAACACGAGTATTTCCAATAAATCCTTGCACCTGGACATTTAAAATCAGAATTCACTTCAGCCAGAACTGCACACTGAGTTGAGGTCAGGAGAGATTTCCAGAAGTATTATGATTATTACCTAACAATTCAGTTAATAAGAGCTGTGGAATTGGATTAGATTTTTGTCATTTTGGATGTTACAACAATAGGGACCTTTGCCTGACACAACATCATGAATATTGGATGGGATCCTGCAGTGCTGCTCCTCCACGTTATGATATTATCCAAGGCTGAAGGTTATGAATACGTGAGTTACGCTGTTCACTTCTCAGTTGGTAAGAACAAAAAAGCCACCACCCCATAATCAAGTTCTGATACACAACTAGATATAATATAGCTTTTCTTTATATATATATCTGTATATATATCAAGTAAAAAAATCTAAAATAGTTGGAAGTAAAAAATGAAAAAATAGCTGATTGTGTTACTTTTTCTTTACAGTGATATGGTAGCAAATACATGACAAATGAGTAATAAACCTTTACATAAGGTGTTCTGGTCCCGTCTCCATCAGCAGGGCTCAGACTGAAGTACAAAATGGAACAAGGTGATTTTTGTTGGTTTTCTTTTTTTTTTTTTGGCTACAGCTTCTGCAGATGACAAAGATGCTGTTGGTAAGACAGAAGGAAAATACAGCGTAAAATAAATAAAACTCCAAAGTGTTTTGCAAAAGACTGTACATACCACTGGGTAAAATTTACTTCTGAACTGGGGGAGCTAACACATAGCATCACCAAGTCCTACTTAGGCAGAAAATACTCATATTTATCTTGGCCTCACAGTAGTCCGTATGGTGCCACCTGCTCATAGAAAAACCTCTGTTTTGTTTCCCTACTTTTTTCCTCTGCAACCAATAATAAAAAAGCAAAACCAGAAATCCATTGGCAGGGCTGAGCCAGAGGTGAGACCTCAGTGATACACAAGTTATTTGCTGCCTTTTGTCCAGGCATGAATCTCCCCAGAATCCTTTACACTGAGAAAGTCAATTGACTGAGCTTGGCAAATGGTCACACTGAGCCCAATTCTGGCTGTAGAAAAGAAAGAAGTACAAGTCTCAGCATCAAACAAGATCGTCAACACAAACAATAATTTTTTCAGTTGTCTGCATAATAATAACATCATGTTTGCATATAGAACAGCTTTTGCATTATTGCTCTACTTATAAGAATATAGTAAGGAACTTATAACAGACTTGCACATTACAAACTTAAGGTTCTTTGGTGAAGAATGAGAAAACAGTATTTTATCTGTAATTAACTCTTGGAAGAGTTTTCGTTCTTATCTGTTGATCCTTTGGATTCTCTCGCAGAGGAGAGAAAGGTATTGAGTCAGCTTTACCATCGCAACGATGGCAACGCCGCCGATCATCATGCATGTGGGCCAGAAGAGCGAGTGGAACAGCACGTTGGAGCTGTACAGTTTGGTCAGGATCACGTTCTTCTGAGTGCCCTCAGGATCATAGAAGCAGGAGAAGCGCTGATACTTTCGGAAGTTTTCCATCACAACGTTCACCATTGACATGGATTCCTCATAATTCTTGCCGCACTTAGGTATGTACGAGCACTGGGGAGAATCAGAGGGAGAAAAATGCAACTCCAAACCAGATACCATGTCTGTTTTCAGGTGGCAAGCAGGAAAATCTCAAGATGATTATGCTTTTCATAATAACAGCGCAATACTATTAAGCTAATAATAAATTTATCTCAGACAAAACTCAATATTTTGTACATCTACAGAATTTCCCATTGGAGAGCCTATGAGTGCTGTACAAATATTAATGCTTTAATTTGCACAGCAGCCTTGTGAGATAGGTGAATACATTATTATTGCTAATTTACACATGCAAAAATGAAACTGATGAAGCACCTCTTCATCTTAAGTGGCATACATACTCTTGCAGCAAGATGGGTAATTGACTTGCTGTAAATACATATCTGGCAGCTCAGATCTGGCTTGTATGGGATCAAAATGATCTCAGTAGTCACGGGTGTTCACTCACAGAAGGAAAGGCCAACAAGAACACTTAATACAAACCTTCCATCGGGGCAGTGCCTCAATTAAGGACAAATAGAAAGTCAAAGAGAAAATACAGATTTTCCTAGTGACTTCACCTCTTGCTGGAGCTCAGCCCTGACTCTTGGGCTGTTGCTTAACTTGCTCTTGAGTCCTGCCACACTCCCCTGCTTGCACTGCTGATCTTCCTTGTAGAGGGTGATAGTTAAATTTAGGTAACTTAATGACAGCAAGAGAGTTTTTCAAAGGAAAAGAGACATCTTTATTAAATTAATGCAATGCATAGCTTTTTATTATTATTGTTTTAAGTTATAAACTTTATAAATGTCCCTCTGTTCTTTTTCATGGCTACACTGTGACTTTTCATAACGTACTGAGACAAATCTCTAGTCTTAATAACGATTCAAGGATTAACCTCGTAACAGGATTTGATTGATTCATTGGCAAGTTTATTAGCCCAGAATGTGATTTGAAGCACGGCAGGAAGATTGTCTGGAGTTAGCCGACTGCAGCATTAAGGGTAGAGCATGTCGGCCTGCCATAATGAATATTTCATAGAGCTCTAGAAATTAAAGATGGAAAATATCAGGGCAATAGTATCTCATCCATCTTCCTGCTGGTGCAGGGCTGCTCCCCCCAGGATATTCTCTTGCACTCTGCCCAGCTTTGTCTTAAATGTCCAGAGCCACAAGCCCTTTTCCAGTGTCTGTGACTCCTTAATAGATCATAATCTAGTCAATACGGGAAAATTGTCAGTGAAGCTGTACCTAATTTTCTTTTACTGAAGCATGCTATGATGGTCCTAACAGCAATATTTCCAGCTCTAATGCTTGGTTGGCTTTTTTTTTTTTTTACTGCAAGTTTGGTGTCAGATTTTTTTGTTCCTTGAAGTCGCAGCTGCTACTGTCCTGAGAGAGGAGACTGAATGAGGACTTGGCTGCTGTTGCACAGTCCTCTCCCCTTGACAGAAAACAGCAGACATGTAAAAGCCCCAATGATGACAGATTCCTGGAATCAGAGTCTACAGAATTGTCCCCAGAGTGCAGTGGGGAGGTTCTGCAGATCCTGGCTTCCTGCAGGCTTGAGTATTCTGCAAGCACTTTTGAAGCAGACCTGATGCAGAAGCAGAACTCGAGCTGTTGCCTCCTACACAGAGCTACCAGCCGTGTCGGGCTGGTTGGGCTGCCTGAGCCAACCGGGTTTGAAGTGGTGAAGCCATGGAAGGCAATCATGCAAGGAAGCTTGATATGCTTTGCATCACAGCCAGGCTCCTTGTGCCAAAATCATCTCTTCTCATGCTTCAAGATAACGGGTGCCCTTCGCTCCATGTGCTAATGTCCTTGTTTCAGTTCTGAGCATTGCGTAGGTGATGGGCAGGCAGGCAGATGCTGATAATGGGATGCTTGCAGTGTTTTCTTTGGTTTGATTGTCATTTAGTTTTCTCAAGTGCTTGGCAGGGAATTTTATATCTGCCATTCTTATGCTGTGTCTATGAATGTAAACTACTAAAGCTGTGCTGCTTTATTACAATTCTGCATTGCCAAACACCTGGAGGTCCACAAGTATAGAAGTAAGCTTTGTCTGGACCTCTGTCTCAAGTAAGGATTCTGTGATAAAACATGGAAAAAGTGGCTCTTGTGTTATTAGCGATCCGATCACAAAGAGCACACGCTAGGTAGTTAAAAAGAGAACTTGTTAGATTTCCAGCCCTACCTTTCTAATTTAAAGGGCTGGGCAGTTTGTACAGGCTATCTGCCTCTCCACTTGTCCAACCCAAAGCCCTGCTCAGTGAAGGGTCACTTGGCCAGTCAAGCTGTGAGTATCTCCATGGATGGAGACTGCACAACAACTCTGGGCAAGCACGTCACTGGTTCTGATGATCAAATCTGCTTGCTTACCTCACTTACAAAGCATGGATATAAACCAGCGGTGACATGAAAAGAATCAAGATGATGTAGTATGGAATGGAATCGGGGCTTTTGGAACTGCTCTAAGCTGCTCAGTCCTTCCTTGGCATGGCAGATGGCTCTGGGTGCAGGGTATGCTGCCCAGTGTACCTCCCCTGTCAACTCTTATAGTATGTGGCAACCAAGTAAGAAAAGTATAGCTGTGAAGGTATTTAAGCTGCCATGATTGTAGTATTGGCAAGGGGCTGGTCTTGCCTTAAGGCTAGAGATAAAGTACAGACAGTGAGAGCAGTGACAAGCCATGAAAAAATGTGGATGCTTTTCTGGGATAGGCTTGAGCAGCTCAGCTGGCATCCATTTACTTCCCATTGAGACTGGCAGCGGCACGCCGTATGTCTCAATATGAATGGCACCTGTTTCTCACCACGCCATGTGGGACAGCAGCTCCGTTAGGTAGCAAGTCTCCTAGATTAATCATTATTTAAAATCAAAGTGCATTCTGCTCATTTTGCTGCTGGCGAGAGGGGAGAGATGGGCTGCAGGTGCTGCTTGGCATGCGTGGCGGTGCTCAGCGAGGCAGGGGGACCTCTTGGAGGTTGTGTGTGCTGGTGTATAACACGTCTGCGCATCTTCATCTGTGTCGGGGCTCAGTGAGACAGATCAGACTTCTCTCTGGCTTGTTTAGCAAGGAAGAAGAAGGAAGGGAATGCAGACCTGCAAGGTAGGGGTGGGTAGAGGTAAAGGGGGAGATAATAAAAATGGTCCAATGGCTGCTTAGGATGAAGAGTTTGCTGGGACGTGGATGCAGGGGTCGGGGTTTGCTGGGAAAGTGTGATGAAACAGGAGGAAAGTGGTGAGTACTGAGCAGGGGTTGAGCAGGTGTGGGGTTTTTTGGCATTTCCTCTGCCTTTTGGGAAAATACCTCACTTTCTAGTCCACAGCCATGTGTTGTGCTAAAGCTGTGATAATCCTTGGGACTGAAATGGGACATCCTTCTCCTAATCCCCCAAGATCTGCAGTAGGAATTGTCCCAGTGCTTCTATCACGTAATGCAGATCTTAGAAAACATTTAGGAGGGGGTGGTCCCTACAGAAATGGGCTGCGCTGGCCTGAAGCCTGGAGGCTCTGCTGATCCCAGCCAGGTATTTTACAGACATGGCGAGCGTCCATTAAAAACTATGTTTGGATTCAGGTCACATAGCCAGCAGTACATGAGGAAAACCTAGGAATCCTCTTGAGAGCAGAGCTTAACCTGTAAAACAACCTTGGACTGGAGGAGTATTAACTGTGCCCACATTAAATTAAGAGGTGGAGGTGTTTGGGAGAATTTCAAAATCTGTTTTCATCAAACAAAAATCAGTAGCAGAATGTGGAGATTTATGCTAAAACTCCTGATTTACTTGAATCCACTAGAGTGCAGAAACTGATCTGATCTGTTTTAATCAAATCACTGGATTATACTTCTGTCCCAGCAGAGAGTCAGATCTGCCCTGGCTTAGGGTGCTGGGAAATGGGCTGCAGGTACCTCTTCTCTGCACTGTTGGGGTGGAATGGGGACACTGCTGTATTTCACACCTCAACTCCAAAGGACTTCGTTTCTCAGCCACAGGAGCTAATTATCCAGCAGAATAACCAGCCCTGTGCAACCACTCGGTGCTTTGACTCATTTTAATATCACTTCATCTTAATATACAGAAGTAATTTGGTCTCCTGAACTGCTGCCATAAATAGAAATACAATAGGTTACGCTGTCAGCTGCTCAAACATGGGCTCTGCCATTGCGGACTGCAGCACGCCTGTAGTTTGGGGTTCAGTGACCTTGGATAACTAAGAAGTTAAAGCCTTGTTTGAGCTGCATCCCATCCTGCTGCAGCCTGTGGTCTTTGGCACCCAGTGCTGGCTATGCGCAGAAGGGGAGATGAGAGAGGGACACGTCAGAGCCCCATACGCAGCATCGCAGAGGCAGCTCGCAGCCACCTGTGAGCAGGCGCTGCTTGGAGCGGTGCTGCCTGCGTGCCGTCTGTGCTCCTGCTGCCTGCGTGCCCACTGCCTGCATCGCAGCCTCCAGGCAGGAGCTGTCTCTGTCCCACCTGGACTGAGTCGTGCTGGGTGTCACACTTGCTGAAGCAGAGGGGAGTTCTTCTGTTAAAAGTATTTCTGCTTTCAAAGTCTGGAATTGGGGAAACGGTGTGAGAAAATGGGCTGGCGTCTTAGTCTGCCTTTTATTTTTTTTTATCTCCATCTTTCGTCTTGACAGTCTCTTTTCTGTAAACCTTCAGCATCTTTGCACCATCTGCGACCCCAGCACTGGGGGGGGAATGAGAGGAGGCTCCAGCCCTAGTGCTGTGATGCTGCAGAATGTGCTGTCTGCGTGGGGTGGAGGAGAATGCCCCCCTTCAGAGATGAAAGCTCTGTCTGGGCACTGCTCTCTGCTCTGCATTTACCAGGGAAGTAGGAGCTGCAAGCCTTATATCACGTTTAAACAGGGAATGGCTATAACACAGTGAGCAGCCCTCCAGAAATCCATTTAGGAAGAAATTTCATTCCGTGCTCCTACCTCAGAATTAATTTTCATTGTTTCTTCGGTGTGGTAGAGCAGAAGCTTCTGGCCAGAAGAAGTGAGATTGACGTACACCTGCAGGCAGGGGTACTGAGAGATTTTCCAGCAGTCTGGGCCGCAGCTAAACGAGCAGTTGAAGGTTTCTGTGATGGATGCGTTGAGAAGCGAGCACTGAGCTTCTTCTGTCCAGACGCTAAAGCAGAAAAAAGGAGATGTCAGAGCATGGCTAGAATGGGTGATAAGCACTGACTGCAGCTCAGAATTTCCATCAGGGATATATGAGGGGAATCTTGAAGGGCTTTGAGCCAGGACTGGACTTTCTCATGTTATTCTGCAGTGCCTAATGTTTGGGGAGATATCCCTGTTCGCTAATTTCTGTATGTAGATGAAAAGGGAACTGGGTCTCAGTCTGAAGAAGGGTCTATCAAGATCAAAAGGGATCAGCAGAGAAGGGTACGGAGCAGCATGCTCCAGGGAGAGCATATATCATGTGGGACTGTGATGGGATGCCATGAGCTGAGCCTCAACCATTAACCATGGCATTCAGCTCAGCTCAAGAAGGACAACTCTCATTGCTGGAGTATGGGCATTCACAAGCAGAAACCTGCAGAAACTCTTCTTTTTCTCACTTTTACCTTTGACTGTTGTTTTATTCACAAGTGGGGGTAATAATGTAACACCTACCCATGGGAGACTTATGAAGTTGGAATATTTGATACATCATAGGTGCTTCAGGCATTTTTTCACATAGTTTTTTATATAAATCAGCTTTCCACATGAGCAATTTTGACCTTAGCAGCCTCTGCAATTGACCCTGATACTGCTGAAAGGTCTGGGAGGGCAGTTTGGAAATGCAAATACTCTGAGATACTTAAAAGGCCTTGATCCCAGGCTCCAAAAATCTAAACTTTGCTTGGATTTAAGAAGGGATAAATACTTTTATTGCACAAATAAGATGCTGGCTGGCATTCAGTTCATCCTCATGTGTAATGGTTCTTTTTCCTTATCATGGCAGGGTCGAGGAATGATTTTCAATGGCTGCAGTGATATTACTGAGGATATTAATACCAGTTAACTTCAGGCACTTACTGTGAATATCTTAATACAGACCCTGTGGTTGATAAGCCAATGTGTGCCAAGTTTTGGGCAGTATGTCAGTTGGGGCACGCAGACCACCATTTTGATCCACAATTACACATTTTTCATCCCCCTAACTTTGCAGATTGGGGTGGAAAAAACATTGTTGACGGTCTTATTTCTGTCTGGGATGGATTTTAAATAGGGCTGGTGCTTGAAATCTGCTTTCAAATTCTGCTAATGAATCACAGGCCAAAATTTCTGCTCTGTAGCAGAGAAAGAAGCCAGAGAAAGCCTTGGAAAATTTAAGTACAATGCAATAAATATGAAAGATGATACTTCACTTTCACAAATTGCTGTGTTTTGGGAGGATTTCACTTGTTAAACGTGGAAGCGTTTCCACATGGAAAACAACATGCTCCAAAGCAGCTGGATTTCTTTCCAAATTAATTCTCCATTTTTCATTTGAAAGTGCATTGTTTCTCAAGGCCGCTAAATACTTTTGCTCTCTCCGGAGTTTGCCTGGGCTTTGTAGCAAAGCACTGGGGGGCTGACAGGTTTCAGCAGGCAGCAGAACAGCTGATGTGGATATTATGGCTGTGTTAAACTGTGGCAAGGCTAAAGCCTATGGATCAGATTTCGTCAAACAGGGATCTAAATTTTCCCTCGCTTATGCCTGCATTGCTCAGCTTGCTTTCACTGTCGTTATGCCTAAATCATTTTACGAAAAGGAAATGCAGAATATGATCTTTGTTGACTGAAAGAGAAGTTATGCAACCTTAATAAAACCAGTCATGAGAACAAGCCATGATAAGTCAGCTGGAGCAGTGTGTGTGAGGTCAGGGTAACCACACCAAAATTACCTTTGCATGTAGGACCGCAGCAGGGTGATTCCCAGGAGAAAGTACATCATGATAGAGCACACCATCATGGCCAGCCCGAGGAGTATGGCCCGGTCTTCTCCAGCTTTTAGGGCTGTGACTGTTTTCCTTTTGTCCAGTAGATCGTGATCCCTGATTTTTTGGTAAATGTTTCTGAGGTTGAAAATAATATATTTTTATGTGAAATTCATTTAGTCAATGAATCCTCTTTAGGGTGGGCAGTTCCACCTCTATTCCCTTCTTGTGGGAGAGAAAGACTTAAGGGTCCTCAGTTGTCCTTATTCAGTGGATTCACTCTGACCTGGTGGAAATTAATTCATCTCCAAAACAAATTACAGCCATTTCTGAAAAGGTAAAAACCTCTTATTGCAAATATAGATTAGACGCTTGTGCCAGCTCAGTAGGTCCTTCTTTGGTGCAGCTTCATTGGCTCAGAATATTTATGCTGTAGATGAATTTGATTTCTCAGTGCCAATTTAGGGTACTATAACATATTTGGGTGCGTAAGGTGTCTTGTCTTCAGTCAAATATGGTAACAAGACTTATGTTACTGTATGCGGGATATAACTTGAAGAAAGTGTCACTGACATTTCGTGAAGGGACAGCTTTCTTTTCTGATTCCCTACAGGTTAGTGGTTTGGGAAAAGTTCAGCCCTGATTGGAGCTCAAGGCTCATGAAACACTTTGGGGATTTTGCAGTTGATTTCTGTGGGTTTATTTGATTGGGAGCTTATTTGCTTTATTTAAAAAATATCTTTCTGGAAGCTCCATTACTCATTACATTGAAAACTCTGGCAGAAAATTATTCACTAAAGCTATTTGTTCTGGGATTAAAAAAAGCAGATACAACAGACCATTCCCCCTTCAGCAGAGTCCTTTCCATTTTCTAACCGTAAGTCCTCCTTTCATCTCTGAGCCTTTGATGATTCGATGGGTCATGAGGACACAATAGTGAAGAAGAAAATATTTGAGTACATTTCAAACACACTCAAACTTTGTGGGTTTAAAATGTACTTACAGACCTGAGGCTGGTCAAAATCTCCTGTGTTTTCTGTTACGGTTCTTTAGAATCATCCAGGCAGCACCCGAAGCGTGAGAACCGCACACCTCTGAGCCCTGGCACCACCATAACATGGACATGGTAGTACACGTGGAAGAGGTTCCTCTTCTACTGTCTGCAAAATGGCAGGTGAGCAACATCAACATCACTGCAAACCCTCCACTTCTTTAAGCTGAACCACCAACTTTCACTCAGCCTTGGAAAAAGGCACTGTGTGACGAAAGACCAACCGTATCACTTACATCCACCAAAAGGGACAAGGAACACAGTAGAGACAGATGGAAAATCATACATAAGCACAGTAAAAACAAGAAAAAAAAACATGTTTAATTACAAACTCCTTAAAAGTGGAATTGAATTTGTGTTTAGGTGATGAGTCATAGTCAAGCAAAGCACAGGTGGTGTGGGGTTTTACAGTAAGAATTGTGCTTAGATGCTACTGCCGTCAATCCCCCATAACTAAGACCTCTTGAGGTTTCTTCATCCTTCTGTAATTTACTCCTTTGGCTGTATGTGGTTTCTCTTCCAAACCATCCTTTGAAGCTTGTCAGTGTTTTTCTAGTTGGGAATGAAATGGTAATTCTGCCTGTCAAAATTTTTCTTGGTGCTGGGGAGAAAAATGTATTGTGAAGTGGTGGATGCCATTGCCTTCAAATAAGTGACGTAGAGTAATAATCTGATGCTACTTTTTTATGATTATTTGTCAATCTGTGTTTAACTCTGAGAGCTGCTATTACAATTTGCATTGCTTTCAAATGGAAGCAGGCAGGAAGGCAGAAATTGTCATGCAGTTCCAGAACATTACCCCATCACACAGCATAACTTATATCAGCGTGTAGACATAAAACACAGAGCCATTGCTCACCAGTGTCACTGAAGCAGCTAGGACATAAAAGGATACAAATGGACAATTTAAAAACAAATAGCTAATTGAGAATGGTTGCAAATACTTCCTATGTGGCCTTGAGCCAACAGTGTGAGTTAGAAAAAGATGGACTAAAGGGCAAGTAGAATATTTTGCTGCAGCAGGGAAGCCCGAGCATCACCTTAGCAGCTGTGTTACCCTGCCCATGAGTTTGCAGCTGTGTGGAATGTGTTTTGAGAATGTATGAACTTTTGGCACTTTTGGACTGGGAGAGCTGGAGGGGTTCTGTGCTCGGCCAGCTGATGCTGCACCCCACGGCTGCCAGCACACAGATCACTGCTTATCTCACAGACTCCATCTAATAATTGTGATTACCTGTGGCAACTCCCCAAATATGTGCTGTGGAAGTGGGTGTATTTTGTTTTTAAAGACGTCACAGCTGTCAAAACACAAGGTCTCTCCGCCTCCTGTAAAGACATTTAATAGAAAGCAAACCTCCAAGGACAAAAGGTCTTTGCTCTCATCATCATTTTCAAGCTACCCTTATCCTGTTCCCTTTGCCAAATTGTTCACAGGATATGGGCTGGCTACTCTCCCCTGGTTCAGCTGCCAGAGAGGAAACCTTGGCTGTGACCGTGCCTGTGGGGGACAGAGCAGAGCAGTCCCTCTGTGGATGTGGCAGCAGAGCGGGGATCCCACTGCAGGGTGGTCAGCAGCTCTTTATGAGGCCATCAGATGAAGGGAGAGGAGGGTGTGTGTTACGTTAGTCAGCCTGAATGCTGCAGCCAAGGAGAAATACAGTGCCTAATCACCTTCATAAAGAAGTTCCATAACTTCTGCAGAACTGCTCACATTTGCTGCAGCCAAGACTTTTCTCTGCCATCGTTGGGGACAGATATTTTAGTAGTAGCTAATGAGAAGGACAAGGCTTGTCACTTGCTTCCCACCTGCTCTGTGGGCTGCAGGGCTGTTGAGATTCCTGTCTGCTGGGAATATTCAGAGTGACTTTGAACCGACGTTTTCTTCTCTGATATCACAGTTATTATGCAGAAGTCATACTTCTGATATCTACTGATAGTGGAAGTCCTTGAAGAAAAAGGTCAAAAACCTCTAATGTATTAACCACAGAATTTCTAGTGCTCAGGGGCTTTTCTACTCAGAATACAATTTATTTACATTTTTCCTTACTGGGGATGCCTGGAACCTGTACATGAACCTCTATGGTGGTTCCTATAACTAAGAATGGACTTCACTCAATTCCCTACCCTGTCACCTCCAAAAGAGGCCAAACTGAATTGTGCTTTGGTTTTCCAAGCTTATAGCATTCTGGAAAAAATAATGAACAGCTGAGAAGTAATGAGGTCTTGGCTAGGTTTCCAAAGCCTAAGAAGTGGCAGTTGGGGAGCAGCAGATTTCTCAAACATAGCAATGAATGCACTTCTTGGCCTTGGTCCTACCAAAGCAGATGCCCAAGAGACACTCCCTACCCTGGAGGAGGCAATTATCCCCCAGCAAGTGACCCACTGCTGCAGCAGACTGTTGTTTGCTGGCATAAGTTTGCTGCTCCAGCTGACAGTCTTTCAGTCTGAAGCTTAATGAGCACAGGATTCCTAGGAAAGGGTCATTTAGGGGATGTTATCTGTCTGAAATGTACTGACTGTATGACATGGTGCTGCTGCCAGTGACCTTATGCGTGCTAAAATTGCCATCAGACAGCAACGGGTGAGTTCCTCCCGTCGTGAGCACTTGTTCCGTGTTCACACCTCTCTTCTGCAATCCTGAGGCTGCAGTCAGCACCCTCCTGTTCTCATTTTCTCTTCCTTCAGTCCCTTCTGATGGCTTGAAAAGGTATCTGGAATTGCCACGGCTGGTGCATAGGGGTAGAGGAACAAAAGCCTGGGGAAAACGCAATCACAGAAGAGTCTTGCAGAAGTACAGGAGGCAGTTAGATGTCCAGCTCCAACTGAATGTCCGTGGAAACCTGCTGCCAAGCTCAGGTCCTCAAAATACCTATTTGGGATTGGATTATCCAAAGAACTGAGCACCCCTCTGGCATTTGCAGCAGAGTTCAGTGAATTAGCCAGTCCTCCAAAGAAACCCAACATCCCACGGGCAGCTCTAGTATCTGGACTCAAAACCCACTTTCCTAGGCAGATGCCAGTAATGTCTCATTAGAATAACTAACGAGTGTGTTTTGCTAATTGACACTGTAGCTGCACTGACCTCTGGTTTTGTTTCACTTGAGTCTGATGTTTTGTGATTGCAGTTTAAATAGTGACTGCAAGGAGAGCTGAAGGAGAGGAGGCAAGGGAGAAGGGGGAAAGAAAGAAAGGGGAAATGTGTTTGGTGGTGACAAGATGAGCTGCCCAGCAAATCTCACTACAAAGCGGAGAGATTTTGGAAGGATGAACCTGAGCATTACTGACAATTGTTCTCTCAGCAATGATATTTAACTTCTCTCATTCCCAACTGAGTGCTGCCTTTGTAAAAAGCTCTCCTTCCCTTTCCTTTTCTTCTGTGTAATTCCCTGCCTGTGAGACTCAGTATTCCCCTGTCATCAGCCTATTTCCTGCAGCAGTACTGCTGAACTGGGCTGGACCAGAAGCCAGCCACTTTTCCAGCTGTTTGCCATCACCCAGCTGTTGTGCAGCGTCATGCACACATGGTTTCCATGTGTGCATGCATAGAAACAGGAAGCATCTCTGGCAGCTGGATGCACCACGTAGATGTGTAAAAGGTGTAGGTGGCTGGAGGAGAGGTAGAGGTGGCTGGAAAAGAGGAGGCTGTGAGCTGTGCCTGGAGCAGGGCGTGTGTGTGCTGTGGGCAGGGAGCAGAACACCTGTGAAGGGCTTGGAGCAGTGCTGCAAATCTGTGCTGGGGGTAAATGTGCTGTGTGCTGTGGTAACCTCGAAGCAGGCCTTCAGAGAGCAGCTGGGGGGAGCAAAGGGCAAGGGGCTTTGTATCCCTCCTCCCTCCCCCAGTGCCACTGCTATAGAGCAGTGACAGGTCATGGTCCTAGAGATTCCAAACCCATCAGAGACAATCATTATTGATGCTATTTACCTTTTCTCATCGTGTCTGTAAGATGTAGAGCTCCGGCCACTGGTCCAAATAAACATTTTAGAGGGTTGCCCAGTGTTGGTTTTGCTTGCTGCAGTGGGGCGATGGAAGGACCTAGGGAAGAGTGATAGTTTTTGTCACTGCCCACCCAGTGCAGCAGACCAAGTTACACCCAGATCTGCCATGGCTGTGCCCAGGAGGGATTATTTGATAAACTTGAGCTGAGATGTAAAGTAATGAGAATGACAAATTGGCAGAGGGAATGAAGGATACATTTTGTGTGCCCCCCTGGTAAAATATGCTCCACAGTGCACAGGCTTTGCATCATCAACAAGAAATCATTGGCAATTTAAGAAAAGGTAATAGCTGCATCCAGTGTTATGGCAGAATTTTGTTGGGAGAAAGTGGCTGTTGTTTAAGCAAATGCATGCTTATTGCAATTTACTGGCTATACAATGGCCCTCAGTGAGATGAGGTTTTCAGGAAGGGTGTCTGAATGAGGCAAAAGTATGAGACATAAATGCAGTGTTTTATGGAATTGTATCTGATGTGACAAAGATGTCTTTTCCCACAGAAAAATTACTGTCCCAAAACCATTTGGCCAGATCGGGTAGAGCTTTCTCTGAAGTTAATGAAGTATGGTTTGCTTGATATTTCAACCTGGGCTTCAGGGATTTTTCTGCCAATATCACTTTTCAAGAGATTTCTCTAAAATCCCACAGAAGCAGCTCCTGCCTGGGGCTTCTGTGTTTCAAAGGGGCGTGAGACAGGTGGTGCCTTCTCCAGTCTCAGGGATTTCATTTTAGCTTCAACCCTTCACTGCAATTAGATCTCACGAATGTGAAATACAGCACTGAATGGACCTCAGGAAGTATTTCTCTTTTGTCTGGATCTGCAGAACTGCCCTGATTTAAGACGTATTTGCTATATGTAGTCCTAGAAGATTGTGGATACCCTGGATTAATCGAATATGAATAACTATCCTTACGGATTGCAGTTTCATTGCCAGGCTTTAAGAATAAATGATATGGATATTGCTGGTGGGGCTTCCACTCCCCTCACAACTTTCTCCAAATCTGCTCCTGAGTGCAGTGAAGTTGGCTATAATCTCCATATCTGGAAATTGGGCCATACAGATTCACTGTATTTCACGTTGCTTCTTTGCTTAGCACTTTGTGCTTTCAGGTCTTTCTGAGAAAAGTTTAAAAAAAAAATGAAATACGCGGGATATTGAACGCTTTAATGCAGGAGTTCATACACTGGAACTCACTGAAAAATACATCCAGTTGCTGATGCTGCCATCAGAGAATGCACTTGAACTCCCCAGTGCTCCTTTCCTGGAAAAGTCTGTAATGTCACTATCTACGTAAACACGCTAATTTCAATATTTGCATAGTGATGAACCTGGGAGAATACTGAAATCCAGCTGAGATGGCTGCAGGGAAAGACAGGCATGGCTGGGAGTCAAAATCCATGTGTACGCAGATGGGCTGCTGGGTGACATAGCTGAGTACTATCTGGCATGGCTTTGTGCTGCATTCATGCACAGTAAATTGGACAAGAAAGTGGCTCCAAAGAAGGGAGACAATGGAAATGGTCTCTTCTCTGGTCTTTTCCTCATGTACATGGTCATCGCTGCAGGTCTTTATGCCAGTAAAACCTCTTTTCTTTCTTATAACCACAGCAGGTAAGTACTGGGAAATCAACAATAAGAAGTCGTCCTTCCTTCCTGTAATAACTGTAGTTTAGAAGGTGAAATAGCATCTATCAGCCACCAGCTAAGAAGTGTTTTTATAGTGATCGCAGACATAAATTTGTGTTATGAGACCTTGGGTCTAACCCTACTCTGGTATTTCTGCACTGAGAAATTCAAGAGAGTGCAGAGCAGCTACCTGAGGCCCTGGAGGCCATGAGGGGTGCTGGACTGAGACCTCTGCCAGGCTCAGCCCCAGGGCTCCTTAGTGCTGGAAAATAAAATTACGTTTGTATTTACCACTGCTGCCTCGAGGGTACAGGATGGAAAGCCTGGCTGGCTGGGCTACTATGTCCTGATTGCTCCCAGAGATGGCAGTGAATGCTATCAGAGAGTCTGTTCCTAATTGGGAAAACTCCGGGCACTCGTTAGAAGTGATCAGCAGCTTCTACTGCCTACTTGAGTCGGCAGAGCTTCCTGGGCAAGGAGTAGACCCACAAGCTCCAGAACACATCACATGAGAGCCAGAGGGTGATGGCTGGGCAGTGAGGGGCTGCCCCACTGGGGTGATGCCAGAGAGGAAGAGAAGTGTCCTTTCTCCTCTAACGTCAGAGGGATTTCAGAGTATCTCGTGGCGCCGGTGCCTAGAAGCAGACCATATGTGATGGCATTAATGCTGCCTGCTTCATTAGCTGGGCAATCCAAGCTAACGGTCACTGTTTAACACACAATTGCACACTTAATCTTGTGTAAAATCCTAACTCTGATGACATCATGGAAGCTACTCCAGAAGTCAGATGGAAGTCACTAAATTTGTATCTCCTTTAGGCAGAGGTTAGCTCTACGGTGCGACATCTGCTGTTTCCTACTCACAGCTATGCAGTTAACTGCTAAGCTGAGGTTCTCCTGTCTGCATCCAGAGATGACCCTGGGGAGTTTGCTAGTCCTGGTATGGAAATAATCTAAGAGCCAGAATCAGAACAAAAACAGAACCTGAAACATCCAGCTCCCAGGTATGGCCCATTGCAACATGAAGGGGTAGATGGAAGTAGGGTTGCACCAGGGAAAGGTTGAGGAAAAATCCAGTGGGGTGGTTAAAATTGATCAGATCAACACCAAACTGGCAATTCCCATGTTGTGACACTATTCATGGAGCAATGTTTCCTCAAAATACTTCTTTTCCCTGCAGGGCTCCATCTGAGCCCAGTGCCTGCTTGCCTGAATTCCACCTGTCTGTGGCCAGAGCAGAAGAACAGCTAGCATGGACTAAGAGGAAAAGCAATAAGTTAACTTATAAAAGAAATGCATTCACATTAGTGGAAGACAGTTACCACTTAGGGAACATTTAACGCCCTGCCAGCAGCAACACTAAATCGTGAAGCAGCAACAGCGATATCAAACGGTGTTTTTCTGCCTCGTGACCAGACCTTGCTGTACTGTGAGCTAATGAGCACGGTGTGGGACAGAATGACATAAATAACTGTTCTTGTTGGAGTATCCCAGGAGCTCCGGCTGCACTCAGTGACTAATCCAGCCAGCAAACGACCTTGAATTTGGGGTTCCTCATTACAGCAAGGGAAAACTGGACAATGGGGAGCTGGTGCTAACGTACTAATGAGTTTGGGAAGACTGATCGCTAATGATGCTGCATTAATGATTTCACCTCTATTTCTGGCCTTTCTCCTAAATATCCCTTGAGCTGAGGCTGAGCATCCCACCTGGTTTTTGAGTTAAAGGAGGGTCATGCCTGGGACTGATCTCACTGTACTCCACTGGCACAAACATGGCTAAGATGCTCCATGTCCCAAGGAGAAAGATGAGACTGCTAGGTACGACTGAAGCCATCACATGGAGTGTAACTTAGCTATGTGCAGAATACAGGGGCTTATGGTTCTGTTTTCAAAGACAAACTTCTTTTAACTTCAGGTCATCCCTTATAATTATTAAGTCCCTCTGCCCAGTATTACACATTAGTCAAAGGGATGTTCAGAAAATTTGAGTCATACTTCTTCACTACATGATGACATCCAGTATGTACTTACTTCAAAATTAAATATTCCAAGGTAACCTCTAAATCATCCAGATTTGCATGTCATGATCTTTTTTTCTCCAGTACTGATTTTATGTTTTGTGGAAAAAACCTCAAGCCTTATTAAATTATTCCTTTAAGCCCTCAGCTTCTTTCCCACCTGGCTCCAAGAGCTACCTGCCTGTTATGAGTCTAGGTAGTCCACACAGCACAGATGCAGACATTATAGTCTATACTTCTCTTCCTTCTTTTTCCCCAAAGTCTCTTCCTGTCCATTTCTATCTCCATGATAACTTGTTTCTCTCATCCCAGTGCAGTGAATTCTGACTTAGCTGATCAAAATGACTTTTTGAAGAAATTCTTGCATACACAGGTCAGCTACAAGAGAGGGATCTGCTGCTTGTTACTGCAAATAAGAGAGTCGCATCCTCTCTTCTTTGATGACCTTCTGGGCCACCTCCAAGAGCCCTGAGAATGTGGTTCAGCTCCCTCATTCACCCAAGGTGCCAGTCCTCCTGCTCTACCTGGCAGAGGACACCACCATGCCACCTTCAGCTGGCAGAGTGAAAAACCAGCCCCACTACTCCCGTGTTTTGGTGCTGCTGGGTTTGTAATCTAAGCACGAGGCAGTGCCTCTCTTGGCACATTGCAGTTGCTGGGGATAATTGTCCCCTTTGCCTGTCAAGACTCTGCAGACATTTTTAGCTTTCTGTGCTTTGTCAGTTGTAGATTAATTTGAATCTGCGTAGAAAGCGACATGTTGGACGAGTACTGTATCATCTCTGCTGTTCCTGGGATTCAGAGATCACCTGTAACGTGGACTGGCTTTGGGAGGGTGTGCAGCAAGGTCAAGTGCTGGGTCACAAACCCCATGTTGGAGAGCAGAGGCAGTGGCAGGTCCCATCAGCAGGGACGTCTCCTCCAGCTCCGTGCAGCTATGCCTCAGTGTCACACTCTTCCAGAAAAAAATCTGATCTGAGAAGTGCATGGTTTTTAAACATCCCTGAAGAGATGTTTCATTTGAGGAAAGCAGCACTAAAATCCTGTTAAAACCCTCCTTATGTGGGAACACAAAGAGGGGGTGACAGGGAGGGCACCAGCTGCCACAAAGGAGGAGTGGGTTGGAGAGTTCTGTGGTTTGGAAGAGGGGTGAAGGCAGGGAGAGATGAATAACCATGAGGCAGCACCCCAAGGAAAAGCAGAAGCAGCTGGAGCAGATAGGGCAAGAGTGGCTTTTCTCCCATCTAAATCCTTGAGTGGCTCAATCATTTTTATCTCCTTTGAGTCCGACCCTGTGCCATCGAGAGCACCAGTCAGAACAAAGCCAAGGCAGAGGCAATGCTGAAAGGACGGCCCAGCGGGAGCCGAATGCTCTGGCACTATTTATTTTTGAGTCCACATTTGGATTAGCTGTAAAGAGCTGTGTGGATAAGCAAGCAGGCAATTACAGCTGGGACGTGCTGCTCATGAATGGAAATGGCTCCAATCTGCTCGGGACATATTGAAATTCTAATTCAGTTAGATTCCTTTAGTTACAGCGCGCATCACAAGCACTAAAAGCGATCGGATTAAAAAATAAATACAAGTCGTATGCTGTCTTTGGTCTGCCTTCGCTGTTCTCCTTTCTCCCCCTTCCCTCCCCTATGTTAGCTGTTGTTTGACTTTATTTTCTGTGGCAAAATAGAGTGGTCTGCATTGAATAGCTTGTTAATTTTTATGAGAGTCTGGCAGTCTGCAGCTGGCTGAACGTGCTCACCGCTAACGGGTAGACAAATCCAGAGAATAACTGAGGTTTCACACGTCATGTCTTGCTAAAGGCCATTACTCAGTAGTGTTTGCATTACTGCAAAAGTGCAGGTGCAAAACTGAGGTACAGAGCAAGGAGACTGTTTGTACAACTAAGGAATGGCCTCGATGGGGAAAGGCAGATTTAATAATTCCGTGATACAGACACAACTGAGGCACGGAGCTGTGAAGTAAGCATCTCTATGGCAAAGCCAAAAGCCCAGTTCTGATCTCACAAGCATCTTTCCTGACTTTCTTAGTACAAAAGGGTAAATTTTGCAGGATAAATACTCTGTGTTATTTCTCATCTTTTCAGAACACATACCTCACTACCCATAGCCACTTGACTACAATCAACTGTTGCAATCAGCTTCACCAAATAGAATTTTGTGTGCAAACACCATAGAAGAATACTGGAAATAATTTTTCATGCATTAATTTCATATAATTTCCACTTTATATGTCTTTATTTTTTTAAATGCAATTCTATAGAGGAAGCTGCCTATGGGCTTAGGAGCCTAAGTCACGGGCAATACGGCTTCATCTCCATGGACTGCTGAACTTCTTTTTTGTTTGCTTTGCCCGCTGGTGGGGGTCTCCAAGTCCCTTGATAGAGACAGAAACCACCTGTCTAAGTGGAAAAAACATTGCAAAATCCTAATTTTTACAGGAAAGGTGTGTGACCCAGAGAATAATTTCCGGAATAGGAAGAGGGAACCATTTCTGATGGATTCATTTTCACAAACCAAATCCAGGCTTGGAAAAAGACTGAGAGAAACTTAGAAATGAAATGGGAAACAATAAGGTGGAAGATTAGAAAGACAAGGGATATAACATGTAAGGTAATAACAATGTGCCCACAAAAGAGAGAGTAGGAATGTCTATGTATTCCACAAAAATATGAAATCTACTGAAGTAGTGGAATGAAGTGGACAGGAAATACTGAAGTAGTGGAGTGAAGTGAGTCAAATGACTACTGAGATGAGGCTGGTGAGCTGTGTTTGGTACAGTGCTTGCGGTCTGTTGGTTAGAAATCACTGTAAGAACCAAATCACCTGCTTTGTGGGTGAGTTCAGAGCATGATATGCTGGATGGTACAAATGCAGACATAGCCTCCTTAAAACACCAATAGATTGAGAGCTTATGAATCTCTGTATAGATGTGTTCTTGTAATATACTTTTTAGCATAAAACCAATTTTTCATGAGAGTCAGGAGAAAAGGAGATGATGAGAAAGAACAAAAGCAAAGTCTCTATAAGAGGAAACAATGTGCCTATGCCCTCTATGCAGTTTTGAAACAACAAAGAGAACAAAATCTCTGCAGTCCTCCGAGGCCAGCAGTGCTCTGAACAGTGAAAGGGCCACGTCCCCAAAACAAAAGCCCAATGTATTTTGGTCTAGAAGTGAAAACAATGGCAAGAACAGGCACAGATGCTTCCATTCCTCATATGGCAATAATCTATATTAATTACAACAAGCGTCCAGCTTCGAGCAATGTCACTGCAGTGCTATTAATGTTGGAGAGTATTGAGTTTCTAAGGAGGTGAATGTCTTTTTCTCTCCCTAATCATGATTACTTGGTTTAGTACTTGAGCTAAGCTTTTATTTAACCAAGATAAATGGTATTTCCAAAACCAGCCTGTTAACACTATGCATCACATTATTACTCTTTTCTAAAATTTCTTGCCTTGTTTGCTATTTTACATAGCTGCTGAACACAACAAAAAGGAGGAGCTGTGCAGAATTCCTTAAGGATTAAAGATAAAAAAAAAATTAATAAATTTGATTTTGGCTCATTACTTCCATCTATAGTGATAATATCTCCCTTCAACCAGTCTAACACAATGTTATCCCTTCTACCATTTCACTCCCTTGAAACATGAGTGCTCACATCACATTTCTACAGACACCACCAGCCTGGCTGACTAATATTTGTTGCTTTCTATTTGGAATCTCTCTGTCATTTAAGCTTATGTGCCAACACTGTAGGTTAACATTCAGAAGAGCAGATGGGGAATTAGAGGCAAAACTTCTGTCAGCAATAATGGGGCTTCTGTGCTTCGTTTCGCTTAGGGCATGGGGAATGTTTCCCTTTTCAATAGCTGTTAAGCGTGCATCCAAGGCATGCTAGAGGCCTACCCAGAGTGCCACCCCCAGTTTTCTTCTGTGGGGCCTCCATCGCTCGGCCAGGTCTCACCCAGCTTCTCCCAAACACCTGAATGTCTCTGCTGAGCCCCTGCTGAAGGAAACAGATGCTGTGAACCAAGATGTGCAGAATGTATCTGTTTTCCCTACTTTCTAGGGAAAGTTCAAAATTGCCTCTTAATTTTCACCCTTTTTGAAGATTTTCTTAAATTTCCTGCCTTTGTCTCTCCTAAGAATCCCTGAGGTTCGGTAATCAAATGGATTGCATTCAAATCAAAATGAAGAAAAGCTGTATTTTACCTCACAATAGCACAGGGTTCTCTACAGATTCTGCTTGTTTCTAAAAGCTAGTATTTGAATTCCTCAAACTATGTAGGTCAGTTTAAGCAAAGATACCTGTAGTCACTAAGCCATCAGCTAGCACCCTGCAGCTGGCCCTGCTGCAACACTGGTGTGCTTCACTGTAATACAGCATAGGAAGTAAATAAAAGCTGATCTTCTCCCTCCTAATGTGTTCAGAGGGCTTTTCTCCTGTATTAATTTGATAGTAGTAATCCAATTACAGCAAACGTCTTCAGAGGCTGTTATAATGTGGACTGCAGTTTTACTTCATAAGATGTAACTCTCACTCCCAACTGCTCCTCTCTCTTACATTGGAAGTACTGTTGTGAATTTCCCATTTTAATATTTTTATTTTTTGAAAGCTGGTGTAAAAGTTTAATGAAGTCTATCAGTTCAATGCTACTTGGTATGTACTTCAGAAGAGACTGGGTACCTGATTCTGCTCCTATTGTCAGGAGCTGAATGCAGAAGGAACCAAAGAGCAGGGCAATTGCACAGAACTTGTCAGCATCAGAGCAAACACATTTCTTCAATTTGTTTTGCTCTTTTGGGACCACAACCTTGGTCCAATCCCCAGCTGGACTAACACTGGAAGTTTTTGTGGAATAACTCCTTAAACTGGAAGGAGGTTCTAGAATCTAAATAGAATCCTTGCTGAAAGAATGCTCAAAAACTCAATTTTGACCTTCATGTAAGCCAAAAAAGAGATTCTCAGTGTCCGTAAGGGTTCAAAAATCAATGTAGAACATTTTGTCCTGTAGTAAGTTTGTGATTCCTTTGGAGTGTTTGTATTTCTACCTTTTGCCACAATGGAAATTCAAGTCAAATGTTCAAAGTTGAGCATTTTATCACCCTTCTGCTCAAATATCTGCTTAAAAGGTAACAGCAGCAGCTCTATAAATGGTAGATGTATTAAGACAAGGAAAATCAACCTTTCGCTCTGTATATAGGGTAAGATTTTTTAATTATATATATATATATATATTAATATCCTGGTGGAGCCATGTGCTATGAGAACATGTTACCATCAAAAATGATCTGCCATCGACACTTCACAGCTGTAGGAAAACACGGCTGCTTGAGTACTTTGGCTGCCATAGTGCTCCACAGTGAGATCTGTCTGCTGGTGGGAGGTTCGGAGCTCACAGCAGGAGCTTTGCTATCAGACCCATTTGCCAAGTGGGAACTGGCAATTCAGTTCCTCTCCCTTGGGTGCAGAGAAAAGCAGTATCTATTTAATCTGGAGTTTAGAAAGCTGGAACAGAACTGGAGAGATCATTGCCCAGAACCTTTCCATCTTCCATTTATACCTCAAGGAATGTTTTTCTTCACCATAGCATTCAAAGCTCTCACTTCACTCACTGCTGCTGCAGCAATGTGTTTTTGGTAGCCAGTTCCTTCTGGAGTTTTCTGGTTCCAGGCTGGCCCTGCTATGAAGATCAACAGAGTGTGGCAGAAATGCTCATCCAAACCACTGCTATCATCAGCCCTGCCATAGGATACACCACCAGTGTTAAGATGAAGGAATACACCTGGTTCTGGTTCTGCAGGTTTTGATGCTCAGAATTAATTCCCTGAGGTATGCAAGCACTGAGCACTGGCCACTGAGCAATGATATCTATGTGCATTTTAGAATCACTAAGGTTGGAAGAGACCACTAACATTATCTACCCCAACCATCCACCTACAACACATACTGCCCACTAACCATGCTCCTATGTACCACATCTCCATGGTTCTTGAACACCTCCAGGGATGGTGTTTCCACCTCCTCCTTGGGCAGCCTGTTCTAGTGCCTGAGCACTCTTTTGGAGAATAAATTTTTTCTAGCTGTTCTCACTCCACATCATTTGCAGTAAACGTAAAGCAGTCAACTGAGCTGGAAGGTCAGGCTGGCTCCAGGACTGCCCTGTCCTTGGTCACCTCCCAAAGAGCATCATTCCAAACATCGCCCCAGCAGTAACAGCAATTGCAATAAATATCAGAGTATTTCCTGTGGCATCTGCACTGCCACTTCCATGAAAAACACAGAGTTGATCTAGGAATAGTTAATTTGGGTGTTGTAATACAATCAAGGTGAAAAGCAGCACTGGAAGACCGCCTGTGGATTTCAGAGTCCCCATAGTTAAATTTAATGTCATCATACTACATGTGGCTGCTGATTTCAGGTTTGCTAATTTGTAAAACAATGTGAAGAACATGCTGCAATTGAGAATGGAGCAGCTGAATTATAGGTACTTATGTGGCACAGTAGGGATATGAATTCTCTTTATTGCACAAACCTGTCTCTAATTAATAGAAACAGTAACATTTTCTTGCTCTGCTTTCATTAATTCAGACCTATAGCTTTGGAAGACTGGATTGGGTTAGGAATCGTTTTGGGTTTGTTTTTTTGGAAGAACAGGACAGAACCACAGGGCTTTCTTGACTTTTCAGCATGAGTCCTGATCTCCTCCAGTGTGCAAGGAGCAAAATTACTAGCAGTGCCCTGCTGTGTGTAACAAACCATCTGTCACCATAATTGTAGCTTTATTTTTTTCCCCCATACTTCTGGGAGAAAAGACCTAAACTTCCCCAGCTGCTTGTCTGAACTGAGCATTATGAAATGTATTTTAGAACTTTGAGAAACAGCCACAGTCCGTCCAAAGCCTGCTTAAACCCCAGCAGCTCTCCACTGGCGCTGGCACCTGCTGATAAAAACTGGCTTCGGGCTTTACCTAACAAGCTGCAAACGATCTGAACAGCCATGACTCCTTCAAAGGGAGTTTTATAGGCCTTTCCTCTTCTCTGAGGAAGCATAAACATATCAAGCCCTCAAATTATGCTTTATTTATCTCAGTGGAATGGCGTGATATTGTTCCCACAGAAGCACTGGTAATACTTCACCAAAGCAGACAGGAGGGAATGGCACAAGGAGGAGCTGAGGCATGAGTTGGTTTAGCCATTGGTGGTGAACACTGAAATATAGCACTGGTTTCAGCCTGGGTGTAATTTATTATTTTGGGTGTTTCAAGCACTAAAAGCAAGGGCTCTCTTGCTTTTAGAAGAGTGATGGAAAAGTATGAAAGCTAAAAAGCTACATGAGGGGCAGAGGACTTCTCTTTGCCTGGCAGAATGCTTTGCCCCAGTGGGGACAACAGCCACATCCCTCTCAGAGTCAGAGGCTTGGGAATGGGTATGGCAGGCAGGACTTTCTTCCCAATGGTTCACTGAAAAAATATTAATCTTCATAGCTTTCTTACAAGAAGTACATACTGACCATTGAACTGCTCTAAGAAGGGCCTTTTATTGATATGACTCCTTAGCCAAGCGTAATGCAATTAAACGATTGGATTTCATTAAGCATATTGACAGGGTGTCAGTGACGATTTCCATTCCTCCCATTATTTCTATAAATAAAGTCATCTGCCATAATCAGAAAATATGAACGTGCTAAGACCTCCATTAATTCTTCCCCATACTAATCTAAGAGCTGGGCAGATGTTTATTAATACCTTGTTACACCGCATTCATCAGCTGTTTCCAAAAATAGAAAGGCTGAGACCTGATCTCTTGCTGAAGGTTAAATGAGAACAGATCTGCCTAAATCTAGCCTTCTGATTAACTTTTTGACAATATTTTTGTTATTTATCAAAATATTTCTTAAAATTTTACCCTTTCTTTCTCTCTCTCTAGTGTGCTTTGGACCACATGTGAAGCTCAACGATGCTCCAATCTCTCCAGCATGGAATTCCTTTAGCAGAGGTCCTGAAGTCTCTTTGGATTTCCATGGAGCTGAATGACATCAGCCTGTGACCTTCCCAGGTATTTACAGAGAAGTGGTGTCCAGGTCCACTCCATTCAGTGCTGGGCCCTTGCTGGTAACTGCTGGTGGTTTCTTATGGATGGGTGTGAGAAACAGAAGGAAAGGGTGGATATGCACTGAGCTGTGAGGGTGCTGGAGCTTACCTGTGGGATGCTATGCACTCCTCTGTGTTCCTAGAGGCAGGTTTTGAAGCTGATTAAACCACAGCCCCAAGTCATTTCCCACCATCACCTGCACTGGCTCTTCTACTCCACAATTTACTTTGTGAAAGTATTTTTGTCCTGTTCTTTAGAATTTTGTGCTTAATAACCTCAGGTCACTTTCTGATCTTCCTCTCCTTTCCTATTTGTCTAGCTCTTTCTTTCTTTATCCCCACTCTATTTTCCTTAACACCACGTGGGGCTGATCCATCTACTGACAGGACTGGTGCAAGCCAGTGCATTTCCACCCGAGTTATATCAGCAAAACAACTGTCCTGTGACCGCTGTGACCACTGCAGATGCTTATCTTTTGTGCACAGTGCCCGTGGCTACATGGTTGTATCAAGAGAGCTCTGAAATTCAGGCTGAAGCCAACCCCCTACTTGCTCAGGCTGCCTACAGGGACAGGAGGCACCTGATTTCTGGGCTGAGCCAAATCAGGTGCAAACAATGCTGATTCACATCAGCTGTTCATAGAAACAGAACATAAGATATATGTCTGTCTTACTGCACTGAGACTGCAGTTGGGCTATTTTCATTATTTTGTGAAAAGATAAATCTTGTTGACAGAACTTTGTGAACTTCTCCTGAAGGACCTAGCTTCTCAGGTTAAAATGGAGTAGTTTCCCCCCACTTAAATGATAATTATTGTAATTTTTAAAATTTATATATATATATATATTTTTTTTTTTTTTGCAAACTCTTAATATTTTAAGTACACTAATAAGGCTGAGATGAAATTGTGTATGTCTTATGAACTTTTCTCCTCTGAATGCTGGGCTGTTTCAGTTCCATATTTAAAGCCAGATGATGTGTGGCTCTTCTCATGACTGAGATTTACTTTCAAGGGTAAGATGTAATGCTCTGAAATGGGCTGGGTAGCTCTTGGTCTGAACCTGTCTTGGTGTGTTTTGGCTGGGCCACGCTTGAAACAAAACTAGAGCATGTTGAGAGTTGCTCAGGTTTGGGGCTGGCCTCTTCCTGCTGCTACATCCAGCACCAATACCTGGGGGGGGCTCTTGATCTTCATCAGGCCTTAAAGAATAATTTGAATAATAATATTTTCAAGAGAGATCGTCACACTACAGTGGGGGATAGGCATGACCCAAAGCCTATCAGGTGGCCATCAGTCCAAATCCTAGATTGATGAACTGGGCTGATGGGAATTTTGAAGTACAAGTGGTGGCAGCCAGCCCAACCTACTGCCTATTGTGCTGTGCTACCTCATCCCTTGCCATCCTAGTATCAGAGACAACAAGGCAGATAAAAAATGGCTCATCAAATCAACAAACAGGATCTGTGTCAAAACTTTTCTGGATCTTAGGAAAAAGGAAGTGGGTGCAAAGCTATACTGCTTGAACCTGCCAAACAGATGTATGTGGGTATTCGTGCTGCTGCTGTTCTCTCTCCTGACTTGATTTCAATGGTACTCAGACCTTTAATTTTACAGATTCATTTGCAAGTTCTGTAAGAAAAATCAAATAAAAAATCTTATTCTGCTTCCATAGCTTTCTAGCTACTGCTCTCCTCCTTAGAGGTGGATGCTGCTTATCTTGTCTGTCATCTCTGAAATTATCCACTTACTTTTAGCACCCTCTTTCCCTTTCCTGGTACTGCATTTACAGAAATGAACCTAAGAACCTATTCTTTGGGTCGGCATTTCAATTAGTTTTAAATTGCACATTTCTATTTCCTAGGTCCTTACTTATTTATTATTACTTATATTGAGTCTTTTTCTGAGTGTTTGCATTGATTCTGATAAATCTGTTGGGTGCTTATCTCTATAAACAGATCAATAGCTTTTGGACTGCGCTTTCTGAAGCAACAGATCGAGAGGCTTGCTTCTAACTTGAAAGTCTCTGTATGGAATTTATTTATACATCCATCGGTCACAAATGTATGCTTCGTAAAATGACTTCAACCTCAGTTAAAAATAAGTGGATTTCTTCATGGACAGTCCTATGTAGCTGTTGCCAGTCTTACACCTTTTTACTTTATAGACTCCATCAGTTCATGAAGAGAACTGACACTATGTGTGTCATGTCAAAGTTCTTTCCAGAGCTGACAGGGTTGGGATAATTACTGGCCTTGTTAATTATGGGTCCCAGCAGACAAGAAGCATCATGTGCACCTCCAATGGACACAGCTAATCCCTTGGAATCTAAAAGGAGTAATTTGACTGGAACGGATCTCCCATCTCAAATAGTAAATGCTCCCTTCTCCTAAACTACAGGAGAAAAAACAACAACAAAACAACCCTACGTCCTTTAAACTGATACTGAATTGGAACTGGGCACAAAACAAGAATTTCATTTTTATTTCTAGCTTGCTCAAAAAAGACCTGTTTGCACTTTCTTTCTCTAAGCCTATTTTGGGCTAAATAAGAAAATGCAGTTCCACAAAATCTCTGTGTGAAGCCAGCAGAAACACAGTAAGATAATAGTGCTGCAAGATAAGGGGGATTAAGATTACCTCTGGGCTTTTTTAAGAAATAAAGGGTGAAAAAGTTAATGGAATGCTCAAATGGGAGATGTTGCTGGGACCTGCGAAAAGTGATAGACTGAGATAGCTTGGTGCACAGCAAATGCTTTGTATGGAAGACTGTTGCATGGCCAGCCTTTTCCATGTGGATTAAATTCCACATAGATTATGGCATGGTGCCTTTAGGTTAATGAAGGTGATAATTTACAGCTGATATACACAGTAAAGTGGCTGAAGCACAGTGATTTGGCCATTAGCATAATGAGGAATACAGGCTGGCAATACAATGGCACAATCATTGCAAGATGGGCACTATGTCTCCTGTTGGCTGGAGGATCCCTTGGAGGTTATGCTATTTGTTATCACAGTGGAAGGCTCTGTCTATTGATTACGCCTCATATAGGAAAGTCTAATGGTTGCCTCCCATCCACTTGTGATTTTTCTGTGCCAATCTGTGTCTTGCTTAATGCAGGAAAAGGCTCTGGTGCAAGCACAGCAGTGCCTCCTGTTCTGCTTTCAAGAGCAGCACAAACTGTGGCTATATTGTTGTGGAAATTAGAAGTTGCTTTAATCACTGTGGTGAGTCTGAGTGGAATATTCTGCGGAGACTGTAAAGGCCACTGACAATCCAAATGCAGTGGAGGCCTGGTCTGGCTGGTATTGAAACTGAAGTAATATTTCTATTGTACTTAATGGACATCAGCCTCAGCCTCAGAAGAGCGCACTTCAGATTGAACTTCTCTGCTTTTGCAGAGGTTCTATTAGATTTGCAGAGTTGATATTAGATTTGCTGTGTGCTATGAGAACATTATTATTCAGTTAAATTACTTTTTCATTTAATAATACATTCTTTTCTACAAGGATTTTTTTTTTAAAGTCCTTTCTACCTGTTTGCCTTCAGCTGGTTAGGGAACTCATGCTGGCTTTCTGTCTTGAATTATTGCACAGTGTTGCTCTGCAGAATTAAACAGCTCTCACCCACTTCTCAAATGAGCGTTTCTGTGCTAAACTTCTTGTCTCCTGGACAGAGTGTCTCTGTTTTACTGCTGGGATCAAACCAGGAAGACCCTCTTGAGTTACTGGGAAACTTAAATCAAAAGAAGTTCTTGACCCTAAGCGTTTCTTCATACCTAAGCCTTTTCTATTACAGCATGCAGGGAGGCTCTGTGGGCCCTTTTCCAATGAAACAGATCTCTGAGCTCCAAACTGTATTATGTTATTTGTAGTATTTACATTTGTAATGCCGGCTGTGTACTAAGTGCTTTGTAGAGACACTGGAAGACAAAGTCCCTGCCCAAAGAGCTTAATATTCATATTTTATTCAAAATGAAAAGTATCCCTACTTTGAGTCTGTAAGACACCGGATTAAAAAGGCTTTTCTCTCTATGCCTGCATATAGAAATACAGCCCCGAGGGGAGCAAAGGAGGCAGCTGTGGAGGGAAGGGAGCCAGCACTGCAGTGCACAAAGCAACCTGGAGATGTGCTCCCAGCCTGGGGTCCTCATGGACTCTTTGTCCCTGTGAGCCCAGCTGGGATCAGAAATAAGAATCTAATGCACAGTTCCCTAGCCCTGACTGCACAGACTGCACTATTCCTGATATTTTGTCACATCGTTATTAGTTGCTATTTCTATGTAAGCACATGATAGTGATGAAATTATTTCTAAAAATACATTAATTCATTAATAATAGCATTTGAAGAAATCTTTGAGAAAAGCTATGTTCCTCCATGAGGTATACTTGAAGTTCAGTGGAAGAATCATAAAATCATTAAGGCTGGAAAAGAGCACTAAGACCACCAAGTCCAACCACAAACACACCCCCACCAGTCCCACTGACCATGTCCCTCAGTGCCATATATCTATGCTTCTTGAACATGTCCACCACCTTCCTGGGCAACCTGTTCCAGTGAAGTGGAACTGGGATAACTTTGCCATAACAAACAACAAGGAGAGTGAAGTGGAGCACAGTGTTCAGGAACAGAACAGGGAGCGCATCTAATACATATCTGAGCAGAATGCAAACCCACCATTACACACAGGGAGAAGCAGAGCCAAGAGTTTTGGAGCTCTAAGTTCTCCAACTAGCTGCAGAAGTTCAACATGTTTCCACGAGTTATATTTGTAAAAACAAGATTGGGATTAGCAAATGAGTAAATTAAACTGGATTTGAGCAAAGAGATTTGAAAGTAGATTTAAACACTCCAGTCATCGCTGGCTTTGCCTCCAACAATTTTTTTCTTTGAAAACAGTCCATGAGTTCTTACTGCATCTGAAGTTGTTTCCACTATGCGCACTAGAGAGTTTGCAGGGAAATCTGCTGGTGTTATAGAACAGCAAGAACAGCCCCTGAAGAGGCGTTATGGTTCTGACTTAACGATCTCCCTTTTGTGAAGCACTCATTGCAGATAAAATTTCTGGGCTCCACTCCTGGTCACAACACGAGGACGAATACACTCAATGCAAACCTTGCTGAAAATGTCTGTAACAGCCTAAACCCCAATCTGTCCTTCCAGAGTTAATTACTTCCAAAACTTAAGTGAGGTGCAAAGAAAAGTGCAGGTACCAGCAGGACAAGTGACTCTGGCTATTGGCTGCTTAGCAGGAATGTCTCCCCATGGCAGCAGGCAGGGAACAACTGTGGGGGACCCTGACATACACAACATGCCAAACACCTGTGCTGAGCTCCCTGCCAAATTCACTAAGCTAAATCCACCCCCAAACAGTGTTGGTTAACTCAGGAGCTGGGATGCTGACACCAGCATGAGCCAGAAAGCTCAAAAATGGAGAAAGCAATAAGCATTGGTAAAAGGAAACAGCACATTGTGAATCACCCTGATGATATTGTCAGTGTTTTGTCTGTTCCAGAAAGACCCAGACCTGACATTTTATTGTACAGGGTCTCAAAAAACACTGCAAGGGTGTTAGAGATAGGAAAACAGGTACGGAGCATTCTGACTACTCACCGTGATCGTACCTACTGAGTCACAATTAGATCCAAGGCTTCCCTCTCCAATTTGTGAGGTTAGATCACGCTGATTTCATCAACAAGGTCATTTTAGCACCCACACTTAATCCAAAATCTAGGTCGATACTTGCTTAGGAGATTTGCGTAATCTCTTTAAGACAATTAAAAGTGTTGATGTCCTAAGGAACAATCTCTCCACCCTGTCTGGAGCACAAGGATTTGAGGTCAGAGTTAGGTGAAGGGTCTTTCGAAGGCACTCCAGAAATAAATCAAGTTCTCTTTAGAGACAGAGCGCTTACAGAGAGGAGATTGCAAGTAATTTTATGTTGCTTTGTGGGTTCAGCCATTTGGCTGCTTTGGAGACAACCAGAACATGTGGCACTAGTGCTGGAGCTCTGGTAAGTCAGGAGCTTTTGCTCCAATGAGTTTTACTGTTCCCACAGTCACCTGCAGTCCCTGACCAAGCAGAACGTGAATGCTCTGATGCCCTTCCAACATTGCCACATGCTGCCTCTTGGCCTGTCAGAGCACTGGCCCTGGGGCCATGTGATGGGACCTAATTTCTAGTTAAGGGAGAGGATGGGAAAATTCACTCAAAGTCACTGATGCTCAACTGCCAAGCTGCTAATCTTCAGTAAATCCTAATTCAGAAATCAGTCTTCTTTTATTGGAAATACTTAGAAAGATAATCTGTGGATAAAAGGTCAAATGTTCATTTCAGGCTTTCAGGTTAAATTTTAGGAAGGGTTTTGAGGAATAGGCTTTGAATCCTTGCAGCCAAAGCTACTCTGTGCATTGTGGTTGTTGGACGGATCTGAAATAAGCCATTTCTACATGCTTTTGGCTGAGAATATGTGGCTGACATCTCGTAAGATTAACCCTCATCTCGCTGATTGGTCCAAGAAAAATAACAAATCCCACAACAGTGGTGATTCCATGAGGCTGCTATCAAGTCATGCAGAATTGCCAGCGTGCAGCTCATGGCACTGTTGTGCTATTAACACCTAAACTCTTCTTCTCCATTAAAAAGATTGATGAAATTTTATCTGGATACAGAAACAAACAGGGCATAAAGGGAGTTCGGAGCATAACTGGGGATCCTGAGGCCAAATATCCCAAAGCTGGGAGCACATCATGCAGTAGCTACACCTGGAAGTGCTATTACAGCTCACCTAGTGAGGTTTTACAGAGATGCTTGCCATCCAAGCCTTTGGAAACTTGTTACTTTGTCTGGCTGACAAATTGCAACAGTGATGATTTTACTCTAAAAACAAACAAACCTCCTATTAGATCAGTGAGAAAGCAATATTAAATCTCATTCTTCTACATTCAGGAGACATTTATATAGGGTCCCAGGAATATTCTGATATAGGAAAAATGGCAGCTTATATGAGAAAATGGAAACACCTAACATACATATCACAATCTTTTTGGCATGGTGTACAATATTGAAGGCAAAAGGTATATGGCAGACATTGACTGAAATAAATCAATATTTACACATGTGGCAGCCAGGGAGTATGGTAAATGCAAGAATAATTGCTGATGAATTCTACACATTCTTGACAGGCCATTCAGACCAAATTGGAGTAGGGAAGACCCTTGTTTTGAAGTTGTCTGCTGCATTTGTTGCAGGCCACTGCTAAATCACATCCCTGTGTCTGCTGTAGAGCTGGGCAGAGCACATGGCAAGACTTCTTAGCCCAGGGACCTGCCTGTAACACAGGTCCCAATCCTTATGTACTTTCTTCTATTAATGTCGGACTGAAAATCTTAAAATCTGAAAGCATATTGAAAAGACACTGAAGTCATGCAGAATTACACAAGTCATTTAGTGCTCATTTCTTGATCTAACATTTGTTTCAGCCGAAACTTTATCAGCTCCATGGGATCCATTCCAGGTTTATTCCAGGGCAACACTGAACTAAGGAGCCTGTGAAGCTGCTAAAGGAAAACACCAAGGTCAGTAATAGCATCTGCTACAGCCCAGCTCCAAGGCCTGAATGGAATTTCAAGGAGCAGATCTGGTCCCCATTCAGAGTCCTGATTGCCAAATCTGCTCACAGTCAGTCAAAAGCCTTTCTATAGACCTCTATGTTCAAAATGTTTTGGTAGCCTAAAAACACCCGGTCCTATATCAAAGTCATCACTATTTTCTAAAATAAAATCAGAAGAAAACAAGGAGCAGAACGTTCTTGGGATTGAAGGTAAAGCCTTTTGATTTCTAAATTAATTTTATGTCCCAATCTATTAAAGCTGGGGTGGTCTGGTAGCTCAGAGTGCAGCTGTATCATCAGAGGGAGCACTGATGTTGACTATTGTGTCATCATGCCATTTTTAATACTATGTATCCTAATGTTGAAACCCAACCTTGCTAGGAGCTGTCAGAGCAAACTTAATTTTTGCTGTGTTAATTTCAATGGATGGAAACAGTTCTTAACACACAGCTTGCTGAAGTTACCGAAGGCATGGCAAGTGAGAGCAATCAGCCCTGGAGCTGCTGGTGGATGCTGGCTCCAGGTGCCCACAATCAAGGTCAGACTGGGAGTAGATGAATAGTTCACCCAGGAGTTTTGCTGGCTCATTTGTGGAGTTTCCTGCTGAGATGTTTTGAAGAAGGCAGCTCTGGGAGGCTTTGTCTAGCAGGGTGAGGAGCAGTTTGGCATGGAGGAAGAAGCATGCATCCAAGGTACAGTGTCAAAAGCTCCAGGCTATTCTCTTTCTGTCTATATGTTGCTGCTTTGTGCCCTTAGTTATTGTAGCCTTCTGGGTAGAAAAGCATATGTTTTGTTATGTCAAGGTGCTGCTTTTGTGTGTTTACCTTAAAGCTCAGCAAAACTCAGTGTATGTGCTTTCCTCTTTGTGTAGGAATGTGGCTATGGAAGTGGAGTGCAGAAAAGCATCTATTGATTTATATTTCTTGGTGTTTGACAGGAGCAGATCAGGGACTCGGTTCAGCTGTTGGAATGTGGAATGTACTAAATGCAGCCTGGTTCTGCCACTATTATGTGCAAGTTACTTCTGATGTAGCCAAGTTGCTTTGGATGTATTGTAAAAGGTGAAACAAAGCCAGCTTTATAGGCAATAAAAGCAGAATTGTATTATTTAGGCTAAAATGAGTCAATATTTGGAAAATTCCACTGTTAGCAATAAGACCTTGCCTGAGGGAGGCTGCTTGGTGCTGCCTGCAATGAACCTACACCAGATGGGAGAGCAGCACAGCAGCATGAGGCAGAGCAGTAGTGATCCTGTAGCTGCAGAGAGGCAGCATTAGAATGCAGCTTGAGGGCAGTGGGGACTTGACCAGGAGAAAGAGCAGGTGGGCTCCGAGGGGTCTGGAACATGGGGAAGGACAGCTTTAGTTGCATGGTGACACAGGATGAGTGGTGGGGGCCCTATGCCTGGTGGGAGGGGGTGTGAGCCTAGTTACTGAAGCATAGGGTGAACAAAGTGTAGCCCCAGGCTTTAATGGGTGGAGGAAAAATATCCAGCTTGGATAAGGTGTGAAATAGGGATGTGAACTACCTGGAAGCTTGTCCCTGGTTGTGCTTGAAGCTGACTGTCTTATGCTGATGCTTGTCCTACAAAACTGACAGCAATAATGAATGATTGTCTGTATTTCTGTATTTCTGTATATTTCTGTAACCTCGGCACACCTAACAATGTGCCATTGACACCAATTTCGAGGGCTGGATTGCAGCCAGTTTTTTGAAGTGGCAATAATTTGGCTGTGGCCCTGCAGTGGGGAGCACTACTGTGTACTGCTTGTAATCTGGGTGGGGTGTGGGGCTTGCCTTTCTCTTCCCCTCAGTACCTCCCATGCAGCCAAATCTTCCTTACACCAATGCTGTGTGTCCAGGATTGTCTAGAAGGCATTAAGAATGTCACCTGCTCAACTTGAGCATCTAGGTAGTCTCAGTGGGAGGTTCAAACTAGAAAGCTACCTCCTCTCCTTACACAAGTGTGTGTTAATCAGCTTTCTCAAATCGGAGCAGGTGTCTGTGGTACCAGACAGCAGGTAAAATGACGTTGCTGGATGAGTTCTGGGACAAACTATTGCAGTAGCTTATTTAATACAACTCCAGGGGAGCCAGTTTTGTTTGTTTTGGAGAGGTACAAACCTGTGAGAAATAAATAAACCTTCTTTCTATCACTGGCCCGTTGTGCAGGTCAGAACTTTTCTAGTTTTCTGGTTTTTAGAATGCTGAATCTGTTATTACCGTTGTTTTCTGAGTTGTGAATGGAAATCTCAACTTTCAGGCTTGTGGCCTTTCTCCATGAAAGGAGAAAGGAGCTGCCAAGCATCTTTTGCATGCAGAGGAGACTGATATGATCGAGATATGAATAACTTTAAAGGCTCCTTCAAATCCCAGACTGTGGATCTGTGTAAACCATCTCATGCAGAGTGCAGCTTGCACAAGCTGTGTGCTTATGCAATTAGGGTGCAGCTCATGGGGCTTGAGAACTTGATGGTGACACAGAGGTGACTCCCTGGTGCCTGGTTACATTCTTAATCCCCGAGTGGGAGGAAGCTGGCACCTGTTCTGCATGGAGGAGTGGTGGGTCTGTGCTGGGCTGTAACTGCAGGCTCAGAGCTGAGTGGTGATTGCTGTATCAACAGCACCTGTGTGCTTGTTTGCTGGGCTTAGTGCTTATTTTCATGGATCAGGAGGTTGCAATCAATTCCAAAAATATCAAGAGTACAGTTTTAGCCCATTAGTCAGATCAGGAGTGGATGCGTACTTGGAAGAAATTGCTTAAGGGGTAAAAAAAGTATTTAAAAGTATCAATCCTATAATCACTGTGAAGAATTGACATCAGCAAGGTTTTTCCTGCTCAGTGAAACAAAACGAGTCAAAATTTCCAGACTTCTGGCTTTCCCACTGATATCTGAAAGCAAGCAGCAACCTTCTTGTAGGCACAAAGACAGAGCTGCAATGAGAGCAGAGGTGCCCTGTGACTTTAAGACTGGGCAGTGATGGAGAGCTTTGGTGGATGCTACTGTGAAGATACAGAATGATTAATGCAGGCATCTGAGAACACTTAACTTAGCTTTTGGTGTTGTATCTGTTATTTCACTTATGGGGCTGTTAATATCTCATCAGGCCATATCTCGATGATTAAGAAGAGTCTGTTTTATCAGTAACTAGGGAGAAATGCAATTATCTTTAAGTGGTGGAACTCCTGTATTAACTGGATGAGCGGTATTAGATGGCTTTAATATCTCAGCTGAAGACTGGCTGGGAGGTGCTGAAGCTCTGGATCCAGGTGTAGGTTAATACAGGACCAATGTGGTGGGGGCAGAGAGATGGGGGATGGCAGAGCTACAGGACACAGCAGCATAGGTGTGAGTGGGAGAGACAGGCTGGAGATGAGGAAAGAAAAAATCTGGTCCTCCCACACTAAGCCCGTGTGCTGATAACAAATTCTGTCCATAAGCAACCTGTGTCTCCTCCTGTTGGCCTGCAAATAGCAGAGGCTTGCAGACCTGCAGCCCCCAGCAGTGGGATGGATGCTCCGTTCCTCTCCCTGCAGCTGAAACTTCCAGTGTTTGTCAGCACCACACAGCATTGTTCAGAACAAATTTAGCAGAATCCTTGCATAGACAGACTTCACTTTTAAGCAGAATAAACCCAGCCATGCCCTACCCACATGCTCATGACTGGGTTCATTCTATTTGAGACTTTTATTCATTCTTCCATCATACGAGGCATTTTTCTCTCCCTATCAGCACTTCTACACCAGCAGTAGAGCTGAATATTAGAAGCAGAGTGGGGTGGAAAAAAAGACAGTTTTCAAAGCTTGCTACATCTCCAGTGGGGAGGGCTGCTGTTCAATTCAAACAAGCCTGGTAAGGAAGCTAATTGCTGAGAACAGTGGGATCTTCCAAAGCCCTAATTAGAGGTGATTTTAGATCTCTGCAAGAGCAGGAAACCTCTGTTGCTCACATACCAGTTAGTAAGACCACCTTACAGCTGGGAGTGCAGCTGGCCTCTTCTAGCAATGGGCATGGCTCTGCTGAGCAAATGGGGAGTTCAGTGGACAGGAACTGGATAGAAACTTGGCCATGATTCCTCCTGCACCCCTGCAGTGTGGCTGGGATATTTCTGAGCATGAAGTGGCACAAAGCTTGAGCACAGTGCTGGGTAAAGTCAGCAGGATTGGGACCCAGCTCAGAACATCAGTGTGTGCTTGAAGCACCAGGGTTACAGTCTGGCTGCATTGGGGAATATCGGTAGTCCAATATCAAGAATAAGTTTTACCTAAATAACTTAATTTTTAACTCTGTGCTTTCCATCTTGCTTCATTTCTGCTGAGACACCTACTGAAAGCAGCCAAACATTACTCCCAGCACCATTTACCTGTGAGTGGGCAGAAACAAGTGAGTCTGTGGCCATGTGGGAGCCAGAGGGAGTTCTGCCACAGAGTTCAACTGTCACTAAAATAATTCCTGTAGAATTGCATTTCTGTTATTGCACTATAATCTCTCTGCTGTAGACTTCTAGCTTAAATGCACATTAAAGTCTGGGGTCAAGCCACCTGGCAGTGAGTTAATGGGCCATAGAGTGGCTGCTGCTGTGCTGCCTCCCCTCCATTAAGAGGCAATGTTGCTGAAAGTGGTTGGTGTGCCCCAATTAATGGGGCTCATGGCTTGCCCCTGCACAAGGGAGGATGCTTGTTGCATTTAAACAAGATATTAACCCAAGAGGCACTTCTATATCCAAAAAGGAGACTGAATTGGAGTGGAAATCCTGGTGTGCCCTTATGGATCGCTTTGGGGAATCATGGACCCCTGTCCCATTTCTGCATGGGGCACTGCTCCTGCCTTACCCCAGAGAGTATTACAGACATCAGTACTCACATCTGTAACCTCTGGATGAACATGCAAAACCCAGGAGGCTCCTTTTTACCAACACCCTTTTGCTGGCAAAAGCATGCACCATCTGGTTGCTGGTATAATTATACACCAAATGATTCTTAATACAAAGAAGAAAAATGTTGAGTCTCTGAACACATGCACTACACCAGCCTGCTTAGCTGCTTCGGGTTTTTGGTAGCAGCCTGCAAGGCTCAGTGCTATCCGGCACCCTGATGCTTGGCATGCAAAGAGGCACAGAGAGAGAGTGATTTCTCTGGCTCACTGTAAAGAGTAAAAAAAAAAAAAAAAGATGGAAATAAGAGACATTTACCAGCTGTGGTGGTGGGAAGGGTGCTGAGGCCTTCTGCTTTCCTTTCCCATCGTTGTGCTGCTTTTCTCTCTGGGGCCCCATGTTGCAAATCCTACACTCCCATCTGGAGAGCACTGGCTGCAAGCTCCCTCCAGAGCCCGTTGACGCAATCTGGGTCATTCAGGGAAGGTTGTTGGAAAGGATCCTGCGCATCCCTGTGGTGCTGGTGCTGGGATTTGCCTTCCATGATGTGTGAGGGTCTGGGCTGGTCCCATCCCAAATCCAGCTCTCAGCCTGCTGCAGCTCTGGACTCCCACAGTGCCCACTGGGAGGCCAGCTGAGAAGTGGATGTGATGGCTCCACTCCAGGGACATAGGAGGTACCTTGTGGGATCCACCTAAGTGCTTTTTTTGAATGGAGAGAAGTCAATGGCTGAAGCTACTGCAGCAGCACTGGGGAGAGGAGCCTGGCTTCCCTGCCCAGGAGCTGCCAGTGAATAAGGGGATTTCTAAAAGGCAGTGACTCCCTCCTAGGGAAGGCAGGATTTCTTGAGGTGGGACTGAGTGGATTACTATTACTGCTAGGAGCTAATCTGTACGGCTGCTTTGTGGGATTCCCTAGTGCCTGCATTTGGTACTTGGCAACAGAGGATAAATGTGCAGAGAATTTCTGATTTCAGAAAGGCTATGCAAAAGCCTGCGGAGATGCAGAACAAGAGACATCAGTTTGTTTGTATTTTAGCTGTGTGTGCAACAATCTCTTCCATTCCAACCACTGGTTTAGCACTGAGGGACCAAACGAGCACCACAGCTCAGTGGTACCTTACTCTAGGTTTTTACACATTATGTTAGTGTACCTAACATTGTTTGCAGCATGTACTGTTTGCAACAAATCCAACTCCAGAACCATTGCTGAGATGCTTGTCTGCCTCCTGCTCACCACCCACATTCCCATGCAGAGGCAGCTGCTCCTCCACCCCCATGCAGTCCCCAGCCCATATTCACTCCCCCGTTCTCTGACCAGCTTGAGGGTCACTATTGCTGGTGCTGCTTCCAACCTCAGTGCATTCAGGAGTATTTTGCTTATTATGTGAGAAGTCCAAAGTGCTTTCTAGCAATAATGTTACAACATGCATTGCTAAAATATTACCATAAACCTTTAATTACACCATGAATGCTACCAGCTGCAACTTCCTCAGCTGATCAAGTGCAACTTAAATCTTTTAGCAGCTCTTGAACTAGTTTGCATATAAACATCCTTCAGTCCCTTGACCAGCCCAGCTCATGCCTCTGCCTGGCAGACAAAAGTGCTCCAGGAAATCCTTTTGGGAGCCTCGCTTAGCAACCAAGCCTGAGTTCACTCTAGCTTTAACTACCCCCATGTGGCTCTGCCCAGAAGCCTGCCTTCCTGATGCGGTCCCCACCTCTGATGCCCCACAGCAGTCACTCTGCTGTACCCACCTTTACCTTGCCAGCAGCAGTGCCTAAAATGCAGATCTCAATGTGGTTGGAGGATTTTCCCCATCATCTATGTGCTTCTGTGATTTCCACTCCTGGTGAGCAGGAGGCTTCCATGGAGCTCTTGGTGCATATCCAGTTACTTCTCCCTGCTCTTGCTGTTCCTGGGTTGTTTGGAATGCTTTGTGTTTCAGTAGAGGTAACACCAGTGTTCAGTGATTTCTCAGCATCAATCCATCAGAAGGAAGCAGGTGAGCAGACTGTCTCAATGAACCCAGCCTTGAGAAGCAGAGTTTATTCTGCCTGTGCTTTACTTCCCGATGCTCCTTGGTACCCCCGTGCTTACAGGTGTTCCTCTTTCCACCTGCTCTGCTTGGGCTCCTCATATGCCCCCAGGGCATGGTGCTCACTGCAGGCAGTGCCTTTGCTCTCACTTCTTTCTTGAAAGAAAACTGCAGGAATTGGGCAGAAAATCCAGTTTGCAGCAGAGTCTGGTGGTGGGGCAGTCCCTGCCCTGATATCTTCTTGTGGTTCCACTTTTTCTCTCAGAAATGCCAGGGCTGTGATGGAACTGCCGTGTGGCTTCCGCTCCCGTGCTTGCTCAACCCTGTGTATCCTTCCCTGTGTGACACTGGGGGCTTTCCAGCCCTCCCCTCTGTCACCTCCATCTGGGCTGCTCTGCCCTTGGATGGTGTTTGCTTTTCTGAGCCAGGTGTGTGCCAGAGCAGCTCACTCACCTCGCGCTGCTCTCCCACTCGATGCACTTGCTGTTTGCTCCTACTACAGGAATGAAAGCTGCTTTTTCTGGCAGAAGGAATGCACGATCTGCAGTTGAGATGGAATCTTTTTCCCTCTGTTTGTTACATGAGGTCTCATGAATTAAGAAGCTCCAACCCGTCTAGACCTTATACCAGTCAGTCTGATTCATCAGTGAATCTCCTTGGAAACTCGCTGTTCCTCTCTGATTTGTTACAAACATCTCTCCTAATTTGAAGATGAAATACAGTGAGAGCAGAAAGAGGAGCTATACCATGTAGATACCTCATACAGAACCACGTGCCTTGTGTGCACTGATGTGTGTGGGAAGCAGCCTCTCCATGCTGTGGCACAGGTGGGAAGGGACTGCCCTGTCCTTGTCCTTTCTCCCAGGACAGGGTGACTGTGCAGGAAGACAGTCCTAAATGAGTGCCACTAAACTGCCTCCAGTTCCTTTTACAGGGTAAATCAGGACTCAAAACAAATTCCTCTGTTTTTGTGGGACAGATCTGTGGCATCTCTCATGTCTGGGTAGAAGTGGCCCAGGATCATGCCTTCTGTTCCAGCCGTGCTCAGATTTGTCTGAAATCTATGAATGCACTGCCCCTTTGAGCACAATCTCAAGTGCTCAAAGCTTGATCTGCTGAGTAATCTGGGCTGCAGTGAGCAGCTGCTGATAAATGAGGGTTAAGGCAATCAAGCTCATTTCCAATGCAATCAATCCATGTCAGGAACGTGACCTCTTTCTGGCTAATTGAAGTTTTTGCAGATAGTCTAAGTGATGGTAATAAAGGACTGACTCCCAGAGTAGGGGAGCCCCTGGGCTGGGGGTGACACCTATTTGCCCTGCTTCCATGAGGCTGAAGTGACACAGGAGGGTGGGCGTCCCACTGTGTCCCTGGTTTGTCACCTGGCCCAAAGTGAAATACAGGGGGAAGTCTCTTCTCCACCTCCTTCTCACCTTTTTGCTTTCTATGTGGAGCTTAAAGGAAAAGCAAAGCTGTGATGCTCTCAGATCTCAATGCTGGTGTCTGTTGGCAGGAGGGAGGAGAAACACAGGGGACAGCATCAGCAGAGCATGCTCTGGTGGAAGGCACCAGCATGGGAGCTGTGCTCTGTTCTGCACAGCTTCAGCAAGTAACTTTTATGAATTAGATCTTCTGAGATAAAAGCTTTGTTACTGCAAAGCAATGAGCTCTCCACACTCTCAGTAGTACAAATTGGCTTCATTTATACTGGGAAGAAACAGGCTTATTGTTTTTAGTCTGTTTCTGTAGCACCAGGAATTCTTAATGTGATAATCAGTGTAACTGAGTAAATGAGAATACAGAGTTGCAGTGCTCTCAATGGGTGATGATGTCAAGCTGTAATGCTACTGGAGGTCTGTGGGCTGTGCACAGGTGATAACAAGAAGGTGCAGGAGTGACACCTGCAGCCCTGGCCCTTCCCTGTGCAGTTCTCTGTGCCCAGAGATGCTCTGCTACATTAGCAGAGGGCTTCTCCCTCTTGCAGCCTTGCACAAACTACTACAGAGCAGTTTGGCCATTAAATGAAGTTGCTTTAACATATGCAATCAATGCAAACAACCTGCATTTGTGTGCTGCAATCAAGGGGTTCTGTGCTTGGAGAGGGGGCTGAAGCCAGAGCTGGAGGCATGGCTGTGGTGACGTGTGCTCTGTGGTGTTCACACTCATCAGGAAATTGCTTACATTACAAAGCAATTATCATGGTTTAAAATTCCAATAGCGTTTTGAAGGTGTTTGTGACAGGGGGCTTCCATTTGAAGAGAGGTTTTTATTGCACCAACTTGCCTAATGACTTTATTGTTTGAACCACACTGAGGTGTTTTAGAAGCCAGTTTGTGATTTTTGTTGGAAAAACTCTGTGTAGAACACTTGCTCCGTTGCAGGCTGCTATACTGAAGTCCCTTTATGCTCTGTGTAGATTTAATTGGGTAGAGATTCGTACATCGTTTTCTACTCCCCTTCTTAATTGTTGGCAGCATGGCACTCAGCTGGAGCACAGCATGTCACTGCCCTATTACCAAGCCCAGCAGTCTCTCCAGGAGCAGCAGTCACTTCTGCAGGACACTTTCACTCACTGGCTTGAGAGGAAAGAGTGAATGATGTCCATAAGCTGCTAAACAGCAAATGTGTTGATGGAGATGCTGGTGTTTGGGGATATCATGCAAGGTGAAGGCACTGCTGCTCCCTAGGACCCATTGCCAGTGCTGAGGATGGGTTCCAGATACTGCCCCAGCCCCAGTGTAGCCCAGGAGGGCTGAGAAGTGAATTGTGACCTCCTGGAGGGGGTGGTTCAGACATTATTCAGTAAGAGAGGAACTTCCTACAGAGAACAATCATGGAATCATTAAGGCTGGAAAAGACCACTAAGATGATTTAGTCCAATGGCCAACCCACCCCCACCATGCCTCCTAACTGTGTCCCTCAGGGCCACATTTCCTCAGTTCATGAAAACCTCCAGACCTGACAATACAATACTTCATAAGACTGCTACAGTTCCCTTAAACAACATCATGAGATTTATCATCATGAAACTTTATTGTATACACAACACATATCGAAGTGCACCCATAATTACCATAGTAACCACGATCACAGCTTTCCTATGTAGGATTTCAACGGTTGGATTACCACATCAGTGATAGTACCCCATCCATGCATGTCCTAGCATAAAGCCCATACTCTTCTGGCAACCAGTTTTGTTTCTAGATGTCACTTCTTGACATATAAACACTTACCAAACCTTGATTAATCTTGTAACATATTCTTCACTATACATATGATTCTGTGATGTCTTTCAGGTCATGTGGAATTCTGTTTGCCATCCCTTTTATAAATAATAATACAAAACACTTGCTGCTAAATCTAGCTGTCAGCAAACAAATGCCAAGGAGCAAAATGATTATTACTGTTATTTGCTCTATTCCAAAATCCATTAATTTGCTTGTTGTGGTGTTAAGTAATGAACACTTCTGCAGCAAGGTCACCGTTCCATTTACATCACAACTATCTCATCTCTTGTACGATGCTCGGAGCCTATTTCTTGCTCAGAGCAACATATTTTATTAAAATTTTCCTTTGTTTTCTTACAGATTGTAAGAAAACAATTGTAAATTGTAGTGTATGACTATAAAGATTGCTTGTGTGACATCTCTTCTTAAATTCGATGCATAATTATAAAATAAAAAACAGAAAATCATATATTGCTACCTTAATACACCTCATTTTCTTTGAACAGAAGGACATGCTGCTGTTATTTACATGACAAGACAGGCTTAGCTGAGCTTTGTGGAATTTTGCAGTCTCTGACACACACTGGGTACAGACAATGCAATGGTGGAAATAATGTGAAAGAAAATGACTTGGTTCAAGTCAAAAAGACTAATGCAAGTAGTAAAACCGAGAAGAGATGAAAGCAAGAATTACTGAGATAAATATCTGAGATGGAACCTGCAGGAAAGGTTCACTGCAGCTGCAGATGAGTGTCAGCTGGGTTAATTTGCAAGGTGGTAGGTGTCTTAAGAACAGGTGATGCTGAAGGAAAGATCTCGTGTCCTTGGGCTGGGTCTGTTTATGGAGCTGAGCCCCCCCAGGTATTCTTGGAGCATTCCTGATTTGGTGCAGCGGTGACTTTGGCATTTGTGTTTAAGGGTTGTTACACAAAGCTGGCCCCCCAGCTAGTAGCACGAGTGCAGCTTGGACTGAATGGCTGTACAGTGCTTCATCTGCTTGAGCAGCTCTGGCCTCACCACTGGCACTTCCTCTAGGCCACCTTCTCCCAATGTTGGCTGTCACCACCTCTCTTGGTGGGCTTCTCAGCCCTACTGCCCAGGGGCCAGGAGGTGAGTGCTGCTCTTCCGTACAGATAGAAAGCCTTCTGGGTGATGCAAAGTGCTTGGCTCAAGGTCACTATGTGCAGCTTTGAAATCACTTGATAAACACTTCATTCTAGCAAATAACATGCTCTGGGCTGTGATCTTATCCTGTAAATGAATCTGAGATACATTCCTCCTCTTTCGTTCTAGTCTGGCAGTGTATTTTGCCCACACTAAATAAGAAGTGGAAAATCATTAACTTTCCCTTCTGATATATGTTTTTAATTTCTTCATTCATAATGAGTTCATTGCTGCAGCAGCAGGGGTGAAATATGTTGTACTACTGGAATTTCTTTGCAATTCAGCATTAATTAATGTCCACTTCTAACACAGTGTTAACAGTAATGAGCCTAATCTTTCAGAGGCCACTGTGGGAAATTCAGCCTTTTTTTTTCCTAGCAAGTTGTCAGAAACACAGTGAAAATTGTCTTAGCCTTTCTTTAAAGCTTCTTAGGGATTTTGAAGGGCTGCAGGGTAGTTAAGCATAGTGGCCTTGTTCTCTGACCCTATGCCATGTAATGAGATTCTGGTCTACCTTGCCAAAATTAGCTCCAACCTGGTGCACGATACTACTGAACTTGTGTGCAACCTCAGTTTTGGAGGTTTTCTTGGACTGCTGAATAAGCTGCTGTGGGAGCCTGAGGAACCGGCAGTATGTGCTGTATTGCAGGGGGCTGAGCCAGTCTTATGGTTTCAGGGGAGGGCTGTGCATCCATCCTGTTTCACTGACCTTCCATTAGTGAAGTTTCTTGCTTTTGTTTCTGTATCCAACTTGGAACATGTGTAGAAATTTCAGTCAGTTAAAACATGAACAATGAAAAATAGGAATTAGTGCACCCTGGGGGCAATGATGTAACCCTCTGTATATGGCATTGAACTTGTTAGGACTGAGAAGGACTAAGTACAAACCCAAGGGCAGCAAAGGTGCTTGAGTTAATAGCACACCATAGCACTTTAAAATGGGTTTTGCAGAAAACTTGAAACGTCTTTGCTACATTCGCAGACAAATGTAGCCTTGATTAATGATTTTTTTTCACCAAAGCTCCCATTGCATCTGTCTGTGCTGAATTAATATGCAGAAGTTTATATGAAATGATTTGCTTAGAGGTCTTAATGAATTTGGTTATCAGAGAGGCCTTTCTAATAAAGATAATAGACGTCAGCAGAGCTGGCAGCATTTTTACTGAGGCAATTTTTCATTGAGTCTGGAGTAAATGTTCTCTGATAAATCTTGTCAGTGCTGTCACTCTCAGTCTAATGGCAGAAACAGCCTTTTAGCTCACAGAACAGCAGAGCTATTCAGTGGCTTGTAGGTTCCAGCACCACGCTTGTGTGTTCTCCAGCCTTTCCTGTCTTGCTAATCCCTCTGCTACTAATTCATCAACTTAGAACATAAGAGAGGTTGTCTCCATGGGAGTCTCAGCCTCTGCTGTTCAGATTTTTATGACAGATGCTGCCAGCTCTCCATGTAGAATGTGAGGGGCATGCTGTACTTCACCTGGCTGAATTCTGCATAGGCAGAATTCATGTTCTTAAAGCACCTGAACAGTCTGTTTTCTGTCTTTCTTTCCTCTTCAAAAAAAACTTCTGAATCAGATTTCTTCTGGCCTTCACAGCCAGGTGTAGTCCTGAATGTAAGTGAGGTCTAAAAGGGAAACCGTGCTTTGTGTTTCTTGCAAATAGCTTCATACAGCAGGCTCATTCATCATCAGGGATGCTGAGCTGCCAGCCAGCTGTGTATCACTTGAGCATTGCGGTCCGTCTCATTGAGGCATCCACAGCCTGGGGCTGAGTCCACAGCTGTGATGGCTGTGTGCTATCATGATGGCAATGACCTTGTTTTCTCAGCTAGGTGTGATGCTGCCACTGTCTAATGTAGGATGTGTACCTTGCACGCTGGGACAAGTGAGGAGTTTGGAAAAAGCCTTTGCCTGGTGCCAGGAGTGCCCTAGTAGGTGTAGGATCCAAGTCCACTGTGTGAGCCCTCTGACAGGTGGTGGGAGGTTTGTTTGCTTTAAAATTCTTTTAAACTCTCTACTGCTGATCTTACATGCCACCAAACTCCGGTGTCTGTAGCAGAGAAAATATAATCATAGACTCATTAAGGTTGGAAAGATTAGAAAAGACCTCTCAGATCATCTGTTTGCCTAACACCAATAGTGACCATTGACCACAACCCTCAGTGCCATGTTTCCATAGTTCTGGAACACCTCCAGGGTCGGTAACTCCACCACTCCCTGGGCAGCCTGTGCCAATGCATTACTGCTACTTCAGAGAGAAATTTTTTCTTAATACCTAAAATGAAACCCCTCGATGAGTTGGTTAGCATTTGTGAAGTTCTGAAAGAAAGAAACTGCCCAGAGAGGTTGTGGATGCCCCATCCCTGGAGGCGTTCAAGGCCAGATTGGATGGGGCCCTGGGCAGCCTGGTCTAGCATTAGGTGGGATGGTTGGTGGCCCTGCATGTGGCAGAGGGGTTGGAGATTCGTGATCCTTGAGGTCCCTTCCAATCCTGGCCATTCTGTGATTCTGTGAAACTGAAAGCTGAATAAATGTTGTACAGCTGAGTGAGTGCTCTGTATCAACCAGATCTAACAGTGACTTTGGAGAAGTCCTTGGATGATGTGAACTGGCTCTTATTGTGAGTGGGGAAAATAAAGCTGAAGCAGTTTATACCAGCTGAATACCTGGTCATTATATCTAATGTTGTAAAAGCTGCTGTGGAAGCACAGGCTAAAATGGCTATTCATCTTTGATCCTTCAGCAGTACAGGAATCTCAAGTAATCTCTAAGAGCAGGGCTAGAGAGAGCTCAATTTTATCTACAGCCCCCTAAACACTGTTTGCAAAATGCTTCAGCTCAAAGGGGACAGCATGGCACGGGAAGCCATGCACAGAAGTGTCCTTTGTGCAGACACCCCTCTGCTTCCCTGTTAGGAGAAAAAGCAAAACGGTGAATACTGTGGTTTGCCTACCAAAGCCTTGCTTTTGAGAGTCCACTCTCATTCTGATCTATAATACTGGAAAAGGATGGATTCAGTGGAGATTGGGGTGCTTTTATGGTTTATGGAAAGCTATTTTCTTCCTTCTCAACTCATAGTAATAATTACATGTATTTTCAGAAGTCCTGTAGAAAAACTACTTTCCTCCCTCCAAACTACTTAGTGCACTGGTTATCTCGGAGACTGCAGGAAATGTTTGCTCTGTCTTGCTTGTCCTTTTCCCAACAATGCACACGCACAAAAGCCAATTTGGAAACGTTTATGCATTTTGATTGACAATAGAAATTTTTGCTTTGAATTTTGGCAAAGAGTTTATGCTCCCCAGAATGCTTTTCAGTTAACTCTCATTTCATTTGCATGACTGAACAGTGGTTCTGCATTGCTTCATTACAAAAGATTTGCAGAGCTCCAAATGTGTTTCAATGCTGGGGAAAAAAATACCAGCAAATCAAACTGCAGTGTATGGTTAAATTGCTCCAAAATAAAAAATTTCAATAGCAACAGTTCCTCTTATGCCTTCAAATTTAGCCCTGGGTGATATGAAATGAGGAAGCTTCAAGGCCCTGTGAAGAATCTGGGTGTGGATGGTGGAAACGAGAGATGTTGTCTTTTAAGAAATAATCCTGGTTTCTGCCAGCACAATAATGCAAAATGCTGATGATTCACTACCACATCAAATGTATTGCCATGAATTATTTAGCAAATCTAATTGAATGTTAATTTTGCTATTGGAGATAAGTAGCCATTGAGCTTAGAGTGAAAAATCAATTTATATGTGTCATAGTTCTGCTATCCCTTGAACTTGCTTGGGCATATCCACGGTGCTGCCTCTTTGTGCTGCAGCTTTATGTTCCACAGGCATTGGTTTGGCTGGGGAAGTCCAGAAGCCCTAAGCCTCTGAAATTCTACACCCAGGAGGCTGTAAACCTCTCTGACCTTGCAGGTTGGGGAATATCTCCACTATTTTTTGTCCTTTTTGGAGCACTCAAGTGCCTTTGGGCAGTGTGACAGGTCCCTGGTTCAGGAGGAATGGCGTTTGCTGCTGAGCTGTGTCATAAAGGAGCCAGAGCACCCTGGGGCTGGAAATGCTCTGCAAATGCTTGGAAACAGCACAAAGAGGCTGTGCAGGGTAGATTTGGACTATCAAGGTCAGCATTGCCCACTGAAGGATTAGGTAGGATCGAGTAATTAAGGAAAAGGGTAATTTATACCAGATTTCCCTGCAGGCAGAGTAGACGACAATTTTCTGTTGCCAATGCTTCTATGTCTGTTTTTTTTTGTGCAGAAACACAGGAAGGGGAAGAACAGGTAACAGGTTGCTCAAGTGTGGTGCTGCTGTGTTGTGGGGATGATGATGATGTTGCTGAACCTCCTCACTGCTGAATTTACTTGTGTCAATCTAAGCCTCCTCTGCTTGAGTTGAATAATTTTAAAAGTAGCAGAACAAGTAGCATCCTTAGGGATGCTCAAACTCAGGTCTCAGCTCTGTGGTCTGACCTAATTGACTCCATAGCTCATGTAACCCAAATGTTTGTGTGGTGTGGCTGGAGCTGCAGGCTGATGGGTCCTGCTGCTTTGTGGGAAGAGCTGAATCATAGAATCACTCAGGTTGAAAAAGGCCTCTAAGATCATCTAGTCCAATTGTCCACCTCCCAGCAATACTGCTGGCGTTCCCTGTTCTGTTTGCTCTTGAGAGCCAGAATGTCTTTCCCTTGGAATATACATCTGGATGACAAATAATTGCAGCCAAAGGTAAATTGACCAATCAAGGATTATTTGCTACAAAATTATCCACTTGGTCCATGAACAAATGGATCTGTGAATCGTTCTGGCTAGAGAAAGGAGGAGGAAGGCTTCTGTCAGGGAAGCTGTCATCCCATTTCTGTTTCGAAGCGAACAAAATGCTGCCTCAGTACTTTTAAAATTAAACTCTTGGACTGCTCTGAAATGGTTTTCTGGTTCAAAAATGTGCCTAACTTTTGAAAAGCTAGATTTTAATACTTTAAAATGATTTGAAATAAAGTGCTAGTTCCATCATTTACATGAAAGTTGTCCTTTTCAGGTCAACCTCAACTAGATTTTTTTCTCTCTCGTCTTCCTCAGCCATCAGACTGGAAATGTCAATATTTGCCAGTCTCCATAGGAGATACTAGATGCTCAACAAATGGGATCATTGGTCTCCTAAAATCAGTGTGGCTGCTGCTGGAACAGTTTGCACCAGGGAACCTTGCTGGGCTTTGGGGTACAGAGTGTTGTACTTGAGCACACAACCACATTGCTCTTCCTGACACAGCAGCTCTGATGCCAAAGAAGCCTGAGTGCACTGATGCTTGTGGTTGCAGTATAGATATCAAAGGATGATTCCCTCATTGTTCTTGCTTTTATTGCTGACACTGCAAGTTGTTCAACTGCAGCATCTGGAGCCATTTAGCTGTGTGCAAGAGAAGATTTCTGGGTGTATACTAAAAGGGCTGTGTGTTGGTGTGCTTTCCTCCCTGCTCCCATGCTCATTTTGCACAACATGGGATGCTTGCCATCTCCCCTGCTGTATAAACATTTTCTCTTTAAAATTTTTTCTGTAGGTTCAAATTTGCCTTTTCCTCTTTTGGTAAGGCAGGGTGCACACTCACAACCTTTGAGATCTGCACCTGAAAGACAGAAGCAGCTTATCCGATTGCATTTGATTTGGCCTCCACTAAGAAGCTCGTAGTCCCTCTGCTGTGGCATCTTGCTCAGAAATAATGTTATCAGATTGGCATAATCAAAGTGGGAATGGCTCCTAAAACCCTGGTGGAGATAAAGCAGTGTAATCAGATGCAGCATGCCTGTCTTCTTGCACATGGGATGGGCTGTGATAGGTGGTCACCCCAGCACAGGCAGATAAGAAACACTTGAGGTAAGGGGAAGAAAATGGAAGATATTTCCCATTGTCTGTTTGTAGTAGTTTGTGTGGTGCTGCAAATTAAACTCTATTTTTTTAGCCTGTGTTGTGGCCAGCCATAGCATTCAAAAGCAGTTATGACTTAGCACTGTTTTTATGCACTCCCTTTCTTGTTTTTTATGCCACTTTACAGCTGTATGAGGCTTTGAGGTTGCAGCTGAGCAAGGAGATGCCAGCAGGAATGTGATGGGTGTGGGAAATGCCATGGCATCTCTTCCATCCTAGCTGGATTTCCATTATGAATGTTCTGTTCTTGCAGACATGTGCATGGACAGCAAACAGCCCAACTTGCACCATTGCTGCTCAGCACTGGCTACATGTCTGTCTTTCTGCTCTGAAGTTTGTCCTGGAGCCCCTGTTTGGAGAAAGTGTGCCCTCTGTTATGATAAATAACAGATGGCTGAGGTTTTGAACGTACCTTGGGCATGCTGGAATAAACTGGTCTGTGTACACGTGTTCTATGTGCAGGAATGACCTCAAGAGACAATCTGATCCCAGCACTGAGGGATTACAGCTGTGTATCCATGCAGTGCCACACAGACTACTGCTGCACTTCATTGTGAGGGACCTTCTATATTGATCAACAGGGCAGCCAGAGGCACACTCGCTGTACTCTTGCTAATTTTATGTGGTGAGGAACTGACACCGGGAATGGTGATAAAGCTGATCTTGAGGTGAGAGCAGTAGCACTACAGAGCAGGTTAGAAGCTTTGGGAGCTGCACACAGGCATCCAAAAGCAGAATCAAATAGTGTTGCCAGCTGGCATAGAACATGACATGGGTTAGATCAGCAAAATGCTGCCAGGAGGAAGGCCAGGTACAGCTAGGTCCTATGCTATTGGCCAGTGGCCACAGCACCTTCTGCCTTCCTTGGGTTGAAGGGTTTCCTTCTGCCCACCCAGGAGGAGAGCACTGCTTTGTGTTGTTGCTTTCCCTGTGCCATACTCTCTCCCAATAGCATGAGTGCTGGAGGCAAACTTTAACTGTACAAAAGCATAATGGCTATTGAGCAGTACACAGTGTCTTTGCACCCATTAGTAGCACTGTCGATGTAACACTGCTTAGCTCTCCTGTGATTACAGCAGATTCAGCAAGACAATGATGTTCTCACTGGCAAAGCAGCCTTCTTGAGATGTGGTTCAAGAGGTCATCAGTGGAAGGAGGGGGAATGCATCTATAAGTGAGGATGCAGTTCTTTCCACTGCCTGGTGTGGCATGGTGAAGCAGAAATGCTAAATTGAGTGGGAAAGTATTTTTCTGCACATCTGGAATGTGAGATCCCCTTGGAAGGACCAAGGAGAGCAGAACTGGAAAAGGAGAGTCAAAAAACTGCAGGCAGAGCCCCGTTCCCGGGCCTTGTAGATCCAGGTGATTAGCGTGGAGCTGAAGAGCCAATCTGGAGCTGGAGCTCCAGGAAATCAATCCACGGGAGTTTGTGTATTGATCTGTTTGGAGGCATTAACCTGAGGAATTTCTCCATCTACACTTGTTTTCATTTGGGTGCGTGTTCACAGGGATTGATTTTCTTCAGATCTGAGCATTGAATTAGATGTTTTTCTGGATGTACTGTTTCAAAGTCTGCTTTTGTAAGGAGGCATCAGCTGGGATTTCACCTAATTTGACTTTGTTATTGAGATTCTCAGGCAGTAAGCAGGAGGTTTGTGACTGCACTTTTCCCTGTAGCCCTTGAAAGAGCAGAGAGCTCCACTATCTGTAAGGCTTAATCATGTTCTCCCCCCTGTGCAATGGGAAAAGGATGAGGGGAGACTTAGATAACGCTGTGCAGGAGTAAGTCATATGACTCAATATGGGGTGAATTCCTGCCACAGTGAAATATGGTGACTTAACAGGCAAAGACACTCAAGACTCATCTTTTCTTAAGAAAAGTCACATGCATAGATAAATGAAGTGTCTGTGTGTGTGTGCATGTATGTCATACCCAGACTGTGTTTGTGTCTTTTGGCTGTGGAGAATGGAGCCTTAAATAGGAGGGAGACTAAGTGGCACTGTATTGTGCCATTTAGGTTGGGGAAAAAAAAAAACCAAAAACACTTTCTAGGGGAGAGAAGGAAGTCAAGGGCTATAGCAGAGGACTGCAAGAAGGCTTCCCTATTGTCTCTGCTCAGTGATGATGCAGCCTATTTCCCAGCTGGCCCTTTCTGGGTGCAGCCCTGCCTGCCCCTTGTTGTGCCAAAAGCCCCTAGAATGAACAGAATGGGCACTCATGAAGCAGGTATTAACAATGTTTTTCTTCTCTGCTGGTCTGAGTTCAGGCACAGTGTGTCACCAAAAGCAGATAATAAATAGTCATGCAACACCTTTGAAATGCTAACTTCCCCTGAAAAGTCTGTTTCATGACTATTTCTAAGCAACACAAAGCACCTTCCTAGACAGTCTGCTCCCTTCTCTCTTTTTTAATAAGCAAGAAGCATAGCATATGGCTGGAAAGAATGTGACAAATACCTTCATATTCACACAGCTTAGGAAAGCAGGGACATGGCAGAACTTCAAGGAAGCTCAGTTTCTAAGTACAGAGATGCTCAGAGAAGGAAAAGCTGGGAGCAGCTGGGTCTCAGGCAGGGGACTGCCTCTCCCTCCTGCTCCCATCTTTTCCCCATGGACTGGAAGTGGCTGTGCCTTTCCAGGGGATGTTTTATTTCTAAAATAGTTGCAAGAGCAGCTGAAAGCCCAGGTTTCTGCTGTGCCAGGCTCTGTTTAACACAATGTGCACTTGCTTTCCCCAGCTGCATTTTCCCTGTGCTCTTCTGAAGTCGGGTTTGCTGCTGAACTCCTTGTGTGGGTACACTGTGACCCATTTCAGTTCAAATGAACTAGGTTAGCTAAAGCAATGCAGAATGTAGGTCCTTGGCTGTTTTGCCTCACTTTGAGTGAAATCCATTGGCCACAGATCCCTCGGCTGATGCTAGTCAATGCACCTCCTTTGACTTTGGAGGTTTGTGTCTTCATTCCAGCTGCAGATCTTGCATGGCATCTGCTACGATTTATCCTGCATGGTATTTATTTTAATAGCCTGATAAAACTGTTATCCTTGAGGGGAGATGGAGGCTGGTAGCTGTATGCTTAGCACAAATCTGCACCCGTGTAGATTCCATAAGTATTTGCTTCAAAGATGTAAACACCACATTACCCAATTAAAGGAGTGTCCTTAATAATTTATCAGGCAATTAAAGTATTCATTGCCCTTTATCCCAGGGAGCTCCACCAGTGATATACTATCTGAACTTGAGTTAAAATGTGATAATAAATGAACAACTATGCAGTGTATCAACCATAATGAGAACATTAAGGCAATGAAGGGTGGTTTGTAAAAAATACAGTACATAACACAGATAGCGGAGCTAACTTAATTTCTAGAAAGATCACTCGTCTTGGATTGGGGCATGGAGGGAGATGGCTGCGGAAGAAATCTCAGAAATACATTCTAGGGAAAATTCACTCCTTGTGAAGTCAGAGATGGAAAAGGTCTGTCTCCCTAGTTGTTTTAATAAGCCTCTTGAGACTGGGGTGAGAAAGGGAAATGAGCCGCTGAACGAGGGATCGTAGCAGGAGCTGTGTTTCAGCTTAGCTCTGGCTGCTCATCATAGCACGGTATCGCTTTGTCCTTCTATAATGGAAAACATGAAAGCAAAGGGGAAAGGAAAAGGAAAAAAAGCAAATGCTTTTGTGACTAATTGTGGCCTAACAGTTCGAAAATGACCCAAGAGGTTAGGGGTCCAACCCAGAGTTCTGATCTGATACAGACACTTCACTGCTCTTCTGGAAATCCTAATCACTGCTATAGAAATGCTGGGACCGCTCCAAGGCTCTCGTTGGTGCTGTTAGTCCTGCTGCTGGTGGTACCTGGGGCACTGAATGTACACCCAAACACAGTTGAGAAGTGTTGAACTGGACATGAAGAAGGGATGATATCCCCATCTTCCATGTTTAAATTCTATCTTCAGGCAGGTGAGGGGACTAACGGCCACTGCTACTACTTTTGAAGGATAGTTCTTGTGCTGTCCAATTCTAGGTATGAAAAAGGATGAGATGGAAGTGAATGCAGATAAGAATATATTGATTCCCCAGTTAGGCAACCACAAGCAATATGCTTTAATGGAAAAACCCAAATAAGACTTGTGCTCCAAATTGAGATGGACTTCACAGATACAATTATTTTGACTGTATGCATGAATGTGGCATGCTTTGGAAATGGGTTCTGCCATACCTCTTTTAGTGGGTGAATTCTTGATTATTTTATGGTGACAAATTATTTGGTTAAGAAAGAACTACAGTATTTCAGGCAATGTTACATGCTTTCTGATTTATTTGTCCTTCATAGACCTGTTTAATACCTGTGGAAACTTCAGTCGTTAATTCTGAAGATTTAGCATAACACCATTATCTGAAATCATGCATCTTACATCAAAAGAAGTCAAATGACCAAAGGTATGTTTCGGAGACATTTGCAAGGGCAAGAAGTACATGGGCTCTATTCCTGCACTGTTACCAAACTGCTCTGCAACATTGGACACTTTGTGCTATTATTATTTCTCCTTTGCTTGTTTGGTCTCTTGTGAACTCTTTGGAGAATGAACAGCTGCTTGCAGCAAGATTGTGCAGTGCTCAGTGCTATATGGCAACTCGTAACAATAGTAGAGTGATTGGATAATGAGAATTATATTAACTAATTTGGAGTGGATTATATTGACTAGAACAGTGTACTTGAATGCAAGGCTCATTTTCTCCCCACTACTTGCAGTACATTAGCTCTGTTTATTTATATTGCTATGCTTTCCCCTTAATGTGATATGAAGGAGAGTCAGCGTCCTACTATGAACTCACCAAAGGTTTTGGGGTGAGGATCCGCTCTCTACCAGATATGAGAAAGCTTTTATAGTTATTGACAGCCTCTGGAAGAAGTTTCTTCAGACCTACGTGTGGCTCTGCCACCTTCCCAGTAGCATTGGTGCTGGCTCTCCCTTTCCTGATGGGGCAGACTGGGGAGCTGGGCACTTCTTCACAAATTCTTGTCCTAGTCTACCGAGTAAGCACTCCTATAGGGGTAAAATATCTTGGTTTGCTAGGTCACTTCAGAATCAAACTTTTCACTGAACGAATTTAAGAACAAAAGAATACACTTCAAATAAGAGCATGAGCCATAAAAAATAAAAGCAAAATATGCCTTTAATGTGATACTTAAAGATTCTTTGTTGTTGGTTTAACTCAGCCAGCTTTTTAAGTTATTTGTTCTAAGCTAAAGTGGGCATCTTCCTCTTCTATCCTAAGAAAGACACAGAGAATATCCTTATTTCCTTAATTTGTGTAGCCTGCATGTCCTTGCCTTTCCCTCTTACCTTCTGCACTTGTTCCCTTTCTTTTGCAACTGAGCACTTGGATGCTATTCAGCCCACTGGGGGACTACAGCTGTTCTTTCGCTCTTCATCATTCTGGTCATTTGGCTGACATTTCAATTGCATACTTAAACTTCTCATTCCTGGATTCAGTCTGATTTCTTTGCAACCTTTTGTAGACAGAGCAGTACAACCTTTTGTATCGTTATGAGACAAAAAGCAAATGTCCGTGCTGCTTAAAACAGTCATAACTACTTTTTCTTGACCTATTAAGATAGTTAAATGAGAAACAGCTTGTGTGGTTTTCTGATGCCCTGCTGCTGTAAAGGTTATGGGAGCTGCTGAAGGTCCCTCTGCAGCTATATACTGCCACTATTTTCTTTATATGAATGCTATCGCTTGGCATAAAATTTAGAAGAAGACCTGAAACAAAGCCAAAGACCCAATCTCCCATCCTCAGCAACTTAGGAGAAATGTGCAGTTCTAAATGTACTGTGAAAATACTTGATTTGTGACTAATTTCTAGGAAGAAAAATTACTGCCTTGCAAAAACTGCAAGAATTTCAGTATCATATAAGATGCATTGCTTTTGGTGACCATTTGAATCCTCCTTGTGTCATATAATTTATGTTAATTAAATGCTGATAGTATCTGAAGAAGCATATTGATGGAAGATGTATTTGAGATACTATTATTAATTCATCACTCAGTAGCTAGTGCGTGAAATAATACGTTCTGAGACTTTGATTTAGGACATTTCACTTTTGATATTACTGAGCTGTCTCTTTCCAACAGAAATAACCCTTTGCCATTTTTCTGGAAAACAAAACAAAATCAAAGATCTCCTTGAAATCAGCTGAGTTGAATAATAATTGTGCACTTCCAGGCCTATCATGCATGCTGATCACAGTTGTCCAGGCAGATGGACAATAAATCATTGATTTTAAAGTAATAACATTCAAGTATGGAGGAGAACTTTTAAACTCAACACATGTGCCATATTGCAGCCCTAGTTTAAATTTCAGCAAGTATAAAGACATGACAGTCTTCCTGGAAGTTCAGCAAAACTAAGCTTTGTGCCTAAATCCTCTCCAGACCTCAGGTGACAAGAGAGCCTGTAGGTGGTCTTGGACAGTGGAAAATAACTGGAAAAGCACAGGGGATGGTTTCCCACAGTTTTACCGGTGTTGGAATTGGTTTTATTCACTGGACATTTACAGATGACCTATACTTTAGAAGTGCATGTGGGGAACCAGCAGTGCCCCATAACTTAGCTGTTTCCAGTATGCTGAACTTCATTGGCAGAAGGGAGAGAGCCTGATATTCTAAACTTGCTGTTCTTCATTAAAGGTTTTCCCTGCCACTTGCAGCTGTAACCATTAGGTTTGCTGTTACCAAGAGGAAGGGCTGACACCTTGATAATTCCTCAGCTGTGGAACAGGGGAGGTTGAATATCAGATGTGGGAAGATATGATGATGAGAGATTCTAATGTGCAGTTCTCACTGTGTCCATAATGCCTCTAAAAGAGATCTGTTGTTTTCATGGGAATATGTAAAATTAGGTCCTGAACAGCCTGTGCAGGTTTAAAGGTGCTCACCCAAGGCTTACAGCTTCCACCGCTCTGTAAGAGCATCATTGATTCAGGAGCTGGGGAAACACTGCTGTTGACAAACCCAGTGTTAATGCATGGGGACTTCCATGCGTTCCCCTTCACTGCCTGGAGCCCTAGGCATGAGTTGGAAACAATGGAGAAACCTAATGATGAGCTTCTCTCTGGCAATTACCAATGTAATGGGGAAGGGAGTGGAGTAAGCAATGAAAACAGAGGTGAAATTTCACGACTGACTGAAGCTGAGCTAACTGTGGGAACTTGCTGAAGCTGCCCCATCCTCTACTCCCAGATCTGTGGCTTTTGTTCCACCAGTACCACCGTGTGGGTGGCAAGCTGAATTGTTCATAGAGTTATGGGGTTAGTTTTCAGGTGCAGCAGTGAGCTGAAGTTAGAAGGAGATGCTTTTGCTGAAGATGAAGGAAAAACTGTATCATTGCCAAACTGAGCTGTACAACTGAAGTTATAATGCGACGTGACAGCAGGATATGTGTACACAGGTGCCAGCTCCAGCATGCCTCTTTGACAGGACTGATTCGAGCCCTGATGGATCACTTGTGATTTTCTTTCATCTGTTCAGATGCTTCAACAGATTTGTTAAAAATTGCCTCTGTTTGACCCATTAATGGAAAATTAGGTACAAAGATCAGCTCTGTGCCAATGCTAATGAATTCTGTGAGTAGAAAATAGAGAAATGCCCTAGGAGCCAAACTGGACTTTCAGCTTAGACTAGTTGTTTCCTAATCTCCAAATCTGCAAAGAATAGGTTTGCTCTGATTGTTACCAAAGAAGATTGTTTTTTAGCTCAGAGATGTGCAGTGCTTTTTGGTGTTGCCAGCCTTACAGCCTAAAGTTACAAGTGTCCTACTGCTCCTGTTCCCTTAAGGAGTGTGGAAAGTCTGTAGGAAGATGCTTAGTCTCAATAGCAGGATAGCTTCAGAAGAATTAATTGGCTCCCCATGTGTGCTGACTGTTGAGATGAAAGCACTCAGATTCTGTTTTTTTCCTTTTGTTCCTGCCATCCTTGTCAATATTCTGCTAATTTTCAAAAGATGAAAAGGGTAAGAAGTCAAACCGGTGCAGTGCTGAACCAAAGGAGGTAGCAGGAATGTGCCAGCAGGGCAAGAGGATGTGGTCACTTGTTGCCCCAGTTCTTCATGGCTTGTCATGCTGTAGGTTGGGAGCATAGACCAACGTGACCGCTAGGCTGCATTGGGGAATTGTTGGCTTTGCAGTGCTCATAAGCAGCTGGAAGAATTGAGTATTTGGTCTTAGCCTCTAGGGACACTTATACTGCATCATCAAGAGAAATTAAGATCTAAGAAATGGTTTTTTAAAGCATCTGTGTGGAAAAGATGGAGATGTTCCAGATTGCAAACAGTCACTTTGCTCACCGAGACTAAACTCCAGAGTCATTCTGAGTTTGTTCATAAATATTTGGGCTGCTGGATTTTTTATTTAAATGTAATTCCTGCAGCTTCTTTGGATTCTTCACATTCCTAGGCTTTCAGAGCATGGTGCAATATCAGGAGGTGTGAGGTCTGCAGTACAAAGCATGAGAAACTTCTGGCTTCTGCATCACATGTAATCATCTGTTCTTGCATTTCTGTTGATTTATGTACAACCACCCGCCTGGGGACTTATCTTATTTGTTATCTATCATTTTAATTATTGTCTGTGAAGGTGCCAGAGATATCAGGGCATTGAGACAACTACATTATTCATTAATTATTTGTTACTGCTAACATCTTGCTAGTAGAGAGCTGCACTGAGTGAATCCTTCCTCATGGTAGCAAGATAGCAGCTTTATCTGCTTAACTTTCCTTGCTTGATGGTAAGATTGCTAAAAGCTTTGGGGGAGGATTTTCATGTTGGTGATAACTTGTTCTGATGTGAATCTCTAAAACCTGACCTAAAAATCAGCAGAAGGAATGTAGGTTCTCTAATCTACCTTTGCACATTACAACTTATGCCTGACTTCTATCCAGAGAGCTAGGAGAGGGTTTTCCAAGGTGGGTAAGCTGGCTTTCCTTGCTCTCACTCCCACTGAGGAGATGTATCCTCCTTTTGTAGATCCACCCAGGTGTGAAACTCCTCTGGATTACCTCTGAAGTTCAGTGCAAAAACCATGATGATCTTCACTGCATTTAATTTTAAACACAAATCTTAAAAATAGAAATATCCTATAGCTGAAATAATTTCCCCTTCCTAGCTGACTGCCTTGCTCACCAGGGTTCACTTACATTTTGCCTGCAATTGTCAGACTGGAGCTCCCCAGAGCTAATCCCAATGGTGGTTTTCTTCTCACAGAGATACTTGGTCTTGATTTGCCATGGACTTTTATTAATTTATCATCCCTCTGCAATCTGATTTCCACCATTCCCTGGACTATTATAAAAGTAGTGGAGTTATAGATGCCATTACTCCAGTTTTTGAGGCAAAAGAAGCATATTCCTGGCTCGAATTCAGTGCTACATTCAACCCGCCTTGCTTTGTAACACTGCAGTTCATGTTGCTCAGTACTAGGGGATATATATGGTTGCAAAAGTGGCTTTTAGTGTAGGTAGAGGTGTGAGCTCTGGTCCCAAATGGAGCATGCATGGCCATGGTTAAGCCAGGTGCCACCATGTGTGGCACCCCATTGTCACTGCTGCTGGGTTACACCTTGCTTCTGAGCTGGCTACATGCAGCTCTGATGAGCTTCAGCTTTAAGTAAGGTTCTTTTGAAACTTCAGGAAAGATTTAACAGGCTGTGTGAGATTTATTTTGGGGTTTAGTTCAAAATAACTAATAATAGCTTAACAGCTGATGTTTGGCTTGAGAGGAAAAGACCTTAATTAGTTGGTAATGAGTTAGGTTGAAACTCCTCAAGTGGATTCATCAGATCAGGCTTTTCCTAGGGATAGCAGAACAGGATTGGAGGCAGAGTTGTGCAATATCTATATATTTTGTCCTCTCGAAAGAGAACTTTCTAGAGACAGCTCCAGCAGCCTGCATTGCTGTGTGCCCTTCTGGAAATAAAGTAAAATCAATGCAGGCTGCTGGGCACTGTCGTGGTGAGCAGATCCCATGAGACTGTCAGGAGAATTTCTTAGTGTGTTGAGGGTGTTTCTGGGAGCTCTGAGACTGAGAGAAAAACTTCTCTGGTTTCATGGGCTCATCAGAAATCCTCCTGGGACTCTCTGGTCACTGTGACTGCCTGCTCAAGAGATTTCTGCATCTGCTTGATTAGCATGTTGGATTGCTTTGGTAATCAAGGAAATTAAGTCTTTAGTGCTATGGACAGATTTTCTGACATTTCTAGAGAGGGTTGGGAGGGAGCTTGAGTGAAAACTCCTGGAGCTGGAAGGGTAAATGTAGAGCTTGGCATTGTCATTATCTGTTTCATGGAAGACAGCTCAATCACTGGTGCGATCAATCCCTATAGATTGAACTCATGGCTATTATCAACTTTTCCTACGCCCTTCCTGCTTGTAATTTTAACTCCAACTGTCAATTACTTTAAACGAAAAGCACAGCAGTGCTGCAGAGAAAGAAAACATAGTGCTTCCCCACCACGTTTCATTGTATGCACCTTTCTTTGCACGAAGCTTAGTGACTGCCCATTGCCTGTGTGGGCTGTGCCGTGCGTTCAGCCCCCTCAGCGCCCTGTGGCTGTTGTTGAGCAGTCACAGTGCGATGCAGACGGATGTGCCTGTCTCTGTCCCTCGACAGTTACACACTCCTGTTGTAAACACTTTAAAGAAAAGGCTCTCAGGAGAGCACAGCCCATTACACACAGTTGTGTGAGCGTCTCTAGCAGAGATGCATATATTAAATGGCTAGTGTTCTATGTTTTGCAAGGCAATTTTCCCTCTATTGCTCTCTCCAGCTCTCCTACTGCTCTTGGACTCAAATATTTTCACAGTCTCTTGCTGATCTGCCTGAAGACGTTTAGAAGACAAGGTGGGAAAATGCTGGAGAAGTGACTGTTGTTAATCCTGCACTCACCAGCAGCCTCAGGGCTGTGCTTCCGTCTGCTATCTCCATTTCAGAGGGCCCCACAACCCAACACTGAGAGCACCCCAGTGCTTGGCTGAGTGCTGCTGGCTCTATTTGAGGATGAGATGGCCTGGAGCTGGTGTGAGGAGCAGCAGGAAAAGCCTTCTAATGCGAGTTCCTAATTTGGCTGCAGGCACACAGGGTAATTTTAGCTCTTGCTCACTGCTCGACACTAAGGCGTTAATTTTGCAGCACCCCGATCTGTTTGCCTACAACTGTCTGTCTCGCGCAGACTGCTTTGCGTTGAGCCTGGGCATGACGCCAATGGCTAGAGGCGTTGGATATGGCAGCAACAGGAGCATCCCATGCCAAAACCACCTCCTAGGCCTAGGCTAATAGAAAACAGCTCAGATGCTTGCTCCGTTTGAAAAAAGAAATGTCAACACGTCCTGGCTACCGAAGGCCTTCGTGTGTAATTGTGTAGAGACAAAACTGCAGAAAGGGATGAACTCTGATAATGTTTCATCACCTGCGGGAGTGAATACCCCATATATTTTCATCTGATAGCGTATGAATTATCGCCTTCTCTACCTACAATCCCCCATAACACTACTCCTGGCTGTGTAAGGAGCAGCGAGGATCCTAGCATTTTTCACTGAGCCTCATGCAACAGCAGTGCAACATCATCCTGACAGCTGCCCTGCTTGGTGCCCTGCTGCTTGGAGCACATCCAAAGCCATCCCTGCACCTGCAAGGAGAGCGGAGCCCATCTGACACCGTATCTGCCTGCCCTGTCCCAGGCTCCTCATGAACACAGGGATGGCTCAGACTGACATCTGTAGGAGCCTTGGTTCACCAGCCTTGCTGCCACAGAGATTTCAATCCTTGCTCAAAGGAGAGAGAAACAGAAATGAGGAAAATTTTTGTTTTCACTATGACAGCTTCTATGCCAAGAGTGTGGCAGTGTAGAAGTTGGTCCTTAAAGCAAGTACATTGATTATAAGAAAAAACTAATACAGAGGAGATCTCCCAATCCTTCCTGTCTTCATCTAGAAGATGTATATGCATGTACTGTATGTGCTCAATGCCAGAGCTATCAGCAGAAAGACATCACCAATGAATAAAGAATTCTGCTGTTGGAAAGCCGCAGGTATCACTCATAAAGAAACTCTCTCTGCTGCCTGTTATAATCTTCTAATGAGCAAAAAAAAAAAAAAAAAAAGGTACAGAAAGCCAACAGCTTCTTGCCAGCAGGTCATCTTCAAATGTGTAATTGGTATCACATTGGATGTTACCAGAGCTAGCAAAAATTGTAACTGATGATCAGAAAGCAGGATTTTCTGGACATAGAGAAGTTTTTTTCCCTGGTTAATTCAGCTGATGGAGTGCTACAGCAGCTGTCCTGCTCCTGGGGTGCCTGCAGCTACCCTCCACAGTCCCCTCCTGTCACTGCCTGGGAGCTGCTTTCATCCCAGACATATTCTTGAGCACTGGGGCACATAGGTATGGGAAGAGAGATGTAGAGGTGCAGTGTGGAAGGTCTTAGGGATCCTTTCAACAGAAAAACAAAGCAGGGTGTATCCTCAGGTCTCTTTCCTGTATTAAGGCAGTTTTTTGTTCAGTCTGTTTGCCTCAAGAGGGACTGTGATAACTGGTCTGTGGAGATGGTGCATTGCTTGCAGTAATTACAAGATCCAGGATGATC